>JARGCV010000212.1:695000-1345000 GCA_034064705.1 Bothrops alternatus
TTACACATTTTCAGATAAAATCAGGAACGCTGGCTTTAGGCTCAGATTGGAATCCACTTTGAACTTAAAGCACTTCCCTGGCGATCTAATTAAACCAAATTATGGTATTGTGTTGTGTAATGCATTCTACATTCTAACTAGAATATTGCTTGCTTGCTTGCTTATATACTGTATTGGTTGAAATGTTGGTTATTTGGTGGGAGAGTGACGGTTGTAAAAAAAAAACAACAACCTTCACATCACAAAAGAGGGTACAGGTGCAATCAACCGCAGCTTCCACCCATTTTTTTTTTCCCCTTCCAACTTTGTTCAGATAAATATCCTATTCACCCGGATTCTATAAGTGAATTGGGCAGAGTAATGCATTTTATTATGTTCAGAGGATTCTGTGAAATTAAAAAGAAGAGCCTTGCTCTCAAATTAGTTTAGCAACTGTATGAACAATCAAGTTCCTTCTTGGATCCAGGAAGCAGAAAGAAACGAAGAAAATGGATATACAGGGTTCTGTACTTACTGATCTGTGGGGATGGCAGGACCCGGGCTGCTCGGACAGGACCGTGTCTAATAGAGTAAAGTTCTTGAGCTTCGCCACTAATCTGCTCAACAAAAGAGATACATCATCATCATCATCATCATCATACATACATACATACCTTATAAAAGACAATGCTTTTACTCACATTTATCAAAAGGCATTTTAATTATTTGCAGGCTTTTAACACCACTTATTCAGAATGAAAAGAAATTCTTGCACAGACAGTGAAAAAAAATGAACAGATCTGTACAAAAAAAAGAAAATATTTCTAATATTAGTCTGAGCCAAAGCTCTTTTAAATACTAGGAAGGTTAATACCACTTTACAATGCCTTGGTAAAGCAACACTTGCAATACTGCATCCAGTTTTGGTCACCATGATGTAAAAAAGATGCTGAGACTCTAGAAAGAGTGCAGAGAAGAGCAACAAAGACGATCAGGGGGAACTGGAGGCTAAAACATATAAGGAACGGCTGCTGGAATTGGGTATGTCTAATTTAATGAAGAGAAGGACGAGGGGAGACATGATAGCAGCCTTCCAGTATCTCAGGGGCTGCCACCATGAAGAGGGAGTCAAGCTGTTCTCCAAAGCGCCAGAAGGCAGGACAAGAAGCAACGGATGGAAACTAATCAAGGAGAGAAGCAACTTAGAACTAAGGAGAAATTTCCTCATAGTTAGAACAATTAACCAGTGGAACCACCTGCCTCCAGAAGCGGTGAATGCTCCAACACTGGAAGTTTTTAAGAAGAGACTGGACAGCCATTTGTCCGAAATGGTATAGGGTTTCCTGCCTGAGCAGGGGGTTGGACTAGATGACCTCCAAGGTCCCTTCCAACTTTATTAGTATTAAGATGGGAGCCCACAATCTTTGTCTCAGCATCCAGACACTATTCACAGGGATGAGGAAGATACATACTACCTGATGAGTAATAACCATGTAGTACATATCTTCCTCACGTAGCACAAAAGTTGAAACTCCACGCCAAATGTCTCTTGGGGAAGAAAGAGGAGATATAAAAAGTAATATAGCAAATTCTTTAAAAATGACTTGCTTGGGGGCATTCCAAAATCTGCGTTTGCTGACGATGGGGTACAAGGACGACATTAGATAAAAAGGGCTTTGGGAGTGATCCAGCAATTTTTTTTGGGAAAAAAATATGTGAGAGAATTCTGATTTTAGCCTGCGTTCAATTGTGATTCGATAAAATGAATCTCTCCTACTGCTTAGAAGGGGCTCCTAATAGGCACTAAGTGTAATTCAGGTTCATAAAAATCCATTTTTCCAACCTTGAACAGTGATGTCTCTGCTACTTTCATTCTTGATAAACCCCTTAATTCAGCGGTTCTCAACCTGTGGGTCGCGACCCCATTTGGGGTCGAACGACCGTTTCACGGGGTCGCCAAACACGGGAGTCTGCCATTTTTCCCCGCCATTTTTTCCCCATTTCCCCTCGGCCGTCGCGCGTGTGTCACACGGCGATTCGGGCCGTCGCGCCGCGCATGCACAGTTTGCACCGTCGCGCGTGCACCACGCATGCGCAGTTAAGCCCGTCATGCCGTGCATGTGCAGTTCGGCCCGTCGCACCATGCATGCGCAGTTTGGCCCATCGCACCGTGCATGCGCGGTGCAGGTCGGGGTCGCGCCGCGCATGGGCGGCACAGGTGGGGTCTCGGCCTGAAAAAGGTTGAGAACCGCTGCCTTAATTCTTCATAAAGAGAGTAACAAACGTTTGATACAGGTAGTCCTTGACTTAATGGCCACGATTGGGGCCAGAATGTCCACTGCTAAGCAAGGGGGTTGTAAAGTAAGTGGTGCCCATTTTATGACCTTTGCTTGTCAGAAGCTGGCTGGGAGAAAGTTTGTGAATGGCAGTCCACAGGACACTGCAACATGCTGCTTGCTAAGCACCCAAATATTGATCACATGGCCGTGAGGATGCAGTGACCGTGGTAAATAGGAGGACCAGTCATAAGCTACTTTCTGAGTGCTATTATAATGTCAAACAGTCACTAAAAGAATGGTTGTAAGTTGAGGATTACCTTAAAACAGTGGTGGCGAACCTATGGCACGGGTGCCAGAGGTGGCACTCAGAGCCCTCTCTGTGGGCACGCGTGCCGTCGCCCCAGTCCTAGGCCTTCAGCTGGGTTTTATAAAACCTTTTCGCTTTAGGCCTCTGCCGCCGTGTGCAAAAAAAAAAAAAGGTTCGATCAGTCAATTTCAACTTCTTGCGGAGAAAAAAAAGATCTCGCAAAGTTGGAATTGATTGATTGAACTTTTTAGTTCCACCCAGTCTGCTGTTACCACCACAGCCCCGCCCACCCAATGGGCCACGCCCACCCAATGGCCCACACCTACCCGGCACCTGACGATGCATAAGTGGGTTTTAGCTTGCAGTTTGGGCACTATGTCTCTAAAAGGTTGGCCATCACTGCCTTAAAACAATTCATAAGCACATTCATGTCCTTAAACTCTTATCCCCTATTCCAGAGTTCATGCAAATATTCCAATATCTCAGGAGCTGCCCCAAAGAAGAGGGAGTCAAGCTATTTTCCAAAGCGCCTGAAGGCAGGACAAGGAGCAACGGATGGAAACTAATCAAGGAGAGAAGCAACCTAGAACTAAGGAGAAACTTCCTGACAGTGAAGACAATTAAGCAGTGGAACCACCTGCCTCCAGAAGAGGTGAATGCTCCAACACTGGAAGTTTTTAAGAAGAGACTGGACAACCATTTGTCTGAAATGGTATAGGGTTTCTTGTCTGAGCAGAGGGTTGGATTAGATGACCTCTAAGGTCCCTTCCAACTTTATTATTATTATTATTATTATTATTAATCATGTAGCCCTAACTTTTATTCATTATTTTATTTAAAACCTGCATAATGATATAAGCATGTTCCAATAACGGGTAATAATTCAGGTATTTTAGATGCTCCTATTGCCTCCAGGCTACATTGCCAAATCAACCCAAAGGTGCTTTTTCAAAAGGTAAACTGGACTTCCTTTGTTTTTTTTTCCTTGAAGATGTTTCGATTATCATCCAAGGAGCTTCGTCAGATCTCTGCTTCTTCAGAACTGAAGAAGCTTCTTGGATGAGAAGCAAAATGTTTTCAAGGAAAAAACAAAGGAAGTCCAGTTGCCTTTTGAAAAATCAACTTTGGGACAAACGTGACCTGAATGATTGAGAATATCCGTAGACATTTACCTAATGAAGCTTCAGTGTAATATATTATCATTTTTGCAATCCTAAGCAATCCAAATTTCTCCTCCGAATGGCTTGAAAAGTTGATTGGAAATAAACTGACCTAGAATAAATGGTACATAACTTCCAAAGGAAAAAAGATATACTCACCAGTTTTATTATCAAAATTACTTATCTATTACCGGAGTTTTATGGATGGATTGTGTATGATTTTATTAATTGGACTGAACTATATATTTTATTGTATTTGTAAGCCACTTAACTTGCCCAATAAACCATCATAAAAGTAAGATAAATAAATGTTTCTGCACGCTCAGCCTAAAGTAGGAGTGTAAGGATCTTGATAAAAACCACGGGATCAAAATTATACTTCTGTTAAAACATCTTCCAAATGTTTAAAGCAGGAAATATAACAGAGCTGTACTAAAATAAACGCAAAAACCTATCATTATTCTAACATTACTTTATACTGACTTTTGTTATTTCATCTGTAATTCCATAATGAAGCAAAATCCAAATATATTACGAATGATAAAGCCAGAAATAAAAAATACTCCAATCATATGTTAACTACAGACTGGATGAAGGAAATCTAACAATTTTCTTTCAATTAAAAATTCCTAATATATCAATCTGCTAGAAAATGTTAAAAGTATTAACAGAGGAATATTTCTGATTTAGTATATTAATATATTCTTGAAGCAGTTATTTTTTACTACATTTGAACTTTCCCCATAAATTCTATGGAATTTTTAAATGACCTGTTTACATCAATTTTCATCTCAGATTTTGTAAAATAATAATAATAATAATGCATTTAAAACCACAAAGGAAGAATGTTTCCTTGAAGTATTTCCAAACTTCCAAACAATTAAACTTCTAATCATTGGAACTTTCCACAGAACCTTCAGAACCTAAAGAAAAATATGGGACTTATCCAGTGAATTAAAATAACCTAATAAATTATCAAACTGATGTATAATATGCATAGGTTTTGATAAAGTTCTACATGCGACTGAATAGAACTCAGGATTCCAATATATATGTGTACAACGTAAAACAACAGGCCACTAAAAATTATATTAGAATTTCCAAAAATAAAAAAGAGCAAGAAACAATCCCAGTGCTCAGCAAATGAACACGGAGAGCTAACAGGAACTTGTCAAAGAACAAGGAAGGAAGGAAGGAAGGAAGGAAGGAAGGAAGGAAGGAAGGAAGGAAGGAAGGAAGGAAGGAAGGAAGGAAGGAAGGAAGGAAGGAAGGAAGGAAGGAAGGAAGGAAGGAAGGAAGGAAGGAAGGTGAGAGCTATGTGCTCAAAAGGATTGTAATGTCAGGCATAAAGTATCAGGCCTGTAAATTCCAATCAAGCTCATGTCTATAAACAAGAATGTAGTCAATAATGGTCAACATTAAATTGGTGCTAGATAAAAGTTAACAGAATTCAAGAAGGATTAGGACTATGAGAGACATGATAGCAGTGTTCCAATATCTCAGGGGTTGCCACAAAGAAGTGGGGGGGGGAGTCAAGCTATTCTGCAAAGCACCTGAAGGCCGGACAAGAAGCAATGGATGGAAACTAATGAAAGAGAGAAGCAACCTAGAACTAAGGAGAAACTTCCTGATAGTCAGAACAATTAACCAAGTGGAACGACCTGCCTCCAGAAGTGATGAATGCTCCAACACTGGAAGTTTTTAAAAAGAGACTGGACAACCATTTGTCTGAAATGGTATAGGGTTTCCTGCCTAAGCAGGGGGTTGGACTAGAAGACCTCCACGGTCCCTTCCAACTCTGTTATTCTATATTCTAATGTTGGATTTAGACCGCTTGTGGGAACGTAATGATTCTAGGCTGATTCCTCTCTAGTCTCCGCCCCCAGGCTCTGCCTGTCCTTCTCCTACATCTAGCACAGTGGTGGCAAACCTATGGCATGCCGTTGCCCCAGCCTCACCTCCCCCGCACCCCCCTCACCAGCAGCCCCCCTGGAGGAGAGTCGCCCCTGAGTGTGGCCCACCCGGAGCAGTGCAGCCAGGGACATGGCAGCCAGGCAGCATAGACAAGACTCTGCCCTCATGCCCCAACGCGCACAGTTGATGCTGCGGGGCGAGGGCAGAGGGCGTGGCCGCCATGGCGCTGCTGGACTGCCTGGGAAATCTGCAATGGGCCCTGGAGGCGGTGAGTGGCCCTGTGGGCAGGTGGGGGCAGGGCAGGGCAGGGCAGGGCAGGGGATGGAGTGAGGTGGGGTGGGGCCAGTTTTTGGGCACTTGGTCTCTAAAAGGTTCGCCCTCACTGGGATAGGGTTTCCTGCCTGAGCAGGGGGTTTGACTAGAAGACCTCTACCGTCCCTTCCAACTGTTATTGTATATTCTAATATTGCATTTAGACCGCTTGTGGGAACGTAATGATTCTAGGCTGATTCCTCTCTTGTCTCCGCCCCCAGGCTCTGCCTGTCCTCCTCCTCCATCCAGCACATCAGAATCTGGCACTGTTATAAGTGGCACCCCAGTCCTCCAAAAACAGTTCCTGACCGTAAGAGATGCCTCCCGGGAGCTTCCGATTGCCTGTTATGGGTGACTGAGAGATTATTTACTGTGGAAAGTGTATTAAGTCGCCCACGTTCCAAGGAAAGATAATATGAGTTTGTCGGAGAGGAGCGCCTAGGCACTTTTTCATCCAAGTCAACAGTGTACTTAGCTCTCCTGAAAGCCTATAAAGGGGTCAAAGAAAAACAAAAACATTCTAGCCTGGTGACAGGAACTCTGCAGTTATGATCTGTCAGGTTTATGGAATGTTGCTTTAACAGAGGCTATTAAACTGCTCCGTAAAGGCTCAGAACAAACAGCGCCTGGCCAAGTTCATACGTTTCATTGTCTAATATACCGAGACTCAGGCCATAGAAAATAAATAAGACGAGCGTCTATGTTTCATCCAGGAAAGCAAATATGATTTCATTGACATAATTGAGGGAGGGTTTTTTTGGGGGGGGGAGATGTATCTCATGACTAGAACAGAACGAATGAAAGCTGCAACTCGTTCCAAGAAACATAAGCAACTGAGAGGGATGCAGATTTGCACAGGGCTATCAACAGCTCCTCGGGCTGGCTGAAAAATCCCAATCAGCCAGTTTGAAGGCCAGGCAAAGAGCACGGAGATTAAAATAAACGGAGGAACAAATAGCAGGAGTGCAGGTCGCCCTCGACTTACAGCCGTTCGCTTAGTGACCGTTCAGAGTTACCACAGCACTGCAATAAAGTGACTTAGCAGCATTTAAAGAATGGAGGCCTTTGAACTCTGGTGCTGGACAAGACTCCTGCAAGTCCCCTGGACCGCAAGGCGATCCAACCGGTCAGCCTTAGAGGAGATCAACCCCGACTGCTCTTTAGAAGGCCAGATCCTGAAGTTGAAACTCAAGTCCTTTGGCCACCTAATGAGAAGGAAGGACTCCCTGGAGAAGAGCCCGATGCTGGGAAAGATGGAGGGCAAGAGAAGAAGGGGACGGCAGAGAAGGAGGTGGCTGGAGGGAGTCCCTGAAGCAGGAGGCGTGAGCTTCAATGGACTCCAGAAGATGGTAGAGGACAGGAAGGCCTGGAGGAACGTTGTCCACGGGGTCGCCATGGGTCGGACGTGACTTCGCAACTAACAACAACAACAAAGTCTCTAAAGTCTAAAGAAAAGAAGAAATAGGGGTGACGTGATAGCAGTATGCCAGTATTTGAGAGGCTGCCCCAAAGAAGAGGGAGTCAAGCTGTTCTCCAAAGCGCCTGAAGGCAGGACAAGAAGCAACAGGTGGAAACTAACCAAGGAGAGAAGCAACCTGGAATTAAGGAGAAACTTCCTGACAGTGAGAACGATTAACCAGTGGAACAACCTGCCCCCAGAAGTTGTGGGCACTCCATCACCGGAGATTTTAAAGAAGAGACTGAACAGTCACTTGTACGAGATGGTATAGCTCAGTGATGGCGAACCTTTTAGAGACTGAGTGCCCAAAAACTGGGCCCGCCCTCACTCCACCCCCCTGCCCGCCCCCGCTCTGCCCCCCATCTCCTGCCCCGCCTGCCCACAGGACCACTCACCGTCTCCAGGGCCCACTGATCGCCCAGGCAGCCCAGCAGCGCTATGGCGGCCACACCCTCTGCCCACGCCCTACAGCATCAACTGCATGATGGGGTGTGAGGGCAGAGTCTTGTCTACGCTGCCTGGCTACCATGTCCGTGGCTGCTCGTCCTTGGCGAGTCTCCTTCAGGGGGGCTGCTGGAGAGGAGGGGGTCACGGGGGAGGCAAGGCTGGGGCAATGGCACGTGTGCCCACAGAGAGGGCTCCGAGTGCTGCCTCTGGCACCCGTGCCATAGGTTCTCCACCACTGGTATAGGTTCTCCTGCTTGAGCAGAGGGCTGGACTAGAAGACCTCCAAGGTCCCTTCCAGCTCTATCCTATTCTATTCATTTTTCACACTTATGACCGCTGCAGCATCCCCATGGTCACTACTCAATCAAAATTCAGACGCTTGGCAACTAACTCATAGTTAGGACAGTTGCAGCACTCTGGGATCCTGTGAGCCCCTTTGGCGACCATCTGCCGAGCAAAGTCAACGGGGAAGCCAGATTCACGTAACAACCGGGTGACTCGCTTAACAACGCATGCCTGGCTGAGGAATTCTGGGAGTTGAAGTCCGCAAGTCATAAAAGGGCCACGTTTGAAGACCCCTGGTCTATAGTCTATGTCAGTGATGGCGAATCTTTTAGAGACCCGCCCCTGCCTCACCTCCTGCCCCATTCCCTGTCCCGCCCTTGCTCCGCCCCACCCTGCATGCCCACAGGGCCACTCACCGCCTCCAGGCCCCGCCAATCACCCAGGCAGCCCAGTAGCGCCACGGCGACCACGCCCTCTGCTCACGCCCCGCAGCATCAACTGTGCGCATTGGGGCGTGAGGGCAGAGTCTTGTCTACGCTGTCTGACTGCCATGTCCTTGGCTGTGCTGCCCTGCGTGGGCCACGCTCAGGGGCGATTCTCCTCCAGGGGGGCTGCTCGTGAGGAGGGGGTCGCGGCGGAGACAAGGCTGGGGCAACGGCATGTGTGCCCACAGAGAGGGCTCCGAGTGCCACCTCTGGCGCCCGTGCCATAGCTTCACCACCACTGCTCTAGGTTAGATGCTCCTCCTATCACCCCACTCGATCTGTGAAAATATTGTCTTCCATGAAACCGGTCCTTGGTGCCCAAAAGGTTGGGGGCCGCTGTCTTGATTCTGAAGTAAACCATCCAGTTTTGGTCACCACGATGTAAAAAAAGATGTTGAGACTCTAGAAAGAGTTCAGAGAAGAGCAACAAAGATGATTAGGGGACTGGAGGCTAAAACATAGAAGGAACGGTTGCTGGAATTGGGTATGTCTAGTTTAATGACGAGAAGGATGACGGGGGGACATGATAGCACTGTTCCAGTATCTCAGGGACTGCTCCAAAGAAGAGGGAGTCAAGCTATTCTCCAGAGCACCTGAAGGCAGGACAAGAAGCAATGGGTGGAAACTGTTAAGGAGAGAAGCAATCTGGAACTAAGGAGAAACTTCCTGACAGTGAGAACAATTAACCAGTGGAACTACCTGCCTCCAGAAGCAGTGAATGCTCCAACACTGGAAGTTTTTAAGAAGAGACTGAAATGGTATAGGGTTTCCTCCCTGAGTAGGGGGTTGGACTAGATGACCCCCAAGGTCCCTTCCAACTTTACTACTACTACTACTACTACCACTACCACTACTACTACTACTACTACTATTATTATTATTATTATTATTATTATTATTATTACTATTATTCTCTTTTGCTAGAGGTAAACAGCTACAGGCCAGCCTCTTAAGAAGAGTAATAGCCTTGCACCTGTGGCACAGGAAACGGGGAGCCCAGCCTCACCTGCAGCGCGAGAGCCCCCTTAATGCGCGGCGGAGGGAGCGGGAGGGGGGGAAGCGTGCAAAATGAAGAGGTGCCTTTTGTCTCCTTCACATCTGGAACTGGTCTTTTTAGGAAGGCAGAGGAAAAGACTTCAAGGACAAATTCAAATCCTTGTCTTAATGCCCGATGACAGGCTTTGTTGTCTGGGAGCATACCACTTTGAATCCATCACAAACAAAAACAAAAGGAACACTATTTCTCTTACTGTGCAAACAAATATTTTCCAACCATGGAAAATGGCTTTCATATGGGGAGGGACAGAAATGGAAAGGATTAACCGAAAGAAAAGAAAAAGAAAAAAAAAACTTGTATCCAATCATAAGAGAAATAACAAAATCAGAACTGGGGGGAATCATCCAGAGCGGTGAATTGCCAGTT
The DNA here is from genome assembly GCA_034064705.1 of Bothrops alternatus. Classification (NCBI taxonomy): domain Eukaryota; kingdom Metazoa; phylum Chordata; class Lepidosauria; order Squamata; family Viperidae; genus Bothrops; species Bothrops alternatus. Next base: position 705,051 of record JARGCV010000212.1, read on the forward strand.
GTTTAATATATTTCTACCACAACTGAGCGGGGTGCTGGCAGAGCTGACATGTGAGGCACATGTCCTCCTTTTGAAAAGTGACAGAATGTCAAGTTATTAATAAAAAGAGCGGGCCTGCTGTTAAGACTTCAGCTACATCACCAAAGTGCAACTCCTGCACACGAGGAAATGGTGTTAATTAAATGCAGCGGAAAAACGTGTTTCTCGGGAGACCCACATTTCCTGGAGGACCCAATCCTAGGCAAGTAAAAATCAAGGCAACTCTTATTTATCACATCTTGGAACCATCCATCTTCTTCACAGAGGGACTCTAGACACTGAACACTAATAATAATAATAGTAATAGTAGTAACAGAAGCAGCAGCAGCACCAGCAGCAGCAATAATAATAAAAATAACAACTGTCGATAAGAAAGACAAAAAAGCCTGGATGGTGGACGTGGCAGTGCCTGGAGAGAGCAGAATAGACGAGAAAGAACTGGAGAAGATAACAAAATACAAAGACCTACAAACAGAAATAGAAAGACTGTGGCAAAAGCAAGCAAGGGAGGTACCAATAGTCATAGGCACCTTGGGTGCAATCCCAAAACAACTGGAGCACCACCTGAACACCATCATCAGCATTGACAAATTCGCCATTAGTCAATTGCAAAAGGCGACCTTACTAGGAACTGCTTCCATCCTGCGACGAGATCTGTAATACCATCAAACATCCACATCTGCCTATCCCAGGTCCTGGGTAAGGACTCAATAGGTAGACAAAAATGCCAAATCCAGTCTGAACATCTGGTTGACTGTGCGATGATCCATAATAACAACAACAACAATAATAATAATAATAAAGTTGGAAGGGACCTTGGAGGTCATCTAGTCCAACCCCCTGCTCAGGCAGGAAACCTTATACCATTTTGGACAAATGGCTGTCCAGTCTCTTCTTAAAAACTTCCAGTGTTGGAGCATTCACAGCTTCTGGAGGCAGGTTGTTCCACTGGTTAATTGTTCTCACTGTCAGGAAGTTTCTCCTTAGTTCTAAGTTGGTTCTCTCCTTGATTAGTTTCCATCCGTTGCTTCTTGTCCTGCCTTCAGGTGCTTTGGAGAATAGCTTCACTCCCTCTTCTTTGGGGCAGCCCCTGAGATATTGGAAGACTTGCTATCATGTCCCCCCTCGTCCTTCTCTTCATTAAACTAGACATACACAATTCCAGCAGCCATTCCTTGTATGTTTTAGCCTCCTGTCCTCTAATCATCTTTGTTGCTCTTCTCTGCACCCTTTCTAGAGTCTCAACATATTTTTTACCTCGTGGTGACCAAAACTAAAATGTTAAAAGATAAAAACAGTAATAGAAGTTAAAAATTTAAAAAAGAAGCAAGGATGATTAAAACACTGGGGCTTCCCTATAGAAGATACAGAAGATGTAGAAGAAGGTGGAGAACAACCCAGCTCACACATACTAGGGTACATACAATGTCCTTCAACATGTGTGGAGGAAGACTTCGTGCTGGCAAGAGAAAATGATGTGGATGTGGCCACAAATGTCATTTACTTTTCAATCCTATTTATTCTACCTATTTTTACACACGCTGCATTTCTGTGACTTTTTAATATCTGTTTTCTTCACCATGTTGAATGCTAGAGGTGACAAAAGTGCTTTTTTCAAGAAGCACCTGGACTTTCTTGTTTTTCTCTGAAGACGTTTCGGTTCTCATCCGAGAAGCTTCTTCAGCTCTGACCGGATGGTGGCTGGAGAAGCTTCTTGGATGAGAAGTGAAACGTCTTCAGAGAAAAACAAGAAAGTCCAGGTGCTTCCTGAAAAAAGCATCTTGGGACAACCATGACCTGCATGGCTGAGAATCTCCACAGACAATGCTAGATGGAGCTTGCAGGTGCTACTGACACGAAGAAAGAATTAAAACATGGTTAAAACTCAATTGAAAGGCAAAGGCTTCCAGGATACTAACCAGCCCCATAGCTGCATGCTTCTCTGACTTCCCCACGTGAGGTTACAAAGCCATGTTTTCACAACTTTCCAGAAGGCCAGGAGTGGGCAGCCCGCAGCAGCCAAAAAAGCCAAAAAGTTATAGACTGCTTTAGTGCAGGGCTTTTCAACCAGTGGTACGGGGACCACCTGTGGTTCATTGGCACCTGGCACCTGGTACGCGACCATCCTAGAAAAGTGGAAGCGGGGGAGGGGAATGAGCTGAACCGGTGGCAGCACCGCACAAGCCTGAGCGAGAGACGGGATCAGCGCTTCTTCAGGGCTGTCAGGGCTCAGCGGAAGTGCCAGGATCAGTGCCAGGCTCCAGCTGGAGCTCGGTGCTGATCCTGGTGCTTCTGCTGAGCCCAGAAGAAGCGCCAGGATCAGCTGGAATGTGGCAGCCTCTCCAGGGTTTTGTGATTTACATTCAGATGCTTGGCAACTGATTCATATTTATGATGGCCACAGTGTCCCAGGGTCATGTGAAGTGACCAAAACATGCTGTAACCACCCAGCAGACGGGGGGGGGAATAAAAACCAAACACCCCCCCACCCCACCCCCACTGCCAACAGAAATGCTCACAACAATGAAAACTTTGGACAGGAGGAAGAGCGCCGCCGGGTGGGCAGGCATCTTGCTCAGCTGTGGCTTGTAACTTCGAACATTCACCAAGCGAACTGTTGCAAGTCAAGGACTACCTGTACTTTATCACTTTTTTCCTTTTTTTTTTTTTTTTTTTTTTTGGTCATCAGGTTTTTGACACCTTGCTAGGAGACTGGTGGTATTCGGATATTGCCATATCCTAAAAGTGGTACAATGGGTGAAAAGGTTGAAAAGCCCTGCTTTAGTGGAAGAATATAATCAAGATCATGTGAAGTTCTAGTAGCGATTTACAAAGCCTTAGTAAGACCATACTTGGAATACTGCATCTAGTTCTGGTCACCACAATATAAAAATGGTATTGAGACTCTGGAAAGAGTGCAGAGAAGGGCAACAACGATGATTAGGGGACTGGAGGCTAAAACATATAAGGAACGGTTGCTGGAATTGGGTATGTCTAGTTTAATGAAGAGAAGGACGAGGGGGGACAGGATAGCAGTCTTCCAGTATCTCAGGGGCTGCCCCAAAGAAGAGGGAGTCAAGCTATCTTCCAAAGCGCCTGAAGGCAAGACAAGAAACATTGAATGGAAGCTAACCAAGGAGAGAAACAGCCTAGGCCCTAGAACTAGGGAGAGAGCAATCAACCAATGGAACAACTTGCCTTCAGAGGCTGTGGCTGCTCCATGACTGGAGGCTTTCAAAAACAGTTTGGAAGAAGTGTAAAGAGCAACTAAGATGATTAAAGGCCTGGAGACTAAAACATATGAAGAACGGTTGCAGGATTCGGGAATGGCCAGTCCAGAAAAAAGAAGGACTGGGGGGGGGGACATGATAGCAGTGTTCCAGTGTTTGAGGGGCTGCCCCAAAGAAGAGGGAGTCAAGCTATTCTCCAAAGCGCCTGAAGGCAGGACAAGAAGCAACAGATGGAAACTAATCAAGGAGAGAAGCCACCTAGAACTAAGGAGAAACTTCCTGACAGTTAGAACAATTAACCAGTGGAACAACCTGCCTCCAGAAGCGGTGAATGCTCCAACACTGGAAGTTTTTAAGAAGAGACTGGACAGTCACTTGTCTGAAATGATATAGGGCAGTGATGACGAACCTTTTAGAGACCGAGTGTCCAAACTGCAACCCAAAACCCACTTATGTATGGTCGGGTGCCGGGTGGGCATGGCCCGTTGGGTGGGTGTGACCCATTGGTGGGCATGGCTGCAGTGATAACGGCAGACTGGGTGGGACTAAAAAGTTCAATCAATCAATTCCAGCTTTGCGAGATCTTTTTTTTCCTGCAAGAAATTGAAATTGATTGATTGATTGAATCTTTTTTTTTTCACAGGGCGGCGGAGGCCTAAAGCGAAAAGGTTTTATAAAACCCAGCTGAAGGCCTAGGACTGGGGTGACGGTGCGCGTGCCCACAGAGAGGGCTCTGCGTGCCACCTGTGATTGCTACTAAAACGTGGACTTGACTGTTTGCAGATGGGTTTTGACGAAAGGACCCCCTTTGCAATTCCCATGGGAATAAGGTCAAGTTCAGAGAGTCGCTCAGGGTAACCGAACAAGGGAGGGTTTTAACGCTGCAAAAGACAGGAAGAAAAAAATGTTTTAATTTAAAAAAAAAAAATCACTGCTGAGATTATTCCAGTAGGCCAGTTTTCAAAGGCTCCCCTGATCAATGGTTGGCGTCTCTGTGGAGTCTTAGAGCCTGACAGCCCTCATAATCCCTTCTAACAAATGTTTTTTGTTTGCCTTTGCATGTACAGTCGGTGAAAATGTAAGGCAGCTCCGGATCCCAGTATCTTTTCTTTCCTGATGCAAAACAGTGGCAGGGCATCGCTTTGCAAACTTTCTCCAAAAAGAAAGCAGGCTCAGTTCTAACGGCCTGGCTGCAGGTGAATTTCTCCTACGCCTTAGCCCGAATTCTACTCACACTGACTGCTCAGCAACTTCTCCAATTCTCTGATGTTGTTGTGACTGTTGTAATTGTGAGTCACTTTTTTCCCAGGGTCGTTAAAAATTTGAACGATTGCTAAAGGAATGGTTGTAACTCCAGGACTCCCTGTTTGCTCTCCCCCCTGTCTGCTCTTCCCCCTCATTTCTGTATTAATGTGTGTTTTAAGCCAGGGGTCCCCAACCCCCGGTCCGTGGACCGGTAGCGGGCCGTGGCATGCCAGCAACCAAGCTGCACAAACAAAGTCCCATCTGTAGGATGTAGGCAGACACACAAAACCACACACACCCTCCTGTCCGTGGAAAAACCTCCCTCCATGCAACCGGTCCCTGGTGCCCAAAGGGTTGGGGACCTCTAAGCCCGAGGTCCCCAACCTTTTGGCACCAGGGACTGGTTCTGTGAAGAAAAGTTTTTCCACAGACTGGAGAGAGCATAGTTTGGTGTGCTGCCTGCATCCCACAGATGGGGCTTTGCTTGTTTGTGCGGACCGGTTGCTGGCATGTCGCAGCCCGGTACCGGCGGTCGGGGATCCCTGCTCTCAGCTACAAGATTGGTGCCAAAGGATCAAGTTAAAAAAAAAACAGTTAGATTCACTTAATCACCGTGTGATTCACTTAACGGCCAAGGTTGTAACGTTGGGGATGGCTCAATTAACAACTGCCTTATTTAGCAACATAAATGCTGATCCCAATGGTGGTCGTAAGGCAAGGACTACTTCTACACAATTCTGCCTTCCTTCCTTCTGACCCATACAAAGTCTTGGGTCTTAAGAGCAGAACCGATGAGGTCAGAGCTAGCGGAGGCAAAACTAATTCATGGAATCTACTGATACAGCAAGTAGCATCAGTCACCAGAAGCTTTTAAAGGAGAATTGGGCACATTAGTAGAGAACAGATCTATTGACACACATTAACCATTATAGATTATGATGCATGGAGAAGGCCGAGCTCTATGCTCTAGCGATGGAGACGGTCAAACTCCAGTTAGGTCCATGACTGCTGAAGCTGAATCCAGATTAACAAGATGTGTTGTCGCTCTTTCAGTTCCCCCTCCTTTAAATCAGATTAAGACTCAAGGCAAAAATTTTATTGTTCAGACTAGGTCAGGAGTGGGGAACCTGGGCTCTTTTACGACTGGTGGACTTCAACTCCCAGAATTCCTGAGCCGGCATGGCTCAGCACTGAAACCTCTCCCTTTCCCCTCAGCATGGCTGGCTCAGGAATTCTGGGAGTTGAAGTCCACGAGCCATAAAAGAGCCCAAGTGGCCTACCCCTGGACTAGGAGGCTCACCGCTTAGAACAGGACGACAGGGGTAGGCAGCCTTGGCTCTTTTATGACTGGTGGACTTCAACTCCCAGAATTCCTGAGCCGGCCTGGCTCAGCATGGAAACCTCTCCCTTTCTCCTCAGCATGGCTGCCTCAGGAATTCTGGGAGTTGAAGTCCACCAGTCATAAAAGAGCCACGGTTGCCTACCCCTGGACTAGGTCTAACAAACGCAGGCAGTCCTCGACTTTACGACCACAATGGAGCCCAAAATTTCTGTGGCTGAGCAAGACGGTTGTTAAGTGAGTTTTGCCCCAGTTTACGACCTTCCTTGCCACCGTTCTTGAGTGAATCACTGCAGTTGTTAAGTTAGCACCCTCTGACTTGGTGATCACATAACCATAGCCGAATTTTGATTATGTTCACTGTGGGGATGAAATAGAGGCCGTTAAGGGTAAAGAAATGATCATAAATCACTTTTTTTTAAGTGGGACTGTAACTTCAAATGGACATTAAACAAATGGTTATTAAGTAGACCTGTATACTTTTCCAACTGTATACTTTTACAGTTCATTTAGTGACTGTTCAAAGTTACACGAAAAAAAGAGGACTTGTAATCACTTCACAAGCTGAAGACTGGAAGAGACTGGACAGCCATTTGTCTGAAATGGTATAGGGTTTCCTGCCTGAGCAGGGGGTTGGACTAGATGACCTCCAAGGTCCCTTCCAACTTTTATTATTATTATTATTATTATTATTATTATTATTAAATATGGTAATGTTCTTCACGCTGACGACCCTCCTTGCAGCATCCTCGTGCTCACATGATCAAAATTCGGACACTTAGAAACTGACTCGTATTTATGACGGCTGCAGTGTCCTGGGATCACGGGATCCCGCTTTGCGACCTTCTGACAAGCAAAGTCAATGGGGGGGAGCCAGATTCACTTAACAACCAAGTTACTAACTTAACAACTGTGGTGATTCACTTAACCACTGTGGCAAAAAAGATCATAAAATGGAGGGGGGGGAACTCATTTAACAATTGTCTCGTTTAGCAACAGAAATTTGGGGGTGGTTGTAAGTTGAGGGCTACTTGTGTAGGCTTTTTAACTGCACAATCCAGCCTTTAATTCAGCCCTGCAGTTCAAGGACCCGTTTTGCACAACGCAGAAGTAAACGTTTCTCACACATCAGAAAGGCCCGTTTTGACCAGGCTTGGCCTCCGCATGCTTTCTTACAACACAGAGGAGGAGGAGGAGGAGGAGGAGGAGGAAAGCAGGATGGAAGGAAAAAAACCAAGCAAAAACGTAATTATAGCAAAAAAAAAAATCCCACGTTTCCAACTCATAAATCATACCCTTTACGGTTTGTCTGATTTCACTGCACAAACACACAATTTCATTCCTTGTTTAAAGAGGGCTTTTAACCTTCCCACCCACACTTTCCTTTCAAACACACACACACACACACACACACACACAGAAAGTGGAGCTTCTCTTCTCGTGTTTTATAGATTAACACAACCCAAACCCTCTTCTGGAGCTGTTCGTCTGCCCCAGGCGTTAACAGAATCCCTTTGAAGCACATCTAAATGGGATACTCCATTTGCAAGTAACACTTGGGTAGTCAAAAGATCTGACTCAGAAGGGATCTAATGCGAAACCACTCAGACTGGGGAGAGACAACGCCATCAGAAACCAAGGGCCGAGAAGTGTTTCCAAGTCCCAAGTAACACCATTACGGAGGGTGTCAGCTTAGGAACTGTCATAAACACTTCGTAATCACTCAGACATAAACTGGGTTGTCTGGAGCGCGTTCACTTATTAAGTGCTGAATAGGTGTCCAGCGGAATAGAGAGCCAAAGTACAACACTACAGATAAAAGTGAGTTTCGGGCGTGGGACTTTACACATGATATGGATGGGGAGGGCAGCAGCTGGGCAGACATTTCCAACGGGGGGGGGGAGAAAAAATATTTCTAAATATAGAAATGTTAAGATGGAGGTAGCACAAGGCGGTTAAAGAGCACGATGACACAGGGGGCATGCTCTTGACTCTTATCTTTTGGGAAGAGGTGCAGACTTCATTGGTGACATTCCATGTTTTGGTCCCCCTAGGTATACCTGAAACTGTCTGGGCTAAAACACTCAGAGACAGAGGGAGAGAATCAAGATCAGGTGAAGTGTTAATACCACTTTACAAGGCCTTGGTAAGGCCACACTTGGGACACTGCATCCAGTTTTGGTCACCACGATGTAAAAAAGATGCTGAGACTCTAGAAAGAGTGCAGAGAAGAGCAACAAAGATGATTAGGGGACTGGAGGCTACAACATGTAAGGAACGGTTGCTGGAATTGGGTATGTCTAGTTTAATGAAGAGAAGGACGAGGGGGACATGATAGCAGTCTTCCAGTATCTCAGGGGCTGCCCCAAAGAAGAGGAAGTCAAGCTCTTCTCCAAAGCACCTGAGGGCAGGACAAGAAGCAACGGATGGAAACTCATCAAGGAGAGAAGCAACCTGGAACTAAGGATAAATTTTTATCACAACTGGAACAACTAATCAGGGGAATGACTTGCCTCCAGAAATTGTGGGTACTCCCAACACTGGAGGCTTTTAAGAAAAGATTGGACAGCCATTTTTCTGAAATGGTCTCGGGTTTCCTGCTTGAGCAGGAGGTGGGACTAGAAGACCTCTAAGGCTCCCTTCCAACTCTGTTACGGTGTTCATAAAATGATTTGCTCTCGCAAAATAAAACCATCTTCACTTCAACTACTGGCTGGTGTTATTCAAAGGAGATTCCGAGGCCCATAGAAAATTTGATGAGGGTGCTGCTAAAACTCGCTGACTTTAAAATGTACAAAGCTTTCCTCGCCTTACTGTTGTTCGTGTAGCGAATATTTGAAGTTACAACGGCACTGAAAAAACAATGACTTACGATTGGTCCTGGCTACTTACAACCCATGCAGCATCCCCATGATCATGGGATCAAAATTCAGGCATGTATTCATGACAGTTGCAGCATTCTGGGGGGGGGGTCACGTGATTGCCATTTGCGCCCTTCCCAGCTAGCTTCTGACTAAGCAAAGTCAGTGGGGAGAAGCTGGATGTGCTTAATGACCGTAGGACTCCCTTAATAATTGCAATAATTAGCTTAGCAAGCACGGCCAAAGAAAGGCTGTAAAATCAGACATGGCTCACTTTGCTTAGCAGAGGAAATTTTGGTCCCAATGGTGACCGTAAGTTGAGGACTACCCATATACCAAGGACATCTGCAGTTTATACTAATAATAATAATAATAATAATAATAATAATAATAATAATAATAAAGTTGGAAGGGACCTTGGAGGTCATCTAGTCCAACCCCCTGCTCAGGCAGGAAACCCTATACCATTTCGGACAAATGGCTGTCCAGTCTCTTCTTAAACACTTCCAGTGTTGGAGCATTCACCGCTTCTGGAGGCAGGTTGTTCCACTGGTTAATTGTTCTCACTGTCAGGAAGTTTCTCCTTAGTTCCAGGTTTCTTCTCTCCTTGAATAATTTCCATCCGTTGCTCCTTGTCCTGCCTTCAGGGGCTTTGGAGAACAGCTTGACTCCCTCTTCTTTGGGGCAGCCCCTGAGATACTGGAAGACTGCTATCACGTCCCCCCTGGTCCTTCTCTTCATTAAACTAGACAGACCCGATTCCAGCATCCATTCCTTATATGCTTTAGCCTCCAGTCCCCTGATCATCTTTGTTGCTTAGTTTCTTAGAACTTATCCCAAAGGAACTTTTTAAAAGGCAACTAGACTTTCTCGGTGGTTGTGTTTTTTCCTTGAAAATATTTCGCTTCCGAAGAAGCAGAGAACTGAAAAAGCTTCCTATAGGAGAAGCGCAACATTTTCAAGAAGGGGAAAAAAAACAAAGCAAGGAAGTTCCAAAGTTGCCGTTTGAAAAGCACCTCCGGGGCAGCCCTCCATGATCTAAATCTGGGGTGCCACACTCGCAACGTCATGTGACGCGTCGCAACATATCACAACTTTTTTGCCATTGTCGGCCATGGGGTGGGCGCGGAAGGAGGCAAGCGGCTCAAGAGTTTCCCTCAAAATACATAGTTACAACAGGGAGTAGGATAGGGCCACCTAAGTCAACTCTCCACCTAATCTGCTCTAGGAATGGCAGAAATCCCCACAGTTCATTACAACCGGCAAGGCTTCTCCTAAGGGCAGGATTGGATGGGGGGGGGGATGGGGGGAACAAGAGGGCACAATAGCGCACAGCACTGCGTGGTTACTTTGAGTAACCGGTTTTTGTTTCCCCCCTTCAGCAGTTCATGAGTGACCCAGAGTTACTGAAACAGCCCATCTTGCTCAATACTTGAGCGGCACCTACTGCTCGTTTTGCAGAAATGACAGCTGGCAGAGGGGGGGGAAAAACCTTTTTGAAAGGAGGGAAACTCATGTTATCTATGGAGTCTTAAAGTACATTATCTGTAAACATATATGCATAATTCTGTATTTATTTATTTATATTTGTCATGTTTATGTAGTGTATATTGGAGGTGGTGAATGCAACGAAATTTCATTTTAATGTATGCCAATTATTGTACATTCAAAGTGACAATAAAGTTATTACTCTATTCTATTCTATTCTATTCTATTCTATTCTATTCTATTTTATACTATTCTATTCTATTCTATTTTATTCTATTCTATTCCTATTCCTATTCCGTTCTTTCATTATTCTATTCTATTCTATTCTATTCTATTCTATTCTATTCTATTCTATTCTATTCTATTCTATTCTATTCTATTCTATTCTATTTCTATTCTTATTCCTATTCCGTTGTTTCATTATTCTATTCTATTCTATTCTATTCTATTCTATTCTATTCTATTCCTATTCCGTTCTTTCATTATTCTATTCTATTCTATTCTATTTCTATTCTATTCCTATTCCGTTCTTTCATTATTCTATTCTATTCTATTCCTATTCCTATTCCGTTCTTTCATTATTCTATTCTATTCTATTCTATTCTATTCTATTTTATACTATTCTATTCTATTTCTATTCTATTCCTATTCCTATTCCGTTCTTTCATTATTCTATTCTATTCTATTCTATTCTATTCTATTCTATTCTATTCTATTCTATTCTATTCTATTCTATTCTATTCCTATTCCGTTCTTTCATTATTCTATTCTATTCTATTCTATTCTATTCTATTTCTATTCTATTCCTATTTCTATTCCGTTCTTTCATTATTCTATTCTATTCTATTCTATTCTATTCTATTCTATTCTATTCTATTCTATTCTATTCTATTCTATTCTATTCTATTCTATTCTATTCTATTCTATTCCTATTCCGTTCTTTCATTATTCTATTCTATTCTATTCTATTCTATTCTATTCTATTCTATTCTATTTCTATTTTTATTCTATTCTATTCTATTCTATTCCTATTCCTATTCCATTCTTTCATTATTCTATTCTATTCTATTCTATTCTATTCTATTCTATTCTATTCCATTCTATTCTAGTCCTCGACTTACGACCATTCATTTAGCAGCCCTTTGAAATTACAGCAGGACCGGAAAAATGAAAGTGGCTTACAACGTGTCCTCACACTTACATACACACACACACACAAACTGTTTCAATGTTCCCCGTGGTCATGTGATCAAAATTTGGGCACTTAAGCAATCGGTATGTATTTACGATGGTTGGGGTGTCCTAGAGTCATGTGATTCTCATTTATGACCTTCCCAGTTGGGAAGGAAATATGGGAGGAAGAAATTTTTTGCCTGTATCAGCTCAATCTAGAGCCATCCACAGGCAGCAGTCGCTACTGTGACATCATTTGTGTTTCCTAAGTTTTTGGATTGCTAACAAAGAGTTAAGGGGGATTGGGATAGCTATTTCGAGCTGATTAGCTCTCATCAGCCAGCCATACCCTTCTGAGATTCCAACCTGGGCTGCTTGCCCATTAGGCAGCTCTCACAGTAGCTACTGCTGCCTGTGGATGGCTCTAGATTGAGCTGATACAGGCAAAAGATTTCCTCCTCCCATATTTGGGCTGACAGGTGAATCAAAAAAACACTCAAGACATATCTCCTCCCCTGTCGACATCGTTAGAGTATAAAACGTAGGATCCGGGAGTACGCTTATATAACTGGCTGCCCCTGCGCACTGCTTCTCAATCGGATCATATATATATATATATATGTGTGTAAATTAATCTAATTCAGTTTTCCTGAAGTTCAGGGTCTTGTCTCACATAAAATGTTTTTTTATGCCAGCACAGAAAATTATCAGCATCATCATCTGTTACATAAGTAGGAAGAGGTTATGAATCAGACTTCAACTGGGGAAATCCCCCTAAATTCTCAGACTTTGTAAAAATAAGCCAAGGAAGTTATTTTTATACCAGATCAATTTAGGTATCTACCACATCCTGTAATTAATTGGCAGTGGTTCTGCAGGATCCCTTCCTTAGAGGTGACAAGATAGCAAGTCTTCCAGTATCTCAGGGACTGCCCCAAAGAAGAGGGAGTCAAGCTATTCTCCAAAGCACCAGAGGGCAGGAGAAGAAGCAACGGACGGAAACTAATCAAGGAGAGAAGCAAACTGGAATTAAGGATGAATTTTCTGACAGTGAGAACAAAGAGGAATGGCTTCCTTCAGAAGCTACGGGTGCTCCATCACTGGAGAGACTGGAGAACCATTTGCCTGAAAGGATACAGGTCCTCTTGCTGGAGTAGGGGATTGGACTGGAGGCTAAAACATGCAAGGAACGGTTGCTGGAAATGGGTATGTCTAGTTTAATGAAGAGAAGGACGAGGGAGGACATGATAGCTGTTTTCCAGTATCTCAGGGGCTGCCCCAAAGAAGAAGCAGTCAAGCTATTCTCCAAAGCGCCTGAAGGCAGGAGAAGAAGCAATGGGTGGAAACTCATCAAGGAGAGAAGCAACCTAGAACTCAAGAGAAACTTCCTGACAGTTAGAACAATTAACCTGTGGAACAACCTGCCTCCAGAAGTGGACAGCCATTTGTCTGTAATGGTATAGGGTTTCCTGCCTGAGCAGGGGGTTGGACTAGATGACCTCCAAGGTCCCTTCCAACATTATTACTATTATTATTATTATTATTATTATTATCTTCAAGGTCCCTTCCAACTCTGTTATCCTTTAAGATCTCATTACAATCCTTTTCTCTGGAGATGCTTATGATTCAAGCTGGGGTTTCTGCACAAAATGTGTCCTCATGCCATTCAGAAGAGCGGAAAACATCTCCAGTGCTACTTGTTCTTTCTTTAATCAGAAAAGACATAGAAAAAAAAAGTGTAGCTTTATGACCTTCAGATCAGAGGATAGAATTTATGCTCCCTCACTGAAATTCTACTTGCTGTCTGCTGCCTTTCCTTTTTCTTCTCATAAACGTCTACAGACCTTCTGCCAGGCTACTGAGTATTAACACAATCTGAGACAGAACTGGGGTGTCCAAGAAAGCCCTTTGTACCAAGTAGCCATGAGTAACTCACAGGTATGCTCCATATCTGTATCCCGTCGCTGTAGCCAATCATGAGCAGAAGAGGAGGTTCGTTCCCGGTGCTGTGCATTTCGTGCAGCTCCACGTTCCTTAAGGTATCTAAAAAAACAAACGAGAGAAAGAAATCAAAGTTCAACAGCACCAGATTAGGACAAGGCTTCCGTGGAGTCCAAAGAGCTGGCATGGAGAACAGAAGAGATAACAGGATAACAGAGTTGGAAGGGACCGTGGAGGTCTTCTAGTCCAGCGGTTCTCAACCTGTGGGTCACGACCCCATTTGGGGTCGAACAACCATTTCACGGGGGTCACCAAACACCGCAGTCCGCCATTTTTTTTTGGTCAGCTTTGTTTGGTTTTTTTTGGTCGGCCATTTTTTCCCCCTTTGCGATGCGGGCTGTCGCGCCGCGCATGCACGATGCGGGCCCGCCATTTTTTGGGGGGTCAGCCATTTTTTCCCCTTTGTGATGCGGGCCGTTGTGCCGCACATGTGCGATGCGGGCCCGCCATTTTTTTTTTGGTCAGCCATTTTTGGGGGGCGGTCGGCCATTTTTTTCCCCTTTGCGATGCGGGCCGTCGCACCGCGCATGCGCAATGCGGGCTGGGGTCGAGCCTCGGAAAAGGTTGACAACCGCTGGCATAAGGATTCATGTTGGAGAACCGAAAAGTGCTGGCCAGTATGAACTCATTTACCAAATAGATCTCTCTCAGTCAGTTGCAGCCTTTTCCCATTTGATTTCTTCAAAAATATTTGGAGATTGAAACACTCAGAATTACCGGCGAGGTGGGCTGAAAGAATTCTGGGTTTGCATGTTGTTGTTGTTGTTGTTGTTTTTAATGAAAAAATTCTTTTATTAAAACAATCAGCATTGAACATAAAATCATAGTATGCATCAATCATCATAGCACCTGATATACATCACTAAGTATTAATCTTTATAATCGTCTGGTTTGGTAATCATTTTTCACTCCGCACATTAAGCCTCAACTAAACGCCTGTTACAATTTATTTGCTCGGTGTTTCTCTTTTCTATAGTCTATCCACAGTTCCTAGTCTATCATATATTATTCATCTCAGTATTAGTACAATCTTTTACGACCCCTAACCAATAATCCTGAGGTAGAAATTCAGTATCTTGAGGTAGAAATTCAGTACGCTTTCCCAATATTAAAGCAATCAACCTTAAATCTGGGTTCATATTAATAAGCTGTCCTCATAAGACCCAAAGATACATCTCTTGTATATGGTCTATCTACATTCATACAATCAGCATTGAACATAAAATCATAGTATGCATCAATCATCATAACACCTGATACACATCACTAAGTATTAATCTTTATAAACGTCTGGTTTGGTAAACATTTTTCGCTCCTCACATCAAGCCTCAACTAGACGCCTGTTACAATTTATTTGATTGGTGTTTTTCTTTTCTATAGTCTATCCACATTTTCTAGTCTATCACATATTATTCATCTCAGTATTAGTACAATCTTTTATGGTCCCTAACCCAAAATCCTGAAGTAAAAGTTTAATAACCTGAGGTAAATCTTGTATATGGTTTATCTACTATATCTAGTCTATCACATATTGTTCATTCATGCTTCTGAATTAACTTCGTCTCAGTAATAGTGCAATCTTTTATAGTCCCTAACCAAAGATCCTGAGGTAGAAGTTTCATAACCTGAGATAGAAATTCATTCCGCTTTATCAATATTAAAGCAAACAACATTAAGCATAAGATCATATTAAGATGCTTTCGTCATCTAACATAGGCATTCAACATTAGGTGTTAGTCTTTGTAAACATTTGATTTGGTAAACATTCTTCCCTCTTTACGTCGAGTCTCAACTAAACGCCAGGTGCATTTTGTTTGATTGGTGTTTCTCTTGTATATAGTCTATCCACTGTTTCCAGTCTGCCAAATATTGTTCATTTGAGCGATCTTTCAGGTATGCCGATATTTTCGCCATCTCCGCCAGATTTGTTACTTTCACAGTCCATTCTTCTATAGGCGGTATTTCTGGATTCTTCCAGTATTGTCCCACCAACAATCTGGCTGCTGTGATCAAGTTCAGAAATAAGCTCGTCTCTGAGGTAGTGTAGTCCTTTGTTATCCCTAACAAAAAAAACCTGAGGTAGAAATTCGATACGCTTTTTGAAAATGGTTTGGAGTGTCCACCATATCTTCCTCCAGAAGGCTTTGATTTTTCTGCATGTCCACCATACATGAAAGTAGGTAGCCTCCCCGTCACCACACCTCCAGCATTTGGGCTGGGAGTCTGGATAGATGAGTGATAGTTTTTTCGGGTCGAGGTGCCACCTATAGAACATCTTGTAGAAGTTTTCCCTTAAGTGTTGCGATTTCGTAAATTCTACATTTCTCACCCAGATTTTCTCCCACGTGTCCATGGTGATAGAATGCCCAAAGTCTTGTCCCCACTTTATCATACAGTTCTTGACTAGCTCGGTTTCAGAGTCCATTTCTATCAGAATGCTATACACTCGTTTGATGTGCATGATCCCCTGTTCTCTAATCTGTTCAATTAGGTTCTCGTCGGTCTGGGAGAATCCCTTCTTCTTATCTTTACGCCACCTTGATTGCAGTTGTATATATGATAGCCAGGTACCTCCTATTCCCCTGTTTGCTAGCGTTGCTTGGGGTTTCAAGGAGAACCCATTTTCTTCTCCCAGTACAAGTTTACTGTAGGGCACCACTTCTTGCCCTTGGGATGTGTTTGTATCCCCTATTGCATGTCCGGGGATCGTCCAGATGGGAATCTTGTCGTGTAGGAGGTGTTTATATTTCTTCCAGACCCATAACAATGGGATTCGTAGTGGGTTCTCCTTGAAGTTCCTGTCTGCCTTTTTGTCGTATACTAAGTATGCGTGCCAGCCGAATAGTAGACCATGCCCTTCAACATTCAGTATTCTATCGTTCGTCATATTGATCCAGTCACTCACCGCCACAAACGTCGCTGCATAGTAGTATAGCTTTAGATTAGGCATTTTTAGTCCCCCTCTCTTCCTTGTGTCCTGGATAATTTTTAGTTTCACCCTCGGTCTCTTGCCATCCCAAATAAATCTGGTGATGCCCCTCTGCCAATTGTCCAAGTCTTCATCCTTTTTGAGTATGGGTAGCATTTGGAAGAGAAATAGAAATCTTGGTAGGACGTTCATCTTTACTGCTGCTATCCTGCACAGCAAGGATAGTCGTAGTGTTTTCCACCTTTCAAGATCTGCTTGTATCTTGCTCCACAGCACCTCGTAGTTATTTTTGTATAATTTCGCATTCGTTGTTTCTATCTCCACTCCCAGGTATTTAACTTTCTTAACTATTTCACAACCCGTTATTCTTTCCAGGTCCTGTTTTGCTTTGTTGTCTAGATTTTTGACTAGCATCTTCGTTTTTGATATATTAACTTTAAAACCTGATACCTTGCCATAGTCATTCATTATCTCCATCAAACTCCTTGTTGATTGTACTGGTTGCGATACTGTCACCAGTAGGTCGTCTGCAAAGGCACACAGCCTGTAGTCCTGTTTTCCAATCTGTATGCCCTTTACGTCTTCTGCTGCTCTTATCTTGTTCAGCAGAATCTCCATCGTTAAGACAAATAGCAGTGGTGACAGCGGACAACCCTGTCTCGTGCCTCTTTCTATATTGAATGGGTCTGTTAGTTCGCCGTTCACGATGATCTGGCCTGTTTGTTTCTGGTAGATTGCTGTTATGGAGTTGAGGAACTGCTTTCCCATTTTCATCCCCCGGGCTAGGTTCGTCAGGAATGGCCAATTCAGTCTGTCAAAGGCTTTTTCTGCGTCCACAAACATGAGGGTTGCAGGTACCTGGTTGTGCCTTTCCAAGTATTCTATTATGTTCAGCAGCTGTCTTACGTTGGTTTTCATCTGACGTCCTTGTATAAACCCCGTTTGATCCGGGTGAATTATTTTTTGTAGTACAGTCATTAATCTGTTGGCCAGCACTTTTGTGAAGAGTTTGTAGTCTGTGTTCAATAGTGAGATGGGCCTATAGTTAGCCGGTTGTGCATTATCTTTTCCCTCCTTGGGGATTAGAGAAATGTAGGCTGTTTTCCAGGAGGGTGGGACTTGGCCTCCTTCTTGTAGGTTGACAAATAGCTTTCTGAGGGGTTCTATCATTTCCTCTTGGAGATGCTTGTAATAGGTAGCCGTTATCCCGTCCATCCTGGGTGATTTTCCTTTTTTCAGTTGTTTGATCGCTGAGTGTATTTCCTCCTTCGTGATTGGGGCGTTCAGGGCATCTCGTTGTGTATCGGTGAGTACCATTAATTTTTCGTTTTGTAGAAACTTTTCTATCTCTTTGTCTTGTATCTTCTCCTCAGCGTATAGCTGTGAGTAGAACTCGGTGAAAGCTTTCTTAATGGTTTCCTGTTTGAATTCTTCCTTGCCTTTGTACTCTATCTTTTCAATTATGCGGGCTTTCTGTTTCTTTCTTATGGTGTAAGCCAGCCACCGACCCGGTTTGTTGGCACTACAGAATGTCTTGTGTTTTGCATACTGTATATTCCATGCTACTTGGTCCGCTATCAGCATGTCAAATTGTTTTCTTAGTATCTTAATTCCTTCTTTTGTGGCTTTGTCCTCCGGTCTTTTTATTAATAATTGTTCCTGTTTCTTTATCTCCTCCTCTAGTTCCTTTCTTTTTCGTTCTTGTTTGCGTCGGTGCCTGGCGTTCATATTCATGAGGATCCCGCGCATAAATGCCTTGCTAGCGTCCCAAATCATTTCAATGGGTGTTTCATTGTCCATATTTATACTAAAGAATTCCTTCATGGCATTTTTGCATTCCGCCACCTCTTTCTCGTGTCTAAACAGGTTTTCATTAATTCTCCAGGATCTCCTCGATTTCCGATCCTGTCTCAATTCCATCCCTACCGGGTTATGGTCTGTCAGTACTTTGGGTAGAATTGACACAGTGTTTAGGTGGACTAGCAAGTCGCTAGATGCCAGGATGAAGTCAATTCTGGAAAATAATTGGTGCCTGTCGGAGAAAAAGGTGAATTCTTGCTCTTTGCCGTGCCGTTCCCTCCAGACGTCTGTCAGTACAAGGTCTTCCTTCATGTCGAAGAAGGATTTAGGCAACTTAGAATGCTTCTGTGGGTTAGGTTTTGTTTTCTTTTTGTCTAGGGCAATCTCTATGACCCCGTTCCAGTCTCCCAGGATAATACATGATCTGTAGTTGAGTTGTATTAACTTCTTGTGTATCTTTTTGTAGAATTTTCCTTGTTGTTTATTTGGTGCATATATGCCCATCACTAGAATTTTCTTGTCGTCCTGTGTCACTTCGATTGCTAGGTATCTACCTTGGGAGTCCGACTCTATTAGCTTAGCAATTACATGTTTCTTCACGTATATAACAAGCCCGTTCTTCTTTCGTGGCGCCGCTGCGACAAAGTGTGTGCCTAGTCTGTTGTTGATTAAGTATTTCTGGTCCGCTTCTCTGATGTGTGTTTCTTGTAGGCAAATTATGTCGTTTCTTCCTTGGTACAGGTAGTGAAATATCTTTCTCCTTTTCTGTGGGGAATTTAGTCCGTTAACGTTCCATGTCAAGTTTAGTCATCGTCGGTTTCAGGATACTCTTGCAAGACCACTTCTGTTCTATCTCTTGCGTTCTTCTTTGGTCTCGTTCCCATGGTATCCAGGTTGGTGCTCAAGTTGCGTAGAGGGGTCGTATTGTGCTGCTCCGTGCGTTTGGTGGTGGATCTTGTTGTCCTGCCCTCTGCAGTCTGTCCTGTTCCCTTTCTGTTGTTGCTTCCTGTTCTCTGTGTCGTCGTGTCTCGAGTTGGTCCTTTCCTTTCTCTTGCTCCTGAGTCCGTCTGTCGTTCCGGTGGCCCTTCTGCTCCTTTACTCGTGGTGTATTGAGGTCCATCCGACATCAGTTCCTTTGCAAGGAATTCTCTGGCTTCTTGGACCGAGTTCAGGTAGTATCTTTTATTTTTATAGTAAAGTGACATCCCCGTAGGGGCTTCCCATCGGTATCGCAGAGCGCGTATTCTCAGTTCGTCGGTCAGGAACTTGTAGTTCTTTCTGTCTCGCAGCATCGTCTGGGGGATCTCTTTCAATATCTTCACCTCCTGCTCCTCTATGTATAAGCTTTTGTGGTAGGATGTTATGGAGATAAGGTTCCGGAACTCCTTGGTTGTAAAGTGGATGATCACATCCCTTGGTAGGTTACTGATTGCTGCCGCCCTTGAGTTGACTCTGTATACTCTGTCGAATTGCCACGCGATACCTTTGGGTTGCCTTCCCAGAAATGCTGCCAGGGCCCCTACAAAGATTCTACGCAGGTCTTCTTGGGTTTCGTTTGTTGTCTCTTTCCATCCCCTAAATCTGATGGCGGACTCCAGTTGCCAGTATTGTATCATGGTGGATTGGTCTTGGGCCATTCTTTTCATCTGTTATCTGTTCCTCCATGTAGTTTTCCACTCCTTCTATCTTCTTTGTCACACTCTCCCTGGTCTCCTGGAGGTTTTTCTCCATTTCATCCCCCAGCTTCTTGTAGTGTGCTTGCATCGCCTCCTTAAATTGGTCCAGGTCTGCAGCCATCGCTCTGCGTTGTTCTTCCAGCTTTCTCTCTAGATCTCTGCCCTGGTCCAACAGCATCTGTTTCATATCTTCGTCCCTTTTCTCCATCCTCTGTTCTGCGTCCATGCACCTTCTCTCCATCCGTGTCCCCACTTCCTCTAATTTTTTCTCCATTTCATCCATCCTTTTTACCAGCGTCCCAACATCTCTTTTACTTCTTGTAACGTGTGCTCTGCTGGGCAGGCCTGAGTTGACAGATGGGTCTGGGGGCCTGTGGTTGGATGGGAGGGTGGGGGGATGGGTAGGGTGCTCCCTGGTGTTTCAGGAGGCTGGGATGTTTCAGGAGGCTGGGATGGGGAGGGTGCAGGTCCCTTTGTGAGCATCTGTTTGGTCTGCTTGGAGGCCATCCTGGCTTCTGCCTGTTGTATGCCCTGCTTCTGGGTCCCTTGGTTTCTTTGGTTCAGGGGGCTCAGCTGATGGGCTTCTTTCCTCCCTTCTCTCTCCCAGTTCTCCCAGGCCTTCCACCTCCTCTTCCTTCCTTGGTGTTTCTTTGTCTTCTGGGTCCCTTGGTTCCCTTGGTTTAGGGGGCTCAGCTGGTGGGCTTCTCTCCTCACTTTCCTCTCCCAGTTCTCCCAGGCCTTCCACCTCCTCTTCCCCCTCTGGTCTTTCAGCCACCCTCTTTGCCTTTAAGAGCTCACCTCCCGCATGTATTCTTCTTCTTTGTTGCTCTCTCTGCTCTCCTCCTCTCTTGTCGGCGTCCTGTCGGCTTCGTTTGTTTCCGCCTCTCGCTTCTCCGCTCTTGTCGGCTTCTTACTTTCTGGCTCTGGCCGCCTCCGCCTCTGTTCGCTGCTCCAGTCCTCCTCCGCTATTCTCTCGCTGTTTCTTCCGCTCTCAAACTCTTCCGGAGGTCCTCCGCAGGCCGGCAGGCCCCCTCGGCGGCGATCCGTTGTCTTCCTTCTGCTCCGCCACTCGTCTCTCGCCTGCTCTGCAGCTCTCCTTCGCTTGCGGTGCGGCGTTGCGGCGTTTTCGGGCCTGCCGGCCGCCCGGCCACCGCCGGTTTCCGCGGCTCCGTCTGCAGCCTCCTCAGGTCTTCCAGCGGCGATTTCTACTCGTCCAGGTAGGTCTGGAGCTCTTCTTCACTCGTCCCGCTTCTTAATCCTCGCTCTCCCGGCTGTCTATTTTTTTTTTTAAATTAATCGAGCCCCGTCTCGGAGCTCTCTTTAGGTGGCTCTTGTTGTTGTTTTTTTAAATGGTTGGGGGAGAGGTCAATTTAATGCAAAGTAATGAATTTGTATAAACCTCCTGGGATCACCTCCCATTTTTTTTAACAAAAGTAAATTATTAAACAGAACGGAAGATACATATTTTCGTAATACTTAATATGTTTTGTCTGGAATGTGCCCTATTAGAGAATATAAATAGAAGGTGTATTTTTCTTACTTTATTAACTTTTTTGATTTCTCTGTTAAGAATTCTGTCTTAAAATCTGTTTCACAATTCTGGCAGTTGCAATCCCAGTACGTCTGAATGGGTTTGAGAAGGCAAATCATGGGGATGTGGGTGAAAGTAAGATTTACAACTGTGATTAAGGTTGTTCTTAAGGGGAAAAAAGAAGTATTACACAACAGAATAACTGGATTGGAAAGATCATCTAGTCCAACCCCCTGCTCAGGCAGGAAACCCTGCCAGCCTGCAGGCCGGACACATCATCCGGAAGGCACACCTACCCCATTGCCGGCAGTGGCAAAACTGTCGCAAGTTTGACATGTTTGCCCTATACCAGCGGTTCTCAACCTATGGGTCATGACCCCATTTGGGGTCGAACGACCATTTCGCGGGGGTCACTGGACAACGCGGTCCGCCATTTTGTTTTTTTGTTGTTGTTTTGTTTTTTTTCGTCGAGCACGCACCGCGCATGCGCGGATCAGCCCGATGCGCACGTGCGCACGCGCGCCAGGGTCGCGCTGCGCATGGGCGGGGCAAGAGGGGTCTCAACCTGAAAAAGGTTGAGAACCACTGTTCTAGTCCAACCCCCTGCTCACGGTTAGTGGGAAGCAAAGAAGAAATGAAATAGTCCATTATCCCTGGAGAAATTAAGGAAAAAAAAAAGGAGAAGCCGTGTCATTTCATTGATATACTCCTAATAAAAAAGGTTTTCTTCGGTCGAAATAACCTTGTTAAGAGGCTCTGCGACACAGGACCTGTAAAGCCGCCAAAGCAGTGCAAACCAGCTGTTTTTCACGGTGAATAAACTCTTCCTCGGTAGGAGTAGGGGCGAAGAGCTGTGAGTGTGGGTTGAGATCTTCTGAAAGCCCCCCGAAAAAACGCTCGGGGGGGGAGAAAGAAGACTCCCTGTAAGCTCACAATAGCTCCAGCCTGGGGCAGTATCTGTCAGCTGACAGACCAAGACGCTGAGACCAGCCACCACCCGAGGAACACATCTCAAAGAAGCACAGAGATTGACAGACTGAACGCAGGAGCTTAAAAAGCAAGTATTTCTTATATTTTACCTTGGATCAAATGCGCTCACATTGAACAGAAGGCACCCAAAATGGCGGCCACTGTTAATTTAAAGTGATAGGCACCGGAAGAGAAAGGCGGAAGAGAAACTGTAATGCGAAAGAGACCTCTAGAGGGCAGCAGAGACACATAACTTAAAACCTTTGCAAAATAAACCCAAGGAAGAGAAACTGTAATGCGAAAGAGACCTCTAGAGGGCACCAGAGACACATAACTTAAAAATGTTGCAGAATAAACCTAAGGATGTATGCAAGCTCCCCAGAGATGACGATGAAGGAATTAAAAGATGAAATATCAACAATTTTTGAAAAAATGAGGAGAAAGATAGACATGATAATACACATGTATGCAAAAACATGGGAGGGAAGGATGGAGGCGCTGGAGGCAGTGAAACAAAGCGGAGAAATGGAGAAGATGGTGGAAAATCAAAGCAAAGCAGTTATTGAGGACTTGGACCAAACCGGAGAAATGTACAGTGGGGAAATGAGAGAAGATACTGGGAGAAATTTGAAGAGAGTCTGGGAAGGAGTTGAAGAAAAGATGGAAGAGGTGGAGAGACAAGAAGATTTGAAAAGAATTGTTATAAAAGCATGGGGAAAATATCTAGGAGAGGAGGCTAAAAATTTCTCTTGGCAAACTGACAGAATCCATAGAGCATGGCTTATATGGAACCAAGGGACATTGCAAGCAATAAAGAGAGACTTATTACGTGGAAGGGAAGCTGTGCTATGGAAAGCCACCTGGCAGAGGAAGAAACCCAGAATTCGTCTGAAATGAAGAGAAACTTAATATTTTATGCAAGGAATTAAAGGCAAAGAATTATGGACTGATTTAAGGACTAAGTGCAAGAGCAAGAGACATGAGAGGGTGATTAATGGAAGATGTATATTAACTAGACTAGGAATGTACGCGTTGAAGGGAGGGGTGTAATGACATGATAATTATTAACTTTAGAAAGAAGACTTGTTTGTGTGATGTACAATGGATAGATTTGAAAAGAAGTGAAACTTAAAATTAAAAAAAAAAAAGGTTTTCTTCGCCCATTAACAAAAGTGGTGTGCAAACGAGAGCAGTCAAGCAACTGGGAGCTCTTAGGACTTTTGAGCACCCGGTAAGAAATCTCTTGTGTCGTGGTGACATTTCAAGGCGATGGAGGACAATGCAGGTGGTCCCTGATTTATGACCACCATTGAGCCCGGAATTTATGTTGTTAAGTGAGACATTGATCAAAATGAGTTTTGCCCCATTTTATGACTTTCCTTGTCGCAGTTGGTAAGTGAACCACTGAAGCTGTTAAATTAGTAACACAGTTGTTCAGTGAATCTGGCTTCCCCGTTGACTGATCACATGACCCCCGAGACATTGCAACCGTCATAAATGCAAACCAGTTGTCAAGCAACCGAATGTAAATGACGTGACCATGGGGATATACTGCAACGGTCATAAGGGGGAAAAATGGTCATGTCAATTTTTTCAGTGCCGTTTTAACTTCGAACAGTCACTAAATGAACTGTTAAGTCGAGGACTACCTGTAATTGTCTCTTAAGGTCCTTTGCACTAGATAGATAGATAGATAGATAGATAGATAGATAGATAGATAGATAGATAGATAGATAGATAGATAGATAGATAGATAGATAGATAGATAGACAGATAGACAGATAGACAGACAGACAGACAGACAGGCAGGCAGGCAGGCAGGCAGGCAGGCAGGGAAACAGACAGACAGATCTAGGAGATAGATCCAGGAGATGATAAGAGACAGACAGACAGACAGACAGATAGATATGGATGGATGGATGGATAGATAGATAGATAGATATAGAGATAGAGATAGATAGATGATAGATATAGATATATAATAGAGATATATAGATACAGATATACAGATATATAGAGATATAGATACATATAGATATATATAGATAAAAATATAGATATAGATCAGTGGTTCTCAACCTGTGGGTCGCGACCCCATTTGGGGTCGAACGACCATTTCACGGAGGTCGCCAAACAACGCAGTCCGCCATATTTTTCCCCTTTTCCTTGGCTGTGCTACTCCTTCTTATTCTATTGGCTTTGGAAAGCCAATAGAATAGACTCTCTTGAATAGAGTCTAATTCTATTGCCTTTCAAAAGCCAATAGGAATTGTCCAGGCTGTCTCTGCCCTGCTGAGCCCGCCAAAAGTCCCAGTCTGCAAACGGTGCTGCGAGTTGTCTGCAGCGAAGGCGAGCTATTTGGAAGTTTCCACCCCTCCCTGCTGAGCAACTACTAAAAATGTAAGTAAAAGAGGGCCAGGGGTGGGAGATGGGAGGCTGGTGGGTGCAGGGAGGGTTGCTGGCGTGCGTGGGGCCCGGCGGGTGCCTTACCTCCCTTGGGTTGGGCCTGCTGGTGCCCCAGCCGGTGGTCGCCCTACACCGTTGGTGCCGCTTGCTGCGGCCGCCCAGGAGTGCCTAGGCCTGCCTGCTGCCGCCCCGAATGGGTGGTGGCCAAGGTAAGGCTAGCAGGGCAGCGGCGGACGCAGGGAGGGTTGCTGGCGCGCATGGGGCCCGGCGGGTGCCTTACCTCCCTTGGGCTGGGCCAGCTGGTGGCCCAGCCGGTAGTCGCCCTGTGCTGTCGCTGCCCCTTGCCAGCTACGCCTCGGCCAGCACAGGGGGCAGCACCATGCATGCGCAGCGCTCCTGGGCAGGGAAATAATCCTCGACCTACGACCGGTTGGGTAGTCCTTGACTTACGACCGGTTGGGTAGTCCTCGACTTACGACCGGTTGGGGGTCGCGGCATTAAAAAGGTTGAGAACCACTGATATAGATAGATATAGATAGATATATAGATATATAGATATAATAAAACTAAAAAGGCAGATCACCGAGACTAAAAATGTTATTTAAAACTTAGCTTTCGTCAGCAGCTGCTGACGTTATCAAAGTATAAGCCAGGATTGGGGATAAGTATAAGCCAGGATTGTTTTTATAGTTCCTGGGAAGCTAACAGTTTAGACAATGCACGCCTAATGCGTTATTATGAATACACCCGAGACTCACATTTTTAAAATAATTTTAGATATAGATATATAGAGGTTGTCCTCGACTTACAACCAGAATTGAGCCCCAAATTTTTGTTGCTAAGTGAGACATTTCTTAAGTGAGTTTTTGCCCCATTTTATGATCTTTCTTGCTACAGTTGTTAAGTGAATCACTGCAGTGGTTAAATCAGGATGACCCACTTTGCAACCATCACAACCTATGACTATAATGGGCAGGCTCCATTACAGTCATAAGTTGAGGACTACCTGTAAACAGTTTGGGCCTGTTTCTGGAATTGGAATATTGGAAGAAAAATCAGGTCCAGTTCCAAGCTGGGAATAAAAACAAAATGGAGGCTGACTGCTTAGGAAAGGAGGTTCTTGTTTATTGATGAGCAGAACCAGCAACAGCATGCAGTTCTGGGACAGCTGAACAAGTGGCTGGGTGAGTGGATGGATCTTTATGGGGCTCTGAGACTTCGAAGTGGAAATGTTTCTGGGTTGTGCAATGAGGTGGCTTTTGTGTCTTTTGCTAGTCTGAAGAGGGTGTTGGGTGATTCCTATTGTGCCTAAAAGATCACATCCTGTCTTTGGATTTGGGTGAGGGGATGCAAATTCTTAATCCCATCAGCTGTGGGGGCTGAAGACCTTTTGTTTATGAATAGATTGGCCTAGTCCAGTGGTGGCGAACCTATGGCACAGGTGCCAGAGACGGCACTCAGAGCCCTCTCTGTGGGCACGCACACCGTCGCCCCAGTCCTAGGCCTTCAGCTGGGTTTTATAAAACCTTTTCGCTTTAAGCCTCTGCCGGCGTTTGCAAAAAAAAAAAAAAAGGTTCAATCAGTCAATTTCAACTTCTCGCGGGAAAAAAAAAGATCTTGCAAAGTTGGAATTGATTGAACTTTTTAGTCCCACCCAATCTGCCACTAGCACCGCAGCCACGCCCACCCAATCGGCCATGCCCACCCAATGGGCCACACCCACCCGGCACTCGACGATGCATAAGTGGGTTTTGGGTTGCAGTTTGGGCACTCAGTCTCTAAAAGGTTCGCCATCACTGGCCTAGTCTTTCTTTTTATTATTATTATAAATATTTTATTGGTTTTATAATTATGAACAAAAAAAATCAAATTAAATACAACTCAACTTAATACAGTCTTTAACAACTTTCTACCCCAGAAAACAAAACATACATTCTTTTAAAAACTTAGATAGAATAACTATAGGCATTGCTCGGCCGCACCCTCTCCACCACATCCCCCTCTTCCTTCCTCCCTATCTCTTACTTCCCTCCCCCTCCCCTCTCTCCCTCCCTCACTCTCCACCCTCCTCTCCAACAACCTTACTACTTCCCTCCACTCCTTCACTCCTCACTCTCCACCCCCTCCAGATGTGGTCCAGAGATACTGCCCGAGCAACTCTTCTTATATCAATAAATATATCATTCTTATATATTGCAAGTATTACAGTTGAGTATATTATAATACATTATTACGCCCCCCCAACCCACCCACCCCGACTTCCCAAAGTGAATACAGGGTAAAACAAAAGAAAACCCACTGTTAAACTAAATTATTATATAAATCCTACTAAAACTTTAACTATATGATAAATACAATTTCTTAGATCAGTGGTTCTCAACCTTTTTCAGGTTGAGACCCCACTTGTGCCGCCCATGCGCGCCGCGACCCTGACCCGGGCGCGCGCACGCGCGCGACGGGCCGATCCGCGCATGCGCGGCGCACGTGCGACGAAAAAAAAACAAAAAAATAAAAAATAATAAAAAAAACAAAATGGCGGACCGTGACGGGCAGATCCGTGCATGCGCGACGCGCGCGCGACGGGAAAAAATTTTTTAAAAAAATTTAAAAAAAACAAACAAAATGGCGGACCGCGACGGGCCGATCCGCGCATGCGCAGCGCGCAACAAAAAAACCCCCAAAAAACCCAAAAAAAACCCCAACCCCAAAATGGCGGACCGTGGGGTCCGGCGACCCCCGCAAAACGGTCATTCGACCCCAAATGGGGTCACGACCCATAGGTTGAGAACCGCTGTCTTAGATTGATATTTCCCTTGAATATAGTCTATCCATTTTTTCCAGTCCAACACATATTTTTCATTTGAATGATCTTTCAAATATGCAGATATTTTAGCCATTTCCGCCAAGTTTATAACTTTCAAAGTCCATTCTTCAATAGATGGTAATTCTGGTTTCTTCCAATATTGTCCGACGATGCATAAGTGGGTTTTGGGTTGCAGTTTGGGCACTCGGTCTCTAAAAGGTTCGCCATCACTGGCCTAGTCTTTCTTAATCGGTACAAAATACCCATCTCTAAAGACTTGAGGCTTCTGCTTGAAGCTATTAAGAAAGACTGGGGCTGCTTTCTGCCTTTGTTAAGATCTTTCTCCATTTCTCCTTTTGGGGAAATATTCTATCCTGCCTCTTTTAATATTCCCCAAAATATCTGGTGGGGGCGGGGTGCTGACTTCCCACAGGGGGCTACATAAACTTCAAGAAGGATGGCATTCTATAAGAAGGGGGGGGCTATTCCAGGAAGCCCTGCCATATCACCCGCATCCGACATAAGAGAGAATTTTCGGCAGAATGGACCAGACAGGCAGATTCAATTCTAGCAAAGTATTGCTCGAAGTAGCCTGGTGCTGCATCGTTTCCACTTTCAAAGATAATATCCAACTAGGTGTTCATTCATATATCCAGTTGATAAAGTTGATCCCTGAGCACAAGTCATCATTCAGTCTTCATACTGAGTGTGTCGCCACAAAACACCTGACAACCTTGTATGGTTATCCCAGGGGTGCTTTTTCAAGAGGCCAGTGGACTTTCTTGTTTTTTCCTCAGAAGACGTTTCTGTCAACGTTGTGACAAACTGAACTGAAGCCATTTTTTTTCCATTTTGTGTTCGTTGCCATATTTTAGTTTCGAGATTTTAGATGAGGGAGGGGGGATGTGAAGTTTCTCAGTTAGCCAAAACGATACATCTGTGGGAGAACCAAGGTCAGTGTTGATAAGAGTTTTGGCCCATCTGTGGGAGAACCAAGGTCAGTGTTGATAAGAGTTTTGGCCCATCTGTGGGAGAACCAAGGTCAGTGTTGATAAGAGTTTTGGCCCCTGGAAAGCCGGGAGGAGAGCCCATGTTTTGAAATAATTGATGAGTGTGATTTATGACAGCAATTTGGGGTGGGAATTGCAACAGTGTTATTCTGTAGCCAGAAGGAGGGGATTTTAGTCTTGGGTTCACCTTTGCACAGGCAGATATTTTGTTTCTAAAATAAAATAAAATAAAATAAAATAAAATAAAATAAAATATTAGTGACAGATTTTATCTTCCTGGGCTCCAAGATCACCGCAGATGGGGACTGCAGCCAAGATGCTTGCTCCTGGGGAGGAAAGCTATGGCAAATCTAGACAGCATACTAAAAAGCAGAGACGTCACCCTGCCAGCAAAAGTGCGTAGAGTCAAGGCCATGGTTTTCCCAGTTGCAATGTATGGATGTGAAAGTTGGACCATAAGAAAGGCTGAGCGCCAAAGAAGGGAGGCCTTTGAACTCTGGTGCTGGAGAAGACTCCTGCGAGTCCCCTGGACTGCAAGGCGATCCAACCGGTCAGTCCTGGAGGAGATCAACCTCAACTGCTCTTTAGAAGGCCAGATTCTGAAGTTGAAACTCAAAATACTTTGGCCACCTAATGAGAAGGAAGGACTCACTGGAGAAGAGCCTGATGCTGGGAAAGATGGAGGGCAAGAGAAGAAAGGGATGATAGAGAATGAGGTGGCTGGATGGAGTCCCTGAAGCAGGAGGCGTGAGCTTCAGTGGACTCCAGAAGATGGTAGAGGACAGGAAGGCCTGGAGGAACATTGTCCATGGGGTCGCAATGGGTCGGACACGACTTTGCCACTAACAACAAAATAAAATATTCTTTGAGGAAGAAATCCTTGCCTTGAAGTTCTTTTAAATGGTTTCATCTATCGGAACCATGACAGTTTCGCTTCTTATCCAAAAAGCTTCTTCGCCTCTGACTGGGTGGTGAGGAATGAAAGGATTTCAGACAGCAAACAGCTGGTCATTTGCAGGCTACAGGAACCTTTGTGCTTCAGTTTGAGATGTAGACAACCAAGACTCATCCCCAACAGCCTGCACTTTTGTTCAACAGTGAAAGGACACCGGGCAAAAAACATCCTGCAGAAAAGCACAGCTCCACACCCATTTTCACTA
Organism: Bothrops alternatus; assembly: GCA_034064705.1. NCBI lineage: Eukaryota > Metazoa > Chordata > Lepidosauria > Squamata > Viperidae > Bothrops > Bothrops alternatus. The sequence continues at coordinate 734,711 of JARGCV010000212.1, forward strand.
CTCAGACAAACCTCCGGGTGGCCTCAAGGACTCTCTAAAGCAGCGGTTCTCAACCTTTTCCGGGGCTCGACCCCGGCCCGCATCGCACATGCGCAGCGCGATGGGGCGCATCGCGCAAGCACGGTGCGACAGCCCGCATAGCAAAGGGGAAAAAATGGCCAACAAAAAAAAATGGCGGGCCCACATTGCGCATGTGCGGCGCGATGGCCCGCATGGCAAAAGGGAAAAAATGGCCGACCAAAAAAAAATAAATGGCCGACTAAAAAAAATAAAATGGCGGGGCCGCATCGCGCATGTGCGGCACGATGGCCCGCATCGCAAAGGGAAAAAAAATGGCCGACCAAAAAAAAAGGCCGACAAAAAAAAATGGCGGACTGCGGTGTTTGGCGACCCCCGTGAAATGGTCATTCGACCCCAACTGGGGTCGCGACCCACAGGTTGAGAACCGCTGCTCTAAAGCAGTGGTGGCAAACCTGTGGCACGGGTGCCAGAGGCGGCACTCAGAGCCCTCTCTGTGGGCACGGGTGCCGTGGCTCCAGTCCTAGGCCTTCAGCTGAGTTTTATAAAACCTTTTCGCTTTAGGCCTCCACTGCCGTGTGGAAAAAAAAAAGGTTCAATCAGTCAGTTTCAACTTCTTACGGGGGAAAACAAAAAGATCTTGCAAAATTGAAATTGATTAACTGAACTTTTTAGTCCCACCCAGTCTGCCGTTACCACCGCAGCCACGCCCACCCAATGGGCCACACCCACCCAATGGGCCACACCCGCCCGGCACTCAACGATGCATAAGTGGGTTTTGGACTGCAGTTTGGGCACTCGGTCTCTGAAAGGTTCGCCATCACTGCTCTAAAGAATGCAAAGGACATCTTCAAAGAAAAACAAGAAATGTTGCCTGGTGGAAAAAACACCTTTGGGACAACCAGAACCTGGATGACTAAGAATCTCCATAGATGTTTAACATCGTGTGGTATAAGCAAGGTTGATCTCTGAAAGCAACAGGGTGGTGTAAACATGGCCTATGCGCCCTGTGTATATTTATGTTGTCTCTGTTGTCTATGTGTCCAGAGTCACAGGAACATCATCGCTCCAGGGAGGGAATCTTCCAGTATCAGCCTTCAAGGGCGGCTAAAGGGGAAGGCATGACGTTATACCAAAGAACAGGCCTTCCTCTGACTAGGTACACCTAGTCTTCAACTTACAGCCATTTGTTTAGTGGCTGTTTGAAGTTACAACGGCACTGAAAGAAAGCGACTTGTGACCGTTTTTTCAGCATCCTGTAAAGCAGTGGTTCTCAACCTTTTTCCGGTTGAGACCCCACTTGCGCCGCCCATGGGCGGCGCGACCCCAACCCGCGCGCACGCGCGACGGCCCATTGTGTGGCCCCAACAACAAAAACAAAACAAAATGGCGGACCGCGACAAGCTGATCCGCACATGCGCGGTGCACGCACGACGGCCCGATCCGCGCATGCGCGGTGTGCGCGCGACGGCCTGATCTGTGCATGCGCGGCACGCGCACGATGAAAAAAAAAGGCGGGCTGCGATGGGCTGATCCGCGCATGCGCGCATGCGATGGGCTGATCTGTGCATGCGCAGCGTGCGCACAACAAAAAAAATGGCGGACTGCGGTTTCCGGCAACCCCCACGAAACGGTCGTTCGACCCCAAATGGGGTCGCGACCCATAGGTTGAGAACCGCTGCTGTAAAGAGTTTGGGCCTGTTTCTGGCATCGCAGCAAGAGGAAGGCTTGCTTCAAGACTTCAAGAAGGGCGGTATTCTATAAGAGGGGGTCTATTCCAGCAATTCCGTGATCATGTGATCAAAATCAGAGTGAGCACATGTAGGGAGAGGGTTTTTATATCCTCTGGAGCCTTTTGTTTGGAGTTGTTTCCTGTTCCTGTTTGAGGCATGAACTTTGACCTGAGGCTGAGTGTGCCCTTTGGTATCTGTGGTTTAATCCTATTATGTCCTGTCTTAGAGTTTGGGTGGGGTATGTAGATTTTAGGAGTCTTTGTCTTCCTAAGCTTCTATCTGGGGGCCTCCAACCTTCCTGAATGGATTATTTACATCTGCATTTCTACAGAGTTGGTTTCTGCTTGGGGGAGGGAGACTTGGGGCCCTTAAGAAAAACTGAGCTTGCTTTTCTGCCTCTTTCAGATCCTTTGAGGAAATATATTTTTCTGCCCTTTTAATATTTCCTTCTCTGGGGGGGGGCTGACTTCCCACAGAGGGAAGGCAGAGTCGCTGAACAATCGTATGATTCGCTTAATAATTGCAGCGATTCTTATAATTCTGTTTAGTTTAGTGGGTTTTCTTGTGCTTTACCCTGTATTCACTTTGGGAAGTCGGGGGGGGGGGTTGGGGGGTGTAATAATGTACTCAACTGCAATATTGGCAATATATAAGAATGATATATTTATAGATATAAGAGGGGTTGCTCGGGTAGTACCTCTGGACCACATCTGGAGGGGGTGGAAAGTGAGGAGTGAAGGAGTGGAGGAAGTTGGAAGGTTGTAGGAGAGGAGGGTGGAGAGTGAGGGAGGGAGAGACGGGAGGGGGAGGGAAGTAGGTGATACCGTAGGAGAAAGAGGGGGATGTGGTGGAGGGGGTGCTGCCGAGCAACACCCATAGCTATTTTAAATATCCTATGTAAGTTTTTATGTTTTGTTTTGTGTTGGAGAAAGTTGAAAAAGATTGTATTAAGTTGAGTTGTATCCAATTTGATTTTTTGTTTATAATTATAAAACTAATAAAACTTTTTTAAAAAAATAATAATAATAATTGCAGCGATTCTTGAACAACTATGGCAAAAAAGGTCGTAAGATGAAACACTTAAGGATTGCCTTGCTTAGCAAGGGAAATGCTTCGGACTCGCTCTGTAGGTAGGCTGAGAAAGAACATAATCCATTTGTTACCATCTGAGATGGAAGGAGATAGCTCTCAAAATACAGATACCACAAGACTGAATATAGGTTGTAAGTCGTCGATCCTCGAGGATCAACTACTGCAATGCTCTCTACATGGGGCTACCCTTGAAGAGTGTTTGGAGACTACAGTTAGTGCAAAATGCAGCTGCGCGAGCAATTGTGGGCCTTCCACGTTGTGCCCACATTTCGTCAACTCTCCGCATGCTGCATTGGTTGCCTATCGGTCTCCGAGCGCAATTCAAAGTGTTGGTTATTACCTATAAAGCCCTTCATGGCATTGGACCAGGATACTTACGGGGCCGTCTTCTGCCACATACTTCCCTTCGACCGGTGAGAGCGCACAGGGTCGGCCTCCTCCTCCCCCGTTAGCGAAACAATGCCGTCTGGCGGGTCCTAGGGGGAGGGCCTTCTCTGTTGTGGCGCCCGCCCTCTGGAACCAACTGCCCCCTGAAGTCCGCGCTTCCCCCACTCTCCCGGCCTTCCGGAAGAATCTAAAAACCTATCTATGCCGGCAGGCCTGGGGATGACTGTGATTGTGTGTGAATGATGAATGTGTCTGGGGGTCTTTTTAAATGCTTTTTAGATTTGGTTTTAGATTTTTGGAAATGTTGAGATGTTGTTTTTATTTATGTTGTTAGCCGCTCCGAGTCCTCGGAGAAGAGCGGCATAAAAATTTAATTAATAATAAAATAAATAAATAAATAAAACAACACGGCCATGAGCTGGGGTGGGAAGTGGGAAGGAGAGAGAGACTTACCATTCAGGTCAGAATTTTCAAATCTGATCCATACAATTTTCTCTTTTTCTTCTGTTGGAGCCGTACTACTATAAGCCTGTATGGGGGAAGGAAAAAATAAAGAGGTTTAATGTGCTCAAGATAAAAACAAAAAGCCTCAGATGAACAAAGATGCTTTTTCACCAGGCACCTGGACTTTCTTGTTTTTCTTTGAAGGCGTTTTTGCTCAGATGAACAGTGAACAGCTTCACTCTGTTGACAGACCACAGAGCCAATTTGGTGTCGGTAGAAAAACCAGGGAACTGGGTTCTAATCCCGTTTTAGGCATGAAAGCCAGCTAGGTGACTTTGAGCCAATCACCAGGAGACGGTGAGTTCTAGTCCCGCCTTAACCATGCAAGCCAGCTGGGTGACTTTTGGTCCCTCTTTCTCTCAGCCCAACCCACCTCAAAGGGTTGTGATTGCGGGAAAATATTAGGAGGATGGAGCATGTATGTTCGCCGCCTTGAGTTATTTATACCAGGGCTTTTCAACCTTTTCACCCATTGTACCACTTTTAGGATATGGCAATATCCGAGGACCACCAGCCACCTAGCAAGGTGTCAAAAACTTGATGACCAAAAAAAAAAAGAAAAAAGAAAAAAAGAAAAAGTGAGTAGTACAGGTAGTCCTCGACTTACAGCAGTTCGCTTAGTGACTGTTCGAAGTTACAATGGCACTGAAAAAAGTGCCCCCCAAGCCACAGCCGAGCAAGACACCTGCCTGCCCACCCGGCGGCGCTCTTCCTCCTGTCCGAGGTTTTCATTGTTGTGAGCATTTCTGTTGAGGATTGGCAGTGAGGGTGGGGTGGGGGGGTGTTTGGTTTTTATCCCCCCCCCCCGTCTGCTGGGTGATTGCAGCAGGTTTTGGTCACTTCACATGACCCTGGGACACTGTGGCCATCATAAATATGAATCAGTTGCCAAGCATCTGAATGTGAATCACAAGACCCTGGAGAGGCTGCAACATTCCAGCTGATCGGCGCTTCTTCTGGGCTCAGCAGAAGCGCCAGGATCAGTGCTGCTTTCCAGCTGATTGGTGCTTCCTCAAGGCTCAGCAGAAGCACCAGGATCAGCGCCGAGCTCCAGCTGGAGCCTGGTGCTGATCCTGGTGCTGATCCTGGCGCTTCCGCTGAGCCCTGTCAGCCCTAAAGCGCCGATCAGCTGGAAAGCGGCACTGATCCTGGCGCTTCCGCTGAGCCCTGACAGCCCTGCAGCTCCAGCCGTCTCTCGCTCAGGCTTGTGCGGTGCTGCCACCGGTTCAGCTCATTCCCCTCCCCCGCTACTTTTCTAGGATGGTTGCATACCACCAGCTAGGTGCCAATGTACCACAGGTGGTACCCGTAACATGGGTTGAAAAGCCCTGATTTATACAATAATAAAGGCAGGATAAAAATCTAATAAATAAAATATTGCATCCTCTTTCCAAAAATGATAACAGTTTCACTGTCCTGGCTTCCTGTTTAAGTGCTGTCATTTTCTAACCATCCTTCTACACTACAGTTAGTAATCCCCTGGGCTGGAGGGCACATTTGTCCGCCTACAATACTGCACAGTACTGATGCTTCAAGCAGGCCATTAACTTCTTTCCCCCCCCCGGGCCCCATTTTTATTACAATCATATAAATACTTACAAGCTGAATTTAATTTCTTTTAAAGTATACAATTCATTTGCATAACACGTTAAACCAAAATCCAACCAATCACATTATGACTTATTGCGATATACAAACTATGACCCACTGATCGAGGTAACTTGGCACGCTCTTTTCTGCATTTCCCCCATCTTTCCCCCCCACATTTTTTGGGGGGACCCATTTTAAGAGGACAAGTTTAAAACGTTGCAACAAACCAGCTGCACTTGCCTGCGGTACGACATCTTGCAGAAATGTAACAACGCTTTCCATGTATGACTGCTCTCTGGAACAGAAAGATGAACATCCATAAAAAACAACGATTATTATATACATACACAAATATCCCTGGTGGAATTACAGGTTAAGCAGCATCAAGCATATTGCAAACCAGGAGTAACAAATAGTAACCCAAAGAAATGAAGGGCATAAGATAAGAAAAAAGATAGGAGACACTGAATTAAGTTAGTGTTTAAAACTGCATTTTTCTGAACACTACAGATTTTTTTTCTTCCAAAAGTCAACTTTGATACTTTCGTTATCACTATTCACTGGAACCTAACATGCAGCTATGAACAATTTTATAAAACTAAATGTACCTACAAATGGCTTGAAGAATAAAAACTGACTTCAAAAGTTAAGAGAGAGTTTCTAAGAAAAATGACAGAATTTGAAATACTCATAGAGAATTAAGACTGCCAATTAAGACCTGAGATTAATTATAACAGCTCATAGTTGTTAACAGCTGTTGTGAACTCTGGGCTGTACCAGACAAAGCAATTCCAAAGTGGATATCAAAATAACCAAAAACCATCACTCTTACACATAGCATGTTTAGCAACCTTCAGCAGCAGAAAAATTCAAGTTTTATCTTCCATTTGGAACTCTAGATCAGAGGTCTCCAACCTTTTGGGCATCAGGGACTGGTTACGTGGAGAGAGGTTCTTCCACGGACCGGAGAGTGCGTGGTTTTGTGTGCTGCCTGCATCCCAAGATTGCTTGTTTGTGTGGACCGGTTGTTGGCATGCCGTGACCCGGGGGTTGGTGACCCCTGCTCTACATGAACAATATGGAATTGTACCTATATTCTATAAACTAGTCATGCTGGCACAGTGGCTAGAATGCAGTATTGCAGGCTGATTCTGCCGACTGCCAGCAGTTTGATCTTAACCAGCACGAGGTTGATTGAGCCTTCCGTCCTTCCGAGGTCAGCAAATTGAGGACCCAGATTGTTGGGGGGAAAATGCTGACTCTGTAAACCACTTAGAGAGAGCTGTAGAGCACTGTGAAGCAGTATGTAAGTGCTATTCCTTCCTTCCTTCCTTCCTTCCTTCCTTCCTTCCTTCCTTCCTTCCTTCCTTCCTTCCTTCCTTCCTTCCTTTCTTCCTTCCTGGTTAAAATGCAGTGTTGTAGGCTGACTCTGCCCACTGCCAGGAGTTCAATCCTGGCCGGCCAGGAGTTGACTCAGCCTTCCATCCTCCCTCCCTCCCTCCCTCCCTTCCATCTTCCCTTCTCAGGGTGGACCAGTGGTTAAAATGTGGTATTGCAGGCTGACTCTGCCCACTGCCAGGAGTTCGATCCTGACCGGCTCAAGATTGATTCAGCCTTCCATCCTTCCGAGGTCGGTAAAATGAGGACCCAGATTGTTGGGGGCAAATCTGCTGACTCTGTCAACTGCTTAGACAGGGTTGTAAAGCACTATGAAGCAGCATATAAGTCTAAGTGCTATTGCTATTAACCACTTACGTAACAGCCTGTGGCCGGACTATCACTCCTCCAGTACATCGGCTTGGTCGGCGGGGAGATTCAGCAGCCATTACTGTTCTTAATTCCTGGAAGCAAAACAAAAAGTGTTTTTGAATTATGTCTCACACTCTCTTATTCACCCACTTCTTCAGTGATCATCAACAGCACACTAGTTAAAAAAGAAACTGATATCGAAAGGTATGCAAATAGCAAAATCAGCAGGTCAGAAAAGGCAAGTGATGATGGATCAATGCTACATTTTACCTCCCACGGCTTAAAACCTTGAATTGGAATCTCTAAAGCCCTGCGTAAAAAATGCCCAGATTACCTCAGTCTTTGTATGTAGACAAAAGTAATAGAAAAATTAAGTCACCCCTAACTCAGGGGTCACTTCATCCAATCATATTAAGCTAAAATGAAATGAGGACAATATTGTTTTGTGTGATATACAAAATTACCACTAAAATCAGTGAGGCTAAAAATTAACTGCTGTCCAGAGTAGCCCAACAGTGAGATACCAGTAGGTGGCAAATAAATTTAACAAATAATAATTATAATAACTAAACGCACCAGACTGTATTTCAAAGATGTACCCGAAAGCACAACTAAATATGGAATCAACCAACTGCCAGTCTCACAAGAAACAGGGCTGCAAGCATGCGCATGATGCTTTCAATGATGCTGGCGCCTGTGTGAGGCTCGTGGTGCCGCCACCGCCAGGCTCGTGGCGATGCTATCACCAGTGCGAGCCCCCACCATGGCCCACATGCCGTTTGCGGAGCTGCCACCGCCCGCACAAGTTTTGTGGCAATGCCGCCTACATGTGGTGTGCCACCGCCTACCTGCCGCTCACAGCGCTCCTACTGCCCGCACACGTTTTGTGGCAACGCTGCCACCCACACGACACTGGAAACAGTGGCATGAGGGGGGTGAGTACGCACACATGTGCACATGCACTGCCCAGCTACTCACGTGGCCCAGTGGCCAAGGCCAAGTAGTGGGCCGTGGCCCATAAGTTGGGGACCTCTGGTTTATAGCATTTATTCTTCATTGACTGATTCTCAGCTATTCCTTCTTCCTTGCCCTTTTTAAACATATATGCCGTCCAAGAAAAACAAAGTAATTGTTTCCTAAGATCAAAAGTTGTTTTTTAATTCTTATTTTGTCTTCTGGGAATGGTCATTTAAAGAAGCCCACGAATGAGTTCAAAAGAATCCTTTAGGCGCGTAGACGTAACTGACCAGCAGGGGGCCACAGTACTTATGTTTTGATAGCCCCAAAATCTGAAGCTGACAGAACTGTCTCAATCATAACCTCAACTGTGTACAGGTATTCCTCAACATACGACCACGATCGAGCCCAAAACTGCTGCTGTTAAGTGAGATAGTTGTTAAGTGAGTTTTGCCCCCTTTGGTGACCTTTCTTGCCAGAACTGTCAAGAGAATCGCTGCAATTGTTAAATTAGTAAAAGTCATTAAGTAAAATCTGGCTTCCCCGTTGACTTTGCTCGTCAGAAGGTCCCAAAAGGGGATCACATGACCCCCCAGGACACTGCGACCGTCATAAAAAATGAGTCAGTTGCCAAGCATCTGAATTTTGATCATGTGACCCTGAGGGAGACTGCAATGGTCGTAAAGTGTGAAAAATGGTCATGTCACTTTTTTCACTGCTATTTGAAGGTACATGGTCACTAAAACTGTTGTAAGTCAAGGGCAACCTGTACATATAGACATGGTTGTCTCCTCCGTTCTACTCCAGCCCCTGCTTTTCTATCTCAAACTCCCACAGCAGCTGCTAGGTCAGGGGTTCTCAACCTTGGCAACTTTAAGACTTGTGGACTTCAACTCCCAGAATTCCTCAGCCAGCTTTGCTGGCTGAGGAATTCTGGGAGTTGAAGTCCAAAAGTCTTAAAGTTGCCAAGGTTGAGAACCCCTGTGCTAGGTATTAAAGGAAAAAACAGCTAAGAATTTGTTCCACAGGGAGTGAAAAAGGCTCTTTTGGGTTTGTTTGTTTTTTGAAAAGCCCCAATTTTCAGACACTTCTAATGCTCTCCTCCCTGTCCCAAGAGCACCTCTAGTATGTCTCTCAGATTCCCCACCCTATCAACGGCTCTTGTAGATGTTCCTTAAACTGTCTTACATTCTTGCTCTTTCACTTCCATTTGCTTTTAAATTAGTAGGTAACCCCACTGACATTATTAAGTTCCCTTTCCATGCCCTACAATTAAGATACACTACAATTAGGGGACTGGAGGCTAAAGCATATAAGGAAAGGCTGCTGGAATTGGGAATATCTAGCTTAATGAAGAGAAGGACGAGGGGGGACATGATAGCAGGGTTCCAATATCTCAGGGGTCGCCTCAAAGAAGAGGGAGTCAAGCTATTCTCCAAAGCCCCTGAAGGCAGGAGAAGAAGCAACGGATGGAAACTCATCAAGGACAGAAGCAACCTAGAACTAAGGAGAAATTTCCTGACAGTGAGAACAATTAACCAGTGGAACAACCTGCCTCCAGAAGTTGTGAATGTTCCAACTATTTGTAGCTCAGGTCTGAACTGTTGTTATTTTCTTGCAGACATTTGATTACCCAACTAAGTAACATCAACAGTGCTAAAAGAGACTGCGATTTGCTCTCATTATGTTAAGACTAATGATGTTACCTAGTAATGAAACATCTGCAAGAAAACCACCAAGCTCAGAGATCACCAAGAAACCCCACAACCATAGAACTACTTGTTTGATTCTGATATAGAATAATTCATACAATATGCCACATTATGACTGATCAATCGCCCATAGCTGGCTGATTTTACGTCATGCTAAACTGTAAATAAACTAACCATATCACATCTTAGTTCCTTGTGACCCCAACAGCTTTGTCAACTATAGTTTATGTATGTGTATTTTCCATTTGGGCTTCTGAACAACTCTGGGTAAATTCAACTAACAACTATTGGTTTAGTGACTGTTTTAACGTTACAACAGCCCTGAAAAAAAAACGATTTATAAAAGTTTAACACACTTACAACATCCCTGTGGTCACATGATCAAAACACATGGCAACTTGTTCATATTTATGACGGTTACAGGGTCCCAGAGATATGTGATCACCTTTTGCAAACTTCTGATAAATGAAGTCAATGGGAAAGCCAGATTCACTTAACAACTGTGTTACTAAATTAACGGTGGCAGTGATTCACTTAACAACCGCAGCAGGAAAGATCATAAAACGGGGCAAAACTCACTGAACTGTCTTGCTTAGCAACAGAAAATTTGGGCTCATTTGTAGTCAGAAGTCGAGCACTATCTGTACACACTAAAAAGAAATATAATAATACCGCATTATTTAAAAAAAATGATTAAATTAGATTTCCCAAATAAAAGCCTCATTAGTAGAATTTCCTTGGTGGGTCCTTTTAAATAGTAACTCTGAGAGGGACCTCGGAGTCCTAGTGGACAATACCTTAAATAGGAGCCAGCCGGGTGCTGCAGCTGCCAAAAAAACCAACACAGTGCTGGGCTGCATTAACAGAGGGAGAGAATCAAGATCAGATGGAGTATTAATACCACTTTACAAGGCCTTGGTAAGGCCACACTTGGAATACGGCATCCAGTTTTGGTCACCACGATGTAAAAAAGATGTTAAGACTCTAGAAAGAGTACAGAAGATGATTGGGGGGGGTGGAGGCTAAAGCACATAAGGAACAGTTGCTGGAATTGGGAATGTCTAGTCCAGGGGTAGGCAACCTTGGCTCTTTTATGACTCGTGGACTTCAACTCCTAGAATTCCTGAGCCAGCCATACTGACTCAGGAATTCTGGGAGTTGAAGTCCACAAATCATAAAACAACCAAAGTTGCCTACCCCTGGTCTAGTTTAATGAACAGAAGGACGAGGGGGGACAGGATAGCAGTCTTCCAATATCTCAGGGGCTGCCCCAAAGAAGAGGGAGTCAAGCTCTTCTCCAAAGCGCCTGAAGGCAGGACAAGAAGCAAGGGATGGAAACTCATCAAGGAGAGAAGCAATCTAGAACTGAGGAGAAACTTCCTGACAGTGAGAACAATTAACCAGTGGAACAACCTGCCTCCAGAAGCAGTGAATGCTCCAACACTGAAAGTTTTTAAGAAGAGACTGGACAGCCATTTGTCTGAAATGGTATAGGGCAGTGTTTCTCAACCTTGACAATTTTAGGGCATGTGGACTTCAACTCCCAGAATTCCACAGCCAGCATTGCTGGCTGTGGAATTCTGGGAGTTGAAGTCCACATGCCTTAAAATTGTCAAGGTTGAGAAACACTGGTATAGGGTTTCCTGCCTGAGGAGGGGGTTGGACTAGATGACCTCCAAGGTCCCTTCCAACTACCCTACCCTACCCTATCCTGCCACAGCCATGACAGGAGGGTGAAAAGATGCCTGGTTCAACCCCCTCCTCCCCCCCCTTGTGGAAACCAGGGCTTCAAATGATACGTGGACCTTGAAGCCAAAGGGCCAGGGAAGGCCTGTGCCCCAGATCTGGCAGCCCTGCAGGCTCAGCATTATGGGCTTCGGGGTCAGTCTGGCTCTCTGAGGCTGGCCTACCTCGCAGGGCTGCCGTGAGGGAAAAAGAAAGGGGGGGGAGAGAAGGAAACCTCGGAGGCTTGAGGGAAATGGGGGGTGGGATACCCCCCCCACTAGCAGACTGGTGAAACAGGCCGCCTCAGACACCCCCTTTCCCACGTGCCCCCCCCAACTCCCCCCATATCAAATTGGCTCCCTCACACGACCCTCCCCCACCTTTCCTGTCAGCCTGGCTTCCCCTCCACCTCCCCACAAGCCCCACCCACCGCTCGCGCTTCCCATAATTCCCTTTCCCCCCCCCCGTCTACCTGCTGCGGTTGAAGCGCCTCGCTTTTTCCCCTCCCTGGTAATATTTGGGACCCTCTCACCAGCCGCCGCACTGACAGCCAATGGTCGGCAAGGGCAGGCGGGTGCTGTTCTGCTTTTGGATCCAATCAGTGGCCAGTAGGGCGGTTGGCAACACTGCCGAGGGTGGTTGTCACTCTCCCTCTCTCCCGACGTTTTCCTTCTTGCCCAATCGCCGCAACTAAGCTAGGTTGAGAAAGCTCGACGTTTTGGATGCTTTCGACGCTCCAACCTGCGGGGGGGCAGGGAAGGTTGTTTACATCCGGGTCTCAAAGGAGGAGGAGGAGGAGGTGCTTGACATGTTGCAGCCGGTGCTGAGCGAGCCAATGGGATTCGGGGTTGTCGGATACGCGTAAGCCACACCCACCAGTGACGAAAGGGAAGGTTGTTTAACGCTTTCCACTTGGGCAGGGGCAAACTGAGGACGAGGCGTGTGACGTCAGGCCGCGGCTGATGCAATGACGTAAAGAGTAAAGCGCCTTCAGGACATGTAGAGATAGAAAAGTGTAGAGAGGGACAAAGTAACTTTTTAAAAATCGCGGCATAAGCTTATGAAAAGGTCTTAATTTTCACAAAATTAAGGGCTCTAATTAATAAAATTAAGGGCTGTTAATTCACAGAATTAAGGTGCCTTCCAATGCCGTTATTCTGTTCATATTTTTTTCCTTTGGTCTACTGATTAAGGTGCTGAATTAAATTAAAAGGTGGGCAATTATGGACTTCACTTCCCAGAATTCCTGACCCTGCATTAAGAGACAGTAAAATAAAAAGAAGAATCTTGAATTATGCAATATTTTACACCAGTACAGGTAGTCCTTCACTTGTAGTCCTTCACATTTGAGCCCAAAATTTCTTGTTGTTAAGCAAGACAGTGGTTGTGGGTTTTTCCCCATCTTACAACCTTTTGCCACAGTTGTTAAGTGAATCACTGCATTTGTTAGGTAATAATTCTGATAGAAAGGAAATGCATGCTATTTGGTCTGTTCTAAAGAGTGAAACTTTGTCAAAAGATGTCTATGGAGATTCTCAGTCATCCAGGTCATCGTTATCCTAACTTTTCATTAAGCACATTCAGTTTCCCCCATTGAACTGCTTGTCATAAGCTGGCTGGGAAGGTCGCAAATGGAGATCACATGACTCGGAGTGTTGCAACCATTGCATTTTCGTGCTGGCTGGCTGGCTGGTGGGGAATGGAAGGATTTATACTCCTTGCAGACAGCTGGTCATTTGCATCCTTTTAGAGTTGTTGAGGCCACTTGGAGATTTACCTGTGTCCACAGGGTCACCTGAGTAGTGCTTCTTGGCTGGAGGATGTTTTCTGCCCTGTGTCCCTCTTCAGTCAGAGCTGAAGAAGCTTCTTGGATGAGAAGCGAAACGTCTTCAAAGAAAAATAAGAAAGTCCAGTTGCTTCCTGAAAAAAACATCTTTGGGACTTCGTCAAAAGAAGTAAACAGAAGGCTATAGTATAATAGCATGTTTGCCCATTCTATGGATGTCCGATGAGCGCATGAGAAGGACCGTTGAATTAAGTTGGATATACAGGTAGTCCTTCATTTACAACCACTCATTCAGTGACCATTTGAAGTGACTCACAACTCATCCTCGCAGTTACAACCGTCACAGCATCAGGTGATCAAAATTCAGGTGTTTGGTAAATGACATGAAAATGCAACGGTCACAACACCCCGAGTCATGTGATCTCCATTTGCAACTTTCCCAGCCAGTTTCTGACAAGCAGTCAATGGGGGAAGCTGAATTTGCTTAATGACTGTCTGATTCACTTAACAACTGCAGTGACTGGCTTAGCAATTGGGGCAAAAAAAAAAAGGTCTTAACATCAGGGGGCAACTCAGGTAATATCCACCTTGCTTAGCAACCGAAATTCTGATCCCAATTATGGAGCACTACCTGGATTGGAAATGAGCATAAGAAAAATAAATGGGGATAAAAGATTGTCAGCATTGAATAATCAATGAATGATGGTGGCTTGAATTCAAATCTCAGCAATCAGTACCAAAGAAATCCACTGAGGTGATTTGATCAGAGAGAATGAATACAGACTTCCGGTTTCGGATCACGGCGCTCGCAGCTGTGCGATAAGACTGTTCTCTTCACCAGCTGATTCTCCGCTGCCGGTAGACCCTTAACCGGGTCGAAAAGCTGCCTTGGAGGGGTGGCTACCGCTGAGGAGGTCCTCGTCGTCCGTGGGAAAGTGGCAGCTTCTTCCACAGACCGAGATTGCTCCTTTGGGCCGACAGTGGAAAGAACGGCCAGTAAAATGGCCGTTCACCTTGCTGCTGTAACCAGAAGTCAGAAGAACATCTAAGCACAGGAACCACTGTGGCTGAGCCGGGTGCGACTTTTTTTTTTCTCCCTCTCTTGGGTTTCTTTTTTCTTTTGTGCCTGTAAAGAGCACTTTTGAAATGATTTCCCTACTCTAAGAAAGCGGCGTTTGTGAGTGTGGGAAAAAGAAGCTTAAATGGACTGAATTAATTTAAAGTGATTTTTTTTCTATTTTTTTTTCCTTCACTTTGGGGTCTTGGAAAATTTTGTGAATATTGAATCTGCTATTGGACTTGAATTCTCCTTTTTTCTGTGTTTCCTGATCTTGTTTATGAGACTCCTGGTCTCTGGGAGAAGATTTTACATTTTACTGAGGACACCTTGTGGGAAAAGTTAAAATTGCAACTTTCTCTTTTTTCTGAGGATTAGACTGACCTTGACTTTCAGATTACCATAAAAGGAAAAATACAAAGAAAATTAACAGCTGTACTGGTGGGGGTGGACACTGATTAAATGTTCCCTGAATACAGCCTTTACTAAATGATACAGACTGTTTCTAATTATTTTTGAAATGGAGCAACCCTTGGTTCAACTTGACTATAAACTTATACTGGAAAATCTTTATGAAGCTACTGGTGAAATACGTTTGCAAATAAAAGAATTTACTATGGAAATAAAAAACAGAAACTCTGCTTTGAATTTACAAATTGACCCCCAGACTTTGTCTGAGCACTCTATGGACCAAGAAACAACAGAAGCGGGATTAACTAAAGGTAAAGAAGATTCCATTCTACTTCATACGCATGCTGATGAGATCTCCGAGGAACTAAAAAGGACTGCAATTAAACCACTTACAACCCTAAAACCAACAGAAATGGACAGACAAGCCCAACGAACTGAGAACTATGGTAGCTTGGATAAACAACTATTAGCTACAAAGTCGGACATAATTGAGCCAGCCATTCAACAGTTTCAAACGTGGAGATTTGACTTTTCAAAACAGCAAGGGAATACTTACAAAGGAGTTAGGTCTTTAAAACAGAAAAGGGGACATCTCTGTTTGATTCAAAGGATACTACAAGATATAAAAAGTGACTTGTTTATTGATATAGTGGTGTTGTTATGGAAACCTGTTTGGCATAAAAGGAAAGCTAGAATAAGATTTAAGAGTGTAACTTAAGGTTTTATGTAATGTGTTTAAAAGGCTTACTAGATATGGATTGATTTATGGCTTAAGACAGTTAAATAAGATGTTAAGATTGAATAAAAATTAATTAAAGGTCTGAACTTAATAATAAGGTGTTTGTGAGGCATTGATTGTTAGATTCTAAAGTATAATAGAAATAGAAAGGTATTTTTTTCTCTTTTTTGTCTTTGTTTTTTCTTCTTTGTTCTTTTTCTTTTCTGATTTGAACTAATATTTTGTTTTTATATTATAATTAATAGTCACTTGGTAATGGAAGAATAAGGAAAAAGAAATGATATTAATAAAATGCTTATTGAATATGTTAAGGAAAAAGGGTAATGGGAAGACTCCCGAAGTGTTAACTATGTACTTAGATTAGAAATATGGAATATAGTAATTGAAATAGTTAAGCTTCACACAGGATTTGGATTTGTGGATCTATTTAGATGAAAGGTTATTGAGGATTGTTATGATTGATTTAGTTGTATTGAAATATATCAATTTGAATATAATATGTTATTAGAGGGAAAGGAGAGGGGGGGTTTTTTAATGAATTAATCTGAACTTTATGAGTATGACTTTGTTTTGTGGACAATTGATTGCCCTGCCACCACGTTGTTTCATAAGCACTTGTTTGTAAAATGAAAAAAAAAACCCAATAAAACTTGTTTTAAAAAAGAGAGAATGAATACGGATGGTTCCTAATGGAACTCATGGTGGAAAGGAGCAGAGAAAAAAAAGTATTTTGTGTAAGCAATAGCAATAGCATTTAGACTTATATACTGCTTCACAGTGCTTTACAGTCCTGTCCAAGCAATTTACGGAGACAGAGATTGATGGAAGATAGAACGGACAGGACAGACGGACGGATGAATAATGAGATAAATAGACGATAGATAGATCAGTGATGGCGAACCTATGTCACACGTGCCAGAGGCGGCACTCAGAGCCCTCCCAGCCCCCACCTCCCCCCAAAGGCCCCCCACCTCACCAGCATCCCCCCTGGAGGAGAGTTGCCCCCGGGCGCGGACCAGGTGGAGCAGCACAGCCAAGCACATGGCAGCCAGGCAGCAGGGCAAGACTCCGCCCTCACGCCCCGTCGCACACAGATGATGCACGGAGGGCAGAGGGCGTGGCCACCATGGGACTGCTGGGTCACCTGGGCGATCTGCGGCGGGCCGTGGAGGTGGTGAGTGGCCCTGCAGGCGGGCAAGGAGGCGGGGCAGTTTTTGGGCACTCGGTCTCTAAAAGGTTCGCCATCACTCGGATAGATAACAGACAGACAGAGACAGATTGAGATAGTTTCTTTAAAAAAAAAAAAAAAACCGGTTATGGGAAACCTGGGCTGCAGCTATGTTTAAAAATAATTAAAAAAAAACAAAACAGAAAGCACCAAGCAGGATTTTAGCCATTTTCTTTTATTGTAGGTATACAACGACAACATATGCAAAGAAAAACTAGAAAACTATCCCAATAACTTAAAAACGTTAAATATGCCATCCATGGTTGGAATAATAAAATGTCTCATGCGTCCATAAAGGAATGTATATCATAATTCCAAGTATATCACCAAAAGAGAACTTCAAAAAGCAGCCCCCAGAAATTGGGAGCCCACGTGATGGAGAAAAACTATTTTTTAGCTAAAATACTGGCCCTTCGTCTTAACAAACAAACAAACAGTCAAAAACCAAATGCAAATACAGCTAGACCTAAGTACGGCATAGCATCTTAATTAATTTAATTGAAACACAGAACCCAGCATAAAACTGTTATAAAGGCTCGACATCTTTAGAGCGTACATTTCATTCTGAATAGAGAAATCTAAAAGTTAATAAAAAGGAAGAATATAGACCTTCTATTATATTTTCTAATAGGGGCACATTCCAAGCAAAATTTTTATTAAGGACTACGAAAATACGTTATCTTCCATTCTGCTTAATAATTTATTTTTGTTAAAAGGTGTAAGGTCATCACAGAAAGTTTTTACAAATTCATTTACTTTGTACTAAATTAACCCCCTCCCCAACCATTAAAAACAACAACAACAACCCAGCATCCAAACGCAAGTTTTATATTGTTTTGTTATTTTTTACCTTTGTTGTAACAATAAATGCAAGAACCCAGGAAAGGAGGACTACAAGTTGTATGAAGGGATATAAATTTACGCATATATATATATATATATATATATATAAAAAAAAAATTCGGGTTTTCTCCCCACGTAAAATTTGAAGTGTCTTGGCGACGTTTCGACGAAGTCCCATTCGTCATCTTCAGGCTGGTGTTTTTTGGCTTCGTGCTTCTAGGAGCAATGTGTGATTGTAGCTGTTTCTTTCCTTTTACCTGCCTGTTTCTTCCTTTTAACTAGAAGCACGAAGCCGAAAACACCCAGCCTGAAGATGATGAATGGGACTTCGTCAAAACGTCGCCGAGACACTTCCAATTTTATACGGGAGAAAACCCAAATAACCAAAGACCTACATCTTCAGGCTGGTGCTTTTGCTTCTGCTTCTAGAAGCAGAAGCCAAAAGCACCAGCCTGAAGATGACGAATGAGACTTCGTCGAAACGTCGCCAAGACACTTCAAATCTACGTGGGAGAAAACCCGAAGAACCCAAAGACCTCTCTCTCTCTCCTCTCCTCTCTCTCTCTCTCTCTCTCTCTCTCTCTCTCTCTCTCTCTCTCTCTCTCTCTCTCTCTCTCTCTCTCTCTCTCTCTCTCTCTCTCTCCTCTCTCTCTCCTCTCTCTCTCTCTCTCTCTTCTTCTATATATATATATATATATATATATATATATATATATATATATTATATTCTTCGACATTAAAAAATAATAACGATAGGGGGGGTTAAAAATTTTGAGTAGAGAACAGAATCGCAGCTTCAAATTAATCTGCAAATCTCCAGATGTGGGTGGAATTCTGGACGAGAGAGAGAAGCTTCAGCAAACCACACAGAGCTTTCCTGGGTTGATGGAATAAGGGGGCTCCCCAACTTTTTCTGTCCACGTACGCTTCGGCGGATGGCCAGCCTGTTGGTGTTTTTATGCTGGGAGGTGGAAGAGAGGCTTTCGGGCTGCCCCCCAAGGTTTCGGGTCAGGCCCGTTTAGGTTTCTTTACCAGAGGCCCGAGTTGGATTCTTCCAATGTCCTTTTGAAGCTGGCCAACGGTGGAGTCCTCTCTGGTTCCTGTACTTTGGGCTCATCACTCGGGGAGATCTTGATGGATTTGGGGTCTGGACCCACATTCCTGGCACTGGAGGGAGACAGAGTCCCCGGTGGGTTTTGACCGTACGAGTCATGTGCCACAGTCCAAGCGCGTTGCTCTGCCCTTCTCATCCGGCGGCACCACCTCTCTCGAGCAAGCTGCGCCCAAACCATCATTGTCCTTCGTCAGCTCGTCAAGTTGCTCCGGAAGTCTGGCCCGACACGGTGGCATTGCTACAGGAGAATAAAGGGAGGCCTTCCGAGGAACTGAACCGCTGGGGCCCACACGTCATCTTCTACGACCTAATGGGATTTAAAAAAAAATAATAATGAAGAACACAGTTTTCAATTTCAAAAATTCCTTTCAGTTTAAAGAAAAGAAGGACCAGGGGGTGATACGATAGCAGCGTTCCAATATATGTCGCAGGAAGTCAGGGCCAACCTATTTTCCCAAAGCATGTGAGGCAGGTATGTAGCCTGCCTACATGCAAGGTCGGGTCCTAGCAACTGCGGATGGACAGCATAAAATTCTGGGGCACGGGTGGGGTGCCACCCATGTCAGAAACTATTGTCCAGATTGTGGCTCTGTCCATCCTGGAACTGATGATGTCACCTAGTTGGGTTATGAAATGTCTGCCAGAAAACCACCAGAAACCCTGATCAAAGATGATTAGGGGGCTGGAGGCTAAATATATATGAAGAACAGTTGGGTATGTCTAGTCTAGTAAAAAGGACAAGGGGTGACATGACAGCAGTCTTCCAATATCTCAGGGGCTGCCCCAAAGAAGAGGGAGTCAAGCTATTCTCCAAAGCACCTGAGGGCCGGACAAGAAGCAACGGATGGAAACTAACCAAAGAGAGAAGCAACCTAGAACTAAGGAGAAACTTCCTGCCAGTGAGAACAATTAACCAGTGGAATGCTCCAACACTGGAGGTTTTTAAGAAGAGATTGGACAGTCATTTGTCTGAAGTGGTATAGGGCAAACATGTCAAACTTGCGACGGTTTTGCCATTGCCGGCAATGGGGTAGGTGTGCCTTCCGGATGATGTGTCCGGCCTGCAGGCTGGCAGTTTGACACCCCTAGTATAGGGTTTGTGTATGTTTGTGGAATGATTGGTTTTTCTTTTTTAACTTAAGGGTTTTTATATTTATGTATTTTATTGTGATTTCTATCACGTTGTGAGCCGCCCTGAGTTCTCCGGAATAGGGCGGCATAGAAATTAATTAATTAATTAATTAATTAATAATAATAATAATAATAATAATAATAAATAGTTTCCTGCCTGAGCAGGGGGTTGGACTAGATGATCTTTCCAACCCAGTTATTCTGTTGTGTAATTCTTCTTTTTTCCCCTTAAGAACAACCTTAATCACAGTTGTAAATCTTACTTTCACCCACATCCCCATGATTTGCCTTCTCAAACCCATTCAGACGTACTGGGATTGCAACTGCCTGAATTGTGAAACAGACTTTAAGACAGAATTCTTAATAGAGAAATCAAAAAAGTTAATAAAGTAAGAAAAATACACCTTCTATTTATATTCTCTAATAGGGCACATTCCAGACAAAACATATTAAGTATTACAAAAATACGTATCTTCCGTTCTGTTTAATAATTTACTTTTGTTAAAAAAAATGGGAGGTGATCCCAGGAAGTTTATACAAATTCATTACTTTGCACTAAATTGACCTCTCCCCCAACCATTTAAAAAAACAACAACATGCAAACCCAGAATTCCTTCAGCCCGCCTCGCCTAATTCTGAGTGTTTCAATCTCCAAATATTTTTGAAGAAATCAAATGGGAAAAGGCTGCAACTGACTGAGAGAGATCTATTTGGTAAATGAGTTCATACTGGCCAGCACTTTTCGGTTCTCCAACATGAATCCTTATGCAATCAAAATGGCACAATCCACATACTGAGCCCAAAATTTCCGTTGCTAAGCCAGACAGATGTTAACTGAGTTGTACCTTTTACAACCAATCACCAGGAGACGGTGAGTTCTAGTCCCGCCTTAGCCATGAAAGCCATCTGGGTGACTTGGGCCAATCACCAGGAGACGGTGAGTTCTAGTCCCGCCTTAGCCATGAAAGCCATCTGGGTGACTTGGGCCAATCACCAGGAGACGGTCAGTTCTAGTCCCGCCTTAAGCCATGAAAGCCATCTGGGTAACTTTGGGCCAATCATCAAGAGATGGTGTGAGGTATGAAAGCCAGCTGGGTGACATTGGGCAAGTCCCTCTCTCTCACCCCAACCCACCTCACAGGGTTGTTGTGTGGGGAAAATAGCAGGAGGAAAGTGTGTTGGACACATTGACACAGATGGCCTATTTGACCCCTCTTTCGAACCAGCGGTCCTCTCTGTCCAGAATGTGGACTTTGCTGTCTTTGAAAGAGCGGCCTTCGTCTTTCAAATGCAGATGGTCTTCTGAACCTTGTCTTGATGGATTTGTTCTCCTATGTTGTGCCATGCTCTTGTGAAGAGGTTGTTTTGTTTCCCCAATGTACAGATCTGCACACATCTCACTGCATCGTACTGCATATATCACGTTGCTCAGTTTGTGTCTGGGTGTTTTATATCCTTGGGGTGGACAAGCTTCTGCTTTAGTGTACTTTCAGGTTTAAAGTGTGTACAGGTAATTCTCGATTTATGACAACTGAGCTCAAAATTTCCATTGCTAAGTGAGACATTTGTTAAGTGAGTTTTGCCTCATTTTACCACCCTTCTTCCTATGGTTGTTAAATGAATCACTGCAGTTGTTACTGTCAACGCTGCTAATATTGAATTTTCTTGCTTTGACAAAATATGCAGAACTGTCTGATATTTTTAGAGTTAATTCAGATGACAGAGAAAAGGGAGGAGATAGTAAGGAAAGCCCGGGAAAATGAAGGGAAGGGAATCTTTGCCCTCTAAGTTAATTGGAAGATGTGAATCATGACCCCAAAATAGGGGAGGGGAAATGCCTGGAATGTTATGTGCAAAGGGAAGGGAAATTCAGATCTTGGCATCCATCAAGCCGTGCTGACACATCTCTACACTAATAAAGGGTTTTTTTAGGTTAAACCATGCCTGAAAATTCTTTGAAGTGTTTCATTAGTCAGACACATGACAGTTACATTAGTAACATGGTTGTTAAGTGAATCAGGCTTCCCCATTGACTTTGTCTGTCAGAAGGTCGCAAAAGGCAGTTACATGACGCCGGGGCATTGCAACTGTCATAATTAATTAGGAGTCAGCTGCCAAGTGCCCGAATTTTGACCACGTGACCATGGGGATGCTTCAACGATCATAAGTATGAAGAATGGCCATAAGAGCCGTGGTGGCACAGTGGTTACAACACAGTACTGCAGGCTACTTCTGCTGACTGCCCATCGCCAGGAGTTCGATCCTAACTGGCTCAAGGTTGGCTCAGCCTTCTGTCCTTCCGAGTAAAATGAGGACACAGATTGTTGGGGACAAATATGCTGACTCTGTAAACCACTTAGAGAGTACTGTTAAAGCACTATGAAGCAGTATATAAGTCTAAATGCTATTGTTATTCTTCCTTCCTTCCCTTCTTCCTTTTTCTCCCTCCCTTTTCCCCTTCCTTCCTTCCTTCCTTCCTTCCTTCCTCCCTCCCTCCCTCCCTCCCGTCTTCCCTTGTCAGGGTGGACCAGTGGTTAAAATGTGGTATTGCAGGCTGACTCTGCCCATTGCCAGGAGTTCGATCCTGACCGGCTCAAGGTTGATTCAGGCTTCCATCCTTCCGAGGTTGGTAAAATGAGGACTCAGATTGTTGGGGGCAAATAGGCTGACTCTGTAAACCACTTAGAGAGGGCTGTAAAAAGCACTGTGAAGCAGTATATAAGTCTAAGTGCTATTGCTATAAGTCACTTTTTCAGTGCTGTTGTAATTTCGAACTAAATGAATTGTAAGTCAAGGACTACCTCTACCGTGTTTCTCTGAAAACAAGATCCAGTCTTATATTTTTTTTAAAGAGGCAACGGGTCTTATTTTGGGGGCATGTTAGGTCTGCCGTAGCCAGGCCTCCCAGACCACGGCACCTGTTGTGCCACTGCTCGACTTCTGCAGCCAGTGTAATGTGTCATGCGGCCTCTGGCTGCAAGCGGTGGCACCGGCACGACGTGCCACGTGGCATCCAGCTGTGAGCGGCGGAACCAGCACTACGCAACCTCCTGCCGTAAGTGGCGGCAATGGCACCACGCATCACCTGGCCTCCTGCTGTAAGCAGCGGAACCAACGCCATGCGGGGTCCTGCAGCGAATGGTGGCAACAGCGCAATGCGCCATGTGGCATCTGGTCGCAAAAATTGGGTAAAGGCGCAACAGGTGCCGGGCATGGGAGGCCTAGCTGCGGCGGTCCTAAGGTAAGCGGGTGCAGGGAGTGTGGGGCAGCTCCATCCCCCCCACCCCTGCCCTAGCTTGATTTTTACGTGTGAGCCTCACCCCACCTTGTACAAGCAGACTGTGGGGAGGAGTGGGTGGGTCTTAACTAGGGCTTATTTTTTTGGGTAGGGCTTATATTCGGCGCACATGTTGAAATCAAGCGAGGGTTTATTTTCGGGATAAATCTTATTTCTGGGGAAATACAGTAGGCCAGTGGTGGCGAACCTATGGCACACGTGCCAGAGGCGACACTCAGAGCCCTCTCTGTGGGCATGCGTGCTGTCACCCCAGCCCCGCCTCCCCTTGTGGCTCCCTCCTCACCAGCAGCCCTCCTGGAGGAGAGTCGCCCCCACACAGAGCAGTGCAGCCAAGGACATGGCAGACGGGCAGCGGGGACAAGACTCCACTCTCGCGCTCTGTCGCCTACAGTTGATGCTGCAGGGGGCGGGTGGAGGGTGTAGCCACCATGGTGCTGCTGGGCCACCTGGGCAATCTGCAGTGGGCCACGGAGGCGGTGAGTGGCCCTGCAGGTGGGCGGGTGGAGCGGGGGTGAAGGATGGAGCAGGTGGGACGGGGACGGGCTGGTTTTCGGGCACTCGGTCTCTAAAAGGTTTGCCATCACTGCAGTAGGTATATTGTGTTATACCTATCAGTACCTATCCTTACATACACACACACGTGCGCACGCCCTCATAACTGATGAAGCTTCTTGGATGAGAAGCAAAACTTGTCCTATCTGAAGTGAAGGCAGGACAAGAAGCAATGGATGGGAACTCATCAAGGAGAGAAGCAATGTAAAACTAAGGAGAAACTTCCTGACAGTGAGAACAATTAACCAGTAGAACAACCTGCCTCCAGAAGCGGTGAATGCTCTAACACTGGAAGTTTTTAAGAAGAGACTGGACAGACATTTGTCTGAAATGGTACTATAGGGTTTCCTGCCTGAGCATGGGTTGGACTAGAAGACCTCCAAGGTCCCTTCCAACATCATCATTATTATTATTATTATTATTATTATTATTATTATTATTATTATTATTATTATTATTATTATTATTATTATTATTATTATTATTATTATCTCCAAGCAAAACAGAGAACAGTCCAGTTGCCTTTTGAGGGGAAAAAAGCACCTTTGGGATAGCTGTGACCTGGATGACTGAGAATCTCACAGACACACCCCAAAACAAACTCACACAAAGGGACGCCAGCTGAGGAGCTATTTACATTTATTCTCCTCCATGACAAGGTTACTCTTTTGCCCCCGGGCCATTATTCTGACCGGTCCGAGGCCCCACCGCCTCCTTCTGCCCCGGCTTGGCACCCCTTTGCCTCTCCTTCTACCCAGACAGGTTTTCTGCAAGAGAGAGGGCACCGAGTTACGAAGAGGATACCGCATGGCAATGCCGCCCTGACACTTCGCAAGAGCTCCAAGTCCCTTTTCAAGGCTTCCGACCTTGGCTTACGACCATAACTGAGCCCGAGGCTACTGTTGCTAAGCAAGACAGTTTTTAAGTGGGTTTTGCCTCATGTTATCTTTCTCGGCATAGTCCAGGCTGAGGCAACCTCGGCTCTTTTATGACTCGTGGACTTCAATTCCGAGAATTCCTGAACCAGCCACGCTGAGGAGAAAGGGAGAGATTTCCATGCTGAGCCAGGCTGGCTCAGGAATTCTGGGAGTTGAAGTCCACGAGCCGTAGTTCTCCCATGGTATAGGGCAGGGGTAGGCGACCTTGGCTCTTTTATGACTCATAGACTTCAACTCCCAGAATTCCTGAGCCAGCCATGCTGAGGGTAAAGGGAGAGGTTTCCAAGCTGAGGAGAAATGGAGAGGTTTCCATGCTGAGGAGAAATGGAGAGGTTTCCATGCTGAGCCATGCTGGCTGAGGAATTCTGGGAGTTGAAGTCCACGAGTCATAAAAGAGCTGAGGTTGCCTACCCCTGGCATAGTCATTAAGTGAATCGCTGCAGTTGTTAAGTGAATCTGTCTTCCTTGTTGACTGTTGGAAAAGGGGACCACTATACATTCATTTGGAGAGGAAACTCTTCCAAAACTTGGGGGTTGGGTGACACCACCTTGGGAAAGAGAACATTCTGGAACAAGGATCCCCAACCCCCAGTCAGGGGACCAATACTGGGCCGCGGCATGCCAGCAACCGGTTCGCACAAACAAAGCCCCATCCACTGGATGCAGGCAGCACACAAAACCACACACTCTCCAGTCTGTGGAAGAACCTCTCTCCACGTAACTGGTCCCTGGTGGTGTCCAAAAGGTTGGGGACCTCTGTTATGGAGAACATCATGTCATTCTGGTTTTCTTCTGGATTGTCTCACTCTGGTCATTTTGGAATATTCCAGTAAACGTCCAGAAGTAAAACTACCAGAATGGCTTGGTCCAAAAGAAGGGTTGGAAAAGATCTTGGAGGTCTTCTAGTCCACCCCCCTGTTCAAGACAAGAGACTTTATACCACCCTGGTCACATGTTTGTCCAGTCTATTTTCAAAAACCTCCAATGATGGAGTACCCACAACTCCGGGAAGCAAGATGCTCCATCTATTAATCCTTTGCACTGTCAGGAAATTCCTCTTCCTTTTCCCATGTTGGATCTTCCTAAGGATGAGCTTCCATCCATTGCTTCTTGTCTTGCCCTCGGGTGCTTTGGAGAATAGGTCAACCCACTCTTCTCTGACAGTCCCTCAAGTACTGGAAGATTGCTAACGTGTCCCCCAATCCTTCTTTTTGATAAGCTAGACCAGGGGGAGGGAACCTTGGCTTTTTTATGACTCGTGGACTTCAACTCCCAGAATCCCTGAGCCAGCCATGCTGAGAGGAAAGGGAGAGGTTTCCAAGCTGAGGAGAAATGGAGAGGTTTCCATGCTGAGCCAGGCCGGCTCAAGAATTCTGGGAGTTGAAGTCCACGAGTCATAAAAGAGCCAAGGTTGCGTACCCCTGGCCTAGATCAGTAGTAGGCAACCTTGGCTCTTTTATGACTCATGGACTTCAACTCCCAGAATTCCTCAGCCAGCCATGCTGAGGAGAAATGGACAGGTTTCCTTACTGAGCCATGCCGGCTCAGGAATTCTGGGAGTTACAGGCCTAAGCCAGTGGTGGGGAATCTTGGCTCTTTTATGACTCGTGGACTTCAACTCCCAGAATTCCTGAGCCAGCCAGGCTGAGGGGAAAGGGAGAGGTTTCCAAAATGAGCCATGCTGGCTCAGGAATTCTGGGAGTTGAAGTCCAGGAGTCATAAAAGAGCCAAGGTTGCCTACCCCTGTGCTAGATATACTTAGCTGCCTCAACCATTTATCATACAGTTTAACTTCCAAACCCTTTATCATCCTTCTTGATCAATGTCTATGGAGATTCTCAGTCACCCAAATCTTAGTTGTCTCAGGAGGCAAGTGGACTTCCTTGTTTTTTCTCTGAAGATGTTTCGCTTCTCTTCCAAGAAGCTTCTTCAGCTCTGACTGGATGGTGGGGAATGGAGGGATTTATACTCCTTGCAGACAGCTGGTCATTTGCATTCTTTCGGAGAGTCCTTGAGGCCAACTGGAGGCTTGTCTGTGTCCTCAGGGTCACCTGAATAGAGCAAATGGGAGTGGAGCCTCTTGTGTTGTCGACTGGAGAGAGAGGATGTCATATCCCTCCCCCTCCGTTGAGGGAGGGCTGTTCATATTTTGAGATAAATGGCCTCTTTGACCTCTCTTTCAAACCAGCGGTCCTCTCTGTCCAAAATGTGGACTTTGCTGTCTTCAAAAGAGCGGCCTCTTGTTTTTTAAATGCGGATGGACTCCTGAATCTTGTCCGAATAGGTTCGTTCTCCTATATCACAGACAAACGTGGGGATATATACACCACGACTCTCTGAAAGAAGGCAAATGACCGGCTGTCTGCAAGGAGTATAAATCCCTCCATTTCCCGCCATCCAGTCAGAGCTGAGGAAGCTTCTTGGATGAGAAGAGAAACGTCTTCAAAAAAAACCCAAGGAAATCCAGTTGCCTCCTGAAAAAGCACTTTTGGGATCCTTCTTGCTCTTTTCTGCATTCTGTCTAGGGTCTCAATGTTTTTTCTATAATGTGGTGACCAGAACTGGACACAATATTCTTCTAAGTGTGGCCTCCTTAGTGCAATGTAAAGCAGTGCTGTTATTTCTTGTGGTTTTGATGCCATCCCTCTTGTTGATGCAGCCCAGCAGTGTGTTGGCTATTTTGGCAGCTGCCGCATATCGCAAAGAGTCCAAATATATACTGAGGGATAGAAAGGCTCTAATCAAGACAAAAACACAGATCTGGCTGTGTCTTCCTGCCTGGGGGGGGGGGGAGAAACAGTGGGAGTCTGATAGTAAAACAGAATAGAGCTGGAAGGGACCTTGGAGGTCTTCTAGTCCAGCCCTCCGCTCAAGCAGGAGAACCTATACCATCTCAGACAAGTGACTGTCCAGTCTCTTCTTAAAAACATCCAGTGATGGAGCGCCCACGATTTCTGGTGGCAAGCTGTTCCACTGGTTGATTGTCCTCACTGTCAGGAAGTTTCTCCTTAATTCCAGGTTGCTTCTTTCCTTCACCAGTTTCCAACCATTGTTTCTCGTCCTTCCTTCTGGTGCTTTGGAGAATAACGTGACCCCCTCTTCTTTGTGGCAGCCCCTCAGATACTGGAACACTGCTATCATGTCTCCCCTATTTCTTCTTTTCTTTAGACTAGCCAAACCCAAGTCCCGCAGCCGTTCTTCATATGTTTTAGTCTCCAGGCCTTGGATCATCTTAGTTGTTCTTCTCTGAACTTTTTCCAAGGTTTCAACATCTTTTTTGTGATATGGTGACCAAAATTGGCTGCAGTATTCCAGCTGTGGTTTCACTAGGGTTTTATAAAGCGGTACTAATACTTCGTGTGATCTTGATTTTATGCCTGTTTATACAACCCAGGATTGTATTAGCCTTTTTGGCTGCTGCTGCACACTGCTGGCTCATGGTCAAGTGATCGTCCAGTATAGCGGTTCTCAACCTGTGGGTCGCGACCCCATTTGGGGTCGAACGACCATTTCACAGGGGTCGCCAAACACCGCAGTCCGCCATTTTTTATTATTATTATTTTTTGGTCGGCCATTTTTTCCCCCTTCGCCATGCGGGGCGTCGTGCTGCGCATGCGCGATGCGGGCCCGCCATTTTTTTTTGGTCAGCCATTTTTGGGGGGGGTCGGCCATTTTTTTTGTGTGTGTGTCATATACAACTGTCGCAGATCCCCGTGGTCACGTGATCAAAATTCGGACCCTTGGCAACCCGCACGTATTTAACAAAAGTTGCAGCATCCTGGGGGGTCAACCTGATCAACATTTGCATCCTTCCCAGCAAGCTTCCAACAAGCAAAGTCAACGTGGAAAGCCAAATTTGCTTAACAACCAGACAATTTACTTAAGAACTGCAGTTCTTCGCTGAACAACTGTGGCGAAAAAGATCTTAAAATCTGATGCTACTCACTTAACAACTGCCTTGTTTAGCAACAGAAACTCTAGTCCCAAATGTGGTGGTAGGTCAAGGACTACCTGAAGTCCTTCTAATATCGCTATGCATAAAATAAACTGGGCTTTCTCTTCCAAAATGCACTTGAAACCGTAAGTGGGAAAATAGCAACAGGACTTAGACTTATATACCGCTCCATAGTGCTTTACAGCCCACTCTAAGCGGTTTACGGAGTCAGCCTATTTGCCCCCAACAATCTGGGCCCTCATTTTACTGACCTCAGAAGGATGGAAGGCTGAGTCGACCTTGAGCCAGTCAGGATTGAACTGGTAGCAGTGGGCAGAATTAGCCTGCAATACTGCATTCTAACCATTGCGCCACCATGGGAAGGAGGGAAAGGAGGAGGAAGGGAAGGAGAAAAGGGAGGGAGAGAAAGAAGGAAAGGAAGGAAGCAAGAGCACTTAGACTTATATACTGCTTCACAGTGCTTTACAGCCGTCTCTAAGCGGTTTACAGAGTCAGCACTTTGCCCCCAACAATCTGGGTCCTCATTTTACCAACCTCAGAAGGACAGAAGGCTGAGTCCACCTTGAGCTGGTCAGGATCGAACTGCTGGCAGTGGACAGTGTCAGTCTGCAATACTGCATTCTAACCACTGTGCCACCATGAGAAGGAAGGAAGGAAGGAAGGAAGGAAGGAAGGAAGGAAGGAAGGAAGGAAGGAAGGAAGGAAGGAAGGAAGGAAGGAAGGAAGGAAGGAAGGAAGGAAGGAAGGAAGGAAGGAAGAATAGTGAGGGACAGAAAGAAGGAAAGGAAGAAAGCAATAGCAATAGCACTTAGACCAGCGGTTCTCAACCTTTTCCGGGGCTCGACCCCAGCCCGCGCCGCGCAAGTGCAGCGCGACAGGCGCATCGCGATGGCCCGCATCGCAAAGGGGAAAAAAATGGTGGACCAAAAAAAAATGGCGGGGCCGCATCGCGCATGCGCGGTGCGACGGCCTGCATCGCAAAGGGGAAAAAAATGGTGGACCCAAAAAAAAAAATGGCCAACCCCAAAAAATATGGCGGGCCCGCATCGTGCATGCGCGGCGGCCCGCATCGCAAAGGGGAAAAAATGGCGGACCCCCCCCAAAATGGCCGACCAAAAAAAAAATGGCGGACTGCGTTGTTTGGCGACCCCCGTGAAATGGTCGTTCGACCCCAAATGGGGTCGCGAACCACAGGTTGAGAACCGCTGACTTAGACCTATATACCACTTCACAGTACTTTACAGCCCTCTATGAGTGGTTTACAGAGTCAGCATATTTTCCCCCAACAATCTGGGTCCTCATTTTACCGACCTTGGAAGGACGGAAGGCTGAGTCAACCCTGAGGCGGTGAGAATCAAACTGCTGGCAGTCGGCAGTCAGCAGATATAGCCTGCAATACGGCATTGTAACCGCTGAGGCACTACGGCTCTTTGTTGTCCATTTTTAACATCGTCTTAAAAGTTCTCAGCCCTTGAGCTTTTTTAAAAAAATAAAAATAAAAAACATCACATTTTTACCTTGGCTGGTGGAGTTGAGCATTGGGAAGGGTTGATCGTCCATGTTTCAGGACTGTTATACGAAGGTCCTTCGGCCAAGTTGAAGCATAGTTCCTCCTCGCTTTGCAGACGGCCGCTCCAAGACCTTCGGCCAGAATATATACTGATGACAATGGCGCTGGTGTTATCGGCACGAAGCATGCGTTGCCTCCACCGGGCCAGTGCTCGGTTGACCAGCATTTTGGCCAAGGACTGTTGATGTTCTCCCTTTGGGGTCAGACGCCGGGAAGAGAAGAAGAAGAAGAAAAAGGGAAATCACTAGTCTGAAAGGCTGTGGTAGGTACGACAGTTATACATACAAAATCTGTTTAAAATCTCTGCACTGATGCTGAAAATTGGACACGATCTACATTGGCATATTTAGAGGATGCTTTAACCGGAGTGGCCTTCCCAGAATTCCCCAACCAGCACATTTTAAGAGGAGTGGACTTCAACTCCCAGAACCCCAGCTTTCAACTCCCAGAATTCCCCAGCCAGCATGCTTTCAAATGGATGGGCTCCAATTCCCAGAATTCCTCAGCCAGCACGCTTTAAGATGGGTGGACTTCCACTCCCAGAATCCCCAGCCAGCATGCTTTAAGAGGGGTGGACTTCCGCTCCCAGAATCCCCAGCCAGCATGCTTTAAGAGGGGTGGACTTCAACTCCCAGAATTCCAATCAAGCTCCTGGCCAGGATTACTTATTCAAAGCCCATCCCCTTTTTGGACAAAATGCGTTCAAATGTAAAGTTTCAGTCATATGGATCAGCAACCATCTTGCCTTTTTGACCATCCCTTGCAATTACCTCTACGTGTGAATAATGCAGAAAGGGAGAATAACAGAATAATTTAGCCACTTGGCAACCAGCATGGATTTAAAAGGCTTGCAGTATCCCAGGATCATGTGATCACCATTTGTGATCTTCCCATCCGGTTTCCATCAAGCAATTCCATTAATGGGGGGGAAACCAGATTCACTTAACAACTGCATGATCTGGACTTTCAGTTTGACGTCGCGGTGTAATGGACGAAGGTAGATGAGGCTCTGTCTTCCACATTCGATTTCGCCCCACTGGGGACCCTAAAAAGGGTTGAAAGTCACCCTGTAGAGGCGACGAAAAAGGAGGGGGACCCTCGTTGATCACAGAGAGGTGGCGGCCCTTTCGTTTGATCCGAGGAAGCCCTTCAAACCGGTGGGGGAAAGACTGGCTACATTCATGTAGCCAGTCAGAAGCTGCTAACAACCAAAAGAAATAAGCACTAATGAGCAACTTTTGAGCAGCGTGGATGAAACTGGGTGAGTCTTTATCCTCTCTTTATAACTTAAAGACTGTTTCCTGGAAAAAAACGCCCAAAACTATAAGCGATAGAGACGGGATATTATATTAAACAGATATTTGAACACAGTTAAGAAAATAAATAACTGTTAGAAATAAAAATATTATCATTAAGTAGAAGGATAGGATTTCTAACTAGAATATTATATTTTGTTATGAGATGGGAAATATAAAAATTCTAAAAGGGTTTGAATAAGGGAAGCTTTTGGTTACCCAGATATAATATATTATGAGAAAATTATAGGCGATAGAGATATTTTGAACATTGATGGGAAATTTTTTTTTAAAAAAAAAAAAGCAGGAAAAACAGGATACTGATGGAACAAATGGATTTTAAGTGCAAATGCATTTGAGATATGTTTTGGCTAGAAAAGATATTATAAACTGACATGTACCACTGAATTACCAATGAACCCAGACAACACGTTGTTTATTAAGTATTTGTGGTTGTAAAATTAGAAAACTAATAAAATGTTTACAAAAAAAACCAACTGCATGATTCACCTAACAACGTGATTTGCTTAACAACGTGGCAAAAAACTCACTTAAGAACCAACTGAAATTCTACTCTCAAATGGGGTTTAAAAGTTGAAGACTTCTGGTTATAACAATAAATGCCTCTAGTCTGGAAAATTATATGCGTATCTGGATAGGTCCCTGACCCTTTCTACAGGTAGTCAATAATAATATTAATAAAGTTGGAAGGGACCTTGGAGGTCATCTAGTCCAGTGGTGGCGAACCTATGGCACGGGTGCCAGAGGCGGCACTCAGCCCTCTCTGTGGGCACGCGCACTGTCACCCCAGTCCTAGGCCTTCAGCTGGGTTTTATAAAACCTTTTCGCTTTAGGCCTCCGCCACCGTGTGCAAAAAAAAAAAAAGGTTCAATCAATCAATTTCAACTTCTTGTGGGAAAAAAAAAGATCTCGCAAAGTTGGAACTGATTGATTGAACTTTTTAGTCCCACCCAATCTGCCGTTACCACTGCAGCCACGCCCACCCAATTGGCCACGCCCACCCGGCACCCGACGATGCATAAGTGGGTTTTGGGTTGCAGTTTGGGCACTCGGTCTCTCAAAGGTTCGCCATCACTGATCTAGTCCAACCCCCTGCTCAGGCAGGAAGCCCTATACGATTTCAGACAAATGGTTGTCCTTGACTTACAACAGTTCATTTAGCGACCGTTTGAAGTTACAAAAGCACTGAAGAGTGATATATGACCATTTTTCACACATATGACCGTTGGAGCATCCCCAGGGTCACATGATCAAAATTCAGACACTTGGCAACTGACTCGTGTTTATGACAGTTGCAGCGATCCCCTTTTGCGACCTTCTGACAAGCAAAGTCCACAGGAAAGCCAGATTCGCTTAACCACCGTGTTCCTAACAACTTACGGGACCGTCTGCTGCCCCATGAATCCCAGCGGCCAGTTAGGGCCCACAGAGTCGGCCTTCTCCAGGTCCCGTCAGCCAGACAGTGTCGCCTGGTGGGGCCTAGGGGAAGAGCCTTCTCTGTTGCGGCCCCAGCCCTTTGGAACCAACTTCCCCCGGAGATCCGTGTCGCCCCCACCCTCTCCGCCTTTCGTAAATTACTCAAAACACACCTCTGCCGGCAGGCCTGGGGTAGTTAACATCTTGCCCCAAGCCAGTGTATGTCTGTGTGTATGCTGAATGATTGTTTTTTTTTTTAAATTAAGAGGTTTTATATTTACATGTATTTTATATGTTGATTTCTACTGTGTTGTGAGCCGCCCTGAGTTCTCCGGAATAGGGCGGCATAGAAATCGAATAAATAATAATAATAATAATAACAGCTGCAGTGTTTCACTTAACAACCGTGGTGAGAAAAGTGGTAAAACGGGGTAAAATTTGCCTAACTGTCTCGCTTAGTTAACAGAAATTTGGGGCTCAATTGTGTTCATAAGTCGAGGACTACCTATCTTCTCTTTCTCCAAAACGTAGAACAGATTCGGCCCTCGTCTATGAAAAAGACGAAGAGACAAAATACGAAATTTGAAACAACGCACAGAAAAAAAACAGAAGTCCTTACAGCTCACCATAAAATACTTTTTCTCTTCGTGGTCCTGGCACATGGAAATAGCCTCCTGGGGGGGGATCATGTTCCACAGTCCATCGCTCCCCAAAATTATGTATTTATGCTTCTGAGGATCTAGCGTGTGTACACTCGTGTCCGGCTCTGGAGACACCACGAACTGCCCACTGTAGAAGTCATAACTCCACAGGTCACCTAAATAAAAGAGACATGGGTTTATCAAAATTAGTCTTGCTCTTCTTCCAAATTATATTTCAAGAGTTCACTTTTGGTAAACGTTAATTCGAGTCCTTTCAGAATCCACCCAACCAGATTTCCTTCATCTGGCCCATTGCAAGCAGGAAACTGGAGGTCTGGTTTAAAATCTACCTCAGTGACGGCGAACCTTTTAGAGACTGAGTGCCCAAACTGCAACCCAAAACCCACTTATGCATCATCGAGTGCCGGATGGCTGTGATCCATTGGGTGGGTGTTGCCCATTGGGTGGGCGTGGCTGCAGTGGTAACAGTAGACTGGGGGGGGGAACTAAAAAGTTCAATCAACCAATTCCAACTGTGCAAGATCTTTTTTTTCCCGCAAGAAGTTGAAATTGAACCTCTTTTTTTTTTCCACACGGCGGCGGAGGCCTAAAGCGAAAAGGTTTTATAAAACCCAGCTGAAGGCCTAGGACTGGGGCGACGGCGCGCCTGCCCATAGAGAGGGCTCTGAGTGCCGCCTCTGGCACCCATGCCATAGGTTCGCCACCACTGATCTACATATTCTCTCAACATCTTTTCTAACCAGATATGTATCTTTTTCCAATAATTCTTTACCTTATCACTTGTCCCCCAAACATGATAATACGTTCCTGAGTTCTGTTTACACTTCCAACATCTATCTGACATAGTTTTAAACATTTTTGCTAATCTTGCTGTTGGCAGGTGCCATCTTTAACAATTAGGTATAATGCCAGAAAAGACTAACAAACAAAACCCTATATTTGATTTTACACGTCACAACAGCGGCAAGAATAATATTTGCACAATATTGGAACAATGAAGGAAGACCCCCAGACGAAGAAATAATTAAAAAAAATACTAGAATGTGCAGAGACGGACAAATTGACTATGAGACTGAAAGAAAAAGAAGAAACAGAATATTATCAAACTTGGGACTTATTTTACCGATGGTTAGAGGAAAGAATAAAGGATTAGGGATTAAATATGCATTAGCGTATTTAAACTCAAAGACAGCACGTTGGCTGAAAAATTATTATTGTATGTATGGAAAAAACTAATAAAATCTTATTTTTTAAAAAAAGGAAACCGGAGGTCTGGAGGATATTTGCTGGGCAAGGCAACTTTCCCTGAAATATGAAATCTAGCAGGCCAAGGAAGAAATGTTTCATTCGGACTTCTCTCTAACCTCTCATTTTTATGCATGAAGGCAGTTTATGTTGCTAACATCAAACAGCAAACTGCCAGCTCGTCGTCTTCATCATACTATTAGTTAAGGTGCTGGCTTAGAAACCAGGAGATGGTGAGTTCTAGTCCCGCCCTAGGCATGAAAGCCAGCTGGGTGACTTTGAGCCAATCATCAGGAGACGATGAATTCTAGTCCCGCCTTATGCATGAAAGCGGGCTAGGTGAATTTAGACCAATCACCAGCAGACGGTGAGTTCTAGTCCCGCCTCAGGCATGAAAGCAGGCTGGGTGACTTTGGACCAATCACCAGGAGACAGTGAGTTCTAGTCCCGCCTCAGGCATGAAAGCGGGCTGGGTGAATTTGGACCAATCACCAGCAGACGGTGAGTTCTAGTCCCACCTCAGGCATGAAAGCGGACTGGGTAAATTTGGACCAATCACCAGGAGACAGTGAGTTCTAGTCCCGCCTCAGGCATGAAAGCGGGCTGGGTGAATTTGGACCAATCACCAGCAGACGGTGAGTTCTAGTCCCACCTCAGGCATGAAAGCAGGCTGGGTGACTTTGGACCAATCACCAGGACACAGTGAGTTCTAGTCCCGCCTCAGGCATGAAAGCGGACTGGGTAAATTTGGACCAATCACCAGGAGACAGTGAGTTCTAGTCCCACCTCAGGCATGAAAGCAGGCTGGATGACTTTGGACCAATTACCAGGACACAGTGAGTTCTAGTCCCGCCTCAGGCATGAAAGCGGACTGGGTAAATTTGGACCAATCACCAGGAGACAGTGAGTTCTAGTCCCGCCTCAGGCATGAAAGCCAGCTGGGTGACTTTGGACCAATCAGCAGGAGACACTGAACACTAGTCCCGCCTTAGTGCGACATGAAAATCAGTGGTTTTAATAGAGGGCATCCTAGTATTTTAACCACGATGCCCTGGTGAAAATAACCACTACCCAACCAGAAAGCCACATCTCCAGCAGAACTCAGGTGGCCTCTTGACCCAAACACCTGGAGGAACAGTCAGGTCTTCTGAGTCCTAGGAAAAGCTAACTTGATCTCTGGGAGGGACACCGTTGCACAGGGCAAATGCAGCACACAGATGGTAGCTTGGCTCCAGTAGTGTTGGAACTGGCCCACCAGCCAAAGCTCAGCAAAGGTTACCCCAACCATGGTTCCCACTCACCCTTTAAGGAGGCGAGTCCAGAAGGAACCCCAACTCACAAAACATCTCCCTCAGTCCCCAGAAGAAACCACAGTTGTCCAGAAGGAACCCCAAAGTCATGAATCATCTCCTTCACTTCACAGAAGAAATTTTGGATTTCCCAAAGGAACCCCAGATACACACAACGAGTTTAAAATCAGCTCCAGGTCTTCATTCGCCATCCAGGCTTCCATGTCACGTCAACAAGCCCAACTCACATGATCACACAACGTTCCAAGGAATAAATCATAAACCTGGTTTAATGGCACGGCAACCTGGCTCCCACGATACACTAACGGCTGGGTTCCTACAACCACAGGCAACCCTCGCACGAGGGGTTCAGTGTCCCTGCGGATGTGCTCTCATCGACCAGCCATTCACACGGCCCGGTGGCAATTAGGCCACAGCCCGGTTGTGGGACCCCCGCTCTAAACTGTAGCTTCGTCCAACGTGCTGTGTGAAATGCCGCAGGGTATCCTGATCTCTCACAAAATTGTTCTGCTGAAGCAGAGGTCATCAACCTTTGTCAGTTGGCAAACTGGAAGAAAAGGGAAGGGGAAGCATTTTACATGCGTGCATCGCAAATGGGGTGGGCTAGTGCCCACGTGATACTCACTAGCCCTGCCCCATTTTTGTGTGGTGCAGCACCCTGTTTCTGTGCCCTGCAGCACAGCACCTCGTTTCTGCGCCCTGCAGCACACTGGCGGCCGTTTTTGCGCCTTGCAGTACGGCTGTCATGGTTGCGACAGATGAAACCCTTCAAAAGAACTTGAGGCATTGTTTACCTTAAATCATCTTTTATTCAGGAAACAAAGTATCAGCACTACATAAGCCGAACCTAAAAACTAAATTCCCCTCCCCTGGAAACAAAGTAACAAAGCACAATTCCCTCCTCCAATAAAAAGTCATAAATCACATTCCCCAATTAGCTTGAAGTGAGGGCTTTCTCCCCAGCCCGCCAGCTATCAGCTCTGGGCCCAATGTCCTTGGTTCCCACGGCTGAGTTATTATTGTTATGACTAGCTGGGCTCTCATCCACATTCCCCCTCCCAGCATCAACTAACTCTAAAAGCAATAGAGAAAATGGCTGCATTTCCATCTGTTGTCAAAGCAAGAACATCCAATGTTAGCAGCGTTGACAATGGCAATGCCCAGTTTTTGCGCCCCATGGCACAGTGGTGGCCCATTTCCACGCATATGGCGCGACATCGTCCATTTTTAAGCCTTGCAGTATGGCAGCGGCCTGTTTTTGTGGCTTGAGGCACAGTGGCGGCAGCCCATTTTTGCACCCCATGACCATGGCACTAGCACAAGTGAGGCGGTGTGTGTGCACACACGTACACACCGGCAAGCCTGTCCCACAACCCAGTGATCAGCAGGCCACGGCCCAACTCTAAAAGCAATAGAGAAAATGGCTGCATTTCCATCTGTTGTCAAAGCAAGAACATCCAATGTTAGCAGCGTTGACAATGGCAATGCCCAGTTTTTGCGCCCCATGGCACAGTGGTGGCCCATTTCCACGCATATGGCGCGACATCGTCCATTTTTAAGCCTTGCAGTATGGCAGCGGCCTGTTTTTGTGGCTTGAGGCACAGTGGCGGCAGCCCATTTTTGCACCCCATGACCATGGCACTAGCACAAGTGAGGCGGTGTGTGTGCACACACGTACACACCGGCAAGCCTGTCCCACAACCCAGTGATCAGCAGGCCACGGCCCACTACTGGGCCGCGGTCCACAGGCTGGGGACCCATTTGCTAAAGAACCAACCAGCCATATCATCCCGTAGGACTCTTTTCCCTGTCACCTTTTGCTGTGTCATCCCTGGTTTACCAAGTTACTTAGGGATGCTGCGGGCATATGGGTCCCAAGGCTTTATTTTTAGAAGATTTCTGAACTTATACAGGTAGTCCTCGACTTACAACTACAACTGAGTCCAAATTCTGTTGCTAAGCGAGACAGTTGCTATGTGAATTTGGTCCCATTTTATGACCTTTCTTGCAGCTATTGTTAAGTGAACCACTGCAGTTGTTAAGTTAGTAGTGTTTTCCAGATAGTAAGACACCCCCGATTGTAAGACGTATCGGGGGTTTTAGGGGGTCAGCTAATATGAGCCGTGCACCGAAAGTAAGACATAGTGGGGCTTTTGGGGATAAAAAGAAAGTAAGACACTGTCTTACTTTTGGGGAAACACGTAGCACGGTTCTTAAGTGAATGAGGCTTCCCTCATCGACGTTGCTTGTCAGAACATTCCAGAAGGGGATCCCCCGGCACACTGCAACTGTCATAAATACAAGTCAGTTGCCAAGCATCTGAATTTTGATCACATGACCATGGGGATGCTGCAACGATCAGAAAACAGCCGTAAGTCACTTTTTTCAGTGCCGTTGTATCTTCAAAGGTAACAAACTGTTCTACGTCGAGGACTAGCTGCGTGAAGTCAAACTTCTGAAATGCTGGAAGGTCTATTGTCCCCAAGTGGCACCTCAGTGGTCTCCTTGGCATGGACCCCCGAGTCTCTTCCCAAAGTGAATTGAGGGAGCAGGTGGCACAATCTAACCAGGGATGGCAACGGACCCGACTTGGGAATGAGCAAGCAGATCAAGCCTATAGTTGTATCTGGAAAATACGTGATGCCTGGAGCAGCCACCAAGAACATGCCATCTTAATTGTATTCATTGGGTGGGTTGGATGTACTTGAAGGCCCAAAGGCAGAGGTCACCAACCTTTGTCGGTTGACGGACCGGAGGAAAAAGGAATGAAAAGCATTTTGCGCACAGGGCCGCAAGCACTAACCCTGCCCTGTTCTTGCCTGGCACAGCACCTTGTTTCTGTGCCCCGTGGTGCGGTGGCGTCCCTTTTTGCACCTTGCGGTGCACCGGCACCCCGTTTTTGAACCCCACGACGCAGTGACGTCCCATTTCCATGTCCCGCAGTGCAGTGACAGCCCATTTTCGCGCCCCGAGGTACGTTTTCGGCATCCTGTTTTTATGCCCCACGATGCGGCGGCAGCCCGTTTTTGCACCACGTGGCCGCGGCGCTAGCACAAGTGAGGAGTGTGCGCACATACGCGTGCTGACTGGCCAGCCTGTCCCGCGGCCCGGTGGCCAGGAGGCCATGCCCCACTACCAGGCCATGGCCCACAGGTTGGGGACCCCTGCCCTAAGGGGAGAGGAAGGAGAAGGAAAGGAGGAGGAGAATGGGGAGAAAAGAAGGCAGAAAGAAATCTATGGACGCAAAACCAGATGTTTTTCCTCTAGGACAGCGGTTCTCAACCTGTGGGTCACGACCCCATTTGGGGTCGAACGACCATTTCACGGGGGTCGCCAAACAACGCAGTCCGCCATTCCCCCCCCTTTTCCTTAGCTATGCTACTCCCTCTTATTCTATTGGCTTTTGAAAGCCAATAAAATAGACTCTCTTGAATAGAGTCTAATTCTATTGGCTTTCAAAAGCCAATAGGAATTGTCCAGGCTGTCTCTGCCCTGCTGAGCCCGCCAAAAGTCCCAGTCTGCAAACGGTGCTGCAAGTTGTCTGCAGCAAAGGCGAGCTATCTGGAAGTTTCCACCCCTCCCTGTTGAGCAACTACTAAAAATGTAAGTAAAAGAGGGCCAGGGGTGGGAGGTGGGAGGCCGGCGGGTGCAGGGAGGGTTGCTGGCATGCGTGGGGCCCGGCGGGTGCCTTACCTCCCTTGGGCTGGGCCAGCTGGTGGCCCAGCCGGTGGTTGCCCTGCGACGTCGCTGCCCCTTGGCAGCTACGTCTCGGCCAGTGCAGGGGATGGCACCACGCATGCGCGGCGCTCCCGGGCAGGAAATAGTCCTCAACTTACGACCAGTTGGGTAGTCCTCGACTTACGACTGGTTGGGTAGTCCTCAACTTATGACCGGTTGGGGGTCACGGCATTAAAAAGGTTGAGAACCACTGCTCTAGGATTTAGGCCAGAAAAGCAAGACCGAGGGAGAAATGAGTCCAATGGAAAACATCACCTTTGGTCAGAGAAGGGGACCATGAATGGTAGGTTCCCATCACCAGAAAAGGTCAAAGCAAGGAAGGCAGGAAGGGGAGGTAAGACAGAGATGAGGTGGACTACAACACCCAGTTCAGGTACTCCTCAGCGTACAACCACAATTGAGCCCCCCAATTTCTGTTGCTAAGTCAGACATCTGTAAAGTGA
The DNA here is from genome assembly GCA_034064705.1 of Bothrops alternatus. Taxonomy (NCBI): domain Eukaryota; kingdom Metazoa; phylum Chordata; class Lepidosauria; order Squamata; family Viperidae; genus Bothrops; species Bothrops alternatus. The sequence continues at coordinate 774,930 of JARGCV010000212.1, forward strand.
GTTTTGCTCCATTTTATAACCTTGCCTGCCACCGTTGTGGAGTCAATGCAAGTGTTGCTAGATCCTCCCCTTTACAACCTTCTGCCAAGCAAAATCAAGAGGGGAAAGACAGATTCACTTAACGACCGTGTTGCTTACGTAACAATGGCAGCAATTTGCTTTACAACTGCGGCAAGAGGTCATTAAAGTGGGGCAAAACTCACTTAACAGTCTCGCCCAGCAACAGAAATGTTGGGCTCAGCTGTGGTCTTAAGTCGTCAGCCATCGAAGACAAACACCCTATCTGTGAACCCCCAAATCTTTCAGCCGATCATGGCACCCTTCCATTAACTCTTCCCGGAGGCTACTCACCAAGGGCGCGGGCCACTGCCAAGAAGGGAATCTGGTCGATCACGGTGCTCCGTCGCACGGGGCCGTTGTGACTGAGATGAGGCCGTTTCCAGACCACCCGATTCACACCAGATTTATTGATCACACTAAAACAATTGGAGAGAACGAAAGTAGAAAGCCAAGTTTAAAAGAAACGAAAATTTTAAGGCGTTTGTACTAAATACATTTCTACAATTAAAAACATAAGAACCTAAGAAGAGCCATGCTGAATCAGGCCAAAGCCCATCGAGTCCAGCATTCTGTGTCACACAGTGGCCCACCAATTGTGCATGGGGATCTTGAGCAGAAAGAGAAGGCAAAACCCCCCCTTTCCCTTGACCCCCAACAAATGGGACTCAAGGGAATCCTGCCTGCCTCAACCAACATAGAGGCGGCACATGGACATCCACTTTAATAGCCACCGATACACTTGGCATCCATGAATCTATCTAGCCCTGCCTTGAAGCTGTCAAGGCTGACAGCTGTCACGACCCCTTCAGGAAGTGAATTCCATAAATCAACGACCCTCTGGGTGAAGAAATATTTCCCTTTATTTGTCCTCACTTTCTTAGCTATGAGCTTTAGGGAGTGCCCCCTTGTCCTGGTATTGTGTGATAGAGAAAAGAATTTTCCTCTATCCACCTTTTCTATCCCATGCATGATTTTATACACTTCGATCAAGTCACCCCTTAAATGCCGTCTTTCAAGGCTGAAGAGACCGAGGCGTTGCAATCTGGTTTCATAAGGGAGGCGCTCCATTTCCTTGATCATTCTTGTTGCCCTTTTTTGCACCTTTTCCAGTTCCATTATATCCTTCTTGAGGTGCGGTGACCAGAACTGTACACAGTACTCCAAGTGTGGTCTCACCATCGATTTGTACAGAGGCAATACAACACTCAATTGATGAGCCAAGGTGCTGATTGATACCTATAAACCCTACCTGGCCTGGTTAACAGAGGAACTGCCAGTCTTCCACAGGTACAAGTAGTCCTTGACTTACAACCGTTCATTCAGTGGCCGTTCGAAGTTACCACGGCCCGGAAAAAAAGTGTACTTACGACCGTTTCTCACACTTACAGCCGTTTCAGCACCCCTCACAGTCACGTGATCTAAATTCAGATGCTTGGCAACTGACTCGTATTTATGATGGTCACAGCATCCTGGGGGCAGATTACGTGATCCCCTTTTGCAACCTTCTGACAAGCAAAATCATTGGGGCAAGCCAGATTCGCTTAACAACCGCATGACTACTTTAACTCCATTGATTCATTTAACAACTGTAATAAGGAAAGTCATCAAATGGGGCAAAACTCACTTAACAACTGTCTCACTTAGCAACACAAATCTGGGGCTCAACTGTGGTCGTATAAGTCGAGGACCCCCTGTATTAAAATTCTGAGACTTGGGAAAATCTCACCCAGGAAAGACACCACCTTAGGATTTGGATTCCACTTGCCATAAAAATGGTTCAGATGCTGAGCTAAGCCATAATAACTACTTTAAGCAAGAACCTATTCAAATGTGGTTGCCTGAAAAAACCATGTGATAAAACCAGATATGCTTGACGAATGTGAGGTTAAAGAGAGACGCCTATTACAAGGCTTTTCAACCAGTGGTACGGGTACCACCTGTGGTACATTGGCCCCTGGCAGGTGGTACGCGACCATCCTAGAAAAGTGGTAGCGGGGAAGGGGAATGAGCGGAACCACTGGCAGCACCACACAATCCTGAGCAAGAGAGAGCTGGAGCTACAGGCCTGTCAGGGCTCAGCGGAAGCGCCAGGATGAGCACCAGGCTCCAGCTGGAGCTCAGCGCTGATCCTGGTGCTTCTGCTGAGGCCTGAAGATGCACCGATCAGCTGAAACGTTGCAGCATCTCCGGGGTCTTCTGATTTACATTGAGATGCTTGGCAACTGATTCATATTTATGATGGTCACAGTGTCCCAGGGTCGTGTGAAGTGACCAAAACTTGCTGCAACCACCCAGCAGATGTTAGGAATAAAAACCAAACACCCACCCCCCCACCACACCCCCGCTGCCAATCCTCAACAGAAATGCTCACAACAATGAAAACCTCAGACAGGAGGAAGAACACCACAGGGTGTCTCGCTCAGCTGTGGCTTGGGGGGCACTTTTTTCAGTGCCATTGTAACATCAAACAGTCACTAAGTGAATTGTTGTAAGTCAAGGACTACCTGTACTTCATCACTTTTTTCCTTTTGGGGGGGGGGTCATCAAGTTTCTGACACCTTGCTAGGCGGCTGGTGGTGCTCGGATATTGCCTTATCCTAAAAGTGGCACAATGGGTGAAAAGGTTGAAAAGCCCTGGCCATTTATACAGGTAGTCCTCAACTTACAACCGTTTGTTTAGTGACCGTCTGAAGTTACAACGGCACTGAAAAAAGCGACTTATGACTGCTGCAGCATCCTCGTGATCACAGAATTAAAATTCAGACACTGGGAAACTGGCATGTACTTACGGCAGTTGCAGTGTCCTGAAGTGATCTGATCCCCTTTTGCGACCTTCAATGGGGGAAGCCAGATTGACTTAAAGCTATGTTACTGGTTTAAATAAAGGCAGGACTCAGCTAACAACTGTGGCAAGGAGGTCGTAAAATGGAGCAAAACTCACCTAGCTTAGCAACAGAAGTTCTGGGCTCAATTTTAGCCATAAGCCGAAGACTACCTATAAACAGGAAAAGCCACGTCTTGAACAAGGCCAGTGAGATCTGTTACCTTCCCCCGAGGCCTTCAATCCGCTGCCTCTCCTTCGGTAGCTCCGGTTTGTGATCCTGCGTCACCTCCACGGCCCGGACATAGTCGTCCTTGGGGTCATCCTGGACTCCAAGAACTACACCGGAGTCGCCGACGTGAGCCACGTACATCTTTGAGCCACGGATGATGACCACGCTGGCTGTCGTGCCGGACGTGCTCGGCAGGCCCGTCATGGTTTGGGGCCATTCTGCTGCAAAGGGGGAGGGGGGAAATAATTATAAGTTATATAATAAATAAATAAATCAGTAAGTCAGCAAGGGAGCCGGTTTAATCTATAGTACAGCGGTTCTCAACCTGTGGGTCGCGACCCCATTTCGGGTCGAACGACCATTTCACGGGGGTCGCCAAACAACGCAGTCCGCCATTTTTTCCCCCTTTTTCCCCTCGACCGGCGCGGGGTAGCACCGCGCATGCGCAATGCGGGCCGTCGCGCCGCGCATGCGCGATGCAGGTTGGGGTCGCGGCCTGAAAAAGGTTGAGAACCGCTGATCTAGTAGCTGGCCACCATTGATTCAGAACTTGAATGAGAAGCGAAACATTTTTGAGGAAAAAAACTAAGAAAAGTCAACCTCTTCTCCAAAGCCCCTGAAGGCAGGACAAAAAGCAACGGATGGAAACTGATCAAGGAGAGAAGCGACCTCGAACTAAGCAGGAATTAATTTTTCATTAAACCAGACGAGGGGTAGGCAACCTCGGCTCTTTTATGACTCGTGGACTTCAACTCCCAGAATTCCTCAGCCAGCATGACTCCACTTGGAAACCTCTCCCTTTCCCCTCAGCATGGCTGGCTCAGGAATTCTGGGAGTTGAAGTCCACAAGTCATAAAAGAGCCAAGGTTGCCCAACCCTGAATTAGATGTACTCAATTCCTGCAACCGTTTGTATGTTTTAGCTTCCAGTCTTCTATTCAGTGTTTTTTGTTTAAAAAAAAAAAAGTGCCGGAACTCACACATGTCATACAACGCGCCTTGCTTACCCTACAACAGAGCTTTTCAACCTTTTCACCCATTGTACCACTTTCAGGATATGGCAACATCCGACTACCACCAGTCGCCTAGCAAGGTGTCAAAAACTTGATGACCCAAAAAAAAGAAGGAAAAAAGTGATGAAGCACAGGTAGTCCTCGACTTACAACAGTTCACTTAGTGACTGTTCGAAGTTACAATGGCACTGAAAACAGTGCCCCCCAAGCCACAGCCGAGCAAGACACCTGCGTGCCCACCCGGCGGCGCTCTTCCTCCTGTCCGAGATTTTCATTGTTGTGGGCATTTCTGTTGAGGATTGGAAGCGGGGGTGGGGTGGGGGGAGTGTTTGGTTTTTATTCCCCGTCTGCTGGGTGGGTGCAGCAGGTTTTGCTCACTTCACATGACCCTGGGACACTGTGACCATCATAAATATGAATCAGTTGCCAAGTATCTGAATGTAAATCACAAGACCCTGGAGATGCTGCAACATTCCAACTGATCGGCGCATCTTCAGGGCTCAGCAGAAGCACCAGGATCAGCGCTGAGCTCCAGCTGGAGCCTGGCGCTGATCCTGGCGCTTCCGCTGAGCCCTGACAGCCCTGCAGCTCCAGCCGTCTCTCGCTCAGGCTTGTGCGGTGCTGCCAGTGGTTCAACTCATTCCCCTCCCCTGCTACCACTTTTCTAGGATGGTCGCGTACCACCTGCCAGGTGCCAATGTATCACAGGTGGTACCTGTACCACTGGTTGAAAAGCCCTGCTCTACAAGGTTCCATCCAAAAAAGGTGCCGGAACTCCGTTCTGGGCGTTCTATGACAAGAAAAACCCTGCCTCTAATCATCTTTATTGCTCTTCTCTGCGATCTTTCTAGAGCACTGGTGTCAAACTCACCGCATCATGTGATGTGTTGTGACGTAACACAACTTTTTTTGCTTTGCCGGAGCTGGCGTGGGCATGGCTTCCGCATGATGCAACTGGCCCACTGGCCGGCAGTTTAACACCCCTGTTCTCGAGTCTCAGCATCCTTTTTTACATCATAGTAACCAAAACAAGGAAAGGAAAGGAAAGGAAAGGAAAGGAAAGGAAAGGAAAGGAAAGGAAAGGAAAGGAAAGGAAAGGAGAGGAGAGGAGAGGAGAGGAGAGGAGAGGAAAGGAAAGAGAGGAAGGGAAGGGAAGGGAAGGGAAGGGAAGGGAAGGAAAAGGGAAGGAGGGAAATGGAAGTGGAGGAGAGGAAAGGAAAGGAAGGGAAGAAGAGGAGAGGAAAGGAAGGGAAGGGAAGGGAAAGGAAAGGAGGAAAATGGAAGAAGAGAGGAGAGAGGAGAGGAAGGAAAAGAAAGAAAAGGGAAGGGAAGGAAAAGAGGGAAATGGAAGGAGAGGAGAAGAAGGAAAGAAAAGGAAGAAGAGGAGAGGAAAGGAAGGGAAGGGAAGGGAAGGGAAGGGAGGAAAATGGAAGAAGAGGAAAGGAAGGAAAGGGAAAGGAGGGAAAGGGAAGGAGAGGAGAGGAGAGGAGAGGAGAGGAAGGAAAGGAAGGAGAGGAAGGAGAGGAAGGAAAGGGAAGGAAAGGAAAGGAAGGAGAGGAGAGGAAGGGAAGGAGAGGAAGGGAAGGGAAGGAGAGGAGAGGAGAGGAGAGGAGAGGAAGGGAAGGGAAGGGAAGGGAAGAAAAGGAAAGAAAAGGGAAGGAAAAGGAAAGGAGGGAAATGGAAGGAGAGGAGATGAGAGGAAGGAAAGGAAAGAAATGGAAGAAGAGGAGAGGAAAGGAAGAGAAGGGAAAGGAGGAAAATGGAAGAAGAGGAAAGGAAGGGAAGGAAAGGAAAGGAAAGGAAGGAAAGGGAAAGGAGGAAAATGGAAGAAGAGGAAAGGAAGGAAAGGGAAAGGAGGGAAAGGGAAGGAGAAGAGAGGAAGGAAAGGAAGGAGAGGAAGGAAAGGAGAGGAAGGGAAGGGAAGGAAAGGAAGGAGAGGAGAGGAGAGGAGAGGAGAGGAGAGGAGAGGAGAGGAGAGGAGAGGAGAGGAGAGGAGAGGAGAGGAGAGGAGAGGAGAGGAGAGGAGAGGAGGGGAGGGGAGGGGAAGGGAAGGGAAGGGAAGGAAAGGAAAGGAAAGGAAAGGAAAGGAGAGGAGAGGAAGGAGAGGAGAGGAAGGGAAGGAAAGGAAAGGAAAGGAGAGGAAAGGAAGGAGAGGAAGCGAAGGGAAGAAAAGGGAAGGAAAGGAAAGGAAAGAAATGGAAGAAGAGGAGAGGAAAGGAAGGGAAGGGAAAGGAGGAAAATGGAAGAAGAGGAAAGGAGGGAAATGGAAGAAGAGAAGAGGGGAGAGGAGAGGAGAGGAGAGGAAAGGAAAGGGAAGGGAAGGGAAGGAAAGGGAAAAGAAAGGAAAGGAAAGGAAAGGAAAGGAAAGGAAAGGAAAGGAAAGGAGGGAAATGGAAGGAGAAGAGAGGAGAGGAAGGAAAAGGAAAAGAGGGAAATGGAAGGAGAGGAGAGGAGGAAGGAAAGAAAAGGAAAGAAATGGAAGAAGAGGAGAGGAAAGGAAGGGAAGGGAAGGGAAAGGAAAGGAGGAAAATGTAAGAAGAGGAAAGGAAGGAAAGAAAAGGAAAGGAAGGAAAGGGAAAGGAGGGAAATGGAAGGAGAGGAGAGGAAGGAAATGAAGGAGAGGAGAGGAAGGTGAGGAGAGGAGAGGAGAGGAGAGGAGAGGAGAGGAAGGAAAGGAAAGGAAAGGAAAGGAAAGGAAAGGAAAGGAAAGGAAAGGAAAGGAAAGGAAAGGAAAGGAAAGGAAAGGAAAAAAAGGGGGCAGGGAAGGAAAGAAAGAAGAAAGGAGAGGAAGGGAAGGGGATACAGAAGGATGTATGATAAGCATCCCATTTGAGGAATGAAACCTGAGAGAGCGGAAATCGTACCCTTTCCTTCGCTATCAAAACCTTACATTTGTTATCCGCATTTGGGCTTCTATCCACCCACCCGCTCCCCCCACTTTACTAATTCATTCCAGGTGTGTGTTTTTTTTTCTTCCCCCCAAACTAAGGGCATCTGCAGCCAATTTTGCAGGACACGCTTTCTACAAAGCATAACCAGGAAGCCAGAGGGGCCAAAAGGGAAGATAAAATTACATGTATGAGCTCAGCTTGGCACAATCGTACATACAAATGAGACGCTTTAAAAACCAACCGGACATAATTCCAAAGAGACAAATAAAGAACCGAACTCGATGCATATTCTCCCCTTTTTAAAAATCTACATGACCTGGCAAAATGCCGGCATTTTTGCCTTCCGATAACACTTGGGATGCAAAAAATAAAAGTTGAAATAACAACAGCCGTCCCTCAACCTCTCCCTCCACAGTCAATACAGGCAGTCCTCAAATTACAGCCATCCATTTAGTGAGCGTTTCAAAGTTACAACAACAGCCCTGAAAAAAAAACCATGATGACCATTTTTCAGGCTTACAACTGTGGCAGCAACTCCACGGTCACGTGATCAAAAAATCCGGACCCTTGGCAACTGACTCATATTTATGACGGTTTCAGTGTCCTGGGGGGGGTCAGGTGACCCCCCCTTTGCGACCTTCTGAAGGGCAAAATCAACAGGGAAGCCGGATTCACTTTACAACCGTATCAATCTCTTAACAACTGCAAGGATTCACTTAACAACTGTAAGGAAAGTTAAATAACTGTCTTGCTTAGCAATGGAAATTTTGGACTCATTTGTGAAGGATCACAAATCTGGGGCTCATTTGGGGCTCATTTGTGAAGGATCACAAATCTGGGGCTCATTTGGGGCTCATTTGTGAAGGATCAATGCTGAAGTTGAGATTTGAATTAACTATTGGAGAGGCTGCCACAAAGAGGAGGGGGTCAACTTATTTTCCAAAGCACTTAAAGACAAGAAACAATGGATGGAAACTGACCAAAGAGAGAAGCAACCTGGAATTAAGGAGAAACTTCCTGAGAGTGAGGACAATCAACCAGTGGAACAGCTTGCCTCCAGAAATCGTGGGCGCTCCATCTCTGGAGATTTTTAAGAAGACACTAGAGCTAGACTGTCTGAAATGTATAGGGTCTCCTGCCTGAGGCGGCGGGGGCTGGACTAGAAGACCTCCAAGGTCCCTTCCAGCTCTACTCTGATTGATTGATTGCTACAAGAATCCTGAGATCATTGCTGATTTAATTTCATTTGGCAGGGGGTGTAAAAGTAATCCTAAACCATTTCCCACTTTTAAAAAACAATAGAAAACTGCAGGAGTTCTCTTTTTTCCTTACTTCAGGGCATTACTGTAAAAAAAGGTTTATTCATTTTTAATGGAAGCTACGTATTCAAACCTAGAATCCCCTTCACGGGCATTTCATTTAGGCGCCAATTTTACTCTCAGTCTGATTCATCTTCAGCAAAAAAAGCCTATATATATGTCTCTAATTATATTAAAAAATACAAATCCTGGGTAAAGCCATAAGATAAAAACAAATAAGTTCGAACACCAGGATAACATTAAACCACAAACTGTTGTTGTTAATAATAATAATAATAATAATAATAATAAATCTTTATTGATTAGTCCTTCAGCCATATCAAAGTGCAAAGTTCCAGCAACAAATGATTTACTAAAGTTTGATAAAAGCAATTTAAAATGAAATTTGCTAAAATACAGTTTAAAAAGGAATTAGAGTAAAATGCGACTTAAAATGAAATTGGAGTAAAATGCAGTCTAAAATAAAATTAAAATAAGAGTACAATCATTTAAAATATAGATAAAATATGATAAAATTATATCTTGGAGTCTCCCTTGCCATCTACCCCAATCAGTCCCACATATGCAGATCTCAACCGAACCATTTTGTTTAAATACTGTGCTGCGTTAAATGTTATTTTCAAGTTCTGGCCGCAGAGAAGGTAAGTTGTTTTGATATGGGGATCCCAATGAGTCATTCGTTTGGTATAGAGACCGAGGTACCTGTCTCTCATTCTCTTGTACAGGCAACAATCAAATTTATTTATTTAATTAATTTATTTAATTTATATGCCGCCCCTCTCCCAAGACTCAGGGCGGCTAGTATGTGAGCCAGATATTCTACCTTTGCCCCTCCACAAACTGTTTAATACAAGTGCTGAGCTTTCGTAGGCATATATTTGGTTCTTCGGGTTTTCTCCCACGTAGAATTTGAAGTGTCTTGGCAATGTTTCGACGAAGTCACATTCGTCATCTTCAGGCTGGTGCTTTCGGCTTCGTGCTTCTAGCAGCAATGTGTGATTGCAACTGTTTCTTCCTTTTAACTGCCAGTGGGGGTTTGAACTGATTGGCTGGGAGCTCGGCTGTGTTCTGATTGGGTGGAGGTGTGTTCTGATTGGTTAGGGGGTTGGCTGTGCTCTGATTGGATGAGGGGTTAGTCTGAGTTACAGGGGGATTAGAGATGGTGAGCTGCATAGCTGTTTGGCTTCACGTTCGTGGTCGTGCCTCATCTTCATGGTGAGTGTCAGTTTGCTTCTTGTATGGATTGGAGGGGTTTAAGGTGGCTAATGATGCAGCTGTGGTCTGGCTTCTGGTTTGTGGTCGTGCCTCATCATCGGTGTGGGTTTGGGTTTGCTTTTTGCCTGGATGTGTGGTGGTGACATCGTGTGTGGTTTTTGTGAGTGTAGGTCTGGTGTCATTCTTTGCGTTATGGACTCTTTTGTCAATAAGGGCGGGTTTCCAAATGGCTGGTAGGCGGGAGGTATCATCTCGTTTGTTCATGCTGTGAGGGTGTTTTTCTATCTCGATGGCTTCTCTGATTATTCTGTTATTAAAGTGTTCAGTTTTGGCAATAGTTCTGGTCTTTTTGAAATCAATTTCATGTCCTGTGGCTTTAAGGTGTTGGACCAGGGAAGAAGTTGGTTCCTCTTTTTTGACTGAGTTTTTGTGTTCTTCAATGCGTGCACTTATTCTTCTGTTGGTTTGTCCGATGTATGTGGTGGAGCAAGCAGTACATGGGATTTCATATACTCTTTGATTTTCTAACTCCATTTTGTCTTTGGGGTTTCTTAGGATATATATATGTTTTCTGAGGTTTTCGCGGGTGTTTGTATGTAGGTCTTTGGTTCTTCGGGTTTTCTCCCACGTAGAATTTGAAGTGTCTTGGCGACGTTTCGACGAAGTCCCATTCGTCATCTTCAGGCTGGTGCTTTCGGCTTCATGCTTCTAGCAGCAATGTGTGATTGCAGCTGTTTCTTCCTTTTAACTGCCAGTGGGGGTTTGAACTGATTGGCTGGGAGCTCGGCTGTGTTCTGATTGGGTGGAGGTGTGTTCTGATTGATTAGGGGCTTGGCTGTGCTCTGATTGGATGAGGGGTTGGCTGTGCTCTGATTGGCTGGGGGAGTGTTCTGTTTGGGTGGGGGCTTAGTTGTGCTAAGGTTAGTCTGAGTTACAGGGGGATTAGAGATGGTGAGCTGCATAGCTGTTTGGCTTCGGGTTCGTGGTCGTGCCTCATCTTCATGGTGGGTGTCAGTTTGCTTCATGTATGGATTGGAGGGGTTTAAGGTGGCTAATGATGCAGCTGTGGTCTGGCTTCTGGTTTGTGGTCGTGCCTCATCATCGGTGTGGGTTTGGGTTTGCTTTTTGCCTGGATGTGTGGTGGTGAAATCCTGTGTGGTTTTTGTGAGTGTGGGTCTGGTGTTGTGGACTCGTTTGTCAATAAGGGCGGGTTTCCAAATGGCTGGTAGGCGGGAGGTATCATCTCGTTGGATGAGGGGTTGGCTGTGCTCTGATTGGCTGGGAGAGTGTTCTGTTTGGGTGGGGGCTTAGTTGTGCTCAGGTTAGTCTTAGTTGTGCTCAGGTTAGTCTGTGTATACATACACAGATCTCACCACATTCTTTCAAAAGAGAGTCAGAAAGATAGTCCTCACCTTACAACAATTCGCTTAGTGACCGTTCAAAGTTACCACAGCACTGAAAAAAGTGGCTTGTCACCATTTTTTCACCCTTATGAGCGTTGTAGCCTCCCCATGGTCACATGATCAAAATTCAGACACTTGTCCACTGGCTCATCTTTATGATGGTGGCAACGCCCAGGGGTCACGTGATCCCCTTTGGACAAGCAAAGTCAATGGAGAGGCTAGACCCACTTAACAACGGTATTACCAACTTAACAACTGCAGTGATTCAACAACTGAGGCAAGAAAGGTTGTAAAATGAGGCAAAATTCACTGAACCAAGGTTTCATTTAGCAACCCAAATTTTGGGCTCAATTGTAGCCAAGTTGAGGCTTACCTGTATTTCAGGAACTCTACGCTTACTTGTTTGGATTCAGAAATTCACTCTAGTTCAGCTGGACTTACAGGTTTGAGGGATATACAGAGTGACTCATACATTTCAACTGTTCTCAATCTTCACCTAAGCATACATAATTTAGGCGCAAGAGTATTTTGGCATTAAATAAGGGAGTCAACCTTGTTCTTTGAAGAACAGGATAGATAGCTGGATTCACACATGACGCTAATATAGTGGGGGGGAAATATAAAAGCTGGATTCATACATGAAACTAATATAATAGAAAAAAATATATAAAAGCATGATTCACACCTGTCTCTCTTAATTTATTGGCAAACACTTACTATATTGGCAAAACTAGATTCATGCATGACACTAATATATTAGGAAAAATATACAAGCTGGATTCACACATGACATTAATATATTAGGGGGATAAAGCTGGATTCACACATTTCACTCTACATATTGGGGGAAAAGTACAAAAGCTGGATTCAAACATGACACTTAGAAAAATATAAAAGCAGGTGTCACACATTCCCACTTGTAATATATCGGGAAACTTATAAAAGCTAGATTCACGCATGACCCTAATATATTAGAAAAAAATATATAAGCTGAATTCACACATGACACTAATATATTGGGAAATACTTATAAGGCTGGATTCACACATGACACTAATATATTGGGAAATACTTATAAGGCTGGATTCACACATGACACTAATATATTGGGAAATACTTATAAGGCTGGATTCACACGTGACATTGATATATTAGGGGAAAAAAGCTGGATTCCCACATTCCACTCTATATATTGGGGAAAAAGTACAAAAGCTGGATTCAAACATGACACTAATATATTAGAAAAATATAAAAGCAGGTGTCACACATTCCCACTTGTAATATATCGGGAAACTTATAAAACCTAGATTCACGCATGACACTAATATATTAGAAAAAATATACAAGCTGGATTCACACATGACACTAATATATTGGAAAATATAAGGCTGGATTCACACATGACACCAATATATTGGAAAATATAAGGCTGGATTCACACATGACACCAATATATTGGGAAATATAAGGCTGGATTCACACATGACACTAATACATTGGGAAAAATATAAAAGCTGGATTCACACGAGACTATTAATATTTTAGGAAAAAATTACAAAAGCTGGATTGAAGCACGACACTAATATATTAGAAAAATATAAAAGTTGGATTCACACATCTCACTCTAATACAGGGGTCTTCAAACTTGGCCCTTTGATGACTTGTGGACTTTAACTCCCAGAATTGCTGGCTGAGGAATTCTGGGAGTTGAAGTCCACAAGTCATCAAAGGGCCAAGTTTGAAGACCCCTGGTCTGGATCTAAGCTTGCGGTTTCATCAAAATGGCCGACTGAGGAATTCTGGGAGTTGAAGTCCACAAGTCATCAAAGGGCCAAGTTTGAAGACCTCTGCTCTAATACATTGGGAAACAACTATAAAAGCTCGATTCAGGCACGTCACTAATATATTGGGGGGGATATAAAATTCTCACAAAACACAAAACCCCAGCCAACCTCTCCCCCTGCCATTGTGGCTTTTAATAGAATATGAGGTACCCAGCTATGTGCAGAGAATGTGACTTGCACATAATGGTTGTATGAATGTTAATGCAAGACATTTCATCCAAACCTAAAAAAGATCAATCGTGAATCCAGTAATACAGGTATGCCTCCACCTACAATTGCTCGTTTAGTGACGGTTCAAAGTTGCAATGAGAATGAAAAAGTGATCAAGACCAGACTTCACACTTGCAACCATCATACCCGTCACACAAACAAAATCACACAAACAAAATTTGGGCGCTTGGCAACCACCAAGTATTTAAAGAGCTGCAGCGTCCCAGGATCATGTGATCCCATGTGCAACTTTCTCAGCTGGCTTACGACAAGCAAAGTCAATGGGGGAAGCCCGATTCGCTTAACAACTGCCTGATTCACTTAACAACTGCAGTGACTGGCTTAATGATCAGGGCCAAAAAGGAAGTAAAGTTTGTAAAATCAGGCGAGACTGACTTAACTGCATTGCTTAGCTAAGACACTGCAATTGTAACCTGAGGATTACCTGAATAAACCTCCTTTCTGTTACCGTAGTAACCCACAACACGGATAAGAAATCCCAGAATCTGTATTTGAACCGGGCCCCAAACATTTGTAGGATTTGGATGCCCAACCCATCTTGAGGGTGGAAAGTAGGGGAACTCTGGTTCACAGAATCCCTGAGTCAAAATCTACAACCAACTATGTAAAAACACAGCCCTCCCTCCTGTCCCTGCATCTAAGGAGTTGCTTCTGCACGCAACTCACAAGTCGGAAGATGGCTTACATGTTTTTTCATAAACACGCCACTAGAGAAGGCCAATGGGAAAAAAAACGGACATTAAAAACCAGCTAATAATCACAGGACTATTTCCTTATTATTATAATTACAGAATTAGGGTCTGTGTGAAAGGTTTAGTTATACGAAGAATACCTTGTAGGTACATTGTTGATTGTTTTTTGCAATATGCATTTTGTTTGTTGGTTTGGTTTTGCTGCCCCAACAGAAATGGATGATCTGCAAAAGCAGGCAGCCCATCCATCAAGCTACCATCCCAGATTCTTTGTTTTGCTTTCATACACGTCCACCGGGTTTAAAACCCACCCATCCCATATGAAGCCCTCCAGACCGTCTTACAACTACCGTAGTTCTATGGACCCCAACTTCGACTGTGAAATGCTTTCCCATGAAAAGCCAGCATAATTCACATGTAATGTGAGGAAAAAACATGGGTGTGTGGAAGAACCCCCCCCCTTTCCCTAAACTGCCATTCTTTCAACCCCTCGATTTGGAAGGAAGTTTTCCAGGATGGAATCAAAATAAAATAAAATAAAAATAATGCCTGGAAGGCATCCAGCGGCGTGCCTGGATGATTAAGTGAGGGGCAACATAGGACGGACCGGGAAGGGAAGGATTAGGGGAAGGAAGAAGGAAGGAAGGAAGAAGGGGAAGGGGAAGGGAAGAAGGGAGGGGAAGGAGGGAGGTAGGGGAAGAAGGAAGCAAAAAGGGAAGGAGGGAGGAAGGAAGGAAGGAAGGAAGGGAAGAAGGAAGAGGAAGGAAAAAAGGGGGGAGGGGGAGGAAAGAAGGAAGGGGGGAAGGAAAGAAGGGAGAGAGGAGAAGGGAAGAAGGAAGGAAGGGGAAGGAAAAAATGGAGGGAGGGGGGAGAAAAGAAGGAAGGAAGGAAGGAAAGAAGGGATAGAGGGGAAGGGGACAGAAAGAAGGAAGGGGAAGGGAAGAAGGAAGGGAGGGGAAGGAGGGAGGAAAAAGGGAAGGAGGGAAGAAAGGGAAGAAGGAAGGAAGAGGAAGGAAAAAAGGGAGGGAGGGGGAGGAAAGAAAGAAGGGGAAAGAAAGGAGAGAGGGGGAGGGGAGAAGGGCAGAAGGAAGGAAGGGGAAGGAAAAAAGGGAGGGAGGGGAGAGGAAAGAAAGAAGGGAGAAAGAAAAGAGAGGGGGAGGGGAGAAGGGAAGAAGGAAGGGGAAGGAAAAAAGGAAGGAAGGAAAGAAGGGAGAGAGGGGAAGGGGACGGAAAGAAGGAAGTAAGGAAGGGGACGGAAGGAAGGGAGGGGGAAGGGAAGAAGAAAGGGGAAGGAAAAAGGGAGGGGGGAGGAAAGAAGGAAGAAAGAGGGAAGGAAAGAAGGGAGGGAGGGAGGAAGGAAGGAAGGAAGGGAAGAAGGATCCTCCGGATCGACCCCCCTCTCCCCCCCGGGGTCTCCCTCCCGCGGCTCCAGCCGGCCTTTCCCCCCCCTCCACCGCCCCCCCCAGCCACTCACGCAGCTTCTTCCACATGGCGCGGTGGCAGGCGAGGAAGCCCTTGCGCAGCGCGGCGCAGACGGCGGCCGGCTCGGCGGAGCGGAAGCCCTTCTGCTTCTTGATGAACGCCCAGAGGTTCTCCCGGGCGAAGTCGGCCGCTTCCCTCCCGCCGTGCCCGTCGCACACGGCCAGGAAAGCCACCGAGGAGGACGACGACGACGACGACGACGACGACGCCGGCACGGGCGCCCGAGGAGTCGGGGAGGGCTCGCTTGGCGGTCCGGCCCGGCCCGGGGCTGCTGCTGCTCCTTTCCCGGCGCCCTCCTTCTCCTCCTCCTCCTCGCCCTCCTCCTCCTCCTCCTCTTCCTCCTCCTGGTCGTCCTCCTCCTCCGGCTCCAGCACGACCTGGGTCACGTCCTCCATGTATTTCCTGCCTCCCTGGTCGGAGAAGAGGCTCACCCCCAGCCAGCGGAGCCCCTCCATGCGCGGGGCAAGCGGGCCGCCTCCGCCGGGGAGACGACGGGCGAGGAGGAGCGGCAGGCGATGGGCCCCGCGGAGCTCCAGGCGTCGCTTTTTTTCCCCCCTGGACGACACTTTTCTTTTTTTCTCCTGGCTGGCCTTTTTTTTTTTTATTGTTTACACGCGCCGGGAAGGAAGCGGCAGAGGCGCTGTTCCGACATGCCTTTTTTTCTTTTCCTCCTCTTCCTTCTCCTCCTCCTCTTCTCCTCCTCCTCCTCCTTTTCCTCCGCCTGGAACGTTGGCGAGGAAGCGAGGAAAAAAAAAAAAGGGAAAGCGCCGCGGAACAATCGCCGATGGAACGCTGGGGAGCTCAACGTTCCAAAAGGAGGGGGGAGGAGGAGGAGGAGGAGGGACCGCCCACCCTTTCGCCGGCCCCTGCCGCTCGCCGACAAAGCGCGTCTCCCGCTGGCCCCGCCCCTGCTCCACCCCCTCCCAGTCCCTGTCTTATTTTTCTCTCTTTTTTTCCCCCCCTCCTCCTCCAAAGGGAGAAAAAAATAAAATAAAAGCGTTTCCTTGTCTGGATCTGGTTGGGTTTCGGTTGGATTCGGACGAGCCGGGAGGCCGAGAAGGGGCTCGGGGGAACGTTCCGGATGCTGCTCCACGCTAAACCCCCCTTTTAAAAAAAAAAGGTTTGATCGCTGGGGAAGTAAAGGAGAGGAACTGGAAGGAATGGTGGGCAAGTGTATTTGCTCCCGGGGGGGAGGGACAGAAAGGAGGGGAGAGGGTCAAAGGGCAGAAGCTGATATTTGGATTAAAGTCGGGGGGGGGACTCTCATTACTTTCACCGAATTTGGGACTCTTCCCTCCCCCCCATCCTCCTCTTCATTAGGCTAAAGTCCAGGGGTTCTCAACCTTGGCAACTTTAAGACTTGTGGACTTCAACTCCCAGAATTCCTCAGCCAGCTTTGCTGGCTGAGGAATTCTGGGAGTTGAAGTCCACAAGTCTTAAAGTTGCCAAGGTTGAGAACCCCTGGCTAAACAAACCTAGTTCCAGCCCTGCCAGTTCATTTGAAATGGAAAATAAAATGATTATGCCACTAATGCTGAAGCCGCCTTTCAACCCCAAATTGCGCAAAAGGCAGCTTCAAGACTTTTAAGTTAGCGAAAGAATCTTTCAAGCAATGCAACATTAAGTCCAAACGAATAGAACAGAACAGAATATTGAGAACAGAATAGAATATTGAAAATAGAATAGAATATTGAGAACGGAACAGAATATTTAGAATAGAATATTGAGAATAGAATAGAATGAAATATTAGAACAGAGTAGGGTAGAGTAGAGTAGAATAGTTGGAAGGGACTTTGGAGGTCTAATAGTCCAACCCACTGCTCAGGCAGGAAACCCCATCAGACAAATGGTTGTCCAGTCTCTGAAACAATATAGGATTTCCTGCCTGAGCAGGGGGTTGGACTATTAGACCTCCAAAGTCCTTCCAACTCTGTTATTCTATTCTATTCTATTCCATTCTATTCTGTTTTATAATAATAAAGTTGGAAGTGACCTTGGAGGTCATCTAATCCAACCCCCTGCTCAGGCAGGGAACCCTATACCAGGAGTAGGCAACCTTGGCTCTTTTATGACTCGTGGACTTTAACTTACAGAATTCATAAAAGAGCTAAGGTTGCCTACCCCTGCCTTGGCCTATACCATTTCAGACAAATGGCTGTCCAGTCTCTTCTTAAAAACCTCCAGTGTTGGAGCATTCACCGCTTCTGGAGGCAGGTTGTTCCACTGGTTAATTGTTCTCACTGTCAGGAAGTTTCTCCTTAGTTCTAGGTTGCTTTTCTCCTTGGTCAGTTTCCATCCATTGCTTCTTGTCCTGCCTTCAGTGGCTTTGGAGAATAGCTTGACTCCCTCTTCTTTGGGGCAGCCCCTCAAACATTAGAAGTCTGCTGTCATGTCACCCCTAGTCCTTCTTTTCACTAAACAAGACATGCCCAATTCCTGCAATTGTTCTTCGTATGTTTTAGCCTCCAGTCCCCTACCACAGCACCAGTCCTGGCTGTGTGAAGCTGGATAAAATGGCCTTGCTGGCTTTGCAGCATCCAATGCTTGTGCCCATCCAGCCTTGATCAAGTTCTTGTATTTCTCCATGTGTTTGAGTCACATAGTATTGATTCAAATTGTAATCCTTAAACCCAGCGATGTGTACCCCGCAAATTAAGCACCAGGCTTTCCTTGGTAAAGGAAAGGAGGGGGGTCAATTTATTTTCCAAAGCACCACAAGGCAAGACAAGAAACAACAGATGGAAACTAATCAAGGAGAAAAACAGCCTGGAATTAAGGAGAAACTTCCCAACACTGAGACAATTAACCAGTGGAACAGCTTGCCTCCAGACATTGTGGGTGCTCCAACACTGGAGGTTTTCAAGAAGAGATTGGACAAGAATTTGTAATGTTACAGGTTTCCCTGCTTGAGCAGGGGGCTGGACTAGATTACAGTGTTTCTCAACCTTGACAATTTTAAGGCATGTGGACTTCCAACTCCCAGAATTCCACAGCCAGCTATGCTGGCTGTGGAATTCTGGGAGTTGGAAGTCCACATGCCTTAAAATTGTCAAGGTTGAGAAACACTGGACTAGAAGATCTCCAAGGCGCCTTCCATCTATATTCTGATCTAATATTTTGATCTAATACTTCCCCATCGACCACTCGTTAAAAACTCTGCATTCTGCATCGATTTATCCTTTTATTCACTTGAGCTGACATTTTGGAGGGTTAACCCCCCCCCCCAGCAACGTGTGAACGAGTTTGCCGCTGGAAATTACTGGCACGTGAAGTTTCTTTATTTTCCCTTCTCCGGCTGGCGCCGGCTGATGACGCAATTGAGACGCGCCCAGAGGCCGCCAGTGGGCGTTCTAGATCAGCGCGTACGGATTGGTTCGTTCCCCTCGGCCCGCCTCCTTTCAGTTGTATTGAGTTAATGGCATCTTCTTTTCTCTTGGAATGCTGGGAGGTGTGGCGGAAGAAGAGGGAAGGAGGCGGCTAGAGGCGGGTTTTCTTGTTTTGACCTTCCTATACCTGGAATTGCACAGCATAGAAGGCAATGGGCTGGAAGGGACCTCGGAGGTCTTCTAGTCCAACCCCCTTCTCAAAGCAGGAGACACTACAGGTGGTCCTTGACTTAGAACAGTTCATTTAGTGACCGCTCAAAGTTATAAGAGCAATCACAACTTCTGGAGGCAAGTTGTTCCACTGATTAATTGTTTTAATTGTTTCTCCTTAGTTCTAGGTTGCTTCTCTTTTTGATCAGTTTCCATTCCCTTGCATCTTGTCCTGCCCTCTGGTGCTTTGGAGAAGAGCTTGACTCCCTCTTCTTTGGGGCAGCCCCTTAGAGATTGGAACATGGCTATCACGTCCCCCCTCGTCCTTCTCTTCGTTAAACCAGACGTGCCCAATTCCAGCAACCATTCCTTATATGAGTATTTTTTAAGATTTTAAGATTTTAAATTTTGTATGTTTTGGGTTTTAGGATTTTGGCCAAATGATTTAATTTATTTTTAATTATTTTAAATTTTGTATATTTATATGTTTTTTAAATTTTAGGCTGTACACCGCCCCGAGTCCTTCGGGAGAGGGGCGGTATAGAAATTTAATAAAATAAAATAAATAAAATAAATAAATATCAGTGGTGGCAAACCTATGGCACGCATGCCAGAGGGGGCACTCAGAGCCCTCTCTGTGGGCATGCATGCCGTCGTCCCAGCCCTGCGTTCCCTCAAAGCCCCCTCCTCACCAGTAGCCCCCCAGAGGAGGCGCAGCCTGCGCAGAGCACCACAGTGAAGGACATGGCAGCCGGGTAGCGGGGACAAGACCCCGCCCTTGCGCTCTTTCATGCGCAGATGATGCTGCAGGGCACGGGTGGAGGGTGTGGCCACCCTGGCGCTGCTGGGCTGCCTGGGCGATCTGCGGCAGGCCATGGAGGCAGTGGCTAGCCCTGCGGGCAGGCAGGTGGGCAGGCGGGTGGCGGGCAGGGCAGGGTGGTTTTTGGGCACTCGGTCTCTAAAAGGTTCGTCATCACTGCCTTATATGTTTTAGCCTCCAGTCCCCTGATCATCTTTGTTGCTCTTCTCTGTACTCTTTCTAGAGTCTCAACATATTTTTACATCGTGGTGACCAAAACTGGATGCCGTATTCCAAGAGTGGCCTTACCAAGGCCTTGTAAAGTGGTATTAACACTTCACGTGATCTTGATTCTGTCCCTCTGTTAATGCAGCCTAGCACTGTGTTGGCCTTTTTGGCAGCTGCAGCACACGGCTGACTCATAGTTAAGGGATTGTCCATTAGGACTCGGAGATCCCTCTCAGAGTTACTACTATTGAACAAGGTACATGCTGTGTGACTGTGCAGAGACCCAAAGCCTGGCCAATCTGCTGGTATGTCAGCTACAACCTTAAACATGTACCGATAATGAATTATTTTTGAACAATTTCAAAGCCAAGAAGGTGGCTTCATTCTGGCAGTTTAAAGTTTGATCTAGACAATGGAAGAAGTAAAAAAAAAATAACTGAGCCTTAGTAAAATATGACTTTTTAAAGTAGTTTTACTGCATTACACAAAAATGACCATTGAATGGTTACATTTCTAATAAGAGTTTCTATACATTTGTTATGTATAAACTACTGTGGGAAGTCACCCCCAGAGAAGGAAATATTAAAAGGGCAGAAAAAAGTATATTTCCTCAGGATCTTGAAGAGGCAGGAAAGCATGGCCAGTTTTCTTAATAGCCCCAAGTCTGCCTCCCCCAAGCAGAAACCAGCTCTGTACAAATGCAGATGCAGACCATTCAGGAAAGTTGGAGCTAGAAGATTAGGAAGACAAAGACCTAAAATCTGCATACCTCACCCAAACTCTTAAGAGTCATTAGCCCAGCCCCAGGGAAGCAGGATATGACCTTTGGGACATAATAGGATTAAGCCAGAGATACCAAGGCCCAGAAAAGCACACTCAGACTCAGTTCAAAGTTCATGCCACAGGAACAGGAAACAACTCAAAACAAAAGGCTTCAGAGGGTATAAAAACCCACTCCCTACATGTGTTCCCTTTCTGCCAGAGCCATCTTTCTGTCTGGCTCTCCTCTCCAATAAACTGCAACCTTCTTTCCAAAGCAGTTGCCATGTTTATTCCCAGCTTGGATGAACCAGGATGAAGACTTTTCTTCCAACACTACACATTTACACCATTCCACCTCAGCTCCTAACTATTAATAAAAGATTCTGATTATCTGTATTTTTTTCTGTACAGTGTTTTTCTTACATTATAAGGTGACCAACTGTCCTCCTTTAGGGAGGACAGTCCTCCCCTTGTAAGTTCTGTCCTCCCTCAAAAAGTGTCCTCCTTCATGTCCTCCTTTTTGATATTTGAAGACTAATCTGCAGGGCTTTTTTTCCCCTCATAGAACGCTCAGAACAGCGTTCCGGCACCTTTTTTTGATGGATTTTTTTTTCAACTTTTGCATGAGCTGTGCTACTCCTGCTATTGGCATTTGAGAGCCAATAGGAATTGCTGCTGACCGCGCCAAAACACCCAGCTGGCAAACTTTGCACATGCAAGTCGTCTGTATTATTGTTGCAACGAATAAAATGTTTCTTTTATTTACGATATTTTTTTCTTCAATTTATTTGTGTCCTCCTTTTCATTGTAAAAAAGTCAGTCACCTTAGTTATACAGTATGCCTTTCCTCGGAACAGCATCCCACAGACTGTGGTGCAACGGAGACTACAGAAGAAATAAGAAAACAAGGTTGGCTAAGATAAATATGTAATTATTTCAATTACACAGGTATAATTATAGGCTTCCTTGAAGCAAGATATGGGACTTAGGGAAATATGCTGAGTAACTTTCCAAAAAAAAAAGGGAAAGTAGGTGGATACAAAAGACGTTTTGAGAGGCACTTACAAACACAAAGTAGATGGCGTGATTTTAAAATAGGCGTTTTAAATGGGTGTGGACTTCTGCAAGAGAGGTTTCCAGAGAGTTTGGTCTAGTGCAGGGCTAGGCAACCTTGGCTCTTTTATGATTCATGGACTTCAACTCCCAGAATTCCTGAGCCGGCATGGCTCAACATGGAAACCTCTCCCTTTCCCCTCAGCATGGCTGGCTCAGGAATTCTGGGAGTTGAAGTCCACGAGTGGCTTGGGACCAGGATACTTACGGGACCGCCTTCTGCCACATACTTCTCTACGACCGGTGAGAGCGCACAGGGTCGGCCTCCTCCAGGTCCCGTCAACGAAACAATGTCATCTGGCGGGCCCTAGGGGGAGGGCTTTCTCTGTTGCGGCGCCCACCCTCTGGAACCAACTACCTCCTGAAGTCCGCGTTTCTCCGACCCTCCTGGCCTTCGGAAAGAATTTTAAAACCTACCTCTGCCGGCAGGCCTGGGGATGATTGTTGATTGTGGTGTGATTGATGAGTATGTATGGGGTTTGTATTTTTAATGTTGTTCGGATTTGTTGCAATTGTTTTTATATATATGTTGTGAGCCGCTCCGAGTCTTCAGAGAGGAGCGGCATACAAATCCGAATAAATAATAAATAAATAATAAAAGAGCCAAGGTGGCCTACCCCTGGTCTAGTGCTTAAGGCACCAGGGTAGAAACCAGGAGACAGTGAGTTCTAGCCCCACCTTAGCCATGAAAGCGATTTATTAAGCAAAGCCGTTGTTAAGTCAGTGGTGCCCAATTTTGCAGTCTTTCTTTGTCACAAGCAAGCCAATCATTGCATTTCATTGAGCAAGGCCAGGTATTGTTTGTAGGTAGTCTCTGAGTTACAAAAATCTCTATGCTCAGTGATCCAGGTCATGGTTGTCTTAAAGATGTTTTTTTTTTCAGGAGGTAAATGGACTTCCTTGTTGTTGTTTTTGAAGATGTTTCGCTTCTCATCCAAGAAGCTTCTTCAGTTCTGACTGAATGGTGGGGAATGGAAGGACTTATATTCCTTGCAGACAGCTGGTCATTTGCCTTCTTTTAGAGAACCGTGCACCAGAAAGAGTGCAGAGAAGAGCAACAAAGATGATTAGAGGACTGGAGGCTAAAACATATAAGGAACGGCTGCTGGAATTGGGAATGTCTAGTTCAGTGGTTCTCAACCTTTTTCAGGCCGAGACCCCACCTGCACCGCCCATGCGCGGCGCGACCACGACCCGCAGCGCGCACGTGTGGCGCGACGGCCTGAACTGCGCATGTGTGGCGCGACGGCCCGAACCGCGCATGCGCGGCGCGATGGGCCGAACCACACATACGTGGTGCACGCGCGACGGGCCGAACCGCGCATGCGCGGTGCGATGGGCCAAACCGCGCATACGTGGCGCACGCGTGATGGGCCGAACCGCGCATGCACGGCACGCGCGCAACAGCCCGAATTGCGCATGCGTGGCGCGACGGGCCAACGGGAAAAAAATGGTGGACTGCGGCATCCAACGACCCCCGTGAAACGGTCGTTCGACCCCAAATCGGGTCGCGACCCACAGGTTGAGAACCGCTGGTCTAGTTTAATGAAGAAAAGGACGAGGGGGGACACGATAGCAGTCTTCCAATATCTCAGGGGCTGCCCCAAAGAAGAGGGAGTCAAGCTATTCTCCAAAGCGCCTGAAGGCAGGACAAGAAGCAACAGATGGAAACTAATCAAGGAGAGAAGCAACCTAGAACTAAGGAGAAACTTCCTGACAGTAAGAACAATTAACCAGTGGAACAACCTGCCTTCAGAAGCGGTGAATGCTCCAACACTGGAAGTTTTTAAGAAGAGATTCGACAGCCATTTGTCTGAAATGGTATAGGGTTTCCTGCCTGAGCAGGGGGTTGGACTAGATGACCTCCATGGTCCCTTCCAACTTTATTATTATTATTATTATTATTATTATTATTATTATTTATTATTATAAATGCCCAGCTGTCTGCAAGAAATATAAATCCTTCCACTCCCCACCATCCCAGTCAGAGCTGAAAAATGAGAAGTGAAACATCTTCACAGAAAAACAAGAAAGTCCATTTGTCTCCAGGGGAAAAAGCACCTTTGGGACAACTGAGACCAACATTTCCATTGCTGAGCAAGGCAATGAGTTAAGTGACTTTTGCCCCATTTTAGGATCTTTTAGTGCCACAATAGTTAAGAGGTTACAATAGTAACACAGTTGTTAAGGGCATCTGGCTTCTTCCCCACGGATTTTGCTTGTCAGAAGTTTGCAAAACGGGGATCATATGACCCTGGGACACTGCAACCGTCGGAAATACATGCCAGTTGCCAAGCATGCCAAATTGGATCATGTGACCACGGGGATGCTGCTGCTGCAACAGCCATAAGCGTGAAAACGGTTCTAAGTCACTTTTTTTCAGCGCCTTTCTAACTTCAAACAGTGACTAAACGGTTGTAAATTGAGGACTACTCTTATGCTGATGATCCATCAGGGGTAAATCTCTATCCCAGGGTAGGTGCTGTTGTAATTATGCTCTCATGGTTATGTAGCACGTTCTACACCAAAAACACAGGGAGTCCTTGACTTATGGCCACAACGGAGCCCAGAGTTTATGTTGCTACAGTAAGTGAGAGTTTTGTTAAGTCGGCTTCGCCCCATTTCTTGCCACATTTGTTAAGCGAATCCCTGTGGTTGTTAAATTAGTCACACGCTTGTGAAGCGAATCTGGTTTCCCCCATTGACTTTGCCTGTCAAAACGTCACAAAAGGGGATCACAGGACCCCCCCTTCTCCCCCCCCCGGGATGCTGCAACCATCATAAATACAAACCGGTTGTCAAGCATCTGAATGTGGCCATGGGGATGCCGCAAGGATCGTAAGTGTGAAAAAAACAGTCATAAGTCACTTTTTTCAGTGCTGTTGTAACTTTGAACGGTCACTAAATTTATTTATTTATTTATTTATTTGACTTATATGCCGCCCTTCTCCCCAGACTCAGGGCGGCTCACAGCAAAAATACAAGTACAAAAATATAAATCAATTAAAATAGTAGTATACAATATAAAAACTATAAAACTATTCCCACTCATACAACATACAGTTCCAATTAAAGGCCCAGGGGCAGAGCGCAGCTCACACGCCCCAAGCCTGTCTGCATAAATGTGTTTTTAAGAGTTTTCGGAAAGCTAGGAGGGAGGGAGCAGTACGAACCTCTGAGGGAAGTTGGTTCCAGAAGGCTGGGGCAGCAACAGAGAAGGCCCTAGCCCTAGGTCCCGCCAGACGGCACTGTCTAACAGACGGGACTCGTAGGAGGCCAACCCTATGTGCCCTAACCGGTCGCTGGGATTCATGGGGCAGAAGACAGTCCCGCAAGTATCCTGGCCCATTGCCATATAGGGCAACAGTTATATAAATGAACTGTTGTAGGTCGAGGACTGTCTGTACATCTTTTCCCAGGTCCCACCGAATGACACTACAAGACCCATCGCTTGCCTCTCTTTCCATATCTAACAGCATGGATGGAGAAAACCGCAGTCATTCCTCAAGTCATGACTAGAGTTGAGCTCAGAATGATGGTATTAAATCAGAATATAGAATAACAAATTGGAAGGGGACCTTGGATGTTTTCTAGTCCAGAAAGAAAACTTTGTAGCCTGGTGGGTGGGGAGAAGAGGGGATGTCTCTGCGCAAATGGAGGGTAAGCACACATGTGCACGTAAATGTGCATGCCCACCGCCGTGCGTGCAAATGGAGTGGGAATGGTTGAGAGCTTGGAAAAAATTCAGAGAAGAGCAACAAAGATGATCCAAGGCCTGGAGACTAAAACATACGAAGAACGGCTTTGGGACTTGGGTTTGGCCAGTCTAAAGAAAAGAAGGAATAGAGGTGACCTGCAGTGTTCCAGTATTTGAGGGGCTGCCACAAGGAAGAGTGGGATCACGTTGTTCGCCACAGCACCAAAGGGAAAGACGAGAAACAACGGTTGGAAACTGACCAAAGAGAGAAGCAACCTGGAATTAAGGAGAAACTTCCTAACAGTGAGGACAATTAACCAGTGGAACAGCTTGCCTCCAGAAATCGTGGGCGCTCTATCACTGGAAATTATTAAGAAGAGGATAGGTTCTCCTGCTTGAGCAGGGGGCTAGACTAGAAGACCTCCAAGGTCCCTTCCAGCTCTATACTATTCTATTTCCACGGCCTTGTTCCGAACAGCTCAAGGCCCAGTAGTAATGTTCCTAACTTAATAACTGCGGTGATTCACTTAACAACTGTGGCAAGAAAGGTCATAAAATGGGGCAAAACTCACTTAACAACTGTCTCACTTAGCAACTGAGCCTTTGGGCTCAATTGTGCTATACACCAAGGATTATCTATATATGAGAATACCTAATTTGTTCCTATAACACATTTCAACACACAAGAACCAGCATCCTTTCAGCTCCAGCATATTCCATTTGCTAATCAATTCTCCGATGTAGGAATATCTGCATCACACCCAACAATTATGTAAATTGTCGTTACTGTTGGACAGCTATCGCTGTCTATATCTCCTGCAATTTATTTCCGACTGATTCCAGCGTGGGTACATCCTTTGCCAAAGCAATAATTCCATGAATGTGTGGAAGGAAATCCACAAAATGTTGTACAGTACAGGTAGTCCTTGAATTACACAATCGGGATCAGAATTTCCATTGCTAAGGAAGTGTTGAAGGAAACGTCTTTATCATGGTTCAGTCCAAGCCGGGAATAAACAACATGGTGAGTGCTTTAGAAAGAAGGTTGCAGTTTATCGAAGAGGAGAGCCAGACTAGAAGATGGCACTGGAAAAAAAAAAGAGTGAGCACATGTAGGGAGTGGGTTTTTATACCATCTGGAGCCTTTTGTTTGGAGTTGTTCCTGTGGCATGAACTTTGACCTGAGTCTGAGTGTGCCTTTCTGGTATTCTGATGGTGGTGGGTTAATCCTATTATGTCTCAAGGGTCATATCCTACTTCCCTGGGGCTGTGGCTGATGACTCCTAGATTTTTGGTGTTGATTCTAGGGAACTTTCTTCCTAATCCCAGTTTCCTGACTCCAGTCTTTCTGACAAGATTATCATCTGCATTTTGCAAACTTGGTTTCTGTTTGGGACAGAGAGACTTGGGGGGGGGTTGGTTTCTGCCTTTAAAAACCTTTAGGGAAATATATTCTGCCTTTTAAATATTTTCAAGAATATTTCTTTTTCTGGGGGGGGGGAGGCTGACTTCCCACAGAAGGCAGTTGTTAAGTGAATCACACCGAATTTTACAGACAGTCCTTGCTAAGTAAGACAGTGTATTGTGAGTTTTGCCCCATTTTTCCCCATGTCAGGAAATTTCTCATGAGTTCTAAGTTGCTTCTCTCTTTGGTTAGTTTCCATCCGTTGCTTCTTGTCCTGTCTTGCCCTGCCTGTTAGTGCTGCTGTAACTTTAAATGGTTGCTGAACAAATGTTTATAAGTTGACGACTATCTACATCAATTTTGCGCAACCTGGTGATCTCCAGATTCCTTGAGTGCCAGCAGGGAATTTTATGGAAGGCTGACACATCATAAATTCGCACCTTCCCATATCTTATACAATATTATTTTTAAAAAAATTATACCAAAAAACAAACAAGACTTGATCTATCTAATTAATTCTGGCTGGACCAATTTATTTATTTATTTATTCAAATGTATATGCCGCCCTTCTCCTAGGACCCAGAGCGGCTTACAACAACAATACAATTACATGTGAGGAATTTAATAATAATAATCAACCATCCAATCCAAAAACACATTCAATTCAAGATTTTTTGGCATTTTACTTTCTCCTATACACAAAGCTAGATTTGCTTATTTATTTACTTATTGAAAATGACTTAAAAAGTGTAAAGGTATTTTGCAAAGAGGCAATTTTCTTTTTCCTTTATAAAGCAAAGATTTTTTTTTCCCTAAGAAAATCATTGCGCGGATATTGAGCAGCTTTATTTTTTTTTTTAATTCCCTGTGTGGGAGAAAGCTATCCCAAGAGAGAGAGAGAGAGAGAGAGAGAGAGAGAGAGAGAGAGAGAGGAAAAAAAATAGGTCTTTTAAATATATTTATTTCATTTCACGTGGCATGTGCAGAAGTCAGAATGTTAGGCAAAAAGATACCTTCCCTTGTGTCAGATCCTTCAAAATTTGTATTATATTTAACTTACAGGTAGTCCTCGACTTAGGATCACAGCTGCATCCAAAATACCTGTTGCTAAGTGGGACAGTTGTTAAGTGAGTTTTACAACCTTGCCACGATTGTTAAGCGAATCACTGCAGTTGTTAAGTTAGTAACCTGGTTGTTAAGTGAATCTGGCTTCCCCATTGACTTTGCTTGGCAGAAGATTGCAAAAGGGGATCGTAGTTGTTGTTTTCATTGAGTTCTCCGGAATAGGGTGGCATAGAAGTCAAATAAATAATAATAATAATTGCCTGCTTAATTTTTTTTATTGACTGTGACCTACCTTGAGCCAAATCAGACAGTATAATTAAATGATTTAGACCACTGAAAACAGTATTTTCTCAGAAATGGTCCACTCTTTGTCATGTTTTTTGTTTTTTTTCCAATTTCCTAACTATGTCTCCCCATGTGTATGAAGTAACATAAAAAAAACAGTGAAAATCATCCAAATTAAGCTTTTTCCATTTTTAAAATCTATTTGCAACTTATAAATCTAACTACTTGCATTGTCAAAGTTATAACTGTACAAACCCACTAATTACACCAATTCTTTTCCTGGTGTTCACTAAGTTGTGCTATGCCCAATGGCACTTAGTCATGGGAAATTATTTACAGAATGGGTACCTGAGGCTAAAATCCTTGGAGACAAACCTATTAAATGCTGTACCTATGCTTATGGGACATGACAGATTAACGCAACAACTTGCTCAACAAGGATGCAGGATCAGAATTGTACCTGCAGTCAGAATCAGCCGAAGCTTTTAATCCAGACACGAACTTTATGGTTGCAGACTTTCCATCTGGTAAACTTGCAAGATTCGTTTTTCTCGGCATATATATATATGTATATGTATATATGTATATGTATACATCCAAACTAGACTGTGTTGTTTCTCTGGGACACATACATGTGTGTACATGTATGTACACACATGTGTGTACATGTATGTACATACATGTGTGTACATGTATGTACCAGATTGCAATGCCTTGGTCTCTTCAGCCTTGAAAGACGGCGTTTAAGGGGTGACCTGATCGAAGTGTATAAAATCATGCATGGGATAGAAAATGTGGATAGAGAAAAATTCTTTTCTCTATCACACAATACCAGGACAAGGGGGCACTCCCTAAAGCTCATAGCTAAGAAAGTGAGGACAAATAAAGGGAAATATTTCTTCACCCAGAGGGTCGTTGGTTTATGGAATTCACTTCCAGAAGGGGTCGTGACAGCTGTCAGCCTTGACAGCTTCAAGGCAGGGCTAGATAGATTCATGGATGCCAAGTGTATCGGTGGTTATTAAAACGGATGTCCATGTGCCACCTCTATGTTGGTTGAGGCAGGCAGGATTCCCTTCAGTACCATTTGTTGGGGGTCAAGGGAAAGGGAGGGTTTTGCCTTCTCTTTCTGCTCAAGATCCCCATGTACAATTGGTGGGCCCCTGTGTGACACAGAATGCTGGACTCGATGGGCTTTGGCCTGATTCAGCAGGGCTCTCCTTATGTTCTTATGTTCTTACATGGGTATATGCGTAATTTATTGTATTTTTTTTGTCATGTTTATGCAGTGTATATTGGAGGTAGTTACCCTTTGAGAGCTGTGTGCAATGACATCTCATTTAATGTATGCTGATTAGTGTACATTTAAAGTGACTATTAATAATGTTATTATTCTATTCTATTCTATTCCGTTCTTTCATTATTCCATTCCATTCCAGTCCAGTCCTGTCCTGTCCTGTCCTGTCCTGTCCTGTCCTGTCCTATTCTATTCTATTCTTACTTTATTCTATTCTATTCGGGAGGAGGAAGAGGAGAATATTTGTAGCTGAGGACTGAAAAGACGGGTCCTTGGTGTTCTCTGAGTTTGGCAGTTCTCTTGCAGACGTTTCATGACCCAATTAGGTAACATTATCAGTGCTACGAGAGAGAGACGTTTGCAGGGAGGAGGAGAATATTTCTATCTCAGGCTTGAACTATGGCAGTGATGGTGAACCTTTTAGAAACCAAGTGCCCAAACTGCAACCAAAAACCCACTTATTTATCACCGGGTGCCATGTGGGCGTGGCCCACTGGGTGGGCGTGGCTACGGTGGTCATGGCAGACTGGGTGGATGTGGCCAAGGTGGGCGTGCTCACCTCGACGTTGCTCGTGGGGAGGGACGCCTGTGGGGGCCAGGCAAGGTTGGGGGAGATCCAGGGGGTCTCTGGCAGGTGGGGCGGTGGGCAGGAGGCTCATCCTGCAGGGTGAGGCGAGGCAAGGTGAGGCAGGGCGGGGGTGCCATTGTCGCAGGGTAAGGCGAGGCAGGGGCCGGGGCAGCTGCTGTCTGACATCGTCAGCCCCCGCACACAGAGGCCAGCGAGCACATGGGGGCCGACAGTGTCCGTCACCAGCCACAGTCTCCCGACCCCTCAACCGGCGCACTCTGGGGCTCTGCAGCCCGCCAGCAGTTCAGAGAAGCCGCCTCTGAGCTGGACAGACAGCCGACAGCTGAGGCGGCGATGCAGTGGGTCATGCTCGGGAAAACGAGAGCATGCGAGGCCAGGAGGGATGGGACAGTGGGGAGGGAAAACAGCCGTGCTGGGATGCAGGCAGCCCTGTGGGACCTTGGCGAGTTAGCGGGCGGCTGGTTGAAGAGGGACAGTTGCCATCTCCGGGGCATGGTGCGCGTGCCCACAGAGAGGGCTCTGACTGCTGCCTTTGGCACGCGTGCCACAGCTCCACTGAACTCTGGAGTCCCAGGTGCTCTCTGAGCTTGGATGTTTTCTTGCCGACGTTTCATTACCCAACTAAGTAACGTCATCAGGGCTAGAAGGGAGTGGGGATTGCAGCAAGGAGGAGCAGGAAGGCCTGTGGGGTCCTTGGCGCTCTCTGAGCTGGGTTCTTTCCTGGCAGAACTTTCATCACCCAACTAGGTAACACCAATTCGCTAGAGCGCCTAGTTCGGAGAACGCAGCCTCTGCAAGACAACAACCAAGCCCAGAGACCCCCCCTCATTGCCTTATGAAAGCAATCCCATTGAAATCTGCATTTATAAATCCAACAAACACAATGGGAGGGGCGGGGAGGAAGAAAGGCTCCCAGCTGCCCATTTTTGAAAGAAAAAAAACAAAACAAAACCCCACAGAAATGCTATGACCGCCAACCCCGCTTCTTTCCCACACACACACACCAGTACGGCTTTCCCACAAGCCTAAAAAAAAACACACACGTGTCTCCATCCATTTCCCTTCCTCCCCCCCTCCCGGGCAACCTGAACCCCCAAACTTACCAAACCAACCCCCCCTCCCTGTTTAGCCTGCCCTAAAGCAGAGGTTCTCAACCTTGGCAACTTTAAGACTTGTGGACTTCAACTCCTGACTGAGTTGAATTCTGGGAGTTGAAGTCCACAAGTCTTAAAGTGGCCAAGGTTGAGAACCCCTGCCCTAAAGGAATTCTGAGAGCTGAAGTCCACAAGTCTTAAAGTGGCCAAGGTTGAGAACCCCTGCCCTAAAGGAATTCTGGGAGCTGAAGTCCACAAGTCTTAAAGTGGCCAAGGTTGAGAACCCCTGCCCTAAAGGAATTCTGGGAGTTGAAGTCCACAAGCCTTAAAGTGGCCAAGGTTGAGAACCCCTGCCCTAAAGGAATTCTGGGAGTTGAAGTCCACAAGTCTTAAAGTGGCCAAGGTTGAGAACCCCTGCCCTAAAGGAATTCTGGGAGTTGAAGTCCACAAGTCTTAAAGTGGCCAAGGTTGAGAACCCCTGCCCTAAAGGAATTCTGGGAGCTGAAGTCCACAAGTCTTAAAGTGGCCAAGGTTGAGAACCCCTGCCCTAAATGAATTCTGGGAGTTGAAGTCCACAAGCCTTAAAGTGGCCAAGGTTGAGAACCCCTGCCCTAAAGGAATTCTGGGAGTTGAAGTCCACAAGCCTTAAAGTGGCCAAGGTTGAGAACCCCTGCCCTAAAGGAATTCTGAGAGCTGAAGTCCACAAGTCTTAAAGTGGCCAAGGTTGAGAACCCCTGCCCTAAAGGAATTCTGGGAGCTGAAGTCCACAAGTCTTAAAGTGGCCAAGGTTGAGAACCCCTGCCCTAAAGGAATTCTGGGAGCTGAAGTCCACAAGTCTTAAAGTGGCCAAGGTTGAGAACCCCTGCCCTAAAGGAATTCTGGGAGCTGAAGTCCACAAGTCTTAAAGTGGCCAAGGTTGAGAACCCCTGCCCTAAAGGAATTCTGGGAGCTGAAGTCCACAAGTCTTAAAGTGGCCAAGGTTGAGAACCCCTGCCCTAAAGGAATTCTGGGAGTTGAAGTCCACAAGTCTTAAAGTGGCCAAGGTTGAGAACCCCTGCCCTAAAGGAATTCTGGGAGTTGAAGTCCACAAGCCTTAAAGTGGCCAAGGTTGAGAACCCCTGCCCTAAATGAATTCTGGGAGTTGAAGTCCACAAGCCTTAAAGTGGCCAAGGTTGAGAACCCCTGCCCTAAAGGAATTCTGGGAGTTGAAGTCCACAAGTCTTAAAGTGGCCAAGGTTGAGAACCCCTGCCCTAAAGGAATTCTGAGAGCTGAAGTCCACAAGTCTTAAAGTGGCCAAGGTTGAGAACCCCTGCCCTAAAGGAATTCTGGGAGCTGAAGTCCACAAGTCTTAAAGTGGCCAAGGTTGAGAACCCCTGCCCTAAAGGAATTCTGGGAGCTGAAGTCCACAAGTCTTAAAGTGGCCAAGGTTGAGAACCCCTGCCCTAAAGGAATTCTGGGAGCTGAAGTCCACAAGTCTTAAAGTGGCCAAGGTTGAGAACCCCTGCCCTAAAGGAATTCTGGGAGCTGAAGTCCACAAGTCTTAAAGTGGCCAAGGTTGAGAACCCCTGCCCTAAAGGAATTCTGGGAGTTGAAGTCCACAAGTCTTAAAGTGGCCAAGGTTGAGAACCCCTGCCCTAAAGGAATTCTGGGAGTTGAAGTCCACAAGCCTTAAAGTGGCCAAGGTTGAGAACCCCTGCCCTAAATGAATTCTGGGAGTTGAAGTCCACAAGCCTTAAAGTGGCCAAGGTTGAGAACCCCTGCCCTAAAGGAATTCTGGGAGTTGAAGTCCACAAGCCTTAAAGTGGCCAAGGTTGAGAACCCCTGCCCTAAAGGAATTCTGGGAGTTGAAGTCCACAAGTCTTAAAGTGGCCAAGGTTGAGAACCCCTGCCCTAAAGGAATTCTGGGAGTTGAAGTCCACAAGTCTTAAAGTGGCCAAGGTTGAGAACCCCTGCCCTAAAGGAATTCTGGGAATTGAAGTCCACAAGCCTTAAAGTGGCCAAGGTTGAGAACCCCTGCCCTAAATGAATTCTGGGAGTTGAAGTCCACAAGTCTTAAAGTGGCCAAGGTTGAGAACCCCTGCCCTAAAGGAATTCTGGGAGTTGAAGTCCACAAGTCTTAAAGTGGCCAAGGTTGAGAACCCCTGCCCTAAATGAATTCTGGGAGTTGAAGTCCACAAGGCTTAAAGTGGCCAAGGTTGAGAACCCCTGCCCTAAAGGAATTCTGGGAGTTGAAGTCCACAAGTCTTAAAGTGGCCAAGGTTGAGAACCCCTGCCCTAAAGGAATTCTGGGAGTTGAAGTCCACAAGTCTTAAAGTGGCCAAGGTTGAGAACCCCTGCCCTGAAGGAATTCTGGGAGTTGAAGTCCACAAGTCTTAAAGTGGCCAAGGTTGAGAACCCCTGCCCTAAAGGAATTCTGGGAGCTGAAGTCCACAAGTCTTAAAGTGGCCAAGGTTGAGAACCCCTGCCCTAAATGAATTCTGGGAGTTGAAGTCCACAAGCCTTAAAGTGGCCAAGGTTGAGAACCCCTGCCCTAAAGGAATTCTGGGAGTTGAAGTCCACAAGCCTTAAAGTGGCCAAGGTTGAGAACCCCTGCCCTAAAGGAATTCTGGGAGTTGAAGTCCACAAGTCTTAAAGTGGCCAAGGTTGAGAACCCCTGCCCTAAAGGAATTCTGGGAGTTGAAGTCCACAAGTCTTAAAGTGGCCAAGGTTGAGAACCCCTGCCCTAAATGAATTCTGGGAGTTGAAGTCCACAAGGCTTAAAGTGGCCAAGGTTGAGAACCCCTGCCCTAAAGGAATTCTGGGAGTTGAAGTCCACAAGTCTTAAAGTGGCCAAGGTTGAGAACCCCTGCCCTAAAGGAATTCTGGGAGTTGAAGTCCACAAGTCTTAAAGTGGCCAAGGTTGAGAACCCCTGCCCTGAAGGAATTCTGGGAGTTGAAGTCCACAAGTCTTAAAGTGGCCAAGGTTGAGAACCCCTGCCCTAAAGGAATTCTGGGAGCTGAAGTCCACAAGTCTTAAAGTGGCCAAGGTTGAGAACCCCTGCCCTAAATGAATTCTGGGAGTTGAAGTCCACAAGCCTTAAAGTGGCCAAGGTTGAGAACCCCTGCCCTAAAGGAATTCTGGGAGTTGAAGTCCACAAGCCTTAAAGTGGCCAAGGTTGAGAACCCCTGCCCTAAAGGAATTCTGGGAGTTGAAGTCCACAAGTCTTAAAGTGGCCAAGGTTGAGAACCCCTGCCCTAAAGGAATTCTGGGAGTTGAAGTCCACAAGTCTTAAAGTGGCCAAGGTTGAGAACCCCTGCCCTAAAGGAATTCTGGGAATTGAAGTCCACAAGCCTTAAAGTGGCCAAGGTTGAGAAC
This sequence comes from Bothrops alternatus, assembly GCA_034064705.1. Taxonomy (NCBI): domain Eukaryota; kingdom Metazoa; phylum Chordata; class Lepidosauria; order Squamata; family Viperidae; genus Bothrops; species Bothrops alternatus. Next base: position 809,358 of record JARGCV010000212.1, read on the forward strand.
CCCTGCCCTAAATGAATTCTGGGAGTTGAAGTCCACAAGCCTTAAAGTGGCCAAGGTTGAGAACCCCTGCCCTAAAGGAATTCTGGGAGTTGAAGTCCACAAGTCTTAAAGTGGCCAAGGTTGAGAACCCCTGCCCTAAAGGAATTCTGGGAGTTGAAGTCCACAAGTCTTAAAGTGGCCAAGGTTGAGAACCCCTGCCCTAAATGAATTCTGGGAGTTGAAGTCCACAAGGCTTAAAGTGGCCAAGGTTGAGAACCCCTGCCCTAAAGGAATTCTGGGAGTTGAAGTCCACAAGTCTTAAAGTGGCCAAGGTTGAGAACCCCTGCCCTAAAGGAATTCTGGGAGTTGAAGTCCACAAGTCTTAAAGTGGCCAAGGTTGAGAACCCCTGCCCTGAAGGAATTCTGGGAGTTGAAGTCCACAAGTCTTAAAGTGGCCAAGGTTGAGAACCCCTGCCCTAAAGGAATTCTGGGAGTTGAAGTCCACAAGCCTTAAAGTGGCCAAGGTTGAGAACCCCTGCCCTAAAGGAATTCTGGGAGTTGAAGTCCACAAGTCTTAAAGTGGCCAAGGTTGAGAACCCCTGCCCTAAAGGAATTCTGGGAGTTGAAGTCCACAAGTCTTAAAGTGGCCAAGGTTGAGAACCCCTGCCCTAAAGGAATTCTGGGAGTTGAAGTCCACAAGCCTTAAAGTGGCCAAGGTTGAGAACCCCTGCCCTAAAGGAATTCTGGGAGTTGAAGTCCACAAGCCTTAAAGTGGCCAAGGTTGAGAACCCCTGCCCTAAAGGAATTCTGGGAGTTGAAGTCCACAAGCCTTAAAGTGGCCAAGGTTGAGAACCCCTGCCCTAAAGGAATTCTGGGAGTTGAAGTCCACAAGCCTTAAAGTGGCCAAGGTTGAGAACCCCTGCCCTAAAGGAATTCTGGATGTTGAAGTCCACAAGCCTTAAAGTGGCCAAGGTTGAGAACCCCTGCCCTAAAGGAATTCTGGGAGTTGAAGTCCACAAGCCTTAAAGTGGCCAAGGTTGAGAACCCCTGCCCTAAAGGAATTCTGGGAGTTGAAGTCCACAAGTCTTAAAGTGGCCAAGGTTGAGAACCCCTGTCCTAAAGGAATTCTGGGTGTTGAAGTCCACAAGTCTTAAAGTGGCCAAGGTTGAGAACCCCTGTCCTAAAGGAATTCTGGGAGTTGAAGTCCACAAGTCTTAAAGTGGCCAAGGTTGAGAACCCCTGCCCTAAAGGAATTCTGGGAATTGAAGTCCACAAGTCTTAAAGTGGCCAAGGTTGAGAACCCCTGCCCTAAAGGATGACGCACAACCCCGGGCGGCGGGGAAGAGGAGCAATTGCACGGCTGTTCCAACGGCAGCCTCCTCCCCTCTCCCTCCCCTCCTACATCCCCTCCGCTAAGGGGAGGGTGCGCGCGCCTCCTTCCCCTGCGGGGGGGCGTGGCCGGCCCCTCCGAGGCCGCGCGTGCAGAGAGGAGGGAGGGAGGGGGGGCAGGTCGCCCCTCCCATTTTATTTAGAGGGCCCTCCGCAAACCCCGCCCCCAACCCTCCCCCCTCCCACTCCAGACGCCGCCGCGGCCTGCGCGCGCCGGGCGAGGCCGGCCTCCCCGCGGCTTTTCCTCAGGCGCTGTGAAGGGGGGGCGAAGCGCGGCGCGGACTCGCCCCTGACGCGGGCGGCGGGTCCTTGCCAGGCCGCGGCGGCCGCCTCTTCCCTCCTCCTCCTCCTCCACCTCCTCAGCGAGGGCGCCCCCAGCGGCTCCCGCCTCGCCTCAGCCCGGCCGGGGAGGCGGGTGAGGCAAAGCGCGGGGAAAGCAGGCGGAGAGCCGCGGCGGCGGCGGCGGCTGGGCGGAGCGACTAGGCCTGAGTGGCGGGGATAGCGGTGGCCGTGTGAAGGCAGTTGAGGCCCGCCCGCCTGGTCTGGCTGGGCGGCCGTCCGAGCCAGGCAAGATGGCGGCGGTGGAGCTGGAGTGGGTGCCCGAGACGCTCTACAACACCGCCATCTCGGCCGTGGTCGACAGCTACGGCCGGGCGCGCCGGAGAGACATCCGCTCCTTGCCGGAGAACATCCAATTCGACGTCTATTACAAGGTGAGGAAGGCCCGGCCCGCCTGCCTGCCTGCCTGCCTCTCCGGCTGGGATGGGAGACTCGGATGTTGGGGGGGGGAGAGGACACGCTGTTATTTTGCCCCCCCTTTTAGACAAGGGGGGAGAAGAAAGCAAGGAGGGTGTCTTAGCTCCCCCCCCACACGGCCATTGCCCCCTGCCTCTTTTGCACCCCCAACTTTCCCCAAACCATCATCATCATCATCGACCTCGGACTTGCAAGCGCCCCCGATCTGCTGACTTAGCCCCCTCCCCCGTGGCTTTGCATCCCTTTTGGGGAGAAGTGCACCCCCCTCCTATCTTTTTGGTTTCCCCCACCCCTTTGGTTTGCACCCCCCTTTGAAGAATTGGTTACCCCTCCCCCTCAGCTTTGCACACCTTCTAGGGAGAATTGCACCCCCCGCCTATCTCTTTGGTTTCCCCCACCCCTTTGGTTTGCACCCCCATTTGAAGAATTGGTTAGCCCCCCCCCAGCTTTGCACACCTTCTAGGGAGAATTGCACCCCCCCCCGCCTATCTCTTTGGTTTCCCCCACCCCTTTGGTTTGCACCCCCATTTGAAGAATTGGTTAGCCCCCCCCCAGCTTTGCACACCTTCTAGGGAGAATTGCACGCCCCTCGCCTATCTCTGGTTTCCCCCACCCCATTTGTTTGTTTGTTGCCCCCCTGTGAAGAATTGGATCCCTCCATCTGACAGCTGGTTGTATGGGCAGCTTTTTTATTGTATAAAGAAATTTGAAAGATACATCCCCTGTCTCTGCCCCCCCCCCAATATGGGCCTTGTTTATCCTGCACCCAGTTCTGTCAATTCATGCCAGAATTGATATTCTACCAAGAGTCCTTTTTCTTTGAATTCTGTTGCTTCAATGTTCCTGGAAAATGACACTGCTGTAATCTGTGCCTTTTGCTTGTCTCTGCACCCCTTTTTTTTGCATCTAGGAGCTGCTCCCATTCACATGTTTTTTTAAGTCACCTTGGGACCTTTCAGCCTTTGGTGGAATTTTTGTTTTTGTTTTTTTGCAGTGGGATTGGCCTCTTGGAAATACCTCTTGTTTTCTGTTCTGAAAAATGATTTGCACCCATCAGAATAACTGGCTTCATCCCAGCCCTTTGCTGCATGATTTACTCCCCTTTGCTTTTCACATTTGCTTCCCAGGGATTTCTCTTTTGCCCATATTCCACCCAACTATTTCACTATTGCATCTCAGCTTCCTTGGACTTTTTCTCTCCACTCCACTCTACTCCACTCCACTCCACTCCAAACCCATTTCATTTCAACCCTGAACTACAAACAGAGGCAGTCTTCAACTTATAACCATTTGTTTAGTGACTGTTCAAAGTTACAACAGCACTGAGAAAATTATTTATGACCATTTATCAGACTTAACGGCTGTTGCAGCATCCCCATGGTCCCATCATCAAAATTCAGAGATGCTTGGCAACTGACTCATATTTATGACAGTTGCAGTGTCCCGGGGTCACGTGATCCCCTTTTGTAACCTTCTGACAAGCAAAATTGTTTGGGAAGCCAGATTCACTTAACAACAGTGTTACTAACTTAACAACTGCAGTCATTCACTGTGGCAAAGAGAGGTTGTAAAAATGGGGCAACTGCACTCAGTTAAGACATGTCTCACTTAACAAAGGAAATTTTGAGCGTAAGTTGAGAACTACCCGTGTTCTACTGTATTGGCTCCTCAAAAGTTTATCCCCACTTCTAAAGTTGGCCAACTTTGATAGCCTTTCTTCATGATTTTTAAAACTTCCTCCAGAAAACTCCTCTCATTTGATTCTTTATAGTTTATTGGAGAATGTGAGACTTGTGCCTGTATGACACCCCCAGATGTCCTGGTCTGTGAAAGGTTTTGCCATTTCTACCCAACTGACTGCCATTTTTTAAAAGAGCCATTGCTCAAAATGACAGCACTGGTGCAGGAAGGCCAATTTAGGAGCTGAGGATACATCCTGTAGCGCCCTAAAGGGCTAATTTACAACCTTCCTGCCCATCCCAGACATGAAATACTGTAATGTCAATGCTTTGGAATCTGTGTTGTGTTTATTATCTGTATTTTTCTTAGAATGCCCTGTGGTTTGTAATGTGTTTTTGAATTGTTCTGATACATTTTACCTGTTATGATACAGATAGTCCTCAACTTACTGCTATTTGTTTAGCGATCGTTCAAAGTTACAACGACACCGAAAAAAGTAAAACTAGGACCCGTTTTCACACTTGTGACCATTGCAGCACTCCTGTGGTGGCATGATCAAAATTCAGAGGCTTGGCAACTGGCATGTCTTTATGACGGTTGCGCTGTCCCGGGGTCATGTGATCACCATTTGTTTACCTTCCCAACCGGCTTTTGACAAGCAAAGTCAGTGGATGAAGCCAGATTCACTTAATGACTGCATGATTCACTTAACAGCTATAGCGATTCATTTAATTGCTGCAAAAAAGCAGGTAAAATAGGGCAAAAGTCACTTAACAACTGCCTTGCTTAACAATGGAAATTTTGGGCACAATTGGGGTCGTAAATTGAGAACTAGTTGTAAAGAAGGACTGATGCTTTTTTAACTTTGGTTCATAGGTGGGACCTCATCAGGGTGCTGAGATTGGTGGAATTAATTGGAAACAGTCCTTTAATAGAGAATGTGTGCTTTGGGTGGGGGAGATTTATGCCTCATAAAAATGATCATCTGATTGTTTACTGCAGTCCCTGCATTTTGCTATGTCTGAATATTTTCAGAAAAGGATCGACAGGATGGCTCCAAACAAGTTGGGCAATTATCCTTGGTGTTTGTCTAGACTAGAATTCAGTGGCTTTGTTTTTCATATTGGGTACGTAGTAGATCACTTTATATGTTTACATAGAACTTGCCTTTGAAACATAATTCATATTTATGTTCTTGATGATGGTGGAAACCCTGTTCAACTTCTGTCCATTTTGAGGCAGCGCAGAGACAATATGTGGCTTTCGTATTAAAAAATAATAAGAATAGGTAATCTCCCACCTATCAGTCATTTTCATACACTGGAGTGAATGTTTGCATGTTATGTTATACCTATCTTAATTTTTCTTCCAAGAAAGAAACCTCTCCCATCCTTTACACTTAGAAGTAACTCTTTAAGGGATTCCGTGAGTTAGTTCCAAGTGCAGGATATATCATATGGATAGTAGAATGTTTTAATAATAATTTAGCTAGAACCTCTGGTTGAGAGAAGGAAGGGTTTCTGATTCAGTCTTCCCTCCACCTGAAAATACATTACAGGTAATAATAATAATAAAGTTGGAAGGGACCTTGGAGGTCATCTAGTCCAACTCCCTGCTCAGGCAGGAAACCCTACACCATTTTGGACAAATGGCTGTCCAGTCTCTTCTTAAAAACTTCCAATGTTGGAGCATTCACCGCTTCTGGAGGCAGGTTGTTCCACTTTTTAATTGTCAGGAAGTTTCTCCTTAGTTCTAGGTTGCTTCTCTCCTTGATTAGTTTCCATCTGTTGCTTCTTCTTCCTCGGCTTACAGTCACAATTGAGCCCAAAATTTCTGTTGCTAGGTAAGACTTTTGTTAAGTGAATTTTGTCTCATTTATAAAGTGGATCATCACAGTTGTTAAAATAGGAACATGGTTGCTAACTGGATCTGGCTTCCCCATTGACATTCCTTCTCAGAAAGTTGCAAAATGTGATCACATGACCTCAGGACACTGCATCCGTCATAAATATGAGTCAATTGCCAAGTGTCTGAATTTTGATCATGTGACCACGGGGATGCTGCAATAGTCATGTGTGAAAAACAGTCATGCCACTAAATGAGCCGTTATAAGTCGAGGACTACCTTAATATGTTTTCTATAACAGGGATTTTTATCATATGAAACATCTGTCCTAGAAATTAAAGTGACCATGTGATGGGAATGCAGTTTCATTATTTAGAAACAGAAGGATAAACTTTATATAAGAGAAATCTGTCTGTGAAGAAACATGTAAATTCCCCTTATGCTAACATTTAGCATACAGGTGCTAAATCTGATTCCCACCTGCTCCCCCCTCCTTACATTGTCCCTGAATTAAAATTAGAACATTATATAAGGAAAACATTCTTGGAGAGTTGTCAGGAAAAAATAAATATAACTCCTTTAAAGTTAAATTCTTACCCTAGCCCTTCCCACTTTTTGACCATTTGCCTGTGTTAAAAGGTGACAGTAGCTCGATAATGCAGCTGCCAAGAGTCTCCTCCACCTTAAAAAAAAACTGTTGTGCATTCTTGCTACTTCTCACAGCATATTACTTAGCTTATCAGTATGAGAAAAACAAGCCCTCCAGCTTGGGAGTTGTGAATTGCTGACTAAGCAGTTTGCTTTGTGCCTTGTGACATGCAGCAGTCCTGTTTTTGTAGGGTGATCAGGGGAAGGGGCTTGTGGACAGACCACACAAAGATCTGATCCCCTGGCAAAGAATTTATTGGGGGGGGGAATCCTTTTGTTCCAGGCATCAGGTATTAGATGGATATCTCTCTGTGTTTTTTTCAACATCCAATTCTTTCTGCTTGTGACCTTTAAAGGTCAGATAAATGCTGCTTTTTTTTTTTAAATGGGCAGCAGAGAAGTACAAGAATTCCTCGACTGATGACCAAAACTGAGCCAAACAATTCTGTTGTTAAGTGAGTTTTGCCCCATTTTACAACCTTTCGTGCCACAGTCGTTCAATGAATCATAGTGATTGTTCAGTGAGTAACACGGTTGTTAAGTGAACCTGGCTTTTCCATTGACTTTGCTTCTCAGAAAGTCGCAAAAGGTGATGGATGACGTGATCCCAGGACACTGCAACTGTCATAAATATGAGTCAGTTGTTAAGCGTCTTAATTTTGATGACATGACCACGGGGATGCTGCAGTGGTCATAAGTCACTTTTTTCACTGCTGTTGAACTTCGAACGGTCACAAAATGAACTGTTGTTAAGTCGAGGACTACCTATATCAAAGGTAGGCAACCTGGGCTCTTTTATGACTCGTGGACTTCACCTCCCAGAATTCCTGAGCAAGCCATGCTGAGGGGAAATGGAGAGGTTTCCAAGCTGAGCCATGCGGGCTCAGGAATTCTGGGAATTGAAGTCCATAAGTCATAAAAGAGCCAAGGTTGCCTATATAAATGATATTCTGAGACAGAGGAATAGTCTATATAGCATGGACAATACAGCAATGAATGCCAGTTGGAAATGTAATTTGATTAGAACTGTCAGCAAATGACACATATGAGTCTAATGCAGCGGTTCTCAACCTTTTTCAGGCTGCGACCCCGACCTGCGCATGCGCAGTATGACCCCGACCTGCGCCACGCATGCGCGGTGCAACGACCTGCGCATGCGCGGTGCTGCCCCCTGTGCCGACCGAGGCGTAGGCCGCCGCCTGTTCGGGGCGGCGGCAGGCAGGCCCAGGTTGGTCAGGTGCTCCTGGGCGGCTGCGGCGGCGACGGTGCAGGGCGACCACGGGCTGGGCCATCACCTGGCCCAGCCCAAGGGAGGTAAGCCACACGCTGGGCCCCATGCGCGCCAAAAACCCTCCCTGCGCCCGCCGCTGCCCCGCTAGCCTTGCCTTCGCTGCAGCCCGTTTGGGGCGGCGGCAGGCAGGCCCAGGTGCTCTTGGGTGGCCGCGGCAGCGACAGCGCAGGCCGACCATGGGCTGGGCCACTAGCTGGCCCAGCCCAAGGGAGGTAAGCCACCCGCCGGGCCCCACGCGTACCAAAAACCCTCCCTGTGCCCACCGGCCTCCCACCTCCCACCCCTGGCCCTCTTTTACTTACAGTTTTAGTAGTTGCTCAGCAGGGAGGGGTGGAAAGTTCCGGAGAGCTCGCCTTCGCTGCAGACAACTCGCAGCACCGTTTGCAGACTGGGACTTTTGGCAGGCTCAGCAGGGCAGAGACAGCCTGGACAATTCCTGTTGGCTTTTGAAAGCCAATAGAATTAGACTCTATTCAAGAGAGTCCATTCTATTGGCTTTCAAAAGCCAATAGAATAAGAGGGAGTAGCACAGCTAAGGAAAAGGGGAAAAAAATGGCGGACTGTGTTGTTTGGCGACCCCCGTGAAATGGGGTCGCGACCCCCAGGTTGAGAACCGCTGGTCTAATGAACCACTCAGAATGGCAGAAGGCACCCAGTTCCTCCAAGCTCAGCCAACGTGGCCTTCAGTCCAGGAGGATGGGGATTACCTTCAAATCATCTGGATGGTTTATGTTGGATAATTCTGTACCAGTCCACGTGTTATGCCACGTAACACGAATGCTTTCTGGTGGGGCTTTGCCAATGTTGACGCCTGGCAACTGCCTGGATTAGTCTCTGCAATTTTCTTGGCAGGGTTTTTGAAAATATTTTATCCTTGTCTTCTTCTAAGAGAGAGGTCATTGAGCTGGTTTCATGCCTAAGGTGGGATTAGAAATCACCCACTTTCTAGCCACTACACCAAACTGGCTTTTGGTTTATAACTACAGACAGTCCTCAACTTACAACCATTCATTTAGTGGCCCTTCAAAGTTAATAGCGGCACTGTAAAAAGTGACTGTATGACTGTTTTCCCTACCTACACTGTTGCTGCATCCCCATGGCCACGTGATCAGAATTTGGACCCTTGGCAACTGGCTCATATTTATGACGGTCGCAGTGTCCCGTGGTCATATGATCACCTTGTTGCCACCTTCTGACAAGCAAAGCAATGGGGAAGCCAGATTCACTTAACAGCTGTGTTACTAACTTAACAATTGCAGTGATTCACTTAACAGGAAAGGTCATAAAATGGGGCAGATATACTTAATAACTGTCCTGCTCAGCAGTGGAAATTTTGGACACAATTGTGGTCATAAGCCAAGGACTACCCGTACTTTGGATGGGTCACGCAACACATTGGACCAAAATGCATGCTGCAAATCTAACCAATTTCAATCTAATTTTATGATTCGTAAATATTGGGTTTTAAATGGGTTTTTTACGGCCAAAATTGTTTAATTTATTTTTAATTATTCTAATTTTGTATATTTATATGTTTTTAAATTTTAAGGCTGTACACCGCCCCGAGTCCTTCGGGAGAGGGGCGGTATAGAAATTTAATAAATAAATAAAATAAATAAATAAACTGATTTCATTAAATCAGTCATGGCTGAGTGAACTTTTTAGCTCGTCAACTAGGATAGCAGCAGTCCAGGATTGTGAGAGATAAGTTTAAATTGTTATTCAGCAGGGAGCCCACTTGCTGGTCCCTTTACATTTTATTTGTTTGGTTTCAAAATTAAATTTCAGTAAGGTGGAAAGAGGTGGCACAGAGAAATGCCATGGATGCTGCTACTTCTGCAATAAGATATAAACCAAAGTTTACAAAACAAAAAATGGTGGTGCGATATGCAAGGCCAAAACCAAACAACCCCATATAACCGACTAATGCGCTATGTCAGGGGTGTCAAACTCAATTTCATTGAGGGCTGCATCAGCATTGCGGTTGCCCTCAGGGCTGGGTGGGTGTGGGCCAGGGTGAGTGCGGCCTACTGGGTGGGCGTGGATGGAGTGGGTGTGGCCTACTGGGTGGGTGTGGCCAGCTGTACATCGTTCGCGTCAAGGGGGCCTGTGGGGGCCTGGGCAGGAGTGGGACAGATCTGAGGGTCTCTGGCAGAAGGGGGGGGGGCGGGGCAAGGGCCAAGGCAGGTCCACTGGAGGAGCCTCACTGCTCCTCTCAGGCCATGCGGGGTGGGGGGGGGGCTTATAGAGCTAAGACTGAATGCATTTCAGCATGGATGCCCACCACAGAATTGTACATTGGCTCCCGGCCGGTCTGGGCCAGGGCCAAGGCAGAGGGGACCGTTCCCTCACTGTTTCCAGGATGGCTTCGCGGGCCACATGAAACCACTTTGCGGGCCGCATCCGCCCCCCAGGCCTTGTGTTTGACATGTCTGCGCTATGTGAATCAAGCCTTTGTCTGATCCAGCATTTGTATCCATAGATTCATTGAACTTATTCTAGAGCCAGCTAAATGAAATTACGTTATCTTTGTTTTTCCAAGAAGCAGGAGGAAAAAATAATTTACAAAATGGGACTAGGAAGTTGTGAAATAGTAATTGGAAAATCTGGCAGGATGATAGCGCTGCAGAGGCATTATTTACAAAAAGGCTATATTAGGAAAAACAAGAAAAAAACAAAATAACCTCTGAGACTGTGTCTTCTTCTCAAAAGAACAACATGGAACTGTGATTAAAATGTTTAATCCTGCGGTGGAGCCAGTAGGTTCCTTTCCTGGGACAGAGCATGAAAGAGCATCACGGAGTTGCTATGCTATGTAAAATAAATATTGTGTGTTTAAGCAGCAGCTTGGTTTTAAAAAATTTTTTTGGAATATTTATTTACTTTATGCTTTTTCTCCCAAACGGAACAGTACGTCATCCAGTTTTTGAGCAAAGTTGTCTTTCATCAACATGTTGCTCTCATCCAATTCTGTCACAACCTCAATGTGATTATCCTACGTTATCAACTATGGTGGTAAAATAGCATAGCATAGGTAAAATGCAGTGTAAGGGGGTCTGTTGCTTATACGGAAGGACTAATGCCTGCCTTTTAGTATTCTTTTTTAATTTGAAGAATTAAAAATAAAATTCCACGATATCTGGAAGTACCATTTGTTGGGGGTCAAGGGAAAGGGAGGATTTTGCCTTCTCTTTCTGCTCAAGATCCCCATGTACAATTGGTGGGCCGCTGTGTGACACAGAATGCTGGACTCGATGGGCTTTGGCCTGATTCAGCATGGCTCTCCTTATGTTCTTATGTTCTTAAGATGTGTATTTATTTTTTTAAAGGCTGAGGGAGAGAACTACTGGTCCAAAGATTAGATACATAAAAATTAGATTCAGATTCCAGAACAGTAGGTCCTTTTTAACCGCAACCCAGTTTGATTGATATATTCTCTCTGAGTTAATCCCACTAACATCATTTGCTTCCCTTTAACCTCCAGAACGAATTCCTCTTTTCTGACTTCAACTACAGCTAAGCATAATTAAAAGCCAGTATTTTTTAATCATTGGTTATCAAAGTAATGGCTTGCTTCATACAACATGCTAAGCCAGGAAGCAAGCGGCAATATGGTTTAGTACGGGGGTCTTCAAACTTGGCCCTTTTGTGACTTCTGGACTTCAACTCCCAGAATTCCTCAGTCAGAGTGCCTGGCAGAGGAATTCTGGGACTTGAAGTCCACAAGTCACAAAAGAGCCAAGTCTGAATACCCCTGGTTTAGTACAATGTTTGTACTGGCCTAGGCCCCGGCTTCAAAACATGATTGTTTTTGCATTGTCTAGAAGTTGAGTCATGGCAATTGGATTTCTTTTCTTTTTTTGGTTTGAGATGTTTTGCCTGCTTATCCAAGTAGCTTCTTCATAACTTTGCTTCCTTTCAACTTTGGCTTCCAGTTCCTGCTTTCCTGTGGCAGTTTGGATCCTGGAATGCAGAGTTCTACACCCAATGATATTCCTAAAGCACATTGGTTAAATTGCAGCACTAATCCAACACCATTCAGAGAGAGGTTACACATAGGCTGATGTTTTTTGAAGGGCAAGATCTAAGAGGCAGAAGCCTTAAAGTGACAACTTGGATTTTAACTTAGAAAGAAATGACATGCTGTGTACAAATAATTATTTTCAGAAAGGAAGAGATGGAATACATATAAGAGAGTTCAAAAGATATAACATCATCATCATCATCATCATCATCACCATAATAGAGTTGGAAGAGACCTCGGGAGTCTTCTAGTCCAACCCACTGCTCAGACAGGAAACCCTATACCAGGGGTCCCCAACCCCCGGTCCATGGACCAGTATCGGGCCGCGGCATGCCAGCAACTGGGCTGCACAAACAAGGAAAGCCCCATCCACAGGAAGTTGAAAGGGACCTTGGAGGTCATCTAGTCCAACCCCTTGCTCAGGCAGGAAACCCTATACCATTTCAGACAAATGGCTGTCCAATCTCTTCTTAAAAACTGCCAGTGTTGGAGCATTCACAGCTTCTGGAGGCAAGGAGTTCCACTGGTTAATTGTTCTAACTGTCAGGAAATTTCTCCTTAGTTCTAATCTAGGTTGCTTCTCTCTTTGGTTAGTTTCCATCCGTTGCTTCTTGTCCTGTCTTCAGGTGTTTTGAAGAATAGCTTGACTCCCTCTTCTTTGTGGCAGCCCCTGAGATATTGGAAGACTACTAGCGTGTCCCCCCTCGTCCTTCTCTTCATTAAACTAAACATACCCAATTCCAGCAACCGTTCCTTATATGTTTTAGCTTCCAGTCCCCTGATCATCTTTGTTGCTCTTCTCTGTACTCTTTCTAGAGTCTCAACATCTTTTTTACATTGTGGTGACCAAAACTGGATGCCATATTCCAAGTGTGGCCTTACCAAGGCCTTGTAAAGTGGTATTAACACTTCCCGTGATCTTGATTCTATCCCTCTGTTAATGCAGCCTAGCACTGTGTTGGCTTTTTTTGGCAGCTACAGCACACAGCTGGTTTATATTTAAGTGATTGTCCACTAGGACAATGCACAGCTTTCTAGTGTGTTGTGGGAGCTCTCTATTAGACCCTGAAACCCCCATCTAGTTATCTGGTGATAAGATGGCTCTAGCTAGGAATGGCTCAAAGCATCGCTTGACCTGCTTCTGTTTCTGGTAAAATTCCAAGTGTTGATCTGTATACCTATTTTATCAATTATTCCTGGTATGACTGACCTTTGCTTGGAGAACTCAAAGAGACACATAGCCAGCTCTTGTGGAAGTAAGGCCTCGCTAAAATATGACAGGCATTTGGGAAGAAGAATTACAGTAGTTCAGGGGTTCTCAGCCTTGGCAACTTTAAGACTTGTGGACTTCAACTCCCAGAATTCCTCAGCCAGCAAAGCTGGCTGAGGAATTCTGGGAGTTGAAGTCCACAAGTCTTAAAGTTGCCAAGGTTGAGAACCCCTGCAGTAGTTACTTAAGCCACGCTCATTGGAAGAAGAGCAGTCAGCTGGTTCTTAACTTTTACAAATCAGTATTAACTAGCTGATTATCTTTTCAGACTTAGAACTTTGATTTAGCCAACTTAGATACTTTTCATCCTTGAAATACTGTGGTTCTCTAAGATTGGGTTCCATGCCAAGTTTTGGTTTGGCATAATGGTGTTACTGCAGTTAATCTAACCACTGTGATAGAATCTATGGGTTGTGACTCAGTGCAGAGATATGATAGCATGGGAGCCCATCATATTTCCCCTGTGAAGGAATTCCATTATTTGGGAACCATCACAGAAAAAATGCTACCCTTAACCAATATGCTGGAGGACTGATCTGTCATTAGAACAGTTATTCCATTTTCAGAATATATTGCAGGGAGGAAAAAAAAACAAATTACAGGAAACAGTATGAAATTAACAAACATATGTACCCACCACCATTTCAGTAGCAGCAACAATTCTCAATGTCCTTGCAGGAAAGTTCATTTTTTTCCCAGCCTTTCAAAGTAACTCCAGGGTAGATTTACCAACCAAACCTTTCTCAGATAAGTCTCCTGTGATGGGCCTTTGAGTCAGTTGTAAAAGGAACTGTTACAGGGAGGGGTGGTGGCTAATTAACTTCAACTATTCTTGAAGAAAATAGGCAAATTTCATATATTAAATTACTGAGTGAGGTCACCAGAAAGTTTGGTGCTGTGTATTATTAAGATGTTGGTGTCACTCAAAACAATATGTGTCATCATTCTCAAGTCGTCTCATTAACCTCCTTAGATGCCTGCCAGCAGGCACTTACTAACAGCAGGAGTGACGATACATTGAAATGGAATTTAAGAAAGATAGTAGGTGTATTGTCCAAGAGTGCTCCTGAATCCTGGTGTTTCAGGTTGAAACCCTCACCAGAGGTACTTACTGTTAGTAAGAGACAGTTCCACCCATTTCTTGTAGCCTGGTTTGCAAGTGCATTAATTGGTAGTCATCAAACTGGACTTCGATATAATTTGAAAAGTTTGGTTAATAGAAAATATAGCAATCAGATTGTTGGGTTGTGGGTTTTTTTAAAACAAAAAAATCTTGCCCCCCCAAAAAAATCTTGACAAATTTAAACATTTGCCGTGACCCCTCGTAGATTTCTTGGATAAATTATGAAATGTTGGCTATCATTGTTAAAGAAATAAATAGCATAGATATGGATTTATTATGTGAACTCATCTCAGTCAAAACTCTGGACAGCTTAACAAAGCATACCTAAGAGCAGAAACATCAGTGAAAACAGTAGAACAAATAATAAAAGGCATCAGATAAATCAGTTCTGTTAGTACAGGGCAAACGACAAACCAGGCTCTATTTACATCTTGGCCCTAAACCAGGGGTAGGCAACCTTGGCTCTTTTATGACTCGTGGACTTCAACTCCCAGAATTCCTGAGCCAGCTCAGGAATTCTGGGAGTTGAAGTCCACGAGTCAAAAAAGAGCCAAGGTTGCCTACCACTGCCCTAAACCCTGAGAGAAGCACCTGGTTTTTAAGGCCTTCTGAAAGGCCAACAATCATTGGGCCTATCCAAACTTTAGTGGCAAAGCTCTTCCACAAAGCAGGCACTGTGACAGAGAAAGTATCCCTCCCAGATTCCTTATGGCTATGGAAAGGACCTAAAGCAGTGATGGCGAACCTTTTAGAGACCGAGTGCCCAAACTGCAACCCAAAACCCACTTATGCATCATCGGGTGCTGGGTGGGTGTGGCCATGCCATTCGCCAAGCATACGGTTTTTGATCACATGACCACAGGGACAGTTTGAAAAAAGGTCGCAAGTCACATTTTTCAATTCTCTTGTAACTTTAATCAGTCACTAAACAAATCATTGTAAGTTGAGGCTACTTAATAATAATAATAATCGTCATCATCATCATCTCGATAGGTAGACAAAAATGCCAAATCCAGTCTGAACATCTGGCTGATTGTGCGATGATGATTAATGATGATGATGATGATGATGTTGGAAGGAACCTTGGAGGTCATCTAGTCCAACCCCCTGCTCAGGCAGGAAACCCTATACCATTTCAGACAGTTCTGCCACCTGTTTATTGGACCCATGTCCCTCCTGGCTGGTTTCGGCTAGTAGGGAGGTGACACGTAGCTGGGTTCAGGCTGTTAATTAACGCTTCATTGAGGGAGGGGTCCTTTCCGGCTCCCTTAAAGGAGGCACTTGTGCGCCCCCTCCTCAAGAAGCCTTCCCTGGACCCGGCAGTTTTGAATAATTACCGGCCAGTCTCCAATCTTCCCTTTTTAGGGAAGGTTGTTGAGAAGGTGGTGGCACTCCAACTCTAACGGTCCTTGGAGGAAGCTGATTATCTGGACCCTTGGCAGTCTGGGTTCAGGTCCTGTCATAGCACGGAAACTGTTTTGGTCGCGCTGACCGATGATCTCTGGCGGGCCCGGGATAGAGGTTATTCCACTATCCTGGTGCTTCTTGACCTCTCAGCGGCATTCGATACCATCGACCATGGTATCCTTCTGCACCGGATGGAGGGGTGTGGAGTGCGGGGCACCGTTTTGCGGTGGTTCACCTCCTACCTCTCTGGCCGGTAGCCGTCGGTGTTCGCAGGAGGTCAGAGATCGGCTCCGAGGCCTCTTCCGTGTGGAGTCCCTCAGGGGTCTGTTCTCTCACCTCTGCTTTTTAACATATACATCAAGCTGTTGGGTGAGATCATCTGCCAACACGGGGTGAGTTGTCATCAGTACGTTGATGATACTCAACTTTATAGCTCTACCCCGCGTCATTACAGCGAAGCAGTGGAAGTGATGAACCAGTGCCTGGAGGCTGTTGAGGTCTGGATGGGTGCCAACAGGCTCAAGCTCAACCCTGACAAGACGGAGTGGCTATGGGTTTTGCCTCCCAAGGATGATTCTAACTGTCCGTCCATTACCCCGAGGGGAGAAGTTTTGTCCCCCTTGGAGAGGGTTCGCAACTTGGGTGTTCTCCTCGATCCACAGCTAAGTTTGGAACATCATTTTTCGGCTGTGGCGAGAGGAGCACTCGCCCAGGTTCGCCTGGTGCGCCAGTTGCGACCCTATTTGGATCGGGAGTCACTCCTAATAGTTACTCATGCCCTTGTCACCTCGACATTCGACTACTGTAATGCTCTCTACATGGGGCAACCTTTGAAGAATGTCCGGAGACTGCAGGTTGTCCAGAATGCGGCCGCGCGAGCTGTTTTGGGTCTTCCAAGATATGCTGATATCACTCCAGCCCTTCGCGAGCTGCACTGGCTTCCAATTGGTCTCCGAACACAATTCAAAGTGTTGGTTATGACCTATAAAGCCCTTTATGGCAATGGACCAGGATACTTGCGGGACCGTTTTCAGCCTCATGAATCCCAGCGACCGGTCAGGGCGCATAGGGCTGACCTCCTACGGGTCCCGTCTGTCAAACAATGTTATCTGATGGGCCCTAGGACAAGGGCCGTCTCCGTTGCTGCCCCAGCCCTCTGGAACCAGCTTCCCTCAGAGGTTTGTACTGCTTCCTCCCTCCTAGCTTTCCGTAAACTTTTAAAGACCTATTTATGCGGACAGGCTTGGGGGGTATGAACTTTGTTCTGCCCCCGGGCCGAGGAATCTCCTTCCATTGTTGAGTGTTTACTTGATTGTGTTTGCTTGTTGTGTGTCGATTTTTTAATTGATGTAATTATTGTTATTGTTTTTTATCTATGTTCATATTCTTGTTGTGAGCCGCCCCGAGTCTTGGGAGAGGGGCGGCATACAAATTTAATTAATTAAATAAATAAATAAATAAAGGGCTGTCCAGGCTCTTCTTAAAAACTTCCAGTGTTGGAGCATTCTGGAGGCAGGTTGTTCCACTAGTTAATTATTCTGTCAGGAAGTTTCTTGTATATGCAAATTCTATTTTTCAGACGTAATGGCCACGTACATAACTGTTTTCCATAAATTTATTTCTTCTCGCTACATTGATTTAAAATTTGGGATGAAACCAGTCATTGTGGTTTCTTTAAAAAAAAAAAAAGTGGTTTAATACATTCTTGAAGTGAAACTGTGTGTTTAGTTTGAAATGCCGCATCCAGAACACATTGCCTACTGTCCAGCAAAATAGCAATATATCTTTAAGTGGCAAAACACTGTCATATTGGAAGGAATGGGTGGCACACCCCAATTCATATTTGCTAAATGCAGGAAGTCTTGAGATGTCTTTGGCTTGAAAAGCCGCTCAGGATCCAGTTCTTCAAAGGAGCCTTGAAACTGAGCACTCACTGTACCAAGCCTGTGTATGAAATTAGCACCTGTTGATGTATCAATAAAAATCATTTCTTTTCTTTTTTTCTTTCTATTATGCAGCTTTACCAACAAGGCCGACTATGCCAGCTGGGTAGCGAATTCTGCGAACTAGAAGTTTTTGCAAAGGTGCTTCGAGCTTTAGATAAAAGGTACATTTTGCAAATATTGCTCCCCCTCCCCTGGTATTATATATCAAGCAGGTTCTGCCAGTAAAAAACTTCCTCAGCCCAGTTCAAATGCCGATAAGCATTTTTTTTAAAAAAAAGTCCTGCTAATTTAAGTGCGAATAAACTAAGATTGTCCTTCATGGAGGCAGTATGAGGGGGCTGTCAAACCTTTATGCAGGCTAGCTTGTCCATTGCAGTTACACAGTAGTTTCCTCTTAATTTAAAATAGGGCTTTTACAGGTAGCCCTTGACTTAACAACCATTAATTTAGCAACCACTTGAAGTTGCGCCTTTTGTAAAAGGTGACTTATGACCCGTCCCCATAAAGCACAGCCATTGCAGCAACCCCAGACAACCGATCAAAATATGGGTGCTTGGCAACCGAGAGACATTTACAGTGGTTGCAGCCTCCCAGGGCCACCTGATCCCATTTGTGACCGTCCCAGCCAGCTTCTGACAAGCAAAGCAAAGGGGAGAAGCCAGATTCGCTTAATAACTGCATCATTCACTCAGCAACTGCGGTGCTTCCCTTAACAACCGTAGCAGCAACTAGGGCACAGCTCACTTTACAACCGCTTCCTTTAGCAGTAGAAATTCCGATCCCAATTGTGATCACAAGTCAAGGGCTACCTGTGTTACTGGAAACCACTAGCGAACTCTTCTTGGGTGTGTTCCCTTAGAGTAGGAGAGGAACAGCCTGAACAAACTGCACCCAGTTTTGGTCACCACGATGTAAAAAAGATGTTGAGACTCTTTCTAGAGTACAGAGAAGAGCAACAAAGATGATTAGGGGACCGGAGGCTAAAACATATAAGGAACAGCTGCTGGAATTGGGTATGTCTAGTCTAATGAAGAGAAGGACGAGGGGAGACAGGATAGCAAGTCTTCCAATATCTCAGGGGCTGCCCCAAAGAAGAGGGAGTCAAGCTGCTCTCCAAAGCGCCTGAGGGCAGGACAAGAAGCAACAGGTGGAAACTAACCAAGGAGAGAACCAACTTAGAACTAAGGAGAAACTTCCTGACAGTGAGAACAATTAACCAGTGGAACAACCTGCCTCCAGAAGCGGTGAATGCTCCAACACTGGAAGTTTTTAAGAAGAGACTGGACGGCCATTTGTCTGAAATGGTATAGGGTTTGCTGCCTGAGCAGGGGGTTGGACTAGATGACCTCCAAGGTCCCTTCCAACTTTATCATCATCATCATCATCATTATTATTATTATTATTATTATACCAAGGGCTGGGTCAAATGCATCATGAGTCTGGAGTCCCTACACCAGATATGTCAAACTCAAGGCCCGCGGGCCAGACCCGGCCCGTGATGTGTTTAGATCTGGTCTGCAAGCAGACTCGGAGGAGGAGGTGATTGAGTATGTAGTGATGTGTGTGAGAGCTGAATTGGCAGTGCCAAAGAGGCTGGGGGAGAGTCAGCTCGAGCTGCATTGTTGCTGGGGCTCTGAGGCTTCAGGATTGGTGCGCATGGCTTCTGGTGGCCTGGGGGGGGTGGGTGGCAGCTGCACACAGTCTTTGGGGGAGGAGTCAGCTGGAGCTGCGGGGCTTGGCAGGAACCCCAAAGTCAGCACACGCAGCTCCAGCTGATGAGCGCTGCCGTGGAAAGGCCAGCTAGGCAGTGAGCTACTGCATGAGGGAGGAAAGAGGATATAAAAGGAAAAGCGTACTGAATTTCTACCTCAGGTTATTGAATTTCTACCTCAGGATCTTTTGTTAGGGATCATAAAAGATTACACTACTACTGAGACGAATTTACTTCTGAAGCTCGAATGAACAATACATGATAGACTGGAAACAATGGATAGACTATATACAAGAGAAACACCAATCAAATAAAATGTATCTGGCGTATAGTTGAGGCTTGACGTGAGGAGTGAGGAATGTTTACTAAACCAGACATTTACAAAGACTAATCCTTAGTGTTGTATTGCAGGTTATATGATGATTGCTTCTTAATACGATCTTATGTTTAATGTTGATTGTTTTAATAAAAGAATTTTTTACAAAAAAAAAAAAAAGGAGGCGTTTTGGCGGGAGGGAGGAGGAGTGAGGGGAGAGACAAGGCAATAGGAAGGAGAGGAAAGATATTGATGGGGCAAAGCCTGAAGGAGAGGAGAGGAGAGGAGAGGCTTCTGTGGGGCAAGCCTGAAAGAGAGAAGGGGACAGCAACTGGCATCCCTGCTCTACACCTTCCAAAGAGATCTAACTCCAGCTCCCCTTGGCGCCCATTTGCATCGACCATAATAGATCAGATTCTTCTGTATAGATTGCATGGAATAAATGGGCAATGCTTTTGAACTCTATCCTTGTTTTTTGCGCCTGACACTTAGTTTTCCCTCCTCAAAATTCAATCATAGGGACTACTGATGCAATCATAGGGACTACTGCTGCTGGGGAAGCTGCGTGCGTGTGTTTGCTTGTTTGCTGGCTTTGTTTGATTTCTATGCCTCCCATCTCTCCGAGGCTACTCTAGAGGGCTTCAGCAAAAGCACCATATAAACATCTAAAACGATAACTAGAGACCGTACGTTTAAAATTCTCTTAAAATTCAATTAAGCTTCTTGGCTTAACATTTTCCACTGGGTGTGAATACTATCTCTGGCTGTAATGCTGAGTGATAGAGCCCTTCCTGCTTAGCGGTTTTGGATCGGAGTTCCAGTTTTTCATTTTGTATTTGTGTTTTCCCCCTTTGCTAAGGACATGGCGCAAATTTATTCTGTAATATAAAATGCGGGGGAGCTGTTGGGATGAGTTGGGTGGATGTGTTAAAAATTTCACCTGCTGTTCTGACTTCCTCTGCAGCTGCAGAGAGGAAAAACTGATACCCGTGTGAGGAGTGGGTGGGAATCTATTTAAAGGAATTAAACCAATAGTTGGACTGTTCAATGCAGAGACTTCCATGAGGCTCTACTCCTAAGCATGTATTTCAAGAATACATTCCCACTTGATAATTGCCTTCCTGAATCTGCTATTTTTAAAAGTTCCATTTGATCTCCCAAAATTTGCCAGTGACCGTAGCTGGCTTGAATTTTCATATGGCAAGCAGAGTACAGGTAGTCCTTGACTTATGACCATAATGGAGCCTGCCCATTAGGGTCATATATGATGATGATGATGATGATGATGATGAAGAAGAAGAAGAAGAAGAAGAAGAAGAAGAAGAAGAAGAAGAAGAAGAAGAAGAAGAAGAAGAAGAAGAAGAAGAAGTAGTAGTAGTAGTAGTAGTAGTAGTAGTAGTAGTAGTAGTACATAAGAACATTAGAACATAAGAAGAGCCATGCTGAATCAGGCCAAAGCCCATCGAGTCCAGCATTCTGTGTCACCCAGTGGCCCACCAATTGTACATGGGGATCTTGAGCAGAAAGAGAAGGCAAAACCCTCCCTTTCCCTTGACCCCCAACAAATGGTACTCAAGGGAATCCTGCCTGCCTCAACCAACATAGAGGCGGCACATGGACATCCGTTTTAATAGCCACCGATACACTTGGCATCCATGAATCTATCTAGCCCCGCCTTGAACCTGTCAAGGCTGACAGCTGTCACGACCCCTTCTGGAAGTGAATTCCATAAATCAACGACCCTCTGGGTGAAGAAATATTTCCCTTTATTTGTCCTCACTTTCTTAGCTATTAGTAGTAGTTAGTAGTAGTAGTTGGAAGGAACCTTGGAGGTCATCGAGTCCAACCCCCTGCTCAGGCAGGAAACCCTATACCATTTTGGACAAATGGCTGTCCAGTCTCTTCTTAAAAACTTCCAGTGTTGGAGCATTCACCGCTTCTGGAGGCAGGTTGTTCCACTGGTTAATTGTTCTCACTGTCAGGAAGTTTCTCCTTAATTCCAGGTTGCTTCTCTCCTTGATGAGTTTCCATCCGTTGCTTCTTGTCCTGCCTTCAGGCGCTTTGGAGAATAGCTTGACTCCCTCTTCTTTGGGGCAGCCCCTGAGATATTGGAAGACTGCTATCCTGTCCCCCCTCGTCCTTCTCTTCATTAAACTAGACAGACCCAATTCCAGCAACTGTTCCTGATATGTTTTAGCCTCCGGTCCCCTAATCATCTTCGTGGTGATGGTTGAACAGCAGCAGGTCACCACATGACCAGATCCAATTTTACGACCTTTTTTGCAACAACTACAGGTAGTCCTCGACCTGCAACACTTTGTTTAGTGACATTCGATGTTACAACGGCACTGAAAAATGTGACTTACGTCCATTTTTCATGCTTATGACCTTTGCAGCATCCCCATGATAATGTGATCAAAATTCAGATGCTTGGCAACCCGTTCATATTTATGACCGTTGCTGTGTCCCAGGATCATGTGATCAACTTTGGTAGCCTTCTGACAAGCAAAGTCAGTGGGGAAGCCAGATTCACTTAATAACCACGTTACTAACAACGGCAGTGATTCACTTAACAACCGTGGCAAGAAAGGTCGTAAAATGGGGCAAATCTTACTTCACAAATGTCTCACTTAACAACAGAAATTTTGGGCTCAGTTGTGGCCGTGCGTCAAGGACTTACCTGTATTAAATCCATTGCTGGCTATGGTGCACGTTGGCCAAAAGAGTAAATGCCAGTTTTCAGTAGAAACGTACATTGTGGTCATGTGACTGTAGGATGCTGCCAACAGCGATAAATGCAGGCTACTTGCTGGGCACCTGAAATTCGGTCATGTGACTTTTTGTGAGGGGGTTGGCTGTCGGAACTTTGGAGCTGAGTCGTAAGTGTGGGGGAATCCATCCTAACTTTGAAAGGTGGCTAAACAATCAGTTGCAAGTCAAGGACTACCTGCAATTTTTTTTGTTTATTTTTGCTTTTTAATTTTTTTTATTAAGTATATCTTTGTAAATGTAAACAGAGGAAACAAAAGAAAAAAATCAGGTTGAGTGCAACTCAACTTACTACAATCATTTTCTACTTGTAAACATTCTTCACTCAGCATTTCAAGATTTAACTATAAGCAAGATACATTTTCTTTGATTGATGTTTCTCTTGTATGTAGTCTATCCATTTTTTCCAGTCCAACATATATTTTTCATTTGATAACAATCCTTGACTAGTTCGATTTTGGAGTCCATTTCTATCAATACATTATATAATCTTTTGATATGCATAGACCTTTGTTCTCTAATTTGTTTAATTAAATTCTCATCTGTTTGGGATAAACCCATCTTCAAGTCTTTTTGCCCTCTGGACTGCAATTGTAAATATGAGAACCAAGTATAAACTATTTCTTCATCTTCTAGCATATTCGAGGACTTTAATGATAGCACATTCCCTTCTAAGAGACATAATAAAGACTCACAGTCTGCCCGCATTGCTAGAAGGCAGGAAAGTGTTCTTATCTCCACTGGTGCTTCTTTTGTCTTCCAGGCATCTCCTTCACCACTGCTTTCAGGCGTTGATGGATCACGGAGTAAAAGTTGCTTCCGTCTTGGCCTACTCATTCAGCAGGAGGTGTTCCTACATCGCAGAATCAGATGCTGCCGTAAAAGAGAAAGCGATCCAGATTGGGTTTGTCTTAGGTAAACTCTCTGCAGATATAATATTAGCCACTTCACTTCTTTACAGCTACCTTCAAGGGTTTATGTGAAAATGTAGCACTTTGTCTTTTTAAAAACAAACCCTCCCTAGCAAACTGGACATGGAGAGTTTAGTTTGTCTCATTAAGTAGATCAGGGGTGTCAAACTCAATTTCACTGAGGGCTGCATCAGCGTTGCGGTTGGCCTCGGAGTGGGGGCGGGTATGTGTGGCCAGGGTGGGTGCAGCGTACTGGGTGGGCATGGATGGAGTGGGTGTGGCCTACTGGGTGGGCGTGGTTTCGGCAGGCAGCGGGGCACTCTGACAGTGCCGAGAGGTTGAGCCGGGCGGTGTGAAGCTCGCCAGCTTTGCACTTTGCTACCTGCTGAAACTGGGCAGGCTGGGGGCTAGGCAGCATTGCACTTCTCATCAGATTCGCGCCACCCAACGCTGTGAGGAGAGCGTCCCGCTGCCTGCTGAAACCAGGCAGTCTAGGAGCTGGGCGGCCTTGCGTTTCTTTTTGAATTTGCTCAGCTTCTTGGCGCTGTGAGGAGAGTGCCCCGCTGCTTGCCGAAACCCCTCCCCCAGAGCCCATCAAGCCGGATATGTGAAGTAGGTGAGGGCCATTTGCTGGCCACTTCCAGGTGATAGTCCATTTCTTCATTCCTCACAAAGGGTGACATCTCCCCAGCATGCACCCAGGGGACGGGGCCAATGCGGCAGGGGCTGCTTCCTCGCTGTTTCCGGACGGCCTTGTGGAGCTAAGACTGAATGTGTTTCAGCATAGATGGCCACCACAAAATTGTACATTGGCTCCCGGTCGGCCTGGACCAGGGCCAAGGCAGCAGGGGCTATTCCCTCACTGTTTCCAGGATGGCTTCACAGGCCACAGGAAACCACTTCGTGGGCCACGTCTGGCCCCCGGGCCTTGTGTTTGACATGTCTGAGATAGATGAATCATTGGGAGACGTTGTGGGTAGAAGACTGAAAATTAGGCAAAAGTCAGACAGATTCTGGTTCAAATTCCTACTCAAATAGGGATTCCTACTCAAGTCATACCTGGTTCAGCTGGTACCACTAAACATATATCATTCAAGGAGCAACTACTTTCTATAGAAGCAAGGTTGCATGGCCTTTGCTTTCCCCTTTTGAAACAAACATCCAACCTAGTATATAGGAAATTCTTGACTTACGACGGCAATTGAGGCCCAGATTTCTATTGCTAAGCAAGACAGTTGTTAAGTGGGCTTGCCCCATTTTGCAATCTTTCTTGCCACCGTTGTAATGTGAATCACAGCAATTGTTAAAAGTTAGTAACACAGTTGTTAAAATGAATCTGGTTTCCCCATTGACTTTGCTTGCCAGAAGGTCACAAAAGGTGATCACATGGCCCTTGGCCCCTACAACTGTCAAAAGTATAAACCAGTTGCCAGGTGTCTGAATTTTGAATTTTGATCACATGCGGCAACAGCTGTACGTGTGGAAAAAACGGTCAGACGTCAGTGCCATTGTAACTTCAAATGGTTACTAAAGAAATGGTTGTAAGTCAAGGACTACCTGTGTTCAAAATCATGGTTGCAGTCATTTATCCAATGTTTCCATCCCTTTTAACCCCTTCTATGGCTTCAGTGGTGGGGAAGTACACAGAAGATGGAGGGAAGCTCTCGTTTCCTGAAACCTCTTTGTGTATTTGTCTCTGCTTCAAAAACAGGAATGGGCAGTTTAGCCTCTAGAGGCATGAATAGTTTGCACTAGAGACTAACTCAAAGCTGTTGCTAAATTCCAAACAGGCCAGGGCTCTTTAAGACTAAAACCAACACTTTCTTGGAGAGTACATACATTGCTCAGATCAATTTGCCCTACTGAGTTACTAAAAGAAGGAGAATTGCAATCTTCATTTTGAAAAAAAATTAGAAGGAAAGATAATGTTTAAAATGTAATAAGACGCTCCCTAATTTAGAGTTCATTTCTTCTTAAACATTAAATGCCCTTACATTAATTACCACTTTAGGCCTTCCTCATAGTCACCCATGCCTTAGTAACCCCCCCCTTTTGGATTACTGAAATGTACTCTACATGGGGCCATCCTTGAAGACCATCTGGAAGTGGCAAATGGTGCACAATGCAGCAGCACGTGCAGTTTTGGCTGCCCCACCATTTTTTGTTAAAGCAAAACCTACCATCATTGTTTATATATCAGTTGATGTGTATTTTATATGTCTATAAAACTTGACTGTTGAAAAACCATCCAGTAATTGACTCCTCTTAATCAGTATGCTTAAATATTAGCAGACAGCTTGAATTTCTTATTTAGACCTCCTGTAGTTTCAAACAGGATAAATGTGACCCAACGCTTATGTTTTAGCATTAGAGTCAAGGTCGCACGTCAGTGTCTTTTAAAATAAGATCAGTTGTGTTTTGAAAATAGGCAGTGATATTTTGATCTTTCTAGGGGGGTTCCTGTCTGATGCTGGCTGGTACAGTGATGCCGAGAAGGTGTTCCTTTCCTGCCTTCAGTTATGTACCCTTCATGATGAGATGCTCCACTGGTTTCGTGCCGTCGAATGTTGCGTCAGGTAAGCATTGCTCTGTTTTGAAGGCTGAAAAAAATTCAAGCAGCAAAATGCATCTCTGCCTGTACGAAGGGATTATCCAGATGTTACAACACATGATTTTTTTTCTCCTCCCCAAACAGGAGGAACAGGATGAAGAAAAAAAAAAGATATCTGTAAACAGTCTCTCCTTTGTCTGACCTGTTCCTCACACTTGCAGAGCAGAGAGATTGGAGAAGAAGGGGTTACAAGAGAGTAAGCAGTTGGGGAATACACCAAGCAGCTTGTGTAGTGCACTTGCAGCTGCTGGTGTCAGCACATTTCTTTCTCTCTGTTCCACATTGTATGCCTACTTACTCTCTTGTAATCCCTTCCTCTACAATGAATGTAAATGCAAACATTAATTCAATTCTGTGAAGTAATTATCAAGATGTTACAGTGTATGATTGTTTTTTCCTCTCCTCCCCAAACTCAGATAGAGGAAGAAAAGAAAATGATTTCTGTAAACAGTCTCTCTTGCAAGTGACCCATTCCCCACACTTGCAGAGCAAGGAGATTGGAGAAGAAGGGATTACAAGAGAGGAAGCAGTTGGGGAATTCTTCAGAATGTTTCTGTAGTGCACTTGCAGCTGCTGGTGCCAGCACATTACTTTCTATGTGTATTCCCCAATGTGTGTCTACTTAACTCTCTTGTAATCCCTTCCTTTACAATGAATGTAAATGCAAACATTAATTCTCTTCTTGTTCATTCTAAGGGGTAGTGGAGTAGTGGAGTGATTAGCAGGCAAACAAAAGTGGAAGTTATGAACCTGATTAGTCATGCAGTACAGTTGTGGTCATGTGATTTTTCCATTAAGTGACCACTTTACTTAGCAACAGAATTGCTGATCCCAACTGAGGTCACTAAATAAGACTACCTATATACGAATTCAGTAGAGCTGTCAATATCCAAGATACCTTAGGCTTAGAAGATATTCCCTATTTACAAAACCCTCTACAACCAGAGGATAAAAATTAGAACAGTGCTCTGCTCATTCCCAAGTTGGAAGATTACAGGAACCAATGGAATACTGAATCCATAGAAATATGGCAAGCAACAGAAGGATCAGTACAAGTTCTAATTGAAGGAGGACTGGCAGAATCGGGTAGGAGTTAAAAGAGGGGTCAGCCTAGAATCTCTTTGTAGCCACCAGCTTTAGTCCAGCCCTCCTTGAGTGCCATTAACCCTTATCTAGCTTTAACCAGGTGCTGACTGTTAGTTGAGAAGATTCTTGTGCATAGGCTTTTAACAATAAATAAGTTTGATTGAATCTTTGTGTGTGGACCTGGTCTTTCCAGCCTGACATTAACCATGCTATATCAACAAATGTGGAGAACAGCACTGGCCAACATATTGGAGACCAATATACATTCTAATAGACCCCCTCCCCCCCAAAAGGGATTTAACAGAATGTGCATATTATTCTACAATGCTCTTCATTTCACATGTTAGCAAAAAAATGTGTAGGATCAGCCAATGCAGGTCAGGGCCCTACCCGGACAAGGAGATGCTAGATATTCAAGCCGGTTTTAGAAAAATTCAAGGAACATGAGCCAGTTCTGCTGATGCATGCTGGATAATCGGGAAAGTTGAAAAATAGTCAAAGAAGGAAGTACGTGCTTCAGAAAACAGAGCAGTGGATTGTGTGTCAAGCTGTGGTGTGTGGTTATAAAAAAGGCAATCAGAACATCTCCTCCTTACGAGAAACCTACATACAGATCAGGAAGCTGCAGTATGGACAGTACATGATGAAACTCATTGGCTTCAGGTTGGCAAAAGAGTGACAAGGCCGTATATTGGGTTCTCAACCTTGGCAACTTTAAGACTTGTGGACTTCAACTCCCAGAATTCCTCAGCCAGCTTTGCTGGCTGAGGAATTCTGGGAATTGAAGTCCACAAATCTTAAAGTTGCCAAGGTTGAGAACGCCTGCGTATATTCTGTCTTCATTTATTCAGCCTACAGGCTGATTATACATTAATTGGGGGGGCTGGTTTGTAAGACAACAAGCGTGATTTCAAGACTGGAGGAGGAAATATTAATGATATGCACTATGCTCGTGACAAAGGTCATTGCTGTCACTTTGATTATTTTTTTTATCTTGCCCTGTAGACACACCTCCACGTAGAGCAAGGGTCTTCAAACGTGGCCCTTTTATCACTTGTGGACTTCAACTCCCAGAATCCCTCAGCCAGGCATGCTGGCTGAGGAATTCTGGGAGTTGAAGTCCACAAGTCATAAAAGGGCCACGTTTGAAGACCCCTGATGTAGAGAAAGCCTGCTGGGCTGGCAGAAGCACTTAAGCACTTCTAACTTTTTCCTTTACAAATTGGTTGTACACAGTACCACTTTATAATGCCTTGGTAAGACCAGACCTGAAATACTGCATCCAGTTTTGGTCACCACAATTTAAAAAGATGTCAAGACTCTAGAAAGGGTACAGAGAAGAGCTACAAAGGTGATTAGGGGACTGGAGGCTAAAACACATGAAGAATGGTTGCTGGAATTGAGTATGTCTAATTTAATAAAAGCTAGAAGTGACATGATAGCAGTCTTCCACAAAGAAGAGGGGGGTCAACGTATTTTCCAAAGCACCAGAAGGCAGGACAAGAAGCAACGGATGGAAACTCATCAAGGAGAGAAGCAACCTAGAAATAAGGAGAAATTTCCTGACAGTGAGGACAATTAATCAGTGGAACAACCTGTCTCCAGAAGTTGTGAGTGCTCCAACACTGGAGGTTTTTAAGAAGAGACTGGACAGCCATTTGTCTGAAATGGCATAGGGTTTCCTGCTTGAGCAGGGGGTTGGACTAGATGACCTCCAAGGTCCCTTCCAACTGTTATTCTGTTCTGGTTGCTGACCTCAACTCAAAACAATTCTTATATTGACCATTCAAAGTTACAACAGCACTGAAAAAAGTGACTTATGACCATTTATCACACTTACAACCGTTGCAGAATCCCCACTCTCACATGATCAAAATTCAGACACGTGTAACTGACTCATTTATGACAGTTGCAGTGTCAGCTATGCTGACTCAGGAATTCTGGGAGTTGAAGTCCATGAGTCATAGAAGAGTCGAGGTTGCCTACCCCTATCCTAAGATCTTGGTATCATGTTTTGTGAGCTGATAAGCAAAGAGAATGGGGAAGCCATACTCACTTAACAACTGTGTGACTAACTTAACAACTGCAGTGATTCACTTAACTACGGTGGCAAGAGAAGTGGTAAAATGGGGCAAAACTCACTTAACAAATGTCTCATAAATTTTGGGCTCAATTGTGGTCATAAGTCGAGGACTACTTGTATTTTAGTCCATGCTACTTTTATGTTTCACTGTTTGCACAACAGACCGATTAAAGGAGGAAGATCCTGTTCTTTCTTTTTTTTTGTGAGTAACTTAGAGGAGGGAACCAACGCTGTTCTTCCTTCATTAATCAGTAACATTTAGTGTGTTAATACCAATTACTTATTAAGGCTTGATTGACAAACTGGCTCACCTGCCTTTGGGTCTTCATTTAATTCCTTAGAGCCAGTATCTACTCCCCCCTCAGTTGTTTTTTTTACCATGGAAAAGTTTGTTTTGGCAAAACAATTGTGGGTGGGGAAGTTTAATGGTAGGAAAGGCTTGCATATTATTATTATTATTATTATTATTATTATTATTATTATTATTATTATTATTATTGATCATCGCACAGTCAGCCAGATGTTCAGACTGGATTTGGCATTTTGTTTACCTATCGAGTCCTTCCCAAGGACCTGGGATAGGCAGATGTGGATGTTTGATGGTATTACAGGTATCGTCGCAGGATGGAGGCGGTTCCTACCGTAGTAAGGCTGCCTTTTGCAACTGACTAATGGCGAATTTGTCAATGCCGATGATGGTGTTCAAGTGGTGCTCCAGTTTTGGGATTGCTCCCAAGGCACCTATTACTATTGGTACTACTCTTGCTTGCTTTTGCCACAGTCTTTCTGTTTGTAGGTTGTTGTTGTTGTTGTTATGGATCATCACACAGTCAGTCAGATGTTCAGACTGGATTTGACATTTTTGTCTACCTATCGAGTCCTCCCCAAGGACCTGGGATAGGCAGATGTGGATGTTTGATGGTATTACAGATATCGTCGCAGGATGGAGGCGGTTCCTAGTAAGGCTGCCTTTTGCAACTGACTAATGGTGAATTTGTCAATGCCGATGATGGTGTTCAAGTGGTGCTCCAATTGTTTTGGGATTGCTCCCAAGGCACCTATTACTATTGGTACTACCCTTGCTTGCCTTTGCTACAGTCTTTCTATTTGTAGGTTGTTGTTGTTGTTGTTGTTGTCGTCATCATCATCATCATCATCATCATCATATTATTATTATTATTATTATTATTATTATTGATCATCGCAGTCAGCCAGATGTTCAGACTGAATTTGGCATTTTGTCTACCTATCGAGTCCTTACCAAGGACCTGGGATAGGCAGATGTGGATGTTTGATGGTATTACAGGTATCGTCGCAGGATGGAGGCGGTTCCTAGTAAGTTTAATGATAGGAAAGGCTTGCATATTATTATTATTAATAATAATAATAATAATAATAATAATCACACAGTCAGGCAGATGTTCAGACTGGATTTGACATTTTTGTCTACCTATCGAGTCCTCCCCAAGGACCTGGGATAGGCAGATGTGGATGTTTGATGGTATTACAGATCTCGTCGCAGGATGGAGGCGGTTCCTAGTAAGGCTGCCTTTTGCAACTGACTAATGGTGAATTTGTCAATGCCGATGATGGTGTTCAAGTGGTGCTCCAGTTGTTTTGGGATTGCTCCCAAGGCACCTATTACTATTGGTACTACCCTTGCTTGCTTTTGCCACAGTCTTTCTGTTTGTAGGTTGTTGTTGTTGTTGTTATGGATCATCACACAGTCAGTCAGATGTTCAGACTGGATTTGACATTTTTGTCTACCTATCGAGTCCTCCCCAAGGACCTGGGATAGGCAGATGTGGATGTTTGATGGTATTACAGATATCGTCGCAGGATGGAGGCGGTTCCTAGTAAGGCTGCCTTTTGCAACTGACTAATGGTGAATTTGTCAATGCCGATGATGGTGTTCAAGTGGTGCTCCAATTGTTTTGGGATTGCTCCCAAGGCACCTATTACTATTGGTACTACCCTTGCTTGCCTTTGCTACAGTCTTTCTATTTGTAGGTTGTTGTTGTTGTTGTTGTTGTCGTCATCATCATCATCATCATCATCATCATATTATTATTATTATTATTATTATTATTGATCATCGCAGTCAGCCAGATGTTCAGACTGAATTTGGCATTTTGTCTACCTATCGAGTCCTTACCAAGGACCTGGGATAGGCAGATGTGGATGTTTGATGGTATTACAGGTATCGTCGCAGGATGGAGGCGGTTCCTAGTAAGTTTAATGATAGGAAAGGCTTGCATATTATTATTATTATTATTAATAATAATAATAATAATAATAATCACACAGTCAGGCAGATGTTCAGACTGGATTTGACATTTTTGTCTACCTATCGAGTCCTCCCCAAGGACCTGGGATAGGCAGATGTGGATGTTTGATGGTATTACAGATCTCGTCGCAGGATGGAGGCGGTTCCTAGTAAGGCTGCCTTTTGCAACTGACTAATGGTGAATTTGTCAATGCCGATGATGGTGTTCAAGTGGTGCTCCAGTTGTTTTGGGATTGCTCCCAAGGCACCTATTACTATTGGTACTACCCTTGCTTGCCTTTGCCACAGTCTTTCTGTTTGTAGGTTGTTGTTGTTGTTGTTGTTATGGATCATCACACAGTCAGTCAGATGTTCAGACTGGATTTGGCATTTTTGTCTACCTATCGAGTCCTCCCCAAGGACCTGGGATAGGCAAATGTGGATGTTTGATGGTATTATAGATATCGTCGCAGGATGGAGGCGGGTCCTAGTAAGGCTGCCTTTTGCAATTGACTAATGACGAATTTGTCAATGCCAGTGGTGTTCAAGTGGTGCTCCAGTTGTTTTGGGGTTGCTGCTGTTGTTGTTGTTGTTGTTGTTGTTGTTGTTGTTGTTGTTGTTGTTGTTGTTGTTATTATTATTATTATTATTATTATTATTATAATAAATGTGTATGCCATTTATATGCCACCCTACTCCCAGTTACTCTGGGCAGTTTGCAAATTGTTAAAAAAAACATTTAAACACAAGGAACAATATAAATACACACAAAAACACAAAACCAAAGAACAGAAACAGCAGGGAATACAAACCTGGATGGAAAGAAGGAAAAGGGAGAAAAAAAGGGGGAGTCAGTCATTTTTGGCAACAGCCTTAGTGAAGAACCGCATCTTTGGGACCCTTTGAAATACAGTAGAGTTGGGGGGGGGAGGGTGTTCAAATCTTTAATAGAAGATGCAAATGGGGAAGAAAGCAAAATACAGAAAATGTACAGAATTATCTGCCTCTGTGATTTTGTCCCTATGAAGAAGGGTTATTTTATTTTTATTTTTAAGAAAATTTTATTGATTTTCTAGTTTTACATTTAAATATTTGAAAAGCAACGTGGCGGCTCAGTTGATCAATAATTCAATAACATACAAATATCTTTAGTACAGATCTCAAACTATTGCATTAAGCATTTCCTCTCTTTTTCCCTTGGTATTTACTGTCTCATATTTAAATTAATACAATTCTCATTATATCGATTAAATAAAAGTAACTTTCTTACATTTATCAATATTTTTTTAGTTTATACATATCCTAGTTGTTTTAATATTCAATCTTTTTAGACAATCAAGTGTCCTGATTGGTGTTTCCCAATTTTTAGTTTGCTTACTATTGTAGTGTATATCGGAGGTGGTGACCCTTTGAGAGCTGTATGCAATGAAATTTCATTTTAATGTATGCTGATTAGTGTACATTCAAAGTGACAGTAACATTTATTCTATTCTTATATTTATTCTATTCTATTCTATTTTATTATATTTATTACATTATATTTATATAATATTATATTCCTGTTCTGATTCTATTCTATTCTATTCTATTCTATTCTATTCTATTCTATTCTATTCTATTCTATTCTATTCTATTCTATTCTATTCTATTGTTCTGTTCTATTCTATTGTTCTGTTCTATTCTACTCTCATATTAGGCAGGAAAGGAGGGGGTCATGGGAGGCGAGGCTGGGGCAACAGCACGTGTACCCACAGAGAGGCCTCCGAGGGCTGACTCTGGCACCCCTGCCATAGGTTTGTCACATTCTATTCTATTCTATTCTATTCTATTCTATTCTATTCTATTCTATTCTATTCTATTCTATTCTATTCTATTCTATTCTATTCTATTCTATTCTATTCTATTCTATTCTATTCTATTCTATTCTATTCTATTCTATTCTATTTACTCTACTCTGTTCCGTTCCGTTCCATTTTTCTATTCTGTTCTATGCTATTATTCTGTTCTATTGTTCTGTTCTGTTCCGTTCTTTCATTATTCTATTCCATTCTTTCATTATTCTATTCCAGTGATGGCGAACCTTTTAGAGACCGAGTGCCCAAAAACTGGCCCCGCCCCCACTCCACTCCCTGCCTCGCCCCAGCTCTGCCCCCACCCCGCCTGCCCACAAGGCCACTCACAGTCTCCAGGGCCCGCCGCAGATCGCCCAGGCAGCCCAGCAACACTATGGCAGCCACACCCTCTGCCTGCAACATCAACTGTGCACAATGGGGTGTGAGGGCAGAGACTTGTCTACCCTGCCTGGCTGCCATGTCTTTGGCTGTGCTGCTCTGCGTGGGCCACGCTCGGGGGCGACTCTCCTCCAGGGGGGCTGTTGGTGAGGAGGGAGTCATGGGGGGAGGCGAGGCTGGGACAACAGCACGTGTGCCCACAGAGAGGCCTCCGAGGGCCGCCTCTGGCACCCGTGCCATAGGTTCGTCACCACCTGTTCTATTCTATTCCTATTCTATTCTATTCCTATTCTATTCTATTCTATTCTATTCTATTCTATTCTATTCTATTCTATTCAGGCAAAGGTGAGAAAACTTCCCGATTCCTTAATAATTGTGCAATTTCAATACAGGTATTCCTCAGCTTACAACCATTTGCTCAGTGGCCGTTTGAAGTTAACAAGTTACGGCTGTTTTTCACACTTAACGACCGTTGCAGCATCCCCACAGTCACATGATCTAAGCTTAGATATTTGGCAATTGGTTTATATTTACGACAGTTGCAACGTCCTGGAGTCACATGATCACCTTTTGTCGCCTCCTGACAAGAAAAGTTTACGGGGGACACCAGATTCACTTAATAACTTTAATAACTGTTAGTAACTTTAACAGCCACAGTCATTTACTTAACCATGGCAAGAACGATCGTAAAATGGGGCAAACCTTCAGCTGCCTCACTTAGCAATAGAAATGCTGGGATCGATTGTTGTAAACCGAGGACTCCCTGTAGTCTTGTGAGCGAAGCATTCAGCACGTTTGAGGGTCATCACACAGGTGCCTGGATCTCTTTCCTAGGTTACTGCACGTCCGGAATGGCAACTGTAAATACCACTTGGGAGAAGAAACCTTCAAATTAGCGCAGTCTTATATGGAAAAACTAGCAGAGCACGGCCAGCAAGCCAACAAAGCTGCACTCTACGGGGAACTGTGTGCTCTGCTCTTTGCAAAGAGTCATTACGATGAGGTGAGTCTAGGTAATATCACTAGCACCAATGAGGCTACCTAGTTTGGGTCATGAAACGTCTGCAAGAAAGCCACCAAGCTCAGAGATCGGGAAGGACCCCTTGTGTCAACCCTGAGCTACAAATATTCTCCTTTATTAGTATTTGTTTGCTTGCTTGTTTATTCGATTTCTATCCCAACTTTATTATTTTACAAGTCACTCAAGGTGGCAAATATGTATCCTCCTCCTATTTCCCCACAAAACAACCCTGTGAGGTGGATTGGGCTGAGACAGAGTGACCGGCCCAAAGCCACCCAGCTGGCTTTCCTGCCTAATATGAGAGTAGAACATGTCGTCTCCTGGTGATTGGCCCAAACTTGCCCAGCCAGCTATCATACGTAAGGTGGGACTAGAATTCACGGTATCCTGGTGATTGGGCCAAAGTCACCAGCCAACTTTCATGTCTAAGGCAGGACTAGAATTCACAGTCACCTGGTGATTGGCCCAAAATCATCAGCTTTCATGCCTAAGGTGGGATTAGAATTCACAGTCACCTGGTGATCGGCCCAAAGTCACCCAGCCAACTTTGATGCCTAAGGCAGGACTAGAACGCACCGTGACCTGGTGACTGGCCCAAAGTCATCAGCTTTCATGCCTAAGGTGGGAGTAGAACTCACGATTGGCTGCAGCTTCCACTTCTTTCCAGTAACACCCCCACGTTTAAGTTGTCCTTCCTCCCGTCCCCCCCCAACAAATGATTCTGTGCTGTTTGGAGGAGCACGACTCCCATCACAAATCATCAACCAGAGTCACCTTGAAAACAAATCGGTGAAGAAAATGAGTGTAGTCCTGAAAACAGCTTCTGCATTCAGCACGATTCTCTTGGTTTTGTGTTGAATAATAAGGCAGCCTGGGTGGTGCTGATTTGGGAGATGGTGGGGATTGAAATTCAGCTTCTCCAGAGGGGGGCCAGTTAGTGGAAGACAGTTGTAAAATTGTGGGAGGTGACCGGCGTGTGTTTCTTTTAAATCTCTGTGGCCTTAGTAACAAATGCTTTTCCAAACTTTTGTTGTGTGCCCCATAGGCTTACAAATGGTGTATAGAAGCAATGAAGGAGATCTCGGTTGGCTTGCCTGTAAAAGTAGTAGTGGATGTTTTACGACAAGCCTCAAAGGTAAGTTGAACAATTACTTATATCCGGAGTCTTCAACCTTGGCGACTTTAAGACTTGTGGACTTCAACTCTCAGAATTCCTCAGCCAGCAAAGCTGGCTGAGGAATTCTGGGAATTGAAGTCCACAACTCTTAAAGTTGCCACGGTTGAGGACCCCTGACTTATTTGTTGCTGAAGAGGACAGGAAACAGGACCATTTTCCCTTGAGGATAGAGCCTAGGCCAGGGGTAGGCAACCTTGGCTCTTTTATGGCTCGTGAACTTCAACAGCTGTGCTGGCTCACGAATTCTGGGAGTTGAAGTCCACAAGTCATAAAAGAGCCAAGGTTGCCTACCCCTGGCCCAGGAGAATCAGATTTCTCGAGAGAAAAATAAGCATTTGCAAAATTCATAAAACTCTTCCCAGAGGCAGAGGGAAGAATACAGGTAGTCCTTGACTTACGACCACAATTGAGCCCGAAATTTTATGTTGCTAAGGGAGACATTTATTAAGCCAGTTTTGCCCCATTTTATGACCTTTCTTGCCACAGATGTTAAGTGAATCGCTGCAGTTGTTAAGTTAGTAACACAGTTGTTAAGTGAATCTGATTTTCCCATTGACTTTGGTTGACAGAAGGTCACAAAAGGGGATCACATGACCTCGGGACACTGCGACTTTCATAAATACGAGTCCATAGCCACACCTCTGAATTTTGATCACGAGACCATGGGGATGCTCTCCTAAATGTGAAAAACGGTCATAAGTCCCTTTTTTCAGTGCCGCTGTAACTTTGAACGGTCACTAAATGAACTGTTGTAAGTCGAGGACTACCTGTACCTAAACATTGGCTCTCTGCCTATGTCATGGTTCCGACAGACGAAACTCTTCAAAATAACTTTGAGGCATTGTTTTCCTTAAAGAATCTTTATTTTGAGTAGCACAATATTTGGACTGCATAACCGAAGACAAAAACTGGATTCCCCTCCCCTTGAGCACATAGTATCCAAGCACAATTCCCTCCTCTAATTAACAGCCATAAATCACATTCCCCAATTAGCTTGAACCCCGGGCTTCCTCTCCATTTCTCCAGCCCCCCAATTCCTTATCAGCTCCAGTTATAATAACCTTGATTCTCACACTAAGTTTAGTGTTGTTATGTCTAACTGGATCCCGTTCACTTCCCCCCCTCCCAGCATCATCTACCGGTAACTCTAAAAGCAAAAGGGAAAAGATGGCTACAATTCCATCTGTTGTCAATGCGAAAACATCCGATGTTAGCAGCATTGACATCCTACACACACTGTAGTAGTTGAGCTTGCAGGTTGAGTTTTAGGAGCTCTTTCTCGGCAAGGGGGATGGCAACAAGAAGACAGGACGGGCCTTTGCATATCTGTGGAGTCTTAATTTCTTCCGTCTGTTTTAGGCTTGCGTTGTGAAACGTGAATTTAAGAAAGCCGAGCAGTTGATAAAACACGCAGTGTACCTAGCACGGTATGTAAAAGTTATCTTGGAATGCTCTAACATGCCCAAATCGTTAGGGAAGATTTTGTGATGTTCTTAACCTGGGGTGTTTTGGTTTTTAATCTTTCAGGGAGCATTTTGGAGCCAAACATCCTAAATATTCGGACACCCTACTTGACTATGGATTTTATTTACTCAACGTAGATAACATATGCCAGTCAGTTGCAATTTATCAGGTATGGCTTTGGTTTTGTAATTTACTGCAAGCCAGAAGCATATGTTACTATTGTTGTATTGCAATGCTTTCTTCTCTCAAATCAGAAAACCATTCCTTCTCTTCATGCTTAATTTTGAACGTAAGCTCAAGTAGAAGGGAAGCTGGCAATCTGATGCAAGACAGAAAAGAATAAAGAAAAAATATATAAAATAGGATAAAAACAATATACAGGTAGTCCTTGACATACAACCGTAATAGAGCCCAAAATTTATGTTGCTAAGCTAGGCAATTGTTAGGTGAGTTTTGTCCCATGTTATGGTTTTTTGGGGGGACAGTTAAACGAATCACTGCAGTTGTTAAGTGAATCATGCAGTCATTAAGCAAATCTGGTTTCCACCATTGCTTACTGGAAACCAGCTGGGATGGTTGCAAATGGTGATCTCAGGACCCTAGGACAGTGCAACTGTCATAAATACATGCCAGTTGTTAAGTATCTGAATTCTGATCACCTGGCCATGGGGATGCTACAATGGTCATAAGTGCAAAAAGCAAATCATAAACCACTTTTTCCAGGGCTGTTGTAATTTTGAACGGTTGCTAAACAAATGGTTGTAAGTCGAGGACTACATGGGCTTTATGCAGTCCTCTGCTCTTCGCAGCATAGCCAAAAGATCAGCCTTTAGACCAGGGGTTCTCAACCTTGGCAACTTTAAGACTTGTGGACTTCAACTCCCAGAATTCCTCAGCCAGCAAAGCTGGCTGAGGAATTCTGGGAGTTGAAGTCCACAAGTCTTAAAGTTGCCAAGGTTGAGAACCCCTGCTTTAGACACAGCTTGTTCATCGTAGCCTTTGCTATGATTTTTATATGCCTGCCCTTTACATAAAGGAGGTGGTTTGGGTTTTTTGTTTCCTTTCTGTCTCTTCTGAGTGTTACGTAGATACCGTTTATCTCTGTGTGCCTGTTGATGGCCACTCAGACAAAGCGCAGACAAACAACATCTACGTACTCTTCAAAAGAGACAGTGAAAAAGCCAAAGACCAAAACATCTCCTTGCCGGCAAGCAACACCCAGATAGGCTAGAGATTACTGTTAGCACCAAGGTTAATACTAGACCAGCAATCAAGAAGTAAACAGTACACCAATCAAGGAACTACGAGCGCAGGCAAACAAGCAGCAGTAAACAAGGCCAGGCCGGAGCCACCCAAAACAATCTCACCACATTGACAGGGCAAGCAGTGTATATAACATGAAAGCAATCCCTACTACCCCCGTATCCCTGAAAGTAAAGCCTACCTCGAAAATAAGCCTAGCTTGATTTGG
This sequence comes from Bothrops alternatus, assembly GCA_034064705.1. Lineage (NCBI taxonomy): Eukaryota > Metazoa > Chordata > Lepidosauria > Squamata > Viperidae > Bothrops > Bothrops alternatus. The sequence goes on from JARGCV010000212.1 coordinate 847,833, forward strand.
GGGGGGCTAATATATGCCCTACCCGCAAAATAAGCCCTAGTTTTGAGGTGAGGCACATGCCTAAAAATCCAGCTGGGCTGGGGGAGTGGATCTGCCCCATGTGCCCCACACCCCATTACCTTGCAGCCAGGCCTCTCCTCACCGGCCCACTTCTTCTTCTGAGGCGTCTTCTGCAGCCAGGCCTGCATTTCTGGAAAGGCCACTGCAGCCGAGAACTAAGCTATAGATTGAATCCTCTGCATAGGCCTTCTGGAAAGGCCTGACTGTGAAATGCAGGCCAGAATGCAGCTGCAGAACTTTGGCCCCAGAAGAAGTGGACCAGCTGGGCAGGTCTGTTGGTGGCAGGAGGTGAGTAAAAAAGACACCCCCTGAAAATAAGACCTGGTGCTTCTTTTGGAGGCAAAAAATAAAATAAGACCCGGTATTATTTTCAGGGAAACACAGTAGCACTGATGATGTTACCCAATTGGGTCTGCAAGAAAATCACCAAACTCAGAGACCCCCAAGGACCTCACCTTTTAAAATAAATCACATAGTAGGTAGTATTAGTCTACCTAACCTTTCTGACCATAGGATGGAGAAGAAAAGAATAAGGGGATTATGTCCTATGATGATGATGATGATGATGATGATGTCCTATGAGGAACGGTTAAAGGAATTAGGAATGTTTAGTCTACAGAAAAGAAGACTGAGAGGAGACATGATAGCTGTCTACAAATACCTGAAGGGCTGTCACAGTGCAGAGGGATCAGCCCTGTTCTCACTTGCCCAAGGAAGGACTAGAAACAATGGGATGAAACTGCAGGGGAAAAGATTCAGATTAGATGTTAGAAAAAAATTTCTAACAGTAAGGGTGATCGACCAGTGGAACAGATTGCCACAGGAGGTGGTGAGCTCCCCTTCGATGGAGGTCTTCAAGCAGAGACTGGACGACCATCTGTCTGGGATGGTTTAGGGAATCCTGCCTTGAGCGGGGGGTTGGACTCGATGACCCGGGAGGTCCCCTCCAACTCTACGATTCTATGATTCACCTTTCCACTGTTACTTCTGATGGAACACTTTAGGCTAGCCCAGGGGTAGGCAGCCTTGGCTCTCTTATGACTCGTGGACTTCAACTCCCAGAATTCCTGAGCCAACATGGCTCAGCATGGAAACCTCTCCATTTCTCCCCAGCATGGAAACCTTTCCATTTCTCCTCAGCTTGGTTGGCTCTGGAATTCTGGGAGTTGAGGTCCACGAGTCATAAAAGAGCCAAGGTTGCCTAGCCCTGGCCTAACCAATTCCATTGGAATGTTCCAAGTAAGGCTGTTTTATCCCAAACTTGAAACAAATTTCCTTTTTTCATTTAGGAAGTCGCTACTGTGTTAAAGCACGCTGTACAAGAAGGTAGCCAATCCTATGGTAATGGGCAGGAAGATTCTGTTTGCAGCTAATCTGATGTTAGATATGTAAAAAAAAATAGTTTTGACTGCAAAATTGAGTTACTGGCTTAAATGTTTTGCACAAATCATTTCAGACAGCCTTGGACATCAGACAGTCGGTGTTTGGTGGCAAAAACATCCATGTAGCTACAGCCCATGAAGATCTGGCATACTCTTCTTACGTTCACCAGTACAGTTCGGGAAAATTTGATAATGCACTGTGAGTACTGTATCCCTTTAGGGCCCAAATGATTTTGTTACTTTATTTCAAAGTCTTATTTCAATGTTAGAGAAGTATGTTTTGCTGAGATAGTAAATTTCAGAATTCATTTCCGCCCTTTTGCCACCACGAAAGATAATTTCCTTTTGTCCTACATCTTTTCCCTGTTTTACTTTCTAAATAAGGAGTTATAAAAATACTCGGCCGCCATTTGTTTTTGTTTTTTTAGATTTTGAGACACTGCGCTGTACAGGTAGTCCTCAACTTACCAACTAGTCTTTTTAGCAACCATTCAAAGTTACAATGGCATAGACAAAGGGGACTTGCAGCTGGCACTCACACTTACAAGTATCCCCACAGTCACATGATCAAAATATGGGCACTTGGCAACTGGCATGTACTTACGACAGCTGCAACACTCCTGGGCCGTGTCATTGCCATTTGTGACCATCCCAGCCAGCTTCGAACAAATGAAGCCAAAGGGAGAAGCCGGATTGACTTAACGACTGCACGATTCACATAACTCCTGCACTGATTTGCTTAACAACCATGGCAGAAAGGTCGTAAAATCAGGCCTGACTCCCTTAACAGTTGCCTTGTTGAGCAGTGGAAATTCTCGTCCCAATTGCGGTCCTAAATTGAGGACTACCTGCAAAACAGAATCGAGCTGTCCACATTTTAAAATAAAATATCTAAACTTTTTTTTTTTTTAGTACGCCACACTTCAAATAACAAGATTAGGCACCTCCTATGGGGAAGGGGTACAGGGTTCTGCTCTCTTACCCCTCCTTTTTCAACATCTACACCAAGTTTCCATTTTGGGATTTGGCATCTTCAGTGTGCTGAAGATTGCCAATTATGTCTTCCAAGTGTTCCACGTGATACTAGCAGTGTTCCAGTATCTGAGGGGCTGCCACAGAGAGGAGGGGGTCAATGTATTCTCCAAAGCACCTGAAGGCCAGACAAGGAATAAAGGATGGCAACTGGTCAAGGAAATGAGGAATTTTCTGACAGTGAGAACGGTCAACCAACAGTTTGCCTTCAGAAATTGTGGAAGCTTCATCACTGGAAGCTTTCAAGAAGAGACTGGACTGTCATCTGTCAGAAATGGTATAGGTTCTCCTGCTTAAGCAGGGGGTTGGACTAGATGACCTACAAGGCCCCTTCCAACTCTGTGATTCTATTCCAGTGATGGCGAACCTTTTAGAGACCGAGTGCCCAAACTGCAACCCAAAACCCATTTATGCATTGTCGGGTGCCAGGTGGCTGTGGCCCATTGGATGGGTATGGGCCATTGGGTGGGCATGACTGCGGTGGTAACGGCAGACTGGGTGGGACTAAAAAGTTCAATCAACCCCAACTTTACAAGATCTTTTTTTTTCCCACGAGAAGTTGAAATTGACTGATTAATTGAACCTTTTTTTTTTTGTACATGGCGGCAGAGGCCTAAAGCGAAAAGGTTTTATAAAACCCAGCTGAAGGTCTAGGACTGGGGCGACGGCGCGCGTGCCCACAGAGAGGGCTCCGAGTGCCGCCTCTGGCACCCGTGCCATAGTTTCGCCACCACTGACCTACAGCATGCCTATCTTGCCAGCTCTGATAGGCTGGACAGAAATGGCTGGAGAGAAAGAACATTTAAGGTTGACTCAGCCTTCCATAGGTTCGCCACCACTGATTAATGGCATGGGTCCAGCGTATCTGAGAACCATCTCACCCCGATGGGATTAGCCTGCCCCACTCCTTCCAGCAGAAAGGGCCTACTCCAGATCCCATCAGCTGAAGAATTTCAGCTGGCAGGGTCCAAGAGAAGAGCCTTTTCTGCTGTGGCCCCCGTCCTCTGGAATATTCTCCCACTGGAGGTGAGGTCCACCTCCACATACCTGGCCATCTGGAAGAGTCTGAAAATTTGGCCCTCTCAACTCACAGGCTGCCCTTCATCTTGGTTCTTAGCTTTTCTCTTTAATTCCTCTAATTTTAATTGTTTTTATAGTACTTTTTTATCGCTCAAGTCGCTTTCTCAGTGAGACGGGTGCATAGAAATTTAATAAATAAATGTCAGCAGTCGTTAGGGAGGCATTTACACAACTATGTCTGGTTCACCCGTTGCGTCCTTTCTTAAATCAGGAAGTCCTTCAGATAGTTACTTATGCCCTAGTCACATCACAGCTTGAGTACTGCAATGTCTCTACTTGGGGCTGCCCTTGAATACCACCTGGAAGCTTCAACTGGTTCAGAATGCAGCTGTGCAAGCAAATGATGGGCATGCCTCAGTATTTGCATATAAGACTTCTGCTTCCTGAGCTGAATTGGTTGCTAATTTGCTTCCGGGCGCCATTCCAGGGGATTCCATAAACGGCATACTGCAGTGATGGCGAACCTATAGCACGTGTGCCAAAGGCGGCATTCAGAGGCCACTTTGTGGGCACATGTGCCATGCCCTGGAGATGGCAACCATACCTCTTAAACCAGCCACCTAAGGTCCCAAGTGGCCAGATACATCCTGGCACGGCTGGTTCCCCCCCCCTCCCGTCCCATCCCTCCTGGCCTCACATGCTCTACTTTTCCCAGACATGACCCACTGCATCGCCTCCTCAGCTGTCGGCCAGCTGTCCAGCTCAGAGGCGGCTTCTCTGAACTGCTGGCGACGGGCTGTGGAGCCCCAGAGTGCGCCAGTTGAGGGGCCAGCAGGCTGTGACTGCTGACGGACACTGTCGGCCCCCATGCGCTCGCTGGCCTCTGTGTGCGGGGGCTGATGGTGTCAGGCAGCAGCGGCCCCTGCTTCGCCTTGCCCCGTGGCAATGATACCCCCACCCTGCCTCGACTCAACTCACCCCACAGGATGAGCCTCCTGTCCACCGCCCCACCTGCCAGAGACCACCTGGATCTCCCCCTGCCCGGCCCCCAGAGGCATCCCTCCCCATGAGCAACATCAAAGTGACCACACCCACACATAACCATCCCAGTGGGCCACATCCCACCTGGCACCTGGCGATAAATAAGTGGGTTTTGGGTTGCAGTTTGGGCACTCGGTCTCTAAAAGGTTCGCCATCCCTGACATAATGCAATGTTTCTCAACCTTGGCTGCTTTAAGACGGGTGGACGTCAACTCCCAGAATTCTGCGAATTGAAGCCCACCCATCTTAAAGCGGAGAAGGTTGAGAAACACTGGCCTAGTGAGTGAAAGGAACGGGAGAGGAGAGGAAACGCTGTGTTTTCTACCATCAGGACCTATTCCTTGTTTCAGGTGGGAAAGTTGTGGCTCCGAGTCTTCAGAGAGGAGTGGCATATAAGTCCAAATAAATAAAAAATAAATAAATAAAATTTTCACACCGATGGGGTTGGCACAGTTCCAGGAGCTCAAGTGTTCCTCTTGCTTGTTTTTGATCTTTAGATTCCATGCAGAACGTGCGATTGGTATCATCACCCACATTCTCCCAGAAGATCACCTGCTCCTCGCCTCTTCCAAAAGAGTTAAAGGTATTACCTGCCAGCTGGGTTTAGCTGCCACAGGAAGGAAACAGAAATGGCTACTGATGGCTTTAGAGAATTCAGCGCTCTGAGGAAACAGTGATAATTGAGATAAGAAAGACGCCTTTGTGAGTTCCTTGACAATGAGAGCTAGTTTGATCTAGTGCACGGGTCTTCAAACTTGGCCCTTGTATGACTTCTTCAGCTCCCAGAATTCCTCAGCCAGGATGCGTGCCTGGCTGAGGAATTCTGAGAATTGAAGTCCACAAGTCATAAAAGGGCTAAGTTTGAAGACCGCTGGTCTAGTGGTTAAGGCAATAGGCATGAAACCGAGAGACCGTGAATTCTAATCTCACCTTAGACACGAAAACCAAAGCGATCACTGGGAGGTGGTGAGTTCTAGCCCCACCTTAGACATGGAAGTCAGCTGGGTGACCTTGGGCCAATCACCAGGAGACAGTGAATTCTAGTCCCGCCTTAGACATGAAAGCCAACTGGGTGACCTTGGGCCAATCACCAGGAGACAGTTCTAGTCCCGCCTTAGACATGAAAGCCAACTGGGTGACTTTGGGTCAATCACCAAGAGAGAGTGAGTTCTAGTCCTGCCTTAGACATGAAAGCCAATTGGGTGACTTTGGGTCAATCACCAAGAGACAGTGAATTCTAACCCCGCTTTAGGCATGGAAGCTGACTGGGTGACATTGGGCCAGTCGCTCTCAGCCCAACCCACTTCACTTGTTGTAGGGAAATAGAAGGATGAAGGAGTGTGTATGTTTGCTACCTTGCGTTACTTATAAAGTAATAAAAGGTGGGATACAGATAAATAAATGTCTCTTGGGAAGACCAGAACTGGACCCAAGGAGTGCCTGCTCAAAGGGCTGGTTGTTTGAAGGCCTGTTAACGTAGCTGAGGGGTAGTTAAGAAAAACAGCTGGAAAGAGAGAGAGCTGGCTTAAAGCATCAACTTGAAGTTATGGGACAGCAAGATGGCTAGTAGATAGCTTCCAAATCCTGGCTTCCAGGAATAGGAAGCACCCAGCCTTGTACCACATTAATTTCCTTATAAAGTATTTTTAATGTTTCTTTAGAAAAGTGTTGAAATAGATTGGCACCCTTAAAGTGGCATCCTTTCCCCCAGAATCTGAATTGTATCTCCATAAGGGCCCAGCTCTCCCCAGACTGAATTTCTCCAGATAATTTCAAAATTTCCTGATTCGATCACTGGTTAGATCAGCGGTTCTCAACCTTTTCCGGGGCTCGACCTCGGCCCGCATTGCGCATGCGCGGCGCGGTGCATCGCGCATGCGCGGCGCGAAGGGGCGCCATGCGCGAAGGGGCGCATGCGCGGCGCGACAGGGCGCATCGCACATGCGCAGCGCGACAGGGCGCATCGCACATGCGCAGCGCGACGGCGCATCGCAAAGGGGGAAAAATGGCCAACCAAAAAAAATGGCTGACAAAAAAAATGGCGGGCGCGCATGCGCGGCGCGACGGCCCGCATCGCAAAGGGGGGGGAAAATGGCCGACCAAAAAAAAATAAAATAAAAAAATGGCCGACCCCCCCCCAAAATGGCGGACTGCGGTGTTTGGCGACCCCAGTGAAATGGTCGCGACCCACAGGTTGAGAACCGCTGGGTTAGATATAAGCCATAGAAAGGATTTTCTTCAGACCTTCTAAAGAAAATGTATTATGTATCTGATAGCCCCCCCTCCCCCTCCAGAGTCGCCTTATAGGAGACGTGGGCAGCATAGAAATTGAGTAAATAATAAATCGCTGAGATCATCAGCCATCAAAAGAACAACCACTGCAATTCTCCTAACTATCAGAGCTTCTTATATTATACATTACAGGTAGTCCTCAACTTAAAACCATTCGTTTAGTGGCGCTTTGAAGGTACAGCGGCACTGAAAAAGGGAATTCCCACGTTTTTTTGCACTTACGACCGTTGCAGCATTCCGAGGGTCACGTGATCAAAATTCAGACGCTTGTCGACTGACTCGTACTTACGACGCTCGCAGTCTCCTGGGGTCACGTGATCCCCTTTTGTGACCTCCTGACCAGCATAGTCAATGTGTTACTAACTTAACAACTGTAGCAATTCCCTTAGCAACTGTGACAAGAAAGGCCGTGAAAATGAGGCAAAACTCACTTAACAACTGCCTCACTTGGCAACATAAATTTTGGGCTCCCTTGTGGTCCTAAGTCGAGGACCTTGTAATAATGCAGTTATCTGCGCAAAATATTCAGAGGGGAATCATCTCTGAAGTCTTTCTATCTGCCTGCCAGGAAGCAATCTGGGGGTTTGCCCGTCATTTTGAAATGGTTTACAGGTAGTCCTCAACTTAACGACCACAATGGAGCCCAAAATTTATGTTGCTAAGCGAGACAGTTATGAGGTGAGTTTTGTCCCATTTTATGACCTTTCTTGCCACGGTTGTTAAGTGAACCTGGCTTCCCCATTGACTTTGCTCGTCAGAAGGTCGCAAAAGGTAATCACATGGAACCCTCCCCCCCAGGACACTGGAAGCATCATGAATACGAGTCACTTGCCAAGTGTGACCAATTTGATCACGTGACTGTGGGGATGCTGCAACGGTGAAGAACAGTCATTTTTCTGTGCCGTTGTAACCAAATGACTAAGTCGAGGACTACCTGTACTTGGGTTCCATCCATTTATTAAGGTTGCACCTCTTCCACACTTAGCCTGGCAAAGAGGTTCCTTGAATCAGATGTGTAAGAGCGTGCACCGTCTTATTGTGCGAGATAACCCAGGAAGTAAACACAGTAAACAGTGGTCTGTATTAAATAGTGCTTTATCTTACACTATCTACAATATCATACCCCAGGAACAATATACATGCATGTGCTAATACAGCAGCATCTAACACACCCCGGTTACAGCAGGAAGTGGAGGAGAGAACACATTAGCAGAGCCTTCCCTTTGTACCAGGGGTCCCCAACCTATGGTCCGAGGCCCACTGCCGGGCCGTGGCCACCGGGCTGCGGGACAGGCTGGCCAGTACGCACATGCATGTGGGCATGTGCACAGCGCTAGCACAGGAGGTGGCTAGCTCCTGTGTGCCTGTACAAACCGGGCCGCTAGTGGCCTGTGCGTTGTGTGGTATGTTTGTGCTTGTGCTCAGCACTAACAGATGAGGTGGTTAGCGCCTGAGCGCCTGCGCAAACAGGTCCACTCAGGTGCGCGGGTTGCACACTCCATTTGCGCTAGCAAAGGAGGCAGCTAGCACCTCTGCGCCTGCGCAAATGGGGCCCCTAGCACTGTGTGGGTTGCGCGGCCTGTTTGCGCATGTGTGCAGCACTAGCAGAGGAAGCTAGTTCCTGTGCGCCTGTGCAAACGGGGCTACTAGCGCCTTGTGGGTGCACGCAGCCCATTTGTGCGCAGGCAAATTTCACAGCTGCTCCCTTTCCCTCCGGGCCGCCAGCATGAAAAGGTTGGTGACCTCTGCTTTATACAAAGGCTCTTAAAGAGACACAGACCCTGCTGAGTCATTCCCATTATTCTTACATTACATAAGCTGGTTAGCTGTTAAATCAATACCTTGACAAGATGCCTGTCTGACGTCTTGGGGCTGCAACTCCCAGAATTCTTAGCCTGAAATTCTAGTGCCCACCAGATTGGAAATGGTTGATTGAAATGCAGCTTGAAATCGAAAGGCGTTCTCCGTAAGGTCGTCCTCGGCATTCTGCCCTTTGTTTAGAAACTGTTTGAAGTTACCATCCTTCCCAGCATCTCCACGGTCACATGATAAAAATTTGGCAAGCCAAAATGGCTGCAGCGTCCCGCGGTCGTGTAATCACCATCCCCGCCGGCTTCCACTGAGGAAAGTCAATGAGGGAGGAGCCAGATTCGCTTAACAACAGCATGATTCACTTAACAATGCAGCAATTCGCTCAACAGCCACTGCAGTAAAGGTCTAAAATGGGGTGTGGCTCACGTAACAACTGCCTTGTTTACCAACGGAAATTCTGGTCCCTGTTGTGGTCGTAAGCCGAGGACTACCTACAGCAGAATTTCTTACAATTGGTGTGAAAAGGGCTTGGAAGACTAATGGCAAGTTTACACTGATATGGCTAGACAGAAGATTTGAAAGGTCAGAGCAGAGCAGATCTACCTGAATAGCAGCTCAACCTGAGGTTGCTTGTCCTGTTGACTGAGAACTCTGGGACAGGTTAAAAGCTGAAAGAGCTTCTTCGTCTAATTCTGGAAGACGACTTTCAGACCATGGTCTTCTTCACTAGCCACATACCTTCTAATACCTTTTATCAATCCATGATGGCGCAGTGGTTAGGATGCAACCTTGCAGGCGAATTCTGCTGACTGCCAGCAGTTCGTTTCTACGGCTCAAGGTGGGCTCAGCCTTCCCTCCTTCCAAGGTTGGTAAAATGATGACCCAGATGGTTGGGGGAGGGGGGCATAGGCTCACTCTGTAAACCTCTTAGAGCAGTGTTTCTCAACCTTGACCATTTTAAGGCATGTGGACTTCAACTCCCAGAATTCCACAGCCAGCATTGGCTAAATAAAGGTACTTAAAAGGAAAAGGAAAATAAAATATAGGAATCTCTCTCTCTCTCTCTCTCTCTCTCTCTCTCTCTCTCTCTCTCTCTCTCTCTCTCTCTCTCTCTCTCTCTCTCTCTCTCTCTCTCTCTCTCTCTCTCTCTCTCTCTCTCTCTCTCTCTCTATGTCTGTCTGTCTGTCTCTTTCACTCCCTCTCTATCTATCTAATCTACTATCTCCTCAATCTGTCTGTCTGTTTCTCTGCCTATCTATCTGTCTCTCCGTCTGTCTGTTTCTCTGCCTTTCTATCCATCCATCCATCCATCCATCCATATATCCATATAATCTATCATCTCCTGGATCTATCTCCTGGATCTATCTGTCTGTCTGTCTGTCTGTCTAACTATCTACCTACCTACCTATCTATCTATCTATCTATCTATCTATCTATCTATCTATCTATCTATCTATCTATCTATCTATCTATCTATCTATCATCGTCTGCCTGCCTGCCTGCCTGCCTGCCTGCCTGCCTGTCTGTCTGTCTGTCTGTCTGTCTATCTATCTACCGTATCTATCTATCTATCTATCTATCTATCTATCTATCTATCTATCTATCTATCTATCTATCTATCTATCTATCTATCTATCTACTGGATCTATCTGTCTGTCTGTCTCCCTGCCCCCCTTTCTCTCTCTGTCTCTCTATGTAACCATGTGATACCTTTAAGATTTGTGCCCCTTTTCTTTCCCCCTTTAAAGCGCTTATCCTGGAAGAGATTGCGATCGACTGCCACAATAAGGAAACCGAGCAACGGCTACTCCAGGAAGCTCACGACTTGCACCTCTCCTCTCTCCAGCTGGCCAAGAAAGCGTTTGGGGAATTCAACGTTCAGACAGCAAAACACTACGGCAACCTTGGCCGGCTTTATCAGTCAATGAGGAAATTTAAGGTAAATCCAGCCTTATCGCAGCGGTGGGCAGGAATTTGCTAACAGGCCTTTTGTAGGAAACAGGTAGTCCGGACCGGTTTCAGTCAAAAACATCACAAATTGCAGTCATCTGGGATGCTGCAAACAGCCATCAGTGCGGGCCAGTTGCAAAGTGCCCACGATGCAGTAATGTGCTTGCAGGGGGAGCAGTGTGGTAACTTCAAAACTGGGTTCGAAAGCTTTGGCGGTCATAACTTCAAGTGGTTGTAGGTTAAGGACTACCTGTATTTTCTTTGTAATGTATTACTTTGTAATAATATTTGCTAATTAATTTTGTCTTTTTTTTTTTTTGTATCACCAAGCTACTAAACTTCATTTTTCACACAACAACTACAGGTTATAAATAAGATCATTGGTTTGATGTGCAGGTTTTCTGCATTCCTTGCCTGTTTGGGTTTTTTTTGATTAAGGAGTATGAAAATAACTTCTACTTCATTTTATTCTTTCTTTTTTTAAAAAATGCATATGATTTTTTTGTATGGCTCCTAGATAAGACAGACCTGTTAATATTATGCTAGGATAAGTCAGCTAAACCAGGGCTTGTCAACTGGCGGTACGCGTACCACTTGCGGTATGCGAGCACCTGGCTGGTGGTACGCGGCGTCACCTTCCTTCTCCCCCGCGGCGTCGCCTTCCTCCCTCCCCGCTCCTTCCCACCTTGTTTGTGGAAAATCTGCTGCTTGGCGGCAGCCTGCACGAACTTTCCCGAATGTGCCCTGCAGGAGGCACGTGAAGAGCGCAGGCGCAGAGCAAGGCCCCGCCCTCCCAGGGACTCATTGTGCAGCAACTGGTTTGAATCAGATCAGCGAAGGGGAAGCCGCCGCAGCACTGAACTCCTGCGCCCGTCAGCTGGCGACCCCCGAACTTGGCGCTTGTCAGCTGGGAGGTCTGGATCCGGTGCCGGTTTCCTTTGCCACCCCACACGTCTTCCTCGACCCCTCCCCCAGCCCGCTCATGTTGAGCCGCCAGGACTTGACAGGGAGGAAGGAGGAAGGGACTCCTCCTCCTCCTCTCCTAAGGTTCAAAGCATGATCAGCTTCCCAAGGGCGCCACAATCCCAATTCGTGTGTTTCTGCCGTACCTCCTCGGCACTCCGGGAATGGGGCGGGCGGAAGAAAGCTTGGCTAGGCTAGGCAAAGAAAAGCCACGGAGCCACGCGAGCTCAGATCGCAGGCAGGCCGGGGAAGGGGGTGAAGAAGAGGAAGGAGATTGGGAGAGAAGAAACGCCAAGCTTGTCCTTGCCTCTCCAAGAACCTCCTTCGCCACCTCACAGGAACACCTGGTTTCAGATTTACGCCGCAAAAGTTTTTCTCACGCAGAGGAGAGAGGAAAAACAATTGCGGAACACTCGGGAATCCCTTGCAAGGCGCCATGTGCCTTGGTGCTTATTTCCTAATGCCTTCCCCCCATGTTTTCTGCTCCACCCCGAATTCGCCTCCCTTCCACTCTCCTTATGCAGCCATCTATGGTCTTAATACAGCCCTAAGTCTGTCTCACTTTCAACACCCCCTAAAATTCCTCATTCAGGCAGGCTTCCAGAATTTGGCTGGCAGGATGCAGGTAACCTCTCCCCCCTGTCCTGCCCCCCTCCCACGGCGCCGCTCCGCGTCCTGCGCCTCCGCGTCCTGTGTCTCAAGCCTCCGTGGCACAACTGCTGACATTATGCTTGGGCAGAAGACTTTTTCTTTTAACAGATGGGGCAGGTGGGCCCACATTTGCGGGCAGGCAGGACCCCGCCCACCGAGCCACCGCCTCCCCATCGCCCTCCACGCCAGCCGGCTCCGTCGCCAGACCTCCCAGCTGACAAACGCAGGAGTTTGGCGCTGCAACGGCCTCCCCTTCGCCCTCCGCACCGGCCAAAGTGTTGCCGGTCGTTCCAGCCGACGGCTGCAGGTCCAGGGGTCGCCAGCTGACGGGCGCAGGATTTCGGCGCCGCAGCGGCCTCCCAGCCACCTGCTTCTTCGGCTGGAGCAGTTGCCAGGGCTTGCATGATCCCCAAGGGCTGCTGACGCACTCCCCGCTGCCGGAGGCCATGCAAGCCCTGGCAACTGCTCCAGCCGAAGAAGCAGGTGGGTTGGGAGGCCGCTGCGGCACCGAAATCTTGCGCCCGTCAGCTGGAACGTCAGGCAACGCTTTGGCCGGTGCGGAGGGCGAAGGGGAGGCCTCCGCACACTAAACTCCTGCGCCCGTCAGCTGGCGACCCTCCGAACTTGTGCTTGTCAGCTGGGAGGTCTGGCGACGGAGCCGGCTGGCGTGGAGGGCGACGGGGAGGCGGCGGCTCGGCGGGCAGGGTCCTGCCTGCCCGCGAATGTCAGGCCCACCTGCCCCATCTGTAAAAGAAAAAGTCTTCCGCCCAAGCATAACGTTAAGGATTTTAAGGATCTTTGAGAGGGAGAGAGAAATAGAGAGAGGGAGAGAAAGAGGGAAAGAGAAATAGAAAGAGGGAGAGAGAAGAGAGGGAGACAGGGAGAGAGAGAGAGGAAGAGAAAGAGAGAGAAAGGGAGACAGAGAGAGAAAGAGAGACGGAGAGAGAAAGGGAGAGAGGGAAAGAGAAAGGGAGAGAGAGAAAGAAGGAGGGAGAGGGAGAGAGAAAGGAGATGGAGAGGGAAAGAGAAAGGGAGAGAGGGAGAAAGAGGGAGAGAGATTAAATTAGTAACATGGTTGTTCAGTGAATCTGGTTTCCCCACTAACTTTGCTTGTCGCGAGGTAGCAAAAGGTGATCACATGACCCTGGAACAACGTGACCATCATAATAAGAATCGGTTGCCAAGCAACCGAATGGAAATCACAAGACCCTGGGGATGCTGCAGTGGTCATGAGTGTGACAAATGGTCATAAGTCACTTTTTCCAGTGCTGTTGTAACTTTGAACAGTCACCAAGCAAACTGTTGTAAGTTGAGAACTACCTATCCCTTTTTTCCATTATTATTTTTTTTTTGTCATCAAGCTTTTGACACCTTGCTGCGCGACTGGTGGTCCTCGGATGTTGCCATATTCTAAAGTGGTACAATCGGTGAAAAGGTTGAAAAGCCCTGCGCTAAACAACCTGCTCACTTACAGGTAGTCCTGGACTTACAGTGGCAATTGAGCCCAAAATTTCTATTGCTCAGTGAAGACAGTTGTTAAGTGAGTTTTGCCCCATTTTACGGCCCTTTTTTGCCCGCTCTTAAATGAATCCCTGCCGTTGTTAAATTAGTCACACGGTTGTGAAGTGGATCCGGCTTCCCCATTGACTTTGCTTGCCAGAAGGTCGCAAAAGGGGATCACATGACCCCGGGACACTTGTAACCGTCATAAATACAAGCAAGCATCTTGAGTTTTGATCGCATGACCATGAGGATGCTGCTATGGTCGTAAGTGTGAAAAACGATCACGAGTGCCGTGGTGACTTCGGCCGCTCGCTAAGCGATTGGTTGCAAGTTGAGGATTGCCTCTATGTAGAACAGGGGTTCTCAACCTTGGCAACTTTAAGACTTGTGGACTTCAACTCCCAGAATTCCTCAGCCAGCAAAGCTGGCTGAGGAATTCTGGGAGTTGAAGTCCACAAGTCTTAAAGTTGCCAAGGTTGAGAACCCCTGATGTAGAAGGAAGACAGGTGTGTATCGTTGAAATGGCATTATGGACCCAGCTGTTAAAAAAAAAGTCTTGATTGGAAGAAATAGTAGTGGTCATGGGAATTCAAATACACCTACTTCCTTCTTTCCACCTCAGTGCTTAATTTAGACAAGGACCTTTTTCACCCTCCCCAAGAATAGAATAAAGTGTCACAGACGTTCACAGCCAGAATGGAGCAGATTCAAATTCAGCCACTCCACCACATCTTCCATAATAATAATAATAATAATAATAATAATAATAATAATAATAATAATAATAATAATAATAATAATAATAATAATAATAATAATAATAATAAAGTTGGAAGGGGCCTTGGAGGTCATCTAGTCCAACCCCCTGCTCAGGCAGGAAACCCTATACCATTTCGGACAAATGGCTGTCCAGTCTCTTCTTAAAAACCTCCAGTGTTGGAGCATTCACCGCTTCTGGAGGCAGGTAGTTCCACTGGTTAATTGTCCTCACTGTCAGGAAGTTTCTCCTTAGTTCTAGGTTGCTTCTCTCCTTGATGAGTTTCCATCAGTTGCTTCTTGTCCTGCCTTCAGCCGCCTTGGAGAATTGCCCCACTCCATCTCAAAATTCTTTCGTTTGGCCGATTTCTCAGGTGCCCTCTTGTCTGAAAGGTTTGGAAGCTTGGCTTTTTGTTTTAAGATTTTTAAGAAAATTAGCTTGTATTCTCAAGCAGGCAGAAACATGAAAAAAAAATAGCCATTAGCGACTCCTGCGTCAGTATCTGACCATTTTGGCTATTGCAGGAGGCGGAAGAAATGCACATCAAAGCAATTCAGATCAAGGAACAGCTGCTTGGTCAAGAAGATTACGAAGTCGCTCTTTCGGTGGGACACCTCGCCTCGCTCTACAACTATGACATGAATCAGTACGAAAACGCTGAAAAGCTTTATTTGCGATCCATCGCAATTGGTGGGTCATTTCTTTAACTGTTCAGGGGAAGGGTGGAGATCGGGGGGGGCTGGGAGCTCATTGACCCTCATTTATAGAAAATTGATAGACAGACGGACATACAGGTAGATACTGACAGGTAGATTGGATGGATGGACGGACGGACGGACAGACGGAAGACAGACAGACAGATAGATATAATGGATGGATGAATGGATATAGTAAATAGATGGATGGATGGTGGGTGGATAGATAGATAGATAGATAGATAGATAGATAGATAGATAGATAGATAGATAGATAGATAGATAGATATAATGGATGGATGGATGAATGAATGGATATAGTAAATGGACGGATAGATGGATGGATGGTGGGTGGGTAGGTGGGTGGATGGATGGATAGATATAATGGATGGATGGATATAGTAGATGGATAGATGCATGGATGGAGAGTGGGTTGGATGGATGGATGGTGGGTGGGTGGATGGATAGATAGATATATAGGTAGATAGGTGGATTGATGGATAGATAGATAGATAGATAGATAGATAGATAGATAGATAGATAGATAGATAGATAGATAGATAGATAGATAGATAGATAGATATAATGGATGGATGAATGGATATAGTAAATAGATGGATGGATGGTGGGTGGATAGATAGATAGATAGATAGATAGATAGATAGATAGATAGATAGATAGATAGATAGATAGATAGATAGATAGATAGATAGATATAATGGATGGATGGATGAATGAATGGATATAGTAAATGGACGGATAGATGGATGGATGGTGGGTGGGTAGGTGGGTGGATGGATGGATAGATATAATGGATGGATGGATATAGTAGATGGATAGATGCATGGATGGAGAGTGGGTTGGATGGATGGATGGTGGGTGGGTGGATGGATAGATAGATATATAGGTAGATAGGTGGATTGATGGATAGATAGATAGATAGATAGATAGATAGATAGATAGATAGATAGATAGATAGATAGATAGATAGATAGATAGATAGATATAATGGATGGATGGATGGATGAATGAATGGATATAGTAAATGGACGGATAGATGGATGGTGGGTGGGTAGGTGGGTGGATGGATGGATAGATAGATATAATGGATGGATGGATGGATGGATGGATGGATATAGTAGATGGATAGATGCATGGATGGAGAGTGGGTTGGATGGATGGATGGTGGGTGGGTGGATGGATAGATAGATATATAGGTGGATAGGTGGATAGATAGATATATAGGTAGATAGGTGGATTGATGGATAGATAGATAGATAGATAGATAGATAGATAGATAGATAGATAGATAGATAGATAGATAGATAGATAGATAGATAGATAGATAGATAGATAGATAGATAGATAGATGATAGTAAATGGATGGATGGCTAGACAGACAGATTTTTATAGCCAGTTCAAGCAAGCCTGTAGGGCAGTGGTGGCGAACCTATGGCACGAGTGCCAGAGGCGGCACTCAGAGCCCTCTCTGTGGGTACATGTACCATGCCCTGGAGATGGCAACTGTCCCCCTTCAACCAGCCGCCGGCTAACTCGCCGAGGTCCTACGTGGCTGGATGCATCCCGGCACAGCTGGTTTCCCTCCCCCCCCATCCCATCCCTCCTGGCCTCGCATGCTCTCTTTTTCCTGGGCACGACCCACTGCATCGCCTCCTGAGCTGTCAGCCATCCGCCCAGCTCAGAGGCGGCTTCTCTGAACTGCTGGCGGTGGGCTGCGAAGCACCGGTTGAGGGGCCGGCAGGCTGTGGCTGCTGACGGACACTGTCGGCCCTCATGCGCTCGCTGGCCTCTGTGTGCGGGGGCCGATGGTGTCAGCCTTGCCCCATGGCAATGGCACCACCGCCCTTCCTCACCTCACCCCGCAGGATGAGCCTCCTGCCCACCGCCCCACCTGCCAGAGACCCCCTGGATCTCCCCCAACCCTGCTCGGCCCCCACAGGTGTCCCTCCCCAGGAACAACATCAAGGTGATCACGCCCATCTTGGCCACACCCACCCAGTCTGTCATGACCACCACAGCCATGCCCACCCAGTGGGCCATGCCCACCTGGCACCCGGCAATAAATAAGTGGGCTTTGGGTTGCAGTTTGGGCACTCGGTCTCTAAAAGGTTCGCCATCACTGCTGTAGGGAGATCCTCCTGATCACTTAGATTCTCGTGGTCAGTGCGTTTTAAAGCATTTAAAGCAGAATCCCCGATTTATCATTTAGACCTAAATTATTAACTGGTTAATCATTGGATGTAATTAAGGTAATTGATTAATATAAATTCCCTTTGAAGAAAGAAAGCAGGAAGAATCATGGGGGGCTTGGAGCAAAGAGTTAAGCTTTTTTGTAATTGTTGGAGATGATGACATCTTCCCAGAAAAAGAAACTTTGGAGTTCTTCCAGGATCCCCCCTCTCCCCCCCCCAAATGGATTATTCTTTTTATAAGTCCAAACTTCCTTGGAAGAATCTGAAGGAGTCTGTTTCTAGAACCATTTTATTCATACTCCCCCCCAAAAAAATTTCTATTTTTTTTTTTTAAAAAAAAGAAAATTCTTTCCGTATCTCTAATTTTAAAATGCAGAAACTATACTTTAATACGTCAGCCTTTAATATGGTTCTTGGTTTTTTTTCCAATTTTGTTGTTTTAGGAAAAAAGCTTTTTGGGGAAGGTTACAGTGGACTAGAGTATGACTACAGGGGCCTCATTAAACTGTACAACTCCATTGGCAACTACGAGAAAGTATTTGAATACCACAATATCTTAGCCAACTGGAACAGATTGCGGGATCGGCAGTTTTCAGTCACAGATGCCCTGGAGGACGTCAGCACCAGCCTTCAGTCAACTGAACAGGTCGTCCAGACTTTCCTGATGTCCCAGACCGAAGGACCCGTTTGCTAAGGAACTTGGTCAATTTTACCAATTCTTGTTTCCTTCTTGGTTTTCCCCTAAATTTACGTGGGAAAAGTCATACTGTGAAATTCGAAACCATATGTATTTTTTTTTCTTTTTCCAACCCTCCTTTCCCGGAGCTATTTTAAAAAAACAACAACAATAATAATAATAATAATTTGCATTGAAACACTGGTCCAGTCCATAAAAAAAAATCCCATTTTGGGGATGACGTCAACTTTTGATGGAGTGACCATAAGCCGGACGTGTGTGCTAAATGCGCGAGCATAAGCACAGCATATTTTGTTCGGGTTCAAGGTGTGTGTCTGCGCACGTGTGTGTGTGTGTGTGGTTCACAAACACGTACACACAAGCATGTGCGCGTGGGGAAAAAAAAGATCTCTAATAATCTTCTCTAATTTTTTTTTTGTTCCAAAAAGCCACTTTACAAGAAATTGCTGCAAAGACTAGAGAGAAATAAAACCATTTGACAGTTTGTAAAGAGTTGCATTCTTAATTGAGAAAAAAAGGGGGCCAGTCATGTAAAACGTGGATTATTTCCTTTCTTCAATAAATGGAGAGAATCTTATTCAGTATTAGGGCCCTGCAGAATCTGGATGCAAAGGGGTGTGGGGGGAAATAGGATGAGGACTTGTGTGTAGTCTCTGTCGGAAACGTCTTTCCTTGGGCTCACACGGAAGTGGCGATCAGCTGTTGACCCAAAGTGTCGGAACTAGATGGCTTAAGAAAGTACTTTGTTCCTAAACCAGGGATAGACAACCTTGTCTCTTTTATGACTCGTGGACTTCAACTCTCAGAATTCCTGAGCCAGCACAGCTGGCTCAGGAATTCTGAGAGTTGAAGTCCACGAGTCATAAAAGAGACAAGGTTGCCTACCCCTGTCCTAAACCCTTCTTGTCCTCTGCATCCAGATTTCTCCACAGTTGGGATTGTTGAGAAATGATTGAAAAGCGGAAAAAACCTGCACATGTACAGAAGGAAGCTGGGAAGGTTTTCCCCTTCTCACTTTGCACTACCTTAAAGCTACAGAGATTTCTTTGAAGAAGGACTATTTGTCTTGTGAACAGCTCTTTTGGAAGCGTGTGTGAACTGGACCTAGTGGGTTCGCACAGTCGTGGCGAGAGCTCTCCAAAATAACCCCCTTTGCCTCCCATTTCTTCTCGTAGTAGGCAAGGTGTTTATTTGGTTTTCCCTTTTTTTTTTTTTGGCGACAGGACCAGGATAATTTAAAGTGGACCAGCCTGCCCTTCGAAAAACAAACAAAACAAAATATTCACCGAACGGTGTCTTATCGTGCTGTTTCTCATGCCCCACGGTTTCCTTTACCCAGTAGATTAATTTAATTAAGGGTGCATTTTTCAACCGTACCCCAAACACAGCAGACAGAGCAGAGAAATATCTTAGCGGCTTCCACCATTTTCAGCCGTTGTAATGTAATGCCTTTTAAACTATTATGGATACACACTAAATGTTATTTTGCATAAAACAAAGCTTTTTAGACACGCTTCTCCATCCTTCCCTTCTGCGTTTTTTCAAAAAAGGCTGTAACTTGCTTGTGCTGAGTTTTTTTTTCTTCTTCTTCTTCTCCGCTTAAAAAGCACCTGGCTTTATTTTATTTTATTTTATTTTATTTTATTTTATTTTGGAGACGACTGTTCTTTTTATACTTTGTAGGGGTCACCGAAATAATATCCGAAGAAGAAGAAGGGAAAAAAGCACAGCAAGGCAGTCTTGGTCTCTTTTGCTTCCCTTTGTGTTTCGAAGCCTCGATATTTTTTTTTTTACACTAAACAAACAACCACAACCTGATTTCCTTAACTTTGTTTTTAAATGCTTGTCACTTCTTCTTCTTCTTCTTCTTTTAAAGCGTTAATGCCTGTCTCACTAACTTGTCTTAATTTGAGGGTGGGGGTTGCCTTTTTCTTTTAGAGGAACTGTCTTTTAATCGTTGGGGGTAATAATTGAAATTTTGGAAGACCTGGGGAGTCTGTGCCCAGTTTGGAAAGGAGAAGCAAAAAACTTGCTGTTACCTCAGTTTTTAATATGGAGACGCTGACGTCGTCTCCGTATATTAAAAGTATTAGTGGGTAGCCCACCCCTATTTTCAGGGGTTTTATCAGCTGCCAGGGAAAGAGCTTTGGCCAGCAGAAAGCACCTCTAGGATTTGGAGTGAATTTTATTTACTGTTTTAACTTTGGGGAGAGAGAAATGAAAGATCTACATGTCTGTTCTTAAAAGTCACAGATTCCGCAAAGAATAGCAATGAGTGGCTTTATATATATTCCTCTTTATCCCAAATATAGCAATACCATTGGCTTTTAACGTAGAATATTGCAGGACAGTCCTTTTTGTTTTGAACTAGTGCCTTTTAAGTCTTCCTTCCTTCCTTCCTTCCTTCCTTCCTTCCTTCCTTCCTTCCTTCCTTCCTTCCTTCCTTCCTTCCTTCCTTCCTTCCTTCCTTCCTTTCTTTCTTTCTTTCTTTCTTTCTTTCTTTCTTTCTTTCTTTCTTTCTTTCTTTCTTTCTTTCTTTCTTTCTTTCCCAGAGGTGGGGGGGCATCTTGTAATTCTTTGGTGAAAAATTTGGAAGCAATTTTTATGTGGGGACAGACCGGAGCAAAAACATTACTTAGAAAAGAGAGTTGACCGTTGGTTTTGGGGGGGCATGGCATCTTGAGATCGGGATCGGGCCCTTGAAAAGGGGTTTGGGAGGTGAGCATCAGCAGTCAGCTTTGGAGCAGTGAGGACAGGTGCAAACCACACCTCCACTTGGACTGGGGTCTCTAGTAAGAAGTTGCAGAAGTTCAGTCCTGTTTGCAGGTAGCTGTATGGGAGCTGTTAATATTTTAAGGCTGTTTTTTCCCCCCGTCTTCTAGTCGGATATGTTTCTGAGTGGTTCACTGTTTTAGGAACGAAGCAGTTGGCTAACTTGTCTGGATAGTTCTTTGCTTTGGGCTTCCCCTGGCCCTTTCAACTCCCATTGTTCACTTTTGTCTTTAAGTGGAATTCTCCGTCAGAGTGGCAGCGTAAACATTTCACATTGCGTTATTATTCCCCGTCCTAGTTTTTAAAACCGTTGTTTCTCTCTCTCTCTCTCCTTCCCAATCTCCTCTCACGCAAAAGCTGCCTGTTGCCTAAATCATGTTGGTTATATTCTCAGTTGCATTTGGTTGATCGAAATAATCCCAGAAGGGAAAATTAAATTAAATCAATTATGTGTTTGTGTTGGCATGTTGCATCGGCCTACCCCTGGGCTTAGCCGTTCTGGTTAACAGTAGGAAGAAAAGTGGAGGACAGGATCCAAAAGAAATATGCCCGGAACATATATTTTTTCCCCTCCATTTGCAGTGAAAACACAGGAAACATTCTTGAACTTTAGAGAAAGATCTGTTTTTTCTTCAGAGTTGGTTTATCAATTGTAGCTCCATCCTCCCAAACGTTTCATTGCGGAATTAGACAGACCCATGTTGGTGGCATGTTATCTGAACCCAAGCTCCCAGATGCTGGCTGTTAGGTCCCTTCATTTTGAAAATCATGACATGCTAAATTCTCACAGCCGCCTAGAACCGGGCAACCAAGGTCCTCGATTTTTCCCATCCTTTCTGAATTCCTTGGAGTAGACTGCTCCCAATTTCTCTGCTGTTTTGGTAAAAGCCTTGCTTGCTACATCAACAGAAAGAATTTGTGATGTCGGGCAAGTTAATTCCAAAGTGTCTCCCTGAATCTTCGTCCCATCATCGTCATCCCTGCCCTGTTATTGCTGGTCACTGGGGGTGATGTGGTAGCGTCCCGCACGTGGGACATTGGCTGCAGTGGCTTTCTCTTTTTCTGAAATTGCAAATAAAACTGGGGGAGGCGGGGAGTGGATCAATGGATAGCTTGAACTCAAAATCAGAAGGAGAAGCAACACAATTCACAAGAATTGTGAATTTTAAATCTTTGGCTGCTAGAAAGACAGGGCTGGGAATATTGGCGAGTAATTTCCTTAGTTGATGTTTTTGAGATGAGTTGTCCTTTCAATGCCAGCTCATGTGCAGTGTTGCCAAGGACATCAACATTTATTTTCTAGTCCAGATCACTTGTTTTACATCATGGGTGGATAGATATAACTAAAGTAGACGATCCAAATTGCATTACTCAGTGGATCATGCACAATGGCACCACAAGGAGCTAGTTGTGACGTTTGGGATACAGTAATTGCAAGGAATTATTCATCTAAGTGGTTCCTCCTTTTGCTAAAGTAATTTGCTAAAGTAATTTAGCAAAAATGATTTTCCCCCCCTTTCCTTTGCCTTCACCTACTCAGAAACCCCAGTAAGCTTTCATCTAGAGCAGGGCTCTCTAAACTTAAACACTTTAAGACTTGCGGACTTCAACTCCCAGAATTCCCTAGCTAGCCATGAGGAATTCTGGGAGTTGAAGTCCACCAGTCTTAAAAGTGGCCAAATTTGGAGTCTCCCTGATCTAGAGCACAACTGGGAGCAGAAGAAGAAGAATTCTTCTCACCAATGGGGACCATGCCGGCGTGCCATGGTACCCATCGAAAACTAGGAAGTGGGAAAAACTAGCAAAAATCTGTATGGTTGTGCTGAACTAATACCGAACTTCAGACATGTGCTGTTAATTAAAGACTGAGAAATTCAAGTCTAGGTATTCAAGGCTCGGTATTCAAGTCTAGTCCAATTAAAACGTTGCATACCGTGAAATTCCAGTTGTTAACATCCTTTGGAAGTGATTTGATTTTTTTTTTTTTTGCAAATCCCCGGACAGGGGGGGGGGTCATTCCTTTTTTCCCTTCTCCTTACTACTGAGAGCATGTGTCGTGAAATAATTTTGCGCAGTCGTGTGACGCGCTTTTGATTAGGAGATAATAAATAAATATAATAAATATCTATGTGAAGATGCACCTATGCAAGCAAAGTGTTCTTTTCCTGGAACGAAATAGGAAATAGTTGCTCCTTTCTTTCACTGGGGATTTTGGCATTCTGAAAACTCACTTTGGACTTCAACTTTCTTTGCCCATTGGATCAGGATTGTGATTAGTGAGCCTGTGTATTAGGGAAACGGGAACCAGCTGAGGAGAGGCTTAAAAATCTTGACACAGGTGTGACATGCTGCTAGGATAGATCTTTTTTCCCTTCCTGCCATAAAATTATAATTATTGCAGAATTTTCCCCACAGAGCTTTTAACAGCTGCTTTAAAGAATTGAATGGCTCTTGAAAGAACATTTCAGATGGCTCCTTCGGAGGCAATGTGTTTGTTTAGTTTCTCTTTCATTTCGGCCTTAACTTGGAAGACTGGCTGGAGGTGAGGAAGCAAGAGAATAGGATAATCTGGTTGGTCCAGTCTACTTTCTTGTTGTGTCTTATTTAAACAAAGACTGCTTCCCTTTGTGAATTTTGAGGACTTGGTTCCAAAGAGATCGTTGGTAGGCGGATGCCCGAGCCAGGCAACCAGAATAAGAATGATAATTTAAGTTGGAGCCCTTGGATTTAAATTGTTTCTGGATTTAAACTGTTGATTGGAAACCAATTTGTGAGCCTAGAACAGGGGTGGACAAGCTTGGCTCTTTTATGACTCGTGGACTTCAACTCCCAGAATTCCTAAGCCGGCCATGCTGAGGAGAAATGGAGAGGTTGCCATGCTGAGCCGTGCTGGCTCAGGAATTCTGGGAGTTGAAGTGCACGAGTCATAAAAGAGCCAAGGTTGCCGACCCCTGGCCTTAGAAAGTTGTGTTTAATTTTGGGGGACTATCTACAGGACAGTTCATACAACAGGTGGTTTAGGATCTGTTTTTCCAGGTGCATTTAAGGATTGCTTGCGGTTTGAGGCGACTGCTTTTTAAAAAACCCCTCCCTGCTCCCAAGGGTGCAAATCCTTTCGTGGCTTGTACACGAGTAGGGAACGTGATCTAGGGCCACGATTTGAACTCGTTCACTTCTGTACACAAAGGGCACAATCTAGCCAAAGGGTAAGGCTCCTTCAGACAGTTTTGGAGTCTCGCCAAAACCGAGAGGGCTTATAAAATTGTCCAAAAGTCGTCTTCTAGAATTGACCAGATTTAATTGAAACGCATCCCGAAGCACCATTGCTATTTTCTCTGCCCACATCTTTAACCGCCATCGTGCAATTGCGGGACTTTGCCATTATTATTCCCCTTGGATGTTTCACGTCTTTGTGACTGTGTCCTCACATCGGTGTCCTTCTCCCCTATCCCATCCCACCTGGGTTTTTTTTTTTTTTAGGGCAGATAAAATTACTGGCTGTAGGAGGATGACCAGGTGTTAGGAGATCAACAAGATCCTTAGAACCCACGCCTTTCAGCGCCCCACCCATGACCACGTTTAGCTCTCCGTGCCTGGCAGGAATCGATCTCGTCCCACTTCGGCAGTTGATGCTTCTTTCACGTGCCTCCTAGAGCGAGGTAGACTTCAGAAGGATTTCGGGAAAAATGCTGCAGACCTCAAGTAACCCCAAGGCCTCTTGTTTCCCTGTTAAAAGGAATCTGGGTTTCATCCGGGCGGCTAACATAATGCCTGAAAATAAAGCCAACCACTTTAAGGACTTCTTCAATTCCTTCTGATTACCATACCTTTTTTTGCAGCTCTCTTTTTTCCCCCCAGCCTGAAAATAATAATAGTAATAGTAATAGAAGAGCTGCTTGAATGAACCACAGAGAGATGCTACCCTCACGTCTGCAGCAATTCCACCAAATTATTATTATTATTTTTAAGTGCACAGCCTTCGTGCCTTCTCGTCAGACACCGAAGCCACTCCAAACTTGGTGCCTTCCGCATGGATTGGACCACCCTTCCCATCACTCCCAGTCAAAATGGCAACGACAACAACAGCACACCCAGTTAGGAAGATGCTCAAGGATTTTTTTCCCCCTTGTGGTCAAAGCTGCTCCATTACTGGGCACGGTGGAGAGGAACCGAGATTGCTGGATTTAAGTCGTGTTCCTCAGCTTCATATTCAAGCCTGAGTGGAAATGTCTATTTTGCTTGTTAATGGCTATTTTATTACTATTATTATTATTATTATTTTGTTGGTTTTGGGTTTTGACACCCGTTTGATCCGTGGCAGAGTTTGCCTCTGGGCCTTGGGAAGGAATAAATCTTGGCTACTTTGCGTGTCCTGTTGTGTTGTAGAGAAGGGGTGAAGGCGATTGTCACGTGGCGAAAATGTGCTTGCAGTGGGGTTCCTCGTGGACAGCAAAGGGGTTCAGTACTTTTTGTCCCCCCCCCAAACTCAGGAATGTTTTTAAGGCAGCGAAGCCCACCTCCTTTTCCGCGAAACCAATTCGCGGATTCTCGTTAGCGAATACAGTACTACGGCGGCAATTGTAGGTATCTTAATAGCATGAAGAGGCCTTAGTGCGTTGTTTTTAAGTGCAGATTTCTTTGGTTTGAAGACATTAAAGAGAAAAAAAATAAGATGGGGAAAAATATATATGCTATATAAATATATAGAGATATCTAGAAACTTGGTGTTTTGACATCCAGGTTTTTTTTTTCAGTGTTGGATCACTAACCCTCACAGGTACCGTGTGTGTAACCATCCTGCACCCCCCCACACACCAGCTTTCCTCTGTATGCATATTCCTTGATATGAGCTATGTTGCCATGAAAGTTAAGATTTTAAAACAGAGGAAAAACTTTTAGCATTGTTTCTTGGGGTGGGGGTGTGGAATGAGCTTTTATTTTTATTTAATATTACCGGTTTCAGTACTATTATTTTTTAATACTCCATGGATCTTAATAGGGGATTAAAACATGTACATAATATTAAGCAGAAATTGTCTTTATCAGCAGTGTTGTTGGAAACCAACCAGCTGAAAGCTGAGTCACACCACCCAGTTGTCTCATAATTCTGAATCCCTTCCATCTTTACTGTGCCACTGTTTCTTATATGAAGACGTTTGGATCATCCTCGGCCATCCCCTTCCTTTTTTTGTATCCGGTGCCACGCCCAACCGCCGTGCTTGAATTTTATTCTTTGTACACATCCAACCATCCTGAGTATGTTTGTAACCAACATTGTGATATTCTGTAATTGTATTGCTAAAAATGAACTATTGACTTAATAAATATAGTGTTCCTGCATGTTGCGTGGGTGTAATATTTGGCTGATCAGAAAAGACACCAATAGAAGATAACATTTATAGCTCAGGGTTGAACTTAAGGGTCCTTGGTGCTCTCTGAGCTGGGTGGTTTTCTTGCAGACGTTTCATGACCCAACTAGGTAACATCATCAGGGCTAGAAGGGAGCGGGGATTGCAGAGTGGAGGAGAAGGAGGAGGAGGACTGTGCGTTCCTTGCTGCTCTGAGCTGGGTGGTTTTCTTGCAGACATTTCATGACCCAGCTAGGTAACATCATCAGGACTAGAAGGGAGTGGGGATTGCAGAGTGGAGGAGGAGTGTAGGATCCTTTCTGCTCTGTGAGCTGGGTGGTTTTCTTGCAGACATTTCATGACCCAGCTAGGTAATATCAAGGCTAGAAGAGAGGGGGGATTGCAAAGTGGAGTAGTAGTAGTAGTAGTTGCACTCTGGAGTCTTTGGTGCTCTCTGAGCTGGGTGGTTTTCTTGCAGACGTTTCATGACCCAGCTAGGTAACATCATCAGGGCTAGAAGAGTGGGGCTTCAGAGTGGAGGAGAAGTAATAGTAGGAGGACTGTGGGGTCCTTGCTGCTCTCTAAACTCAGTGGTTTTCTTGCAGACGTTTTGCTACCCAACTAGGGAACATCATCATTGATAAAAGGAAGTGGGGTTTGCTCTCAGTATGTTATACCACTGATGACGTTCCCTAGTTGGGTCGTGAAACGTCTGCAAGAAAACAACCAAGCTCGGAGAAGCACAAAGTACCCCTCAGTAGAAAGACAAAGTCCTCTGGGAAAAGACTAGATGAACTTGGAACAGGTCTGCTTTAGCGATAAATCGATTTGGAACTATTCTGACATGACTTAATGGAGCGTTTTGGGATCTAGAAAAAAGTGACAGGACCCAGATCTCTCTCTCACTTCGAGTTAATGGATTGGCTGAACCTGCTTACATCAATGTGGCTTCGTTCACTGATGGTGACCCACTGCAGCCTTCTTCAACTAAGCTGCTGATCTTCCATAAGATTTACTATTTCTTTGAGGGGCAGGAGAGAAAAGGGAAATGCTTTTTAACAATTTTCTATGAGGCTTCTTTTCAGGGTATCCGAATTTGCAAGATTAATAATAATGTAGTAGTAGTAGTAGTAGTAATAGCCCCTGAGATACTGGAACACTGCTATCCTGTCCCCCCTCGTCCTTCTCTTCATTAAACTAGACATACCCAATTCCAGCAATTGTTCTTTATATGCTTTAGCCTCCAGTCCCCTGATCATCTTTGTTGCTCTTCTCTGCACTCTTTCTAGAGTCTCAGCATCTTTTTTACATCAAGGTGACCAAAACTGGATGCCATATTCCAAGTGGGGCCTTACCAAGGCCTTGTAAAGTGGTATTAACACTTCACGTGATCTTGATTCCATCCCTCTGTTAATGCAGCCTAGCACTGAGTTGGCTTTTTTGGCAGCTGCAGCACACGGCTGGCTCATATTTAGGTGATTGTCCATTAGGACTCCAAGATCCCTCTCGCAGTTACTACTATTGGGCAAAGTACCCCCTATACTCTACCTGTACATTTGGTTTTTCTTGCCTAAATGTAGAACCTTACTTTTTTCACCATTGAATTTCATTTTGTTAGATAGTGCCCAGTGTTCGAGTCTGTCCAGATCCTCCTGTATCCTAAGCCTGTCTTCTGGAGTGTTGGCTATTCCTGCCAGTTTGGTGTTGTCTGCAAATTTGATGAGTTCCCCATCTATCCCCTCGTCCAGATCGTTGATGAAGATGTTGAAGAGCACTGGGCCCAGAACAGAGCCCTGGGGCACCCCACTACACACTTCCCTCCATGTAGATGGTGCAGCTTCACAACCAAAGGCCCAGCCCTTTTGTATACACGTGTTCAGAATGGATGGACTTTCCGGTTGTCACAATCCATCTCCAATTTACAGGCACATAGAGGAAATCCCCGACTTACAGCAGTTTGTTTAGTGAGCGTTCAAAGTTACAACGGCACTGAAAAATGCCTCTTACTTGGGTGTCCTCCTCAATCCACAGCTAAGTTTGGAACATCATTTTTCGGCTGTGCGAGGGGAGCATTCGCCCAGGTTCGCCTGGTGCGCCAGTTGCGGCCCTATTTGGACCGGGAGTCACTCCTCAGTCACCCATGCCCTTGTCACCTCGAGATTCGACTACTGTAATGCTCTCTACATGGGGCAACCTTTGAAGAATGTCCGGAGACTGCAAGTAGTCCAGAATGCGGCCGCGCGAGCCGTCTTGGGTCTCCCAAGACATGCTCATATCACTCCAGCCCTCCGTGAGCTGCACTGGCTACCAATTGGTCTCCGAACACAATTCAAAGTGTTGGTTATGACCTATAAAGCCCTTTATGGCAATGGACCAGGATACTTGCGGGACCGTCTTCTGCCCCATGAATCCCAGCGACCGGTCAGGGCGCATAGGGTTGGCCTCCTACGGGTCCCGTCTGTTAGACAATGTCATCTGGCGGGACCTAGGGCAAGGGCCTTCTCCGTTGCTGCCCCAGCCCTCTGGAACCAGCTTCCCTCAGAGGTTCGTACTGCTTCCTCCCTCCTAGCTTTCCGTAAACTGTTGAAGACACATCTATGCCGACAGGCTTGGGGCATGTGAGCTGCGCTCTGCCTCTCGGCCCTAAGAGTGTCCCGCCATCAGCGACTGCGAATTGATTGTGTTTGTGTGTGGTATGAATGTGGTTAATTTTAAAATTGTTATTGTATTCTTGTTGTGAGCCGCCCTGGGTCTTCGGAGAAGGGCGGCATATAAGTGTGAATAAACTAAACTAAACTTACGGCTGTTTTTCGCAGTTAACGACCTGGGCAGCATTCTCTATGATCATGTGATCAAAATTCAGACACTTGGCAACTGGCTGATAATTACGACCGTTGATGTGTCCCAAGGTCAGGCGGATTTCCTTTTGTGACCTTCTGACAAGCAAAAGTCAATGGGGAAACCAGATTCACTTCACAGCCGGCTTACTAACTTATCAAACTGGAGTGATTCAGTTCACAGCCGTGGAAAAGAAAGGTCGTAAAACGGGGCAAAACGTCTGGAGAGAAATTTGGGGCTTAATTATGGTCATAAGTTGGGGACTGCCTACATAGACAAGCACATCTCCCAGAATGCCTCTGTTTCAGAAGGAATAATAATAATAATAATAATAATAATAATAATAATAATAATAATAATAAAGTTGGAAGGGACCTTGGAGGTCATCTAGTCCAACCCCATGCTCAGGCAGGAAACCCTATACCATTTCAGATCAAATGACTATCCATTCTGTTCTTAAAAACTTCTGGTGTTGGAGCACCCACAACTTCTGGAGGCGGGTTGTTCCACTGGTTAATTCTTCTCACTGTCAGGAAGTTTCTCCTTAGTTCTAGGTTGCTTCTCTCTTTGGTGAGTTTCCACCCGTTGCTTCTTGTTCTGCCTTCAGGCGCTTTGGAAAATAGCTTGACTCCTTCTTCTTTGTGGCAGCCCCTGAGATACTGGAAGACTGCTATCATGTCCCCCCTTTTTGGAGCAAGTGGAATGGGCCAAACCTGACCCTTCCTACCCCAGGGCTTTGCAACCTCTTCCGAATCATAATTGGAAAAAGCAGGTTTTGCCATACAGACGCTAAATTTAATGCCAATTGCGATAAACACTACATAGGAAGTGGATCTTGGATATTTTGCTAAATGTCTGCAAAAGTCTTAAGTTTGAGTGCTTTCAGAAATTCAAAAGAGTTGACGTACAGTAGTCCCAACGGTGTGAATTCTTATTTAATGAACTTTTTTTTAAAAAAAGCTGCTCTTCTCCACGGTCTGTCTTTAATAGGGATTTGATGATGAAGAGCTGTCTGTTTCTTCATTCGTAGTAACAGAAAGAGGAGCAGAGACGTAGCACGTGGCACCATGTTGGGACATAACGTCTTTGTCTTGGGTCGTTGAGCACCTGATGGAGTGACACAAAAACCGCTGTGAATTTTGAAAGAGATACCTCTTTATACCTCACTAGGATACTGGAATAGCGCATCCAGACCTGGTCACTGTGACAGAGAAAAGATGCTGAGACCCTAGAACAGGGGTCCCCAACCCCCGGTCTGTGGACTGGGACCAGGCCACAGCAGGCCAGCAAGTGGGCCACACAAACAAGCAAAATCCCATCCGTGGGATGCAGGCAACACACAAAACCACGCACCATCTGGTCCGCAGAAAAATCTCTCCACGGAACCAGTCCCTGGTGGCCAAAAGGTTGGGGACCTCCGGCCTAGAAAGTGTGCAGAGAAGAGCAACAAAGATCAGGAAGGGTCTGGAGGCTCAACCCTGACAAGACAGAGTGGCTGTGGGTGATGCCTCCCAAGGACATTTCAATCTGTCCTTCCATTACCCTGGGGGGTAAATTCATTAACCCCTCGGAGAAGGTGCGCAACTTGGGAGTTCTCCTCGATCCACGGCTGACATTGGAACATCATTTGTCGGCGGTGGCGAGGGGGGGCATTTGCCCAGGTTCGCCTGGTGCACCAGTTGCGTCCTTACTTGGATCAGGAGTCTCTACTCACAGTCACACATGCCCTTGTCACCTCGAGGATCGACTACTGCAATGCTCTCTACATGGGGCTACCCTTGAAGAGTGTTCGGAGACTACAATTAGTGCAAAATGCAGCTGCGCGAGCAATTGTGGGCCTTCCACGTCGTGCCCACATTTCGTCAACTCTCTGCATGCTGCATTGGTTGCCTATTGGTCTCCGAGCGCAATTCAAAGTGCTGGTCATTACCTATAAAGCCCTTCATGGCATTGGACCAGGATACCTACGGGACCGTCTTCTGCCACATATTTCCCTACGACCGGTGAGAGCGCACAGGGTCGGCCTCCTCCGGGTCCTGTCAGCAAAACAATGTCGTCTGGCGGGCCCTAGGGGGAGGGCCTTCTCTGTTGTGGCGCCCACCCTCTGGAACCAACTGCCCCCTGAAGTCCGCGCTTCTCCCACCCTCCCGGCCTTCCGAAAGAATCTTAAAACCTATCTCTGCCGGCAGGCCTGGGGATGATTGTGGATTGTTGTGTGAATGA
The DNA here is from genome assembly GCA_034064705.1 of Bothrops alternatus. NCBI lineage: Eukaryota > Metazoa > Chordata > Lepidosauria > Squamata > Viperidae > Bothrops > Bothrops alternatus. The sequence continues at coordinate 879,082 of JARGCV010000212.1, forward strand.
TGAATGTGTGTTGGTTTTTATTTTTAATGTTCTTTTAATTTGGACTTAGATTGTGAATATTGTTTTATATATGTTGTAAGCCACTCCGAGTCTTCGGAGAGGAGCGGCATATAAGTCCAAATAAAATAAAATAAATAAATAAATAAATAAATAAATAAATAAATCGTATGATGAATGGTTGAGGGAACTAAGTCTGTCCAGCCCCATGAATCGAAATAACAGAATAACAGAGTTGGAAGGGTTCTTGGAGGTCATCTAGTCCAACCCCCTGCTCAAGCAGGAGACCCTACACCATTCCAGACAAACAGTTGTCCAGTCTCTTCTTAAAAACCTCCAGTATTGGAGCATTCACAACTTCTGGAAGCAAGCCATTCCACTGATTGTTCGAATTATTAGGAAATTTCTCCTTAGGTTGCTTCTCTCCTTGATTAGTTTCCATCTGTTGCTTCTTGTTCTCCCTTCAAGTGCTCTGGAGAATACCTTGACCCCCTTTTCTTTGTGGCAGCCCCTCAAATATTGGATTGCTATCATGTCACCCCAAGTCCTTCTTTTCACTAGACTAGACACCCACTTCCTGCAACCGTTCCTTATATGTTGTAGCTACCAGTCCCCTAATTATATTTGTTGCTTTTCTCTGCACTTTTTCTAGAGTCTCAACATCTTTTTTACATCGTGGTGACCCAAACTGGATGGAGTATTCCAAGTGTGGCCTTACCAAGGCATTGTAAAGTGGTATGAACACTTCACGTGACTTTGATAGCTGGCTTTCATGACTAAGGCAGGACTAGAACTCACCGTCTCCTGCTGATTGGCTCAAAGTCGCCCAAATGGCTTTCATGCCCAAGGTGCGACTAGAAGTCACCGTTTCCTGATGATTGGTCCAAAGTCTCCCAGATTGCTTTCATGCCCAAGGTGGGACTAGAACTCACCGTCTCCTGGTGATTGGCTCAAAGTCGCCCAAATGGCTTTCATGCCCAAGGTCGGACTAGAACTCACCGTCTCCTGGTGATTGGCTCAAAGTCGCCCAAATGGCTTTCATGCCCAAGGTGGGACTAGAACTCACCGTCTCCTGGTGATTGGCTCAAAGTCACCCAAATGGCTTTCATGCCCAAGGTGGGACTAGAACTCACCGTCTCCTGGTGATTGGCTCAAAGTCACCCAAATGGCTTTCATGCCCAAGGTCGGACTAGAACTCACCGTCTCCTGGTGATTGGCTCAAAGTCGCCCAAATGGCTTTCATGCCCAAGGTGGGACTAGAACTCACCGTCTCCTGGTGATTGGCTCAAAGTCGCCCAAATGGCTTTCATGCCCAAGGTCAGACTAGAACTCACCGTCTCCTGGTGATTGGCTCAAAGTCGCCCAAATGGCTTTCATGCTCAAGGTGGGACTAGAACTCACCGTCTCCTGGTGATTGGCTCAAAGTTCCCCAGATGGCTTTCCTGCCTAAGGCGTGACTAGAACTCACCGTCTCCCAGCGATTAGCCCAAAGTCATCCAGCCAGCTTTCCTGCTTAAGTCAGGATTTGAACTCACGATCTCTCACTTTCAATCTAGCCTGATTCCTTAACCCCTGGATCAATGCTTTACCTGTCTTTAGGCATGTTTCCTTCTGGGAAATCAACGCTTTCTGGCAGCGAGTGCAAATATTCTTTCCATTCCTTCATCTTCATCCCGCAACCGGCGAGCCTCCACCGATCACGCAGCTTTGTCAATTTTTTGTTACTGGGAAGGCTGGTCAAGTCGGCGTATTCCAAACGGCAGTAGGCTTTCTGCAATGCAACCACGGGAAAAAGAGGCAGAGGGCTGTGGCTGGCAAGGGGGAGCAATTTTTGAGTGAAACACAGCTAAGGGAGGGAATCCTCTAAAACGAACTTGGGGAGGGCCTCCTATTTCTTTTTGATGGGCTTTTTTTTCTTGCCTAAATCTTACGTATTTTCATGTAAAATACTTTTTGTTTAATGTACACGCTCCTGGGCTTGCTTCTTTTTTTTTTTTTGCACTGAGTTCCGCCTTCAGCCTAAGCCAGGGGTGAGGAACCTTGGCTCTTTTATGACTCGTGGACTTCAAATCCCAGAATTCCTGAGCCAGCCCTGCTGAGGGGAAAGGGAGAGGTTTCCAAGCTGAGGAGAAATGGAGAGGTTTCCATGCTGAGCCATGCAGGCTCAGGAATTCTAGGAGTTGAAGTCCACGAGTCATGAAGGGGCCATAGTTCCCTCTTGCTGGCTCAGGAATTCTGGGAGTTGAAGTCCACGAGTCATAAAAGAGCCAAGGTTCCCTCCCCCTGGCCTAGATCAGTAGTAGGCCACCTTGGCTCTTTTATGACTCGTGGACTTCAACTCCCAGAATTCCTGAGCCAGCCCTGCTGAGGAGAAAGGGAGAGGTTTCCATGCTGAGCCATGACGGCTCAGGAATTCTGGGAGTTGAAGTCCACGAGTCATAAAAGAGCCAAGGTTCCCTCCCCCTGGCCTAGATCAGTAGTAGGCCACCTTGGCTCTTTTATGACTCGTGGACTTCAACTCCCAGAATTCCTGAGCCTGCATGGGGGAACTATGGCCCCTTCATGACTCGTGGACTTCAACTCCCAGAATTCCTGAGCCAGCATGGCTCAGCATGGCAACCTCTCCCTTTCCCCTCAGCATGAATGGCTTAGGAATTATGGGAGTTGAAGTCCACGAGTCATAAAAGAGCCGAGGTTCCCTCCACCTGTCCTAGGGTTACGTAATCACCCCTTGCAAACTTTCTAGGCCGCTTCTGATAACCAAAGTCAGTGGGGAAGCCAGGTTCACTTAACAACCACATGGTTCATTTAGCAATTGCAGTGATTCATTTAACAACGGTGGCCAGAAAGGTTGTAAAATGGGGCAAAACTCACTTAAGAATGGTCTGGCTTAAACGGAAATTTTGAGGTCGTAAATTGAGGACTACCTATATCTCCTTACTTCAGCTCAGACATTACAAGATGGCTGCCATTTGGGGAAGAACCCCCAGTTTTGGAGAGCCCTCTTTGATATACGACAAAAAAAAAAAATAGCCAACTCAGCCCCAAAGATTAATTTACTAAGGCAGCATTTTATTAAAACTTGGTCAGCTTAAATGTGCTTCTTAAAAGAATCAAGGATAATTCATAATCAAACTTCCTGAGCGAGGTGGGAAGAAGGTAAGAGTGTCCCTAGGAATGCCGGCTGGGTCAAAAAAGTCAAAATGGCTGCAATCAGCTGACTGTTACCCTGCCTTGTTTTTCCCAGGAGTGATGCACATCGGAAGAGGCGTGTCTTCAATTGCATTGTCTTTGGCCCCTCCTATTTGACTTTTGGGAAATCCCCCTGAAGATACCTCTGGAAACCTTGCTCAATAGTAGTAACTGTGAGAAAGACCTCGGAGTCCTAGTGGACAATCACTTAAATAGGAGCCAGCCGTGTGCTGCAGCTGCCAAAAAAGCCAATACAGTGCTGGGCTGCATTAACAGAGGAATAGAATCAAGATCATGTGCGGTGTAAATACCACTTTACAAGGCCTTGATAAGACCACACTTGGAATAGTGCATCCAGTTTTGGTCACCACGATGTCAAAAAGATGCTGAGACTCTAGAAAGAGCGCAGAGAAGACCAACAAAGATGATTAGGGGACTGGAGGCTGAAGCATAGAAGGGACGGTTGCTGGAATTGGGTATGTCTAGTTTAATGAAGAGAAGGACGAGGGGGGACATGATAGCAGCCTTCCAGTATCTCAGGGGCTGCCCCAAAGAAGAGGGAGTCAAGCTGTTCTCCAAAGCCCCTGAAGGCAGGACAAGAAGCAATGGATGGAAACTCATCAAGGAGAGAAGCAACCTAGAACTAAGGAGAAACTTCCTGACAGTGAGAACAATTTAACCAGTGGAACAACCTGCCTCCAGAAGTTGTGAATGCTCCAACATTGGAAGTTTTTTAAAAAAGAGATTGGATAACCATTTGTCCGAAATGGTATAGGATTTTTCCTGCCTGAGCAGGGGGTTGGACTAGATGACCTCCAAGGTCCCTTCCAACTTTATTATTATTATTATTATTATATTAAATATAATCCTTACCAGGAATTTGGTGAATTGGTCTGTCTTGCTGTATCGGTACAGTTTATACAGCTGCTTCTCATCATAGGATGAGAAGAGGGAGACAAACCTCCACAGCATTCTGAAAAGGAGAAGGATAGCATTTTACAGCGGGTCCTGGACTTACAATCATTCATTTAGTGACGGGTTGAAATTACGACGGCGCCAGAAAAAAAGACCTGTGACCGGTTTCCACACTGACAACTAAGGAGACATTTCCTGACAGTGAGAACAATTAACCAGTGGAACAACTTGCCTCCAGAAGCGGTGAATGCTCCAACACTGGAAGTTTTTAAGAAAAGACTGAACAGCCATTTGTCTGAAAGAGTATATAGGGTTTCCTGCCTGAGCAGGGGGTTGGACTAGATGACCTCCAAGGTCCCTTCTGACTCATTGTGTTATTCTAAACAGCTACATGAAACAGATGGCCGGCTGGGGAATTCTGGGAGTTGAAATCCAGGCCTCTTCAAGTGAGCCACCTTGAAAAACAGTGGTATATAAAGTGATTTCTCCCTTTTCTAAGACTCTTCTCACCATGAACCTTTACTTATACATAAAAAAGAGATATTAATTTATCTTTCCAGCTCAGATCCTATTTTAGCAAAGGGCACACCGGACTCAAAAAACTTATTGTGGATTTACCGCTCACAGTTTCTACGAAGGACAAGTTATTTCCTTACTTTTTCCAGTGTTTCAGCTCCCAGGTTTTGCAGTAATGCTGAAGAAACATATTAATATGATCCCCAAGAATGGTGAGATTTTTTCTGATGCAGATTAGTTTTCTTTCCTTCTGGTAATCTTTCGGGAAGTTCAGCCTCCGAAGGAACTTTTTAAAAGGTTTCAAATATTCCTTGCACTTGGGAAGAGAAGATGCAGAGAAGTTGCAAAAAAAGAAATGAAAAATAGTTTCTGTGGTTTATTTATTTATTTATTTATTTATTTATTTATTTATTTATTTATTTATTTATTTATTTATTTATTTATTTATTTATTTTATTTATTTATTTATTTATTTATTTATTTATTTATTTATTCATTCATTTATTCATTTATTTATTCATTCATTCATTCATTCATTCACTCACTCACCCACCCACCCACCCACCCATCCACCCATCCACCCATCCACCCATCCACCTATCTATCTATCTATCTATCTATCTATCTATCTATCTATCTATCTATCTATCTATCTATCTATCTATCTATCTATCTATCTATCTATCTATCTATCAGACTTATATGCCGCCCTTCTCCGAGTCATGCTTGACTTGAGGGAGACTTGGTTATTATTTTTAGACCACTGGGCAATTTTTTTTTTTAATATCAATTTAGTATTTTTATTGTAATAAAAGCTTAGTTTTCATCTACATTAACAGTCTGTAGACCTTTGAAAGTGGTGACTGGCACATAAGTAACCAGTGTATACAACTTATTGGGTGAATCTTCATCTTCATTGCGCTTTCGGGATAAGCGTACACGGATACGATAAGGAACATTCCTTATTCCTTTCGTCCAGACAGCCTTGTTCAATCGGGTATCAATGCGCACATCAGGAGTACCCATTTCCTTCATGGCAAATTTTCGAATCTCCTTAAGAGCACGAGGAGCCCGTTTCTTGAAGCCCACGCCATGGATCCTTTTGTGAATATTTATAGTATATTCTCGAGTAACCACCTCATTGATCGCTGATCGGCCTTTCTTCTTTTCACCACCTTTCTTTGCAGGGGCCATCCTACTTAGGACAAGCCGACCACTGGGCAATTTTAAGAGGTGTGGACTTCAACTCCGAGAATTCCACAGCCAGTATGATGCTGCTGATGCTGCTGCTGATGCATGCTGCCTGTGGAATTCTGGGAGCTGAAGTCCACACCTTAAAATATGATGGCCAGGGAATTCTGGGAGTTGGGGACCACCCATCTTAAAGCAGGCTGGCTGGGGATTCTGGAAGTGGAAGTCCACCCCTCTTAAAACATGCTGGCTGGGGATTCTGGGAGTGGAAGTCCACCCATCTTAAAACAGGCTGGCTGGGGATTCTGGGAGTGGAAGTCCACCCCTCTTAAAGCATGCTGGCTGGGGATTCTGGGAGTGGAAGTCCACCCATCTTAAAACAGGCTGGCTGGGGATTCTGGGAGTGGAAGTCCACCCCTCTTAAAGCATGCTGGCTGGGGATTCTGGGAGTGGAAGTCCACCCATCTTAAAGCATGCTGGCTGGGGATTCTGGGAATTGAAACCCACCCATCTTAAAACAGGCTGGCTGGGGATTCTTGGAATTGAAGCCCGCCTCTCTTAAAGTATGCTGGCTGGGGATTCTGGGAGTGGAAATCCACCCATCTTAAAACATGCTGGCTGGGGAATTCCTGGAGCGGAAGTCCACCCCTCTTAAAGTATGCTGGCTGGGGATTCTGGGAGTGGAAGTCCACCCATCTTAAATATGCTGGGTAGGTAATTCAGCGAGTTAAAGTCCACCCAATCTTAAGTTGCTAATGTTGAGAAACTCTATTTTAAATGGATTCTGATGCGGCCATTTAAAGTTTTGGTGGTCCTGAGGCCACTTAAAAAGAGGACTATCATTAAGCCTTCTAACTTGTTACTAGCCATCCATAATCCACTGGGGGAGAAACAGAAATTAGTTCACTTTCTGTTTGAATATATGTTGTCACATTTTGCACTTTAGAGTCAATACAGCTAGTCCTCGACTTACGATGACCACTGAGCCCAAAATTTATGTTGCTACATGAGACCTTCATTAAGTGAGTTTTGCCCCATTTTACGACTTTACTCGCCACAGTCATTAAGTGAATCCTTGCAGTTGTTCAGTTGGTAACATGGTTGTTAAGTGAATCTGGCTTCCCCCATTGACTTTGCTTGTCAGATGATCACAAAAGGGGATCATGTGACCCTCGGGGGGGACACTGCGACCATCACAAGTATGAACCATAAGGTTCATACTTGGACAAGGGGGCGCTCCCTAAAGCTCATAGCTAAGAAAGTGAGGACAAATAAAGGGAAATATTTCTTCACCCAGAGGGTCGTTGATTTATGGAATTCACTTCCAGAAGGGGTCGTGACAGCTGTCAGCCTTGACATCTTCAAGGCAGGGTCAGACAGATTCATGGATGCCAAGTGTATCGGTGGCTATTAAAACGGATGTCCATGTGCCGCCTCTATGTTGGTTGAGGCAGGCAGGATTCCCTTGAGTCCCATTTGTTGGGGGTCAAGGGAAAGGGAGGGTTTTGCCTTCTCTTTCTGCTCAAGATCCCCATGTACAATTGGTGGGCCGCTGTGGGACACAGAATGCTGGACTCAATGGGCTTTGGCCTGATTCAGCATGGCTCTCCTTATGTTCTTATGTTCTAACCAGTTTGCCAAACGTCCAAATTTTGATCCCATGACCACGGGGATGCTGCAATGGGTTCTAAGTGAGGAAAACGGTCCTAGTCCCCCTTTTCAGCCCCGTTCAGTAACTTTGAACGGTCACTAAACAAGTCGAGGGTTATCTGTAACTTCGGAACGTGAAAGCCTTAGTAACCGTGGACTTTTGAGACTTGCAATTTTGAAGGTGTCTTCGCCGAGCCCGTCCCCGTAATGGAACAGCTTCACTTCGGTAGGCACCATCCTGGCGAGGGTCCCTCGGGCAGTGGCCTCGTTCAACTGGCAGAGCATCAGCGGCTTTGTGGTCACCTGCAATTCAGGTTAACATCTGGATCTGAGCATCTGGATTGCCTCCTACGTGTTGGGCAGAAGGAAAGCGGAGGTGGGAGTTTACTGGGGGCGTGGCCTGCCCACCTGAACATTCTGTCAGTTGACTTGGGCAGCCAATGGGAGCCCACCAAGCCCTATAAAATCTGAGCAGCAGCGGTTGGTCCTCAGTCTGATGCCAGGATGCCTCCCTGGAACCAGATCTTCCTTCCGTTTTGGGAGCTGAATCTCTCTCCTTGCCGTTCCTTCCTTAGCAACTGTGAGACAAAAGGGCCCACCTGCTACCCTCTCCTCTCCTGGTCATCCACACCACTCACAAACCCCGACTACAACTGTTGTGAACCCACAAACCATCAAACAAAAGATCCCTTAAGCCTTTCGGCCCGTAGAGACACCTAAGGCTGAAACGGATTAAGCGCTTCTCCCGTTAGGAACTTGGCAAATACCGGAGACTCAATCATAACCAGAATCAGAATCAGAAGAGCAATAGCACTTAGCCTTATAGACCGCTTCACAGTGCTTTACAGTCCTCTCTAAGCAATTTACAGAACCAGCATCTTGCCCGCAACAATCTGGGTCCTCGTTTTACCCACTCGGAAGGATGGAAGGCTGAGTTGATCTTGAGCAAGTCAAGGTTGAACTCCTGGCAGTGGGCAGAGTCTGCCTGCAATACTGCATTTTAACCACTGCGCCACTATGGCAAGGGAGGAAGGAAGGAAGGAAGGAAGGAAGGAAGGAAGGAAGGAAGGAAGGAAGGAAGGAGAAAAGGGAGGAAGTGAAAGAAGGAAGGAGGGAAGGAAGAATAAAAATAGCACTTAGACTTATAGACCGCTTCACAGTGCTTTACAGTCCTCTCTAAGCAGTTTACAGAACCAGCATCTTGCCCGCAACAATCTGGGTCCTCATTTTATCAACTTTGGAAGGATGGAAGGCTGAGTCGACCTTGAGCAGATCAGGATTGAACTCCTGGCAGTGGGCAGAGTCTGCCTGCAATACCGCATTTTAACCAAAGTGCCACCATAGCAAGGGAGGGAGGGAGGGAGGGAGGGAGGGAGGGAGGGAGGGAGGAAGGAAGGAAGGAAGGAAGGAAGTTCTTAATTTGCTTAGTTTCTGTTCACAATGCTAAGTTTCATTTTCTTTATATCTCTCTACAAGTTATGGACTGGTGTTTAACTTCAGGCTTCCATGTTATTTCAAATGATTCTCACTGGCTCAAGGTTGACTCAGCCTTCCGTCCTTCCGAGGTCGGTAAAATGAGGACCCAGATAGTTGGGGGTCATAGGCTGGTTCTGTAAACTGCTTAGAGGGGGCTGTAAAGCACTGTGAAGCGGTCTATAAGGCTAAATGCTATTGCTTCCTTCTTTCCTTCTTTCTCTTCCTCCCTTTTCTCCTTCCCTTCTTCCTTCTCTCCCTTCCTTTTCTCCTTCCTTCCTTCCTTTTCATGGTGGCGCGGTGGTCAGAATGCCGTATTGCAGGCTAATTCTGCCAACTGCCAGCAGCTCGATCCTGACCAGCTCAAGGTTGACTTAGCCTTCCATCCTTCCGAGGTTGGTAAAATGAGGACCCAGATTGTTGGGGGCCATAGGCTGACTCTGTGAACCACTTAGAGAGGGCTGTAAAGCACTAGGAAGCAGTATATAAGTACTATTGCTATTGCTATTCTATATGTGCTATCTTATGACATGATCCTGTCAATGCTGCTAACCTCGGATGTTCTTGCTTTGACAACAGATGGAAATGTAGCCATTTTCTCTATTGATTTTAGAATTAGTTGCTGCTGGGAGGGGGAATGTGGATGAGAGTCCAGCTAGCCATAACAATGATGACTCAGTTGTGGGAACCCAAGGACATTGGGCCCACAGCTGATAGCGTTTTGGCGGGCTGGAGAGCTGGGGAGAAAGCCTGTGCTTCAAGCTAATTGGGGAATATGATTTATGACTGTTTATTGGTGGAGGGAATTGCAGTTTGTTACTTTGTATCCAGGGGAGGGGAATTTAGTTTCTGGTTTCAACTATGTAGTGCCGATACTTTGTTTCTCGAATAAAAGATTCTTTAAGGTAAGCAATGCCTGAAAGTTCTTTTGAAGGGTTTCATCTGTCAGAACCATGAGAGATCCCTAATATCAGTTCCTTTTGTGGGATGTACTGATACGTGTAAACAAACATCTTTGTGGGGAAATGAGATTTGGATCTTGGCTATTCTGAAGGAAACTACTTTATGCCTCCTCAGAAGCATCTTTTCTCTGATGGTCACATGTCCTCCCGAGGGATTTAAGGATGCTGAAAGTGAGGGGCAGGAGTAAACACTTGTTCTGATCAAACCTTGCATTTTCTCAGCTAATTTTCTGTTAAGCAGATATTCCAGATTGTCTTTACTTTCCAAGAACCACCACTACCACCACCTCCTCCTCCTCCTCCTCCTCTTCCTCCTCCATCCCCATCCCCATCCTCTCCCTTCCCCTCTCCTGCTCTCCCTTCCTCCTGCATTGCAGACAGTGCTCTGAGTTCATTCTTTATTCTAGATCACATTTTATTTTAGCCAGGGTGTGTTGACCAGGCCAGAAAGAATGCATCCACACACCACCTTAAGTCATAAAGTGCTTTATTTATTTATTTATTTATTTATTTATTTATTTATTTATTTATTTATTTATTTATTTATTTATTCATTCATTCATTCATTCATTCATTCATTCATTCATCTATTTATTTATTTATTTATTTATTTATTTATTTATTTGTTTGTTTATTTATTTTGGACTTATATGTAAAACAACAATGCTTGCTGTGGTTTTAATGCTCACTCACCACAGACTGCCACAAAAGAGCTGCAAAATTATTGATTGACCACTAGAGGGCACAAAAGGATATTTTTTTTGTGTGTGATCAGCCCAAGGGCATGTTCCTTCAAGTTGGTAATTTGAAGATGAGTGGACTTCAACTCCCAGAATTCCCCAGCCAGCATGCTTTTACAACTTTTGTACCAGGGCTGTTTAAGCGAATCACAGCGGTTGTTGAGGGATTCACACAATCATTTCTCAATCTTGGCAACTTTGAGTGTAGACTTAATAATAATAGTAATAATAGTAATAATAATAATAACAATAATAATAATAATAGTAATAATAATAGTAATAATAAATAAATAAATAAGTTGGAAGGGACCTTGGAGGTCATCTAGTCCAACCCCCTGCTCAGGCAGGAAACCCTATATCATTTCAGACAAATGGCTGCCCAGTCTCTTCTTAAAAACTTCCAGTGTTGGACCATTCACAGCTTCTGGAGGCAGGCTGTTCCACGGGTTAATTGTTCTCACTGTCAGGAAGTTTCTCCTTAGTTTCAGGTTGCTTCTCTCCTTGATGAGTTTCCATCCGTTGCTCCTTGTCCTGCCTTCAGGCGCTTTGGAGAATAGCTTGACTCCCTCTTCTGTGGGGCAGCCCCTGAGATACTGGAAGACTGCTATCCTGTCACCCCTCGTCCTTCTCTTCAAAGGTGTTCCATCACTGGAGGTTTTTCAGAAGAGATTGGACAACCATTTGTCTGAAATAGTATAGGATCTCCTGCTTGATCAGGAGGTTGGACTAGAAGACCTCCACCGTCCCTTCCAACTCTCTCCTGTTATTCTGACTTCCAAGTTACAGTTCCAGGAAACGCCTGTAGATGGCAGACTGGCTGCATTTATGATTTGAGAGTTTGTGAACATGGACAGACTTGGTGATATTTTAGATATAGTAGATAAACCATATACAAGATTTACCTCAGGTTATTAAACTTTTACTTCAGGATTTTTGGTTAGGGACCATAAAAGATTGTACTAATACTGAGATGAATAATATGTGATAGACTAGAAACTGTGGATAGACTATAGAAAAGAAAAACACCAATCAAATAAATTGTAACAGGCGTCTAGTTGAGGCTTGATGTGAGGAGCGAAAAATGTTTACCAAACCAGACGTTTATAAAGATTAATACTTAGTGATGTGTATCAGGTGTTATGATGATTGATGCATACTATGATTTTATGTTCAATGCTGATTGTATGAATGTAGATAGACCATATACAAGAGATGTATCTTTGGGTCTTATGAGGACAGCTTATTAATATGAACCCAGATTTAATGTTGATTGCTTTAATATTGGGAAAGCGTACTGAATTTCTACCTCAGGATACTGAATTTCTACCTCAGGATTTTTGGTTAGGGATCATAAAAGATTGTACTAATACTGAGATGAATAATATGTGACAGACTAGGAACTGTGGATAGACTATAGAAAAGAGAAACACCAAGCAAATAGGTCGTAACAGGCGTTTAGTTGAGGCTTGATGTGCGGAGTGAAAAATGATTACCAAACCAGACGATTATAAAGATTAATACTTAGTGATGTATATCAGGTGCTATGATGATTGATGCATACTATAATTTTATGTTCAATGCTGATTGTTTTAATAAAAGAATTTTTTCATTAAAAAAAAAGTTTGCTGTATTGGTGGATTTGATACTACAGGCAGTCCTTGATTTACAACCAATTGTTTAGTGCAGGGATAGGCAACCTCGGCTCTTTTATGACTGATGGGCTTCAACTCCCAAAATTCCTGAGCCAGCTGACTCAGGAATTCTGGGAGTTGAAGTCCACGAGCCGAGGTTGCTTATTCTTGCAACAGTCTTCAAACTTGGCCACTTTAAGACTTGTGGACTTCAACTCCTAGAATTCCTCAGCCAGCCAGTCCACAAGTCTTAAAGTGGCCAAGTCTGAAGACCGCTGGTTTAGTGTCTGAAGTCACAACAGCACTGAAAAACAATGTTCTTAGAACCAGTTTTCACACCGACGACCATTTGCAGCATCCCTCTAGTCATGTGATCAAAATTCAGGTGCTTGGCAACTGGCATGTACGTAGGACAGTTGTGACATCCCAGGGTCATGTGATCACCCTTTACAACTTTCCCAGCCAGCTTCCAACAGGCAAAGTCCATGAGGGAAGCGAGATTCCCTCAACAGCTGCTTGATTCCCCATAGGAGACTGCAGCGGTCCTGAAAATTGGTCCTTACTCAATGTTTTCAGTGCCGTGGTAACTTCAAACAGTCACATGATAGCAGTGTTCCAATATCTCAGGGGCTGCCCCAAAGAAGAGGGAGTCAAGCTGTTCTCCAAAGCGCCTGAAGGCAGGACAAGAAGCAACAGATGGAAACTCATCAAGGAGAGAAGCAACCTGGAACTAAGGAGAAACTTCCTGACAGTGAGAACAATTAACCAGTGGAACAACCTGCCTCCAGAAGCGGTGAATGCGCCAACACTGGAAGTTTTTAAGAAGAGACTGGACCGCCATTTGTCCAAAATGGTGTGTAGGGTTTCCTGCCTGAGCAGGGGGTTGGACTCGATGACCTCCAAGGTCCCTTCCAACATTATTATTATTATTATTATTATTATTATTATTATTATTATTATTATTATTATTATTATTATTATATGGAATGGTTGTAAGTTGAGGACTCCTGGTAAAGCCTTCCTGGACTCAAACGTGGAACCATCCATAATGTATTTTTAGCAATTGAAGTGAAACAATATCTCAAATAAATATTCACAGCATTACTACTTGTATTGTCTTGATCGGGACTGAATCAGCAACTGAATGAATTCATTATCTGGATCTGCACATTAGAGAAAGTTTGGGAGATTAGGAGGGAGATCGATCAAATAAACTTCTGATAATCTCTTATTTGATTACCTTGACTAGCTTATCAATGATGATGATGATGATGATGATGGAAGGGACCTTGGAGGTCTTCTAGTCCAACCCCCTGCTCAGGCAGGAAATCCTATACGAGGGGTAGGCAACCTTGGCTCTTTTATGACTCGTGGACTTCAACTCCCAGAATTCCTGAGCCAGCATAGCTCAGCATGGAAACCTCTCCCTTTCCCCTCAGCCTGGCTGGATCAGGAATTCTGGGAGTTGAAGTCCACCAGTCATAAAAGAGCCAAGGTTGCCTACCCCTGTTCTAGTCCAACTCTGATAAATGGTTATCCAATCTCTTCTTAAAAACTTCCAGTGTTGGAGCATTCACAGCTTCTGGTGGCAAGCTGTTCCACTGGTTAATTGTTCTCACTGTCAGGAAATTTCTCCTTAGTTCTAGGTTGCTTCTCTCCTTTATCAGTTTCCATCCGTTGCTTCTTGTCCTGCCTTCAGGCGCTTTGGAGAATGGCTTGACTTCCTCTTTTTGGGGGCAGCCCCTGAGATATTGGAACAATGCTACAGCTATCTATCTATCTATCTATCTATCTATCTATCTATCTATCTCTCTCTCTCTCTCTCTCTCTCTCTCTCTCTCTCTCTCTCTCTCTCTCTCTCTCTCTCTCTCTCTCTCTCTGTCTCTCTCTCTCTGTCTATATCTATCTATCTATCTATCTATCTATCTATCTCTATCTGTCTCTCTCTCTCTGTCTATATCTATCTATCTATCTATCTATCTATCTATCTATCTATCTATCTATCTATCTATCTATCTATCTATCTATCTATCTATCTATCTATCTATCTATCTATCTATCTATCTATCTATCTATCTATCTGCCTTCAAAATACTGGAGTTACTTTGTCCTAAGAAAAAAGCCAAGAAAGCTATCCCTCAACTTAAGTCTTTTCATGCATTGGTAAAAAAAGGTGCAACACTACACCATAAATAAACTCCGCAACCCACAGACCACACTAGCCCACCCAAAAGCAAACGTCAACATAACTAAAGTTAGCCCTGGGGCTAGTAGGTGCTGCTTGGCTCATTTGTCTGAACGCGTGCTGTGTACGGCTGCGCAATGTCATTTAAATTTAGATCTGTGTTGTTTCTGATCTGGGTCTCCCCGTTTACGTGGTCCTCGAAGGATTGAGCAAGCTTGGAATAAAACGTTTTGCTTTCTCGCCCTTTGCAGACCGCTAGGAAATGAGTCACCGGCGGGCATAACTTCTCCTTGCATAAACTAATTTATGGGGAGATGCAGGTTGAGAAATAACATCCTTTAAATAGATTTTTTTTTTACATCAGTCTTTTGCACCTGAAGGGGGAAGATGGGGTAGAGGTGAGTGCGCTGGCTTGCACCCCTGTTGAGGCGCAGCTAATTATAGCTGTAGAATTAATGCACCTTGGCTTTCCTCTCCAGTGGTTAATTCAATAATTAAACAGCCTTCAAAAAGCTTTTTAGCAGAGGAGGCCTTGCTACGGAGTAGGGAGGGTAGATTTAAGTCAAAGCAGTTGCTACGGTCAGCAGAACTTCAAAGCGTTCTGCAAAAATAAAAAGGCAGACTCTCTTACCTGCCATGGGTTTCAGGACACACAAAAAACTCCATCCTTTTCTTGGCACCACCTGTCAGGGATGAAACTGGCAAACTGGGGCCTGCCCAGGAACCGCAGGGAAAATCATAAGGGGCCTGGAAAGAAAAAATCAGTGAGGAACAGTTGGGGGCACTGGATAAAAGTGGAGAAGACCTGAAGGGGTGTCTGGGAGAAGAGTCTTTCTGAAACTTAGCCAGTTTTACACGTGTGGACTTCATCTCCCAGAATTCCCCAGCCAGCTTTGGGAGTTGAAATCCCTATATCTCAAAGCGTGCTGGCTGAGGAATCCTGGGAGTTGAAGTCCATAAGTGTCAAAATTGTCAAGGTTGGATACCCTTGATCTAAATGAAAATAACGTTCATAACAAAAGTAAAAACTTCATAAATGACTTGCTTCCCATAGCTGCTGGAAGTTGAAAGGATAGGTGTCTACGATGTAATGCCTCCCCTCTCCAAACATAAGACATTTTTCAAGCCACTGACCTAAAAGGATGGTGATCTTTCTCAAGTAGCGGGTTCAGCTAGATGACCTCTAGGATATGTCTAGGTTTTTATACCAGCAAAAGCTCCTTTGTCACTCTGGTTGAAACAGGCAGTCCTTGACGTATGACCCTTTATTTAACAATTGTTCAAAGTTGCAACAGCGCTGAAAAAAGTGACTTAGGACCTGGCCTCATACTTAATGACCATTGAAGTCATGTGATCAAAATTTGGACGCTTCACAGCTGGCACGTATTTATGACGGTTGTAATGTCCAGAGGTCACATGATCTCCATTTTTGACCTTCTAGGCTAACTTCCAACAACCGAAGTCTATGGGGAAAGCCGGGTTCATTTAATGACTGTGGCAAAAGAGTCATAACATTGGGTGAGACTCACTTAATGACCATCTCACTTAACAACAGAAGTGCCACTTCTAATTGTGGTCGTAAATTGAGACACTGCCAGTACATTGTTTTGGTTTTTTTTTTTCATTCATGCCAGATGCTACAGACCTTTCCTGCTATGTGTGCAATTCCATTAAAGTTTCCAGATTATTTTTCAAAAACACTGGAAGGGCTTTTCTTAATTATCACATAGATTAGAGTTTAATCAAGCCATCAAGCTAGGAGCCTTGGGAGAAGGCTGCAAATCCAGCCAAGGAGATCCAAGGCAATTTCTCGTTGGCAGCTATTTTAATCCATATTTTTTAACTTTCTTTTTCATCATCTTCTGAATCAGTCGTCACGCCTGGGGAGAGCAAAGATTTGAAAATGTAGTGGGGAACAACAAAGCAATAGTTCCATCACGCAGCCAAAAATGTTATTGATTTAATTTTAAGTTGCTGTTTTGTTTTTTTAAAAAAAACAGACTTGGTTAAGGCACCCGATAGAAACTGTGAGATCAGACAGGATGAGTTCTAGTCCCGCCTTAGGCATGAAAGAAGGTGGGGTGACTCTGGACCAATCACCGGGAGACGGTGAGTTCTAGTCCGGCCTTAGACAAGAAAGAAGGCTGGGTGACTCTGGACCAATCACCGGGAGACGGTGAGTTCTAGTCCCGCCTTAGACAGGAAAGAAGGCTGGGTGACTCTGGGCCAATCACCAGGAGATGGTGAATTCTAGTCCCGCCTTAGACACAAAAGAAGGCTGGGTGACTCTGGACCAATCACCGGGAAACGATGAGTTCTAGTCCCGCCTTAGACAAGAAAGAAGGCTGGGAGACTCTGGACCAATCACCAGGAGACGATGAGTTCTAGTCCCGCCTTAGACAGGAAAGAAGGCTGGGAGACTCTGGACGAATCACCAGGAGACGATGAGTTCTACTCCCGCCTTAGGCACGAAAGAAGACTGGGTGACTCTGGGCCAATCACCGGGAAACGATGAGTTCTAGTCCCGCCTTAGACAGGAAAGAAGGCTGGGAGACTCTGGACCAATCACCAGGAGATGATGAGTTCTAGTCCCACCTTAGGCATGAAAGAAGACTGGGTGACTCTGGAACAATCACCGGGAGACGGTGAGTTCTAGTCCCTCCTTAGGCACGAAAGAAGACTGGGTGACTCTGGGCCAATCAGTGGGACACGATGAGCTCTAGTCCCACCTTAGACACGAAAGAAGGCTGGGTGACTCTGGGCCAATCATCGGGAGACGGTGAGTTCTAGTCCCGCCTTAGACAGGAAAGAAGGCTGGGTGACTCTGGGCCAATCACTGGGAGACAATGAGTTCTAGTCCCGCCTTAGACAGGAAAGAAGGCTGGGAGACTCTGGACCAATCACCAGGAGACGATGAGTTCTAGTCCCACCTTAGGCACGAAAGAAGACTGGGAGACTCTGGGTCAATCTCCAGGAGACGATGAGTTCTAGTCCCACCTTAGGCACGAAAGAAGACTGGGTGACTCTGGGCCAATTACCAACAGCCCCCTGGAGGAGAGTCACCCCTGAGCGTGGCCCATGCAGAGCAGCGCAGCCAAGGACATGGCAGCCAGGCAGCGTAGACAGGACTCTGCCCTCATGCCCCATCATGCAGTTGACGCTGTGGGGCCTGGGCAGAGGGTGTGGCCACCATGGTGCTGCTGAGCTGCCTGGGCGATCTGCGGCGGGCCCTGGAGGTGGGGAGTGGTCCTGCGGGCAGGTGGGGTGGGGGCGGGGCAGGGGGTGAAGGGGGGCGGGGCCAGTTTTTGGGCACTCGGTCTCTAAAAGGTTTGCCATCACTGCCCTAGGCCTATTCCTGAATCTGGAAACCTTCTTTGGGCCCTGCCATTCTTTGCACTGTCTTGCTATTGTACCCTTTTCCCAGCAGAAGAAATGTATCATCTTTATCTGAGAGACGGTTGCACTTCGAGCCAGAAGGAAATGAGAGAGAGAGAGAGAGAGAAAGAGAGAGAGAGAGAGAGAGAGAGAGAGAGAGAGAGAGAGAGAGAGAGAGAGAGAGAGAGAGAGAGAGAGAGAGAGAGAGAGAGAGAGAGAGAGAGAGAGAGCTTGAAAGTACGCGCTACAGAAGCCAGTTACCAAAACACGATGCCACCGGTGGATTGGCTGGAATTCAAATGGACCCTGGGATTTTGGTGGGGAGGAGTATTGGATATTGCTTTAATTATACTGCTTGCGTGGGATTTTCCCCAGACCTCACCTTGATTCCCTGCTGTCACTGGCCCCTAATAAAAGTTCCTTTTGAGACAATGCCTGTTTCAAGAGTTCTGCTTTCTTGGATGGCCTGGATGAGGTAGGTCCTTACAGTGACTCTGGACCAATCACCAGGAAACGATGAGTTCTAGTCCCACCTTAGACAGGAAAGAAGGCTGGGTGACTCTGGGCCAATCACCGGGAGACGGTGAGTTCTAGTCCCGCCTTAGACAGGAAAGAAGGCTGGGTGACTCTGGAACAATCACCGGGAGACGGTGAGTTCTAGTCCCGCCTTAGACATGAAAGAGGACTGGGAGACTCTGGGCCAATCAACGGGAGACAGTGAGTTCTAGTCCCGCCTTAGACACAAAAGAAGGCTGGGTGACTCTGAACCAATCACCAGGAAACGTTGAGTTCTAGTCCCGCCTTAGACACGAAAGAAGACTGGGTGACTCTGGACCAATCACCGGGAGACGGTGAGTTCTAGTTCCGTCTTAGACATGAAAAAAGGCTGGGAGACTCTGGGCCAATCTCCAGGAGACAATGAGTTCTAGTCCTGCCTTCGGCATGATAGCCAGATGGATGACTCTGGGCCAATCTCCAGGAGATGGTGAGTTCTAGTCAGTGGTTTTTTTTTTTTGTAAAAAAGAATGGTGCCGGAATCCACACACTTCATATAACCTGCCTTACCTACCCTACTAGGTTCCATCCAAAAAAGGTGCAGGAACTCTGTTCTGGGCGTTCTATGACAAAAAAAGCCCTGGTTTTTTTCCTGCCTTAGACATGAAAGAAGGCTGGGAGACTCTGGCCCAATCACCAGGAGACGGTGAGTTCTAGTCCCGCCTTAGGCACAAAAGAAGGCTGGGAGACTCTGGGCCAAACACCAGGAGACGGAGAGTTCTAATCCCGCCTTAGGCATGAAAGCCAGATGGGTGACTTTGGGCCAGTCCCTCTCTCTCACAGCCCAAGCCACCTCACAAGGTTGTTGTTGCGGGAAAAATAGGAGGAGGAAAGTGTGTTGGATATGTTTGTCAACTGGAGTTCTTTGTAAAATTAATAACGGCAGAATGCAAATGAATAAATTAATAAACTAGAAGCAAATTCGGATCAGTTCGAATCCTGTTCAAGAATACAGGACAATCTTGTGAAGCAGAGGTATAACTAACTTAACAGCAGCAGAGATTCACTTAAGAATTGTGGCAAGAAAGGTCAGAAAATGTGGCAAAGCTCACTTAGCTGTTAATTTGGGGCTGAATTGCGGTCATAAGTCTAGCCGTGTCAACGCTGCTAACATCGGATGTTCTTGCTTTGACAACAGATGGAAATGCAGCCATTTTCTCTATTGCTTTTAGAATTCGTTGCTGCTGGGAGGGAGAATGTGGATGAGAGTCCAGCTAGCCATAACAATAATAACTCAGTCGTGGGAACCCAAGGAAATTGGGCCCAGAGCTGATAGCGTTTTGGCGGGCTGGAGAAATAGGGAGAAAGCCTGCGCTTCAAGCTAATTGAGGAATGTGATTTATGACAGTTTATTGGTGGAGGGAATTGCAATTTGTTACTTTGTATCCAGGGGAGGGGAATTTAGTTTTTGGTTTCGACTATGTAGTGCCGATACTTTGTTTCCAGCATAAAAGATTCTTTAAGGTAAACAATGCCTCAAAGTTCATTTGAAGGGTTTCATCTGTCGGAACCATGACATCTAGGACTACATGCACACAAGTAAGTCTGATCTGCATTTAGCAGTACAGGGGTCTGCAAACTTGGCAACTTTAAGATTTTTTTTTTAAATAAACTTTATTGGTTTTTAAAACATAAATCACATAATAGTTGATTAACAGTGCGTTTGCCTGGCTTACATTTACACAGGAAAGGCAACTTTAAGACTTGTGGGCTTCAACTCCCAGAATCCCTCAGCCAGCCAGGGCTGGCTGAGGAATTCTAGGAGTTGAAGTCCACAAGTCTTAAAGTTGCCAAGTCTGAAGACTATTTCTCAAACAAGATTTTCCCACCCAGTAAATTGCTCTTAACGTTGCCCAGTTCTGTTTCCTGGGGTGCCAGTAAGGATAAGACAGCCTGGCTAGGTTTTTAAAACCAATCCATCTAATAAAATATTAACCTGGCTATTTGTTTTTGTTTTTTTGAAGCGTCCAGTTAACAGCATTTGAAAGCCTTGATGTTTTCTCTTTCCATAATTATTTTTTGGCATGGGACAAAAAAGGCCATTACAGGCAGACCTCAACTTATGACCACAGCTGACCCCCAAATTTCCAATGCTAAGGAAGACACTTATTTCCCCCTTTTACTAAGTGACTCCCTGCAGTTGTTAACTTAGTCACACCGCTGCTCAGTGAATCTGGCTTCCCCCCACCCCATTGATTTGGCTTGTCAGAAGGTTGTAAGAAGGGATCATGTGACTCATGGAGGACACTGCAACCGTCATAAATATGAGTCAAGCAGCTGAATTTTGATCATGTGACCATGGGGAGGCTGGAGCTATCAAAACCAACACAGTGCTGGGCTCCAGCAACAGAGGGATAGAATCCAGATCACGTGAAGTGTTAATACCACTTTACAAGGCCTTGGTAAGGCCACACTTGGAATACAGCATCCAGTTTTGGTCACCACGATGTAAAAAAGATGCTGAGACTCTAGAAATTCTAGAGTGCAGAGAAGAGCAACAAAGATGATCAGGGGACCGGAGGCTAAAACATAGAAGGAACGGTTGCTGGAATTGGGTATGAAGAGAAGGACGAGGGGGGACATGAGAGCAGCGTTACACATAATTAAAATGAAACATTTCTTGTGCGGAAATAAGTGTTTTGATATCAGAGTCCTTTCTTGCAGCAATTATTTCCTTAATTTGACAGCTTCCTCCGGACAAGCTTTCCTGTGATTTATTAATTCAATTTGGAAAGGAAAACTTAGATGGGAGAGAGGAAAAGAAGAACAAGCTTTGGAAAAAGTGCAGAGAAGAGCAACTAAGATGATTAAAATCCTGGAGACAAAAACATAGGGAGAACAGTTGCTGGAATTGGGAATGTCCAGTTTAATGAAGAGAAGGACGAGGGGTGACATGATAGCAGTCTTCCATTATCTCAGGGGCTGCCCCAAAGAAGAGGGAGTCAAGCTATTCTCCAAAGCACCTGAAGGCAGGACAAGAAGCAACGGATGGAAACTCATCAAGGAGAGAAGCAATCTAGAACTAAGGAGAAACTTCCTGACAGTCAGAACAATTAACCAGTGGAACAACCTGCCTCCAGAAGCAGTGAATGCTCCAACACTGGAAGTTTTTAAAGAAGAGATTAGACAACCATGTGTCTGAAATGGTATAGGGTTTCCTGCCTGAGCAGGGGGTTGGACTAGATGACCTCCAAGGTCGCTTCCAACTTTATTATTATTATTATTATTATTATTATTATTACTATTACTATTACTATTACTATTATTATTATTATTATTATTATTATTATTATTACTATTATTATTATTATGGATCATCGCACAGTCAGCCAGATGTTCAGACTGGATTTGGCATTTTGTCTACCTATTGAGTCCTAGTAAGGCCGCCTTTTGCAATTGACTAATAGCGAGTTTGTCAATGCCAGTGGTAATAATAATAATAATAAAGTTGGAAGGGACCTTGGAGGTCATCTAGTCCAACCCCCTGCTCAGGCAGGAAACCCTGGCCTATACCATTTTGGACAAATGGCTGTCCAGTTTCTTCTTAAAAACTGAGATATTGGAATACTGCTATCCTGTCCCCCCTCGTCCTTCTCTTCATTAAACTAGACATATCCAATTCCAGCAACCGTTCTTCGTATGTTTTAGCCTCCAGTCCCCTGACCATCTTTGTTGCTCTTCTCTGTACTCTTTCTAGAGTCTCAACATATTTTTTACATCATGGTGACCAAAACTGAATGCCGTATTCCAACTGTGGCCTTAGCAAGGCCTTGTAAAGTGATATTAACACTTCACGTGTTTCCATCCGTTGCTTCTTGTCCTGCCTTCAGGCACTTTGGAGAATAGCTTGACTCCCTCTTCTTTGGGGCAGCCCCTGAGATAATGGAAGATTGCTATCATGTCACCCCTCGTCCTTCTCTTCATTAAACTGGACATTCCCAATTCCAGCAACTGTTCTCCCTATGTTTTTGTCTCCAAAATTTTAATCATCTTAGTTGCTCTTCTCTGCACTTTTTCCGAAGCTTGTTCTTCTTTTCCTCTCTCCCATCTAAGTTTTCCCTTCCAAATTGAATTAATAAATCACAGGAAAGCTTGTCCGGAGGAAGCTGTCAAATTAAAGAAATAATTGCTGCAAGAAAGGACTCTGATATCAAAACACTTATTTCCGCACAAGAAATGTTTCATTTTAATTATGTGCTTGGGCAGCACTGCTTCTGGACACCTGCGAAGAAAAATACTGTAATAATGCATTGCTTTGTGCAGAGAAGATGATGCAGTAGAGATGTTTTACTGGTGGCTTATATAAGTGGCACATCAGCCCTGCAAGGCAGACCAGATCGAGAAATCAACTCCACCGAAGGCTAAAACTATTTTTATTGAGTTTGGCTGTAAACAATCGGAATTTGGCCGTGTTCCAGGTTTGGAAAAGATTTATTTTTATTTTATTATTTTATTTTATTATTTTATATTTTATTTTATTTTATTATTTTATCTTATTTTATTTATTTTTTATTTTATTTTATTTTATTTTATTTATTTTATTTTATTTTATTATTTTATTTTATTTTATTTTATTATTTTATTTTATATTTTATTTTATTTTATTTTATTTTATTTTATTTTATTTTATTTTATTTTATTTTATTTTATTTTATTTTATTTTATTTTATTTTATTTTATTTTATTTTATTTTATTATTTTATATTTTATTTTATTTTATTTTATTTTATTTTATTTTATTTTATTTATTATTTTATTTTATTAGTGTTTTCTTTTGTTTTATTTACTATTTTATATTTTATTTTATTTTTATTTTATTATTTTAATTATTTATTTTAATTTCTATACCCCATCGTTACCCCATTATTTTTACAAACAACTCAAGATATAAACATACTTAATACCCCTCCCCCCTCCTATTTTCCCCACAATAACCCTATGAGGTGGATTGGCTGAGAAAGAATGACTGGTCCAAAGTCACCCAGCTGGCTTTCATGAATAAGGCAGGACTAGAACTCACAGTCATCTGGGGAATAGGCCAAAATCACCCAACCTGCTTTTATGCCTAAGGCAGGATTAGAACTCATGGTCCCTGGAGCACCAGATAAGATCAGCACCAGATAAGATCCAAAGATAAAACATCCCCCCCCAAGAAAACTGAATCGATCTCTTAGCCAAACTGCAGACATTCAAAAAGTCTGTTCCTGAGCTATAAATACTTAATACTTTTTTTTCTTTAAAAGCTTGAACAAAAATAGCTGTTATGGGGGAAATTTTCCTCTCTCCACGCCAGTTTTCCGAAGGCCTCCTGAAACCATATTATTTTTGAAAAAGGTTCAAGACATTGAATGGAAAGCGGGATTGTGCTTTCTGTGTTTGGAAAGGTTAAATCATTGCAATAAGTTGGGGTTTTGTGTGTGTGTGTGTATGTGGGGGGGGGGAGTATGCCAGCCTCTGCTTTAGCCTGGTGGAAAGGAGAAACCCTGTTTTTTTTGCAAAGGGAAATATGATATTTTAGCAAAGTTCACTCTTTGGGGGTATCCCGTGGGCTTAGCAAATGTTTGCAGCACCTCAGCTTAACACGCGTGCCTGGCTAAGGAATTCTGGGAGTTGAAGTCCACAAGCAATAAAAGGGCCAAGTTGGAAGACCTCTGCTTGTGGACTTCAACTCCCAGAATACCTCAGTCAGCCATTTTGATCAAACTGTGAGTTTAGAGCCAGACCAGGGGTCTTCAAACTTGACCCTTTTATGACTTGTGGACTTCAACTCCCAGAATTCCTCATTCGGCCATTTTGATGAAACCGTGGGGTTAGAGCCAGACCAGGGGCTTTCAAACTCGGCCCTTTTATGGCTTGTGGACTTCAACTCCCAGAATTCCTCAGTCGGCCATTTTGATGAAACCGTGGGCTTAGAGCCAGACCAGGGGTCTTCAAACTTGGCCCTTTGATGACTTGTGGACTTCAACTCCCAGAATTCCTCATTCGGCCATTTTGATGAAACCGTGGGCTTAGAGCCAGACCAGGGGTCTTCAAACTTGGCCCTTGTGGACTTCAATTCCCAGCGTGCCTGGCTGAGGAATTCTGGGAGTTGAAGTCCACAAGTCATCAAAGGGCCAAGTTTGAAGACCCCTGTGCTAGAGAAAGAGGAAGTTGCCCTTGTTTAATGAAGGATGCTGCAAGGATTTGGGAGAGGAGAGGCAGGAATTCAACAGATGGAGCTTATTTGACTGATTGACTTTCCACTTGTGAAAACAAGATTTGATGCTGCACCATAAATCCTTTTGTTCTTCTACAAAACCAGTTGGTGCCTTGTTTGCATCCCTGGGGGGAAAAAAAAATTAAAGGTAGGTGGTTTGCTGGGAGCCCACAGTATGTATTGCATGCATGTTAATAAAATTATGGGCTGTCTTCAAAGTGAGTTGGTTGCTTTTGGTGAGCCAGGCTTGACCACAACATCCTGAATGAATTGCCCAGCACATCTTTCCTCCCTAGATTGGCAAGGACCTTAAAGGTTATCGCAGTGTATGAAAGCTATCCATCTTAAAACATGCTGGCTGGAGAATTCTGGGAGTTGAAGCCCACCCACCTTAAAGCAGGCTGGCTGGAGAATTCTGGGAGTTTAAGCCCACCCATCTTAAAGCAGGCTGGCTGGGGAATTCTGGGAGTTGAAGCTCACCCATCTTAAAACAGGCTGGCTGGAGAATTCTGGGAGTTGAAGCCCACCCATCCTAAGGTTGCCAAGTCTGAGGACCACAAACCTATCCCAAGCCCTCATCATTACAGTGTCCTAGCAGGACTGATCAGAGCATCCAGTGACTACTTAAACACATCTAATAATAAAGGGAAGTTCCTTTCTATTCAGAACCACTCCTTCCACTATGCCGGAACAACTGAAACCCACAGGAAATTCTTCCCAATCGTTAGTCCCATAATCCCCTTTCCTGCACTGTACTTTGAGCTTTCATTGAAGTCCTACGGCTCACGCTTTTAGCAGAAGTAGGAATGCCTGGAAATTCCAGAGCCTGCGGAGGGCGGCAGTTTGCAGAAGCTCTCCCACCCTCTCTTTTGCAAGACTGGCTCTAAATTTAAGCAACGCTGGCTGTCCTTGTCCGTGCAATATCTAATTTCTGAATCCGTGCCACCGTGTTAGGTGCCAGGAATGCCTCCAACACAGCAATCTCTGGCAGCATCCTGGAAGACTTGAAATGTGGGCTAAACAGAACCGCCTCGTGCTGGTGAGAACATCATCAGGAGCTGGGAAATGACCTCAAGGACCAAGGATAGTTCAGCCTGCTGGGAAGGCTAAGCGGTAAAACCCAGGCCCCGATCCCTGAGCGTGTAAACCCCACCGTCTTTCCTAAGCCTTCCTTCAAACTTGATGATGATGATGATGATGATGATGATGATAATAATAATAATAATAATAATAATAATAATAATAATAATAATAATAATAATAATAATAATAATAATAATAATAATGTTTGAAGGGACCTTGGAAGTCATTGAGTCCAATCCCCTGCTCAGGCAGGAACCCTACACCATTTCAGACAAATGGCTGTCCAGTCTCTTCTTAAAAGTGTTGGAGCATTCACTGTTTCTGGAGGCAGGTTGTTCCACTGGTTAATTGTTCTCACTGTCAGGAAGTTTCTCCTTAGTTCTAGGTTGCTTCTCTCCTTGATCAGTTTCCATCCGTTGCTTCTTGTCCTGCCTTCAGGCGCTTTGGAAAATAGCTTGACTCCCTCTTCTTTGGGGCAGCCCCTGAGATACTGGAAAACTGCTATCATGTCCCCCCTCGTCCTTCTCTTCTTTAGACTAGACATACCCAATTCCAGCAGCCTTTCCTTACATGTATTAGCCTCCAGTCCCCTAATCCTCTTTGTTGCTCTTCTCTGCACTCTTTCTAGAGTCTCAACATCTTTTTTACATCGTGGTGACCAAAACCGGATGCCGTATTCCAAGTGTGGCCTCACCAAGGCCTTGTAAAGTGGTATCAACACTTCACGTGATCTTGAGTCTCTCCCTCTGTTAATGCAGCCCAGCACTGTGTTGCCCTTTTTGGCACAGGAGGGTTGAGAGAAAAAGCCTTGACAGCTTCAAGGAACAGAAACATTTTCTCCCAGTGTGATTTAAGTAGGCAATTCTTACACTTGTCTAAAACATGCTTTGTTTACTTAATAAGAAAGAGGGGAAGGAAGGGAGGGAGGAGGGAAGGCAAAGAAGGAAGGAAGGAAAGGGAATGAAAGAGAAAGAAATAAAGAAAGAAAGAAAGAGAAAAAAGAAAAAAGAAAGAGAGAAAGAAAGAAAGAAAGAAAGAAAGAAAGAAAGAGAGGGAGGGAGGGAGGAAGGAAGGAAGGAAGGAAGGGGGTGGAGGAAGGGAGGGAGGGAGGAAAAGAAAAAGGGAGAGAAAAGAGGAAGGAAAAAGAAAAAGGAAGAAAAAGGAGGAAGGGAAAGAAAGAAAGAAAGAAAGAAAGAAAGGAAGGAAGGAAGGAAGGAAGGAAGGAAGGAAGGAAGGAAGGAAGGAAGGAAGGAAGGAAGGAAGGGGGTGGAGGAAAGGGAGGGAGGAAGGAAAAGAAAAAGGGAGAGAAAAGAGGAAGGAAAAAGAAAAAGGAAGAAAAAGGAGGAAGGGAAAGAAAGAAAGAAAGAGAGGAAGGGAGGAAAAGAAAGAAAAGGAGAGAGAGAAAAGAAAGAAGGAAAGGAAAAGAAGAAAGGAAATGAAGGAAGGAAGGCATTCTTAAACGGCACTAATTCAAACAAGGAAGGAAGGAAGGAAGAGAAAGAAAGAAAGAAAAAATAAAGAAAGAAAGAAAGAAAAAATAAAGAAAGAAAAGAAATTATTGATGGCGGAGAGATGATCAAACAACCAAAAATTCCAAATGACCAGCCTCAAATTATCCTACTTAATTACACAAAGACTTACAATAACTCCCTAAAGAAGATTCTAAGGCTGGGAAAGGTGGAAGAAAAGAGAAAAGGATGGCATGGGAGATGAACCTTATACTATTATTATTATTATTATTATTATTATTATTATTATTATTATTATTATTATTATTATTATTATTATTATTATTATTATTATTATTATTATTATTACTATTATTATTATATCAGTTACAGCAATGATGGGGCCACCTGAAGACCTGAAGAACCAGCTTGGGGACAGATCATTTTTAGAGAAAGTCTACTATGTGGACCCTAACTTGAGGGAAGATCATCTCTCTCTCTCCCCTCCATTATTATATTTTGGGCTGAAAACCCCTCTCAGTTTCGAATACAGGTAGTTCTCTACTTACGACCACAAATGAGCCCAAAATTTCTGTTGCTAAGCGAGACAGGCGTTAAATGTGTTTCGCCCTATTTTACGTCTTTTCTTGCTGCAAGTTGTTAGGCAAATCCCTGCAGTTGTGAATTCAGTTAGTGACCCGGTTGTTAAGTGAATCCGATTTCCTCGTTGACTTTGCTTGTCAGAAGGTCACAAAAGGGGATCACGTGACCCTCCCGGGACACTGCAACCGTCGTAAGTATGAATTTTGATCCCATGACACTGGGAATGCTGCAACGGTCGTCAATTTGAGAAATGGGCCCAAGTCACTTTTTTCAATGACGTAACTTTGAACGGTCACTAAATGAACTGTTGTAAGTCAAGGCCTGCCCGTAGAGGGCAAAGGGTAGACCGAGCTATCTATAAAGTAATCCCTGAATGCCGCAAAGGACCTAAATTTAATTTCGTATTCCATTTTAATTGAACTGAAATATATTTTGTAATGCAGCCCTTAGGCCAGCAGGGGACCAAAATATCACTCTTGTTTGGTGGCGTTTGGAGAGAAAGGGATAAGAGGCCGAAAATGACTTTTTCAGTCCTTCCCACATCTAAGGCGTCGATTCCTCCTCCCTTCTTTTATCTGATTATGTGCCAGTAACTCAGTAACTGCATTCTAAGTGGACCTAAAGCATCTGTTTACAATACAATATCTGCTTTCTACTCCGTCTGGTTTCGTTTCCACTCAGCAATGCTATATTTAAATATCTTTGTGGTTGGATTTGCACTTTTCCTTCAGCTGATAATAGACTATTTTATAACCAACGACCAAGATCTCAAGAGCTTGTGCTAATGTTCCTGGGGCTATTTCTGGACAAGATGTTTGGCTTTTGAGTATAAATAGCAGGCTGGAGTATTCCCCCCCACCCCCCAAGATAGGTGTACGTTAGGAGTAGAAGCCCAGCAGAAATAACTAAAAGGTCATTTAAAGGAGAGTGTGTCCGCTAAACAGAACCAGTGTGGTCTAAATATCTCCAAATAAATTGAAAGCACGGTGGGGGACTGTAGGGTGAGGTCAAAAAAGTCAAGATGGCAGCTGCAGTTGAAGGTCTGCCTGGACTTTTTGTGTATAATAACAATAACGGTAACAGTAACAGTAAAGTTGGAAGGGACCTTGGAGGTCGTCTAGTCCAACCCCCTGCTCAGGCAGGAAACCCTATACCAATGATGGCGAACCTTTTAGAGACTGAGTGCCCAAACTGCAACCCAAAACCCACTTATGCATTGTCAAGTGCTGGGTGGGTGTGGTCCATTGGCTGGGTGTGGCCCATTGGCTGGGTGTGGCTGCAGTGGTAACGGCAGACTGGGTGGGACTAAAAAGTTCAAAGTCAATTCCAACTTTGCAAGATCTTTTTTTTCCCGCGAGTTGAAACTGACTGATTGAACCCCCCCTTTTTTTTGCACATAGCGGCAGAGGCCTAAAGCGAAAAGGTTTTATAAAACCCAGCTGAAGGCCCAGGACTGGGGAGACGGCGCGCGTGCCCACAAAGAGGGCTCTGAGTGCTGCCTCTGGCACCCGTGCCATAGGTTCGCCACCACGGCCCTATCCTATTTCAGACAAATGGCTGCCCAGTCTCTTCTTAAAAACTTTGTGCACCTATTGTGGTCAGGTTGCCCTACTTCAGATCCCGGAAGGATTACATCCCATTCACCCAGCACTGGTTCCCAGCAGGCTTTGCACCTGTTGTTGACACATTTTTAACTTCTCCAGAGCTTGATTGTCATTTCCAAGAATTAAGCACTTAGATCTTGTTACAGAGCCTAACACTCAGGAAGCTTAAAGAAGGTGCTAGCTGTGCAGCACAATGTGTGTGTGGCCAGAAGGAATAGAATAGAATGGAATGGAGTGGAGTGGAATGGAATGGAATGGAATGGAATGGAATGGAATGAAATGAAATGGAATGGAATGGAATAAAATAGAATGGAATGGAATAGAATAGAATAGAAAAGAAAAGAATAATATTAACAGAATAGAATAGAATAGAATAGAATAGAATAGAATAGAATAGAATAGAATAGAATAGAATAGAATAGAATAGAATAATATTAACAGAATAGAATAGAAAAGAATAAAATAGAATAATATTAACAGAATAGAATAGAATAATATTAACAGAATAGAATAGAATAGAATAGAATAGAATAGAATAGAATAGAATAGAATGGAATGGAATGGAATGGAATGGAATGGAATGGAATGGAATGGAATGGAATAGAATAGAATAGGAATAGGAAGGGATGGGATGGGATGGGATAGAGTAGGATAGAATAGAATAGAATAGAATAGAATGGAATGGAATGGAATGGAATGGAATGGAAT
Organism: Bothrops alternatus; assembly: GCA_034064705.1. NCBI lineage: Eukaryota > Metazoa > Chordata > Lepidosauria > Squamata > Viperidae > Bothrops > Bothrops alternatus. Next base: position 909,106 of record JARGCV010000212.1, read on the forward strand.
GGAATGGAATGGAATAGAATAGGAATAGGAAGGGATGGGATGGGATGGGATAGAGTAGGATAGAATAGAATAGAATAGAATAGAATAGAATAGAATAGAATAGAATAGAATAGAATAGAATAGAATAGAATAGAATAGAATAGAATAGAATAATATTAACAGAATAGAATAGAATAGAATAGAATAATATTAACAGAATAGAATAGAATAGAATAATAACAGAATACAATAAAATAGAATAGAGCTGGCGGTCTTCTAGTCCAACCTATACCATCAAATCAAATCAAATCAAGCTTATAGTTCAGGGGTCTTCAAACATGGCAGCTTTAAGATTTGTGGATTTCAACTCCCAGAATTCCTCAGCCAGCCAGGTCTGGCTGAGGAATTCTGAGAGTTGAAGTCCACCAGTCTTAAAGTGGCCAAGGTTGAAGACCGCTGTTGTAGGACTTCAGTAAAAATCCAAATTGCCTGCTTCGTCTGATGTCCCCAATTATTCAGGAGGTTGAAAACATGCGGTTTGTGTGCCACTTATTCTTTGTATTCTACCTTTATTAGTTTTTACAAATTGCTCAAGGCAGTGAATATATCTAATACTCATTCCTTCTTCTATTTTATGCACAATAACCCTGTGAGGTGGACTGGGCTGAGAGACACTGACTAGCCAAAGTCGTCCAGCTGGCTTTCATGCCTAAGGTGGGACTAAGACTCACCATCTCCTGGTGATTGGCCCAAAGTCACCCAGCTGGTTTTTATGGCTAAAGAGCCATAAGAACTTCCAGTCTCCTAGTAATTCACCTAAAGTCAACCAGCTGGCTTTCATAGCTAAGATGGGACTAGAACAGGGCTTTTCAACCAGTGGTACGGGTACCACCTGTGGTACATGGGCACCTGGCAGGTGGTACGCGACCATCCTAGAAAAGTGGTAGCGGGGGAGGGAAATGAGCTGAACCGGTGGCAGTACCGCACAAGCCTGAACGAGAGACGGCTGGAGCTGCAGGGCTGTCAGGGCTCAGCGGAAGCGCCAGGATCAGTGCCGCTTTCCAGCTGATCGGTGCTTCTTCAGGGCTGTCAGGGCTCAGCAGAAGCGCCAGGATCAGTGCCAGGCTCCAGCTGGAGCTCGGCGTGATCCTGGTGCTTCTGCTGAGCCTTGAAGAAGCACCAATCAGCTGGAAAGCTCCACTGATCCTGGCGCTTCTAATGAGCCCACAAGAAGCGCCGATCAGCTGGAATGTTACAGCCTCTCCAGGGTCTGGTGATTTACATTCAGATGCTTGGCAACTGATTCATATTTATGATGGTCACAGTGTCCCAGGGTCATGTGAAGGGACCAAAACCTGCTGCAACCACCCAGCAGACGGGGGGAATAAAAACCAAACACCCCCCACCCCACCCCCGCTGCCAATCCTCAACAGAAATGCCCACAACAATGAAAACCTCAGTCAGGAGGAAGAGCGCCACCAGGTGGGCAGGCAGGGGTCTTGCTCGGCTGTGGCTTGGGGGGCACTTTTTTCAGTGCCTCTGTAACTTCGAACAGTCACTAAGCGAACTGTTGTAAGTCAAGGACTACCTGTACTTTATCACTTTTTTCCTTTTTTTTTTTTTTGGTCATCAAGTTTTTGACACCTTGCTAAGCGACTGGTGGTACTTGGATGTTGCCATATCCTAAAAGTGGTACAGTGGGTGAAAAGGTTGAAAAGCCCTGGACTAGAACTCCCAGTCTCCTAGTAATTGGCCTAAAGTCAGCCAGCTGGCTTTCATAGCTAAGGTAGGACTATAACTCCCAGTCTCCTAGTAAGTGGCCTAAAGTCAGCCAGCTGGCTTTCATCGCTAAGGTGGGACTATAACTCCCAGTCTCCTAGTAAGTGGCCTAAAGTCAGCCAGCTGGCTTTCATCGCTAAGGCAGGACTAGCACTCAGAGTCTCCTGGCGTTTGGTCCAAAGTCACCCAGCTGGTTTGCGTGCCTAAAGCATGGCTAGAACTCACCATCTCCTGATTTCTAGCCTGGTGCCTTGACCACTAGACCAAACTGGCTCTCTGTGATTACACATTGCTCTTGGTTGAACAAGCCACAACTGGCTGTAAAGTCACACATCAGCCAAAACACCAGACACCTTGCAACTTAGTGGATTGCGGGTACCAGCATGGAACTGTTTCAATTACTACCCGTGTCCCAATTTTCCAACTTCCCTATAACCACAAGCCACCCACGATGATGGTTTCTTGATAGATTAGGTATCAACAAGCTGGGGAACAACCCAACCTGGTTCTTCAGAATTTCTAATGGTGCTCCCATCCCAGCTATAACGGAGTCCTTCCACCTGGCTGTAGGTTGTCCTCTTCTCTCGTCCTCTGTTTTTTCCACCACGATGGACTTCTGAAGTCAATCATGTTCCTGCTACGGAAGGAGAACTCCAAAATATTTGGGAAAACCTATTCTTTCCTCCCCTCCCCTCTTTTTTTTTTTTTGCCAGCTATGTTGCACAAAGCCATGCAGGATCCAGGAGATGTATCTTCCGTCGCCATGGAAATAGTGTGGTACCCAAAGAGGGAGTCCTTCCTCTCGTTGCCATGGGAACAAAGAAGCAACCGAGCAGATGAGAAAGCACAAAGACAGCCTGATGGCCTAAAAAAAGACAACTCAGCCTCGGGATGAGGAAAGTGAGGTTCTATGCCTTTGGGAAGCGTTATTTCCAACACGGAAAGAGTTCCACTTGGCTCATGTCAGCCCTACGGTTGTCAGCTAATTACGGAATATAGTTTTTCATTTATTCCTTTCAGCATACAAGAGATAGGACTGATTAAAACCATCACTTGTAAAGATTTCTGAGGTGAAGATGCTGTCATATCAGAAACAACATCTGGATTTTCTGTAACTGCAGGATCACTGTGTCCACCATCCCCAGCTGGTGCTACCTTTGGCTATGCCAAGGATAGGCAAGCTTGGCTCTTTTATGACTCGTGCACTTCAACTCCCAGAATTCCTGAGCCAACCTTGGCTCTTTTATGACTCGTGGACTTCAACTCCCAGAATTCCTGAGCCAGCCATGCTGACGGGAAAGGGAGAGGTTTCCAAGCTGAACCAGGCTGGCTCAGGAATTCTGGGAGTTGAAGTCCACGAGTCATAAAAGAGCCAAGGTTGCCTATCCCTGGGCTATGCGGTAGTGCGATAGATAGGAAATATCTATTTACTTGGTGACTGTTCAAAGTTACAACGGCACTGGAAAAAAAGACTTATGACCATTTTTAACACTTAACGACCACTGAAGCTTCCCCGTGGTCACATGATCAAGATTGGGGTGTTTGGCAACTGGCATGTACTTATGATGGTTGCAGTGATCACCATTTGTGACTTTTCCATCTGGCTTCCAACAAGCAAATTCAATGGGGGAAGCCAGATTCACTTAACGACTGCAGGATTCACTGAACAACTGCTGTGATTTGCTTAACAACTGGCAAAAAAGGCTTCCGGTTTTGCGTAGTAGTGCAGCAGCTGAGGGATCACGGGGCTCCGCATCCTATGGCTGATTTCTGTCTGCTAGGGGACCCTAAATAGGCCGGAGGTTGTCCCGTAGAGGCAACAAAGAAGGAAAGAAGTCCCGCTGATTGTGGAGAGATGGTGGTCGAGCCGATTGGTTTGGGAAAAGCCCTCCAGAAACCAGCAGGAGAAAGGCTAGCTTAACTTCAGAGTCCAGCTCAGAGGTGTTCAAACCTGGCCCTTTTATGACTTGTGGACTTCAACTCCCAGAATTCCTCAGCCAGACATGCTGGCTGAGGAATTCTGGGAGTTGAAGTCTACAAATCATAAAAGGGCCAGGTTTGAAGATCCCTGGTCTAGCCCAAGCTACAAGCAGTCGAAGCCCAAAAGCACTAATTTAAGCTGACTGTAAACAGCGTGTTTGAAACTAGATTAAGAACAGTGATTTTTCTCTCTTTTACTTAAAAATTTATTACCTGGAAAAAAAGAAAAAGGAAAACCCCAAGAAGCAGAAAGCTTCCAAAAGTGAGGAGGGGGATCTTGGCCCCACCCTTCTACAGATGGAAGCGGCGAATTAAACTTTTCAGGGGGAACAGAAATATACTGAAATGAAATGAATATAATAATAATTATTATTTATTTATTATTTATTAATTGGATTTCTATGCCGCCCTATTCCATGCCACCCTATAATAATAATAATAATAATAATAATAATAATAATAATAATAATAATAATAATAATAAAAAAGGGTAGTACCAAAAGTAATAGGCGCCTTGGGTGCAATCCCAAAACAACTGAAGCACCACTTGAACACCATTGGCACTGACAAATTTACCATTAGTCAATTGCAAAAGGCCTTACTAGGAACTGCTTCCATCTTGCGACGAGATCTGTAATACCATCAAATATCCACGTCTGCTTATCCCAGGTCCTTGGTAAGGACTCGATAGGTAGACAAAATGCCAAATCCAGTCTGAACATGTGGCTGACTGTGTGATGATCCATAGTAGTAGTAGTAGTAGTAGTAGTAGTAGTAGTAGTAGTAGTAGTAGTAAAGTTGGAAGGGACCTTGAAGGTCATCTAGTCCAACCCCCTGCTTAGGCAGGAAACATTATACCATTTCGGACAAATGGCTGTCCAGTCTCTTCTTAAAAACTTCCAGTGTTGGAGCATTCACCACTTCTGGAGGCAGAATATAAGAGAATATAAGTCTAAGACCGTTTTTTTCCTGTGGTGGTGAAGAGACTATGGTAGTCATAAAGTGAATGCTGTGGCTGTTAACCGAACCCCTTGTTTGCTATGGGGTGATTTTTGTCAGAGACTAGACGTAAATGCCGCTTTCCAGGAAAAATGTCATAAATAGCAGTCGTGTGACCATAGGGCACAGCAAAGCAGACGGGTTAAGTGCCTAAAATGCAGTCACATGACCACAGGGGGAGGGTCTAACATCAGAGGTTCAAAAGTAGGCCCTAAGTCCCTCTGGGGAGGTCTGTCATAACTTTGAGTGCTAAGCAACCGGTCGTAAATTGAGGACTATCTGTACCCTTTGGGGAAGGATACCCATACAGGATCAAAAAAGTCAATATGGCAGCCTCAACCATGCAATCAAACACCTGCCCCTTTTTATTCTAAACCTGAATAAGGGCTTCAGCTGGTTAATTTGGGCTTCCATCTTGTCTTTTTTGACCCTTTGTAGACCCCCTACTCTTTAAAAAAATGGATTACAGGTAATCCTCAACTTACGACCACAAATTTTGAACCCAAAATTTCTGTTGCTGAGACAGTGGTTAGGTGGATTTTGCCCCATTTTACGACCTTCCTTAGCACAGTTGCTAAGTGAATCACTGCCGTTGTTCAGTTAGTAACCTGGTTGTTAAGTGAATCTGGCTTTGCTCGTCAGAAGGTCGCAAAAGGGGATCACGTGACCCCCCTCTCCCCCCAGGACACTGTGACCGTCATAAATATGAGTCAGTTGCCATGCCTCTGAATTTTGATCACGTGACCGCAGGAATGCTGCAAACGGTTGTAAGTGTGAAAAAACGGTCACAGGCCATTTTGTCAGGGCTGTTGCAATTTCAAAGAGTCACTAAGCGAGGACTAGCTGCATATTTGCAGAATGGTAACATCAAAATTGTTCTTCCCTCCCTCCCGCCTGAAAATCATGACAAAGGTGTTTTTTTTTTAATATTTGAAAACGTTTTATTTTTCTTTCAAATGAGCACCAACATAGATTGTAAATCAAACAAAACAATGCTCCTTTCCTTCTAATACTGAAGTAGTATGTACAATATACCAACGTGTGACACGGTTTAAAACAAATTAGGCCATTTTAAAAAAAACAGACAGACAAGTAAACATTTATCACTAAAGCAAAATGAAACCTGAAGAAATTTTCAAACAAAATACCAATAAAATAAAACCGAGATTTATTTTTTTTTAAATATTAAAGTATAAAGTATACACAGTTCTGTAAACACAAAAGATGTCCAACATGATGGGCTGGTATTAGAAATATAGTCTCTTCATTTAGGGAAAGGATAAAGATATCCGTTATATCTTTTGCAAGAATAATATCATTTGTCTGCACCACCATGCAGAGTTTATTTATTTTTAAGTTAAAAACTGTTCCCTTTTCTCCCTTAACGTCGTTCCGGCTCTCTATTTCTGTTTTTTAAAAAAATATTATTAATGTAAAATACAATTCCTGAATCTTTTACACAGGATTAACAGATAGTTTTAGCCAAAGAAACGGGCTGAGATGGAAGCAGAAAAACAGTGATTCATCTTCCACCCATGAAATGATGCTACGCAATGTATATTTAGCACACAGTTCTCTCGGGGGGCCCAAAACACCCCTCCCCCAAATGACGATTTCGTTTTGAAAGGGGTGTGTGCGTGCGTGTCCGTGTGCACCACAAACTGTGAAGAGTACAGGGAAGGAGACCAACGGTAACATTTACACAAAGCACAATTCAGTAGCTGGTGTTGTGTTGTTGGTCCGCTTCAATATTTGATCAAAAAAATCAGACACTTTGGAAAGGAGAAAAAAAATAAAATAAAGTGTGTGTTTTGATAGTGACGTGAAACACAGATGATTTATTGGGGTGCAAAGGTTTTACCAGGGTTTAGGGTGGTTGGGAAAAGGTCCTCTGATACAGTAGTTGGGTAGAAAGAAGGACACTGCAAACTTTTATCTCCAGATACTATTTCTGTATTTTATACATCCGTTTGACCCAACAGAAACTTCACTGGGACAAAGTTTTAATTACTTTAGGCCTAGAAATGCTGATTTTGGAGGCCACCAAAGGAACAGGGTCAAAGTTCTTCCCTTCACCCCCAGACTGAAGAACCAGGATTGCTAATGCATATTCAAACCGGGTTTCTGATCCAAAACAAACAAAGAAAAGCTAGGAACTCTGGAAACCTGGTTTATGTCAAAGCAGTTAGTGCGACAATTTGTGCTGCCTTGCTACATTGCCTGCGCCTGGAAAACCCGTTCGGGAAAACACAGTTCTGTTCCAGTATTTCTCCAGCTTGGTTGCTTTTTAAGAGGTGTGGACTTCAACTCCCAGAATTCTCCGTGCTGGCTGGGGCATGCTGGGAGCTGAAGTCCACACGCCTTTTAAAGGGGCCAAGCTTAGAAAAACTGTATGAGGCTGACTAAGAGTTTTGTAAACAGCTCCCTGGTATAAAACCAGTGGGTCAGGATGGTAAGACCCATTCACAGCTTAGTGGATTTTTCTACACAATGGCAGCCATGAGGGGGACAAAAATGAAAGAAGAAGATATATTCTTTGGCTTGGATTAAGATATTGGAGAGACCTGTAGGATTTTTCCTTGTCCAGGACAGAAAACTGACATGGGGACTCCCTTTTCTCCAACCTGCTTGCCGTAGTAATATTGCAGTAAAAATAAGAACATTGCAACATGTTCTTTCACTGCAATAAATTGCAGTAAACACAAGAACAACAACTCCCCATCAAATAAATAACAGTCCCTTGCATTGGCCTGGAAATTAAAAAAAAAAAAGAGTTTTTACACAGCGAGCTGCAAGCCCCGAGAGAGAAAAAAAACACAGGAGGGGCTAAGAAAGGAATTAATTAAAGCTTCCCAGAGTGCTCACGCCTCCATTGAAAACAGGGTTTTTCAGCTTTGGCCATTATAAGAGGCGTGGACTCCAACTCCCAGAATTCCGCAGCCAGCTTGGGGAATTCTGGGAGTTGAGGTCCACTCCTCTTAAAGCAGGGGTTTTCAAACTTGGCCCCTTTATGACTTGTGGACTTCAACTCCCAGAATTCCTCAGCCAGGCATGCTGGCTGAGGAATTCTGGGAGTTGAAGTCCACAAGTCGTAAAAGGGCTGAGTTTGAAGACCCCTGTCTTAAAGATTCCAAGTTTGAAAAACACGGATTGAAAGGGAAAAGAAAAGATGATTGGGGTGGCTCTCCATTTTCAATGCACTCTCCGCTATGAAGGTTTTGAATCTATTTGATTCAAGGGTTTTGAATCTATTGATCCTAATTGTTATCATGCAAAAAGGGGGCCTCAATCAGAAGCCAGTTTAATCAGAAGACATATTGTTGTATGCCACCCGAACTGCCTTCGTTCCTCTTAACTAGCTGGCCACTTCAGGAATGGCAAACAACACCATCCCGTCACCAGTGGAGATCGTAGGCCTCAAGTTTCCACCCAGCTGTCTTTTAGGCAAGGATTGAGAAGAACTGTCCCTCTTCTCTACCTGAACTGAAGGGTGATCTAGAACTGAAGTCTAGAAGTGTCCAACTTCCCAAAGGCCTGAATGGCTCCTCTTATGAAAGCTGGATTACAAATTAATACCCTGGACTGACCTGTAGGATTTACTGTTGATACGTTGGGCCTGCACCCATGGAGATGTCTTGACTGAGAGAGGAACCTTAGATGGTTGAGCACCATTTTTGGAAGCTACGACCATCACGGTCCTGGTGAAGAAGTCTCACCTTTTCCCTCAAATAAATAAGCTACGTTCACTTGCTCCAAAACATAACCGGACACGGTGCACCGAAATCACCATCGTAGACAAAGGTCCACCGCACCATCTCAGAAGCTGAAGGATACTACCATTTTTAAGGATTGTCCTCTATCCCGGTGTTTCGCCATCTCAGCCACTTTTAAGGGGGGGATGGACTTCAACTCCCCAAATTTCCAAGCCAGCTCTGGTTGCGGAATTCTGGGAGTTGAAGTCCACCCACCTTAAAAGTTGCAGCGATAGTGAGAAACACTGCGCTATCCAGATAAGAAAGATCAAGTACTGAGGTGAAGAGCTAGGCTGTGGTATTGGTGTCCATCCCGAAAACACAATTGTGCCTGATGCTGGTTTCCCTCTGCAACAAATCATAATAACCAAAGGGACCGGCATCTTGTTCTGCAATTTGGGGATGTTTTTCTGCCATACTTTTCTTGAACAATTGATAACAAGCCCTGGAAATTCTGGATTTTACCAGAGCCTCGGGCTCAAGGATGCAAACCCATGATGAGGTTTAATGTTAGCTTAGGGTTATCTGTAGTTAGGCCAAGCTGTAGCCAACTGATACCCTATGCCCCTGGAAACAACATTTGTTCCTGTCTGATTCCTACTGACGTTGTGACAAATTAGTCCTTCTATATGCTATTTCTCAATTTTTAATCTGAAATACCTTTTGGGACCTAAACTTGTATTTGTTTTTTTTTTTTTAAACTATTTTGCAAGGAGTTCAGGATTGCACAAAGGGTGCTCTTTTAATTCTTCTGATCCTCCTAAAACAGGAGTCTTCAGCCTTGGCCCTTTTATGACTTGTGGACTTCAACTCCCAGAATTCCTCAGCCAGGCATGCCTGGCTGAGGAATTCTGGGAGTTGAAGTCCACAAGTCATAAAAGGGCCACAGTTGAAGACCCCTGTCCTAAAAAAGTAGGACTGGCTGAGAAGAACTAGCAAATAGTTCAAAGCCACACAAGTAGTCCTATATCTGATCTAAACTTTGAACCCAGAACGTCTTATTTTTTGACCAAGTCTTCACCTACCATACTATATTCTCAAATATTGCTTCCATATTCCTTCGCTGCGCAGTCATGTGGACTAGAAACCTCCTTGAAGTTCCATGCTTTGCATCAGTGTTGTTGTTTTTTTAACCCTGGTTACTTGAAGATGCGTGGACTTCAATGCCCAGAATTCTCCATGCTTGATGGGGAACTCTGGGAGTTGAAATCCATAGGTCTTAAAGGGGAAAGACCGATGTAGCGGTAGGGGTGTAAGCCCACCCCTTCTTCCTCAATCTCCCCTCTGGAAGTTGGAAACAAGTCTTGGAAGTCAGGTCAGTCTTAACACACCAGCATACTGTTAAATTCCTGAAACATGAAAGTGACAAAATAAAGATTCCCCCACCCAGTCTCTATCTGTGGGACCATCCAATTCATCTTCCTGCTCTCTCATTTTTCTGCTAATCTGGGTATTATTCCTCCCAAAAAAGGCTCTAAAGAGACATCCAAACAACAGTCAAAAAAATCAGAACTTATTTTTTCTCTTCTAGTTACAGAATGTTTCTCTCTCTCTCTCTAACATGCCCTCCAGAGGATTCCAAAAGGAACAATTGCTACCCCCTGGCAAATGAAAACAAACAAACAAAAAAAAAAACAGACTAGGAAAAAAATAATAATAATCGAGGGAGATTAAAGTCAATGCCATTCAGATTAGCCCTATATTATATGTCGGGTCAAAGGGCAGAAGAGTTTCAGGCCATTATTGACCCATCCTATAAAATACAACAGGGAGGAATTGGAGGACTTTGGGGAGGGGGGAAGAGAAACACAGCCCTAGAATTTTCCCAAGGTCCTTCAGCCTCTCATCTGACCCCAAAGCTCTCCTTGAACCCAAAAGGAGTGACTTCCAGGAAAGTGTTGCCTGGGGTAAGTACTACCTCCAGACTTCAGTTTATCCAGAGCGTCATTCAGACTTATCTCCTGCAAAGCTGGAGAGACAATTAAATCCTTAGCTAGGTCAGTGGGGCAAAGATAGCTTTTAAGCCACCCAGAAACATACGTCAGGGATTTCTCCAGCTTTGCAACCTGGGAAACTGGATCGCTTTCCGACAAACTTCTGAACCTCAACGATCCGATCCAACGAAGGAACACCATGCATGCTCAATCTTCTGGCTGGGTCCTCTTCCAATCAGCCAGGAGGAGGGTTAAGAGAAGATGGAGATGTTAGTGACAGGAATGGCTGCCCTGCTCCCTATTATAAAGCTATTTATTCTATTTATTTTTTCTAATCACAGAGAACACAATGCTTTCTTTCAGTGCAAAATGACTTTTCGGCCAAGTCTGGTTTATGCTCTTTAGTGGAAGCGACCAGCCCTTTTGGGTTTATTGTTAGTAACGCCACCCAAATTATTATTGTTGTGTGCAAGGAGCATCCTCCACAAAGTAGGATCTCAAGAGACCCAATTTCCTACTGTCGCGTGCAAGAACATCCTCAACAAAGTAGGAGCTAACCACCAGAGCTAAACCTCTGGAAGGCCACTGAGGAGAAAGGTGGTGGCTGAGATGCAGGAAGTGGGAAGCAAAAGCGTGCTTCTCAACCCTTCCAAAACAGGAGTGAAGGAATGGATGGAACCAGAGGAGATGGTGCCCAGGTCCTACTGGTTCACCCAAATTTGGACACTTTCAGCCTCTGGAATGTTGCCTTTGCACAACGTGGTGGCCAAAGTCTGCTCCCCTGTGTGAGGAGAAGCTCTGAAAAAACGACAAGGCCGAGAACCACGCTTTGAAGCTGCAACTTCAACGTCTAGATGTCCCAAAGCAATAGTTAAGATTTGACAGGCATTGCTAAGACCTGGACATCCGTTAAGTAGGCACAGAGTCCCTTTTACCTTCACCTCTACATTCTGCTTGCCTCCCCACTTTCTCCCCGGCCTCCCTTTTACTTTACACACAATCCATGCATCCTTGAGAAACCTCAATTGTGTGATGCTAGATTTACAGTCCCCCCCAAAAAACCACACACACACACGCACACCTCAGGCAATCAAGCTTATCTCTGCAGTTTTGGGGTGGGCTAACTCTGCAGAAACCAAAGATGTTAAAACATCCCTTCCCTCTTTCTTTTCAACGAACTTAGCAAAAAGACAAGGTTTTTTTTAAAAAAAAAATACCTCAAGTCCAAGAAGACACGGATACTTGGTTTGAGAATACCAGAACTAGCTAGCCTAAAATTAAGAGGCCTACATTTTTTTTGAGATTCAGAGAAATAGACAGGCATGAGGTAAAAAAGATATATATATCTTTTTACAGTCCACGAGTTTCAAGCCATGGTTTGTCAGGATTTAAAAGGACAAAGGGCAGAGAGAAACACTACTCCATCTCTCTCATCCGTCCCACAACCCAAAGCGCTGATTTCCCCCTCATGAGCCACAAACCTTGACTTTAGCTCCCCCCCCCAAAAGGCAACCTTCAGTTTCTACTGAGACATAAGTTGTGAAATGGTTTGGCATTGGGTTCATTCCTTGCCTTTGTCACTGTTAAAAAAAACACAACAAAAAACCACACAACACAACACAATGCCAGAACAGTGAAAGAGGAAGACTAGAAGACCCCTAACTCGAGGTCGACTCACAAACAAGATACGAAAAGCAAAGAGACAAGAGGGACAGCCGGTCGCCAGTCAAGATGGCAGAGGGGTGTGCGAGGAAGTGTGTCTTAGGACGACAACAAAGCCCTCCGGATGCATGGGACCCAGCGAGTGCCAATCACTTGCTCGCTCTCGGAGATAAAATGTTCAGTCGGAAGAGTGAACGCTTGCGTGGATCGGTCAACATTCTTCTCCCGGCTGATCAATCCCAGCCGTTATCTTTGATCATGTGAGCTAATTCGATGATGTATTTGCCTTCTTTATATTTCTGACTGCTCTCAAAGGCGTGTTCCTTTTAAGCAAAAAAACAAAAAAAAACAAAACCGTAAATCTGGAATGGAGATGCATTTAAAGAATTGCGTTTCAATTTCCCTTAAAACCTTCCACCAGGCCGTTTCAAAGGCGCTTTGTCAAAAAGGCAACTGGACTGTTTTTTTTTTTCCTTTGAGGAGGAGGAAGAAGAGGTTTCGCTTCTCATTCCAAGAAGCTTCATTGGGTTCTGCCAGGATGGTGAGGGGGGGCTAGAGAGGAATTAGAAGGGCGCGGGTTTGGAAGGATCATTTTTCTTTTTTTATATAGATTTTATTAGTTTTTATAGGGTTAGAGATAAGGTGGGGTCGGGATTGGGGTTGGGGTTGGGGTTTTTCCAAATAACATTTAGCAAACAGCATAATGTTTGGGTACATGTATTTAATAATAATAATAATAGTAGTAGTAGTAGTAGTAGTAGTAGTAGTAGTAGTAGTAGTAGTAGTTAGTAGTAGTAAATAGTAATAATAGTAAAGTTGGAAGGGGCCTGAAGGCAGGACAAGAAGCAACGGGTGGAAACTCACCAAAGAGAGAAGCAACCTAGAACTAAGGAGAAACTTCCTGACAGTGAGAACAATTAACCAGTAGAACAACCTGCCTCCAGAAGCGGTGAATGCTCCAACACTGGAGGTTTTTAAGAAGAGACTGGACAGCCATTTGTCCGAAATGGTGTGTAGGGTTTCCTGCCTGAGCAGGGGGTTGAACTAGATGACCTCCAAGGTCCCTTCCAACTTTACTATTATTATTACTATTATTTCTGCACACGCTAGAATTTTCTTAATTATTACTTCTTTAGTTGGCAAGTTTTCATTGTTCCAATGCTGGGCAAATACCATTCCTGCTGCCGTTGATATGTGTAGTATGAGATATCTACAAGGAAAGATCATATTTCTTAAGGGTCTGATGACTGCAAAGAAACACGCTCCTTCTAATGCCCCCTCCATCCGTTTGGAACTAATCCCTCCATAGCCCCCACCATCTCTGGCAGAACCCGATGAAGCTTCTTGGATGAGAGGAAGAAAACATTTTGGTTGTCTTTTGACAAAGCGGTTTTGACACAACTATGACCTGGATGACTCAGAATCTCCACAGACATTCATAAGGTACAGGTAGGTCTCGAGTTAGGCCTGGAACTCTGACAGTTGCAGTCATCAATTGTGACGGTTGTAAAACGGCTCACCATGTGATCCAAAACCCAATTTTAGGACCACTTGGTGGCAGCTGTTAAGCAAACACGGAGGTCATTAAACGAACGCCGCCGTTGTTAAGCGAACTCCATGGCTGATAAGTAAATCCACTGTTATGCATCAGTGTCTGTTGGAAACCGGAAGTAAACGCCTACATCTAGCAAAACCGTTGTTAATTTGCAATCACATGACTGCAAACGGCCATAAAATAATGCAGGATGGCTGGCTGAACATCCAGTGGAGATGTCAGCATTTTGAGACTGGATTGTAAGTCCTTTCGAGGGATCTGTCATAACTTTGAATTGTCTGCAAGGGTTCAATCAGAATCCAGCTGGAAGGGACCTTGGAGGTCATCTAGTCTACCCCCCTGCTCAGGCACAAGACCCTATACCAGGGGTAGGCAACCTTGGCTCTTCTATGACTGGTGGACTTCAACTCCCAGAATTCCTGAGCCGGCATGGCTCAGCTTGGAAACCTCTCCCTTTCCCCTCAGCATGGCTGGCTCAGGAATTCTGGGAGTTGAAGTCCATGAGTCATAAAAGAGCCAAGGTTGCCTACTACTGATCTAGGCCAGGGGTAGGCAACCTTGGCTCTTTTATGACTGGTGGACTTCAACTCCCAGAATTCCTGAGCCGGCATGGCTCAGCATGGAAACTTCTCCATTTCTCCTCAGCATGGAAACCTCTCCATTTCTCCTCAGCATGGAAACTTCTCCATTTCTCCTCAGCATGGCTGGCTCAGGAATTCTGGGAGTTGAAGTCCACCAGTCATAAAAGAGCCAAGGTTGCCTACCCCTGGTATAGGGTCTCCTGCCTGAGGTCCCTTCCAGCTCTATTCTGATTGAACCCTTGCAGACAATTCAAAGTTATGGCAGATCGCTCAAAAGGACTTACAATCTGGCAGTCCACGAGTCATAAAAGAGCCGAGGTTGCCTATTGCTGCTTTATACCATTTCAGACAAGTGACTGTTCAGTCTCTTCTTAAAAACTTCCAGTGTTGGAGCATTCACCACTTCTGGTGGCAAGCTGTTCCCCTGGTTAACTGTCCTCACTGTTAGGAAGTTTCTCCTTAATGACTGTGGATTGTTGTGTGAATGATGAATGTGTGTTGGTTTTTATTTTTAATGCTTTTTTTAAATTTGGACTTAGATTGTGAATATTGTTTTATATATGTTGTAAGCCGCTCCGAGTCTTCGGAGAGGAGCGGCATATAAGTCCAAATAAAATAAATAAATAAATAATTCCATATTGCTTCTCTCTGTGATCAGTTTCCATTGTTTCTTGTCCTGCCTTCAGGTGCTTTGGAGAATAGATTGACCCCTTCCTCTTTGTGGCAGCCTCTCAAATACTGGAATACTGCTATCGTGTCACCTGTACCTTTATAGTAGATTAATGTGAAAACAAACCAAATGGCTAATGGGGTATCTTTTTTGGAACTTTTTTCTAACGTTCATTTAGAAATTGCTGTTTTTTTAACTCAGACAATGGTTCTCTGTTCTTTTTTTTCTTTAGATGTGCTGATCTGACCTGTTCATACATCAGTTTCCATTTCCTGATTCCCTTCATAGCCTGATATCTGTTTGGATCCTTTATTATTATTATTTTTAAAAATCAGGATATTAAAACATATTTGAGATCAGAGCCATGGCAGAGAAGAGGTAATTAAAGGATGACTAGGGCTTTAGATGGGCATGCTTGTTCAAGAAAGGTTATTATTTCAGATAAGTCTGGGCTGAATTGAATTATCTCATGAAATCACCACTACCGGTAGATTCCTGACAGGAACCCCAAACAGGAATCACAGTTTATTCATTCTAGACTGAACTAAGCTGTGCACAGAGACTGCACACATGTCTTCAATCCAAGATAATAATAATAAAGTTGGAAGGGACCTTGGAGGTCATCTAGTCAAACCCCTGCTCAGGCAGGAAACCCTATACCATTTCAGACAAATGGCTGTCCAGTCTCTTCTTAAAAACTTCCAGTGTTGGAGCATTCACCGCTTCTGGAGGCAGGTTGCTCCACTGGTTAAATTGTTCTCACTGTCAGGAAGTTTCTCCTTAGTTCTAGGTTGCTTCTCTCCTTGACTAGTTTCCCTCCGTTGCTTCTTGTCCTGCCTTCAGGCGCTTTGGAGAATAGCTTGACTCCCTCTTCTTTGGGGCAGCCCCTGAGATATTGGAGCACTGCTATCATGTCCCCCTTCGTGCTTATCTTCATTAAACTAGACATACCCAATTCCAGCAACTGTTCCTTATACGTTTTAGCCTCCAACCCCATGATCATCTTTGTTGCTCTTCTCTGTACTCTTTCTAGAGCAGCGGTTCTCAACCTATGGGTCGCGACCGCATTTGGGGTCGAACGACCGTTTCGCGGGGGTCGCCAGACACCGCGGTCCGCCATTTTGGTTTTTTGTTTTTTTATTTTTTTTTGTCACGCGCGCCCCACGCATGCGTGTATCGGCCAATCGCGGTCCGCCATTTTGTTTTTTTATTTTTTTTGTTGTTTTTTTTGTCATGCGCGCCCCGTGCTTGCGCGGATCGGCCCATCGCGCACGCGCCGTGCATGCGCGGATCAGCCCGTCGCGGTCCGCCATTTTGTTTTTTTTTTTTTAATTTTATTTTGTCGCGCGCACTGCGCATGCGCAGATCGGCCCGTCGCGGTCCGCCATTTTTTTAAATTTATTTATTTTTTCGTCACGCACGCCCCGCGCATGCGCGGATCAGCCCATTGCGCGCGTGCCCGGGTTTGGGCGCGCATGGGCGGTGCAAGTGGGGTCTCAACCTGAAAAAGGTTGAGAACCACTGTTCTAGAGTCTCAACATCTTTTTTACATCGTGGTGACCAAATCCCAAGTGTGGCCTTACCCAGGCTTCGTAAAGTGGCATTAACACTTCATGTGACCTTGATTCTGTCCCTCTGTTAACAGGATCAACAGGATGATGGGTTAATTCCTGAAAAATCTATGATGTTGACAATGCAGATAGCATTTTTTTGTTACACTACAGGGAGTCCTCAACTTACGCCCTTAATTGAGCCCAAAATTTCTGTTGCTAAGTGAGACAGTGGTTAAATCAGTTTTGCCCTCCTTTTACGACCTTTCTTGCCACAGTTGTTAAGTGAATCAGTGCAGTTGTTAAGTGACTCCTCTGGTTCTTAACTGAATCTGGCTTCCCCATTGACGTTGCTTGTCAGAAGGTCGCCAAAGGAGACCACGTGAATCCAAGACTCTGCGCTCGTCATAAATACATGTCAATTCAAGAGTCCGAATTTTGATCATGTGACCAGGGGATGCTGTGATGTCATAACTGAAAGGACCAGTCCTAAATCATTTCCCCATGCCATTGTAACATGAAACAGTTCCCAAATGGTTGAAAGTTGAGGACCAACTAAGCTATATTAAATATTAAGACCTACTTGAAGAATTTTCTGCTCCATCTCAGCCCTGACACCAGTATATTAACGATGGAAAAGAGGAAATTTTTTTGGTCATAGCAGTTAGGAGATTTTGGAATGTCCAGAGCAGAGGTCTTCAAACTTGGCCCTTTTATGACTCGTGGACTTCAACTCCCAGAATTCCTGAGCCAGCATGGCTCAGCATGGAAACCTCTCCATTTCTCCTCAGCATGGCTGGCTGGGGAATTCTGGGAGTTGAAGTCCACGAGTCATGAAGGGGCCAAAGTTTCCCTCATGCTGGCTCAGGAATTCTGGGAGTTGAAGTCCACAAGTTAGAAAAGGGCCAAGGTTGAAGACCCCTGGTCCAGAGCATAATATTGCCAGCTTTGGCTTAATTTTAGTGGAAATTGAAAACCGGATAATATATCTAAGCACATTTTGGTCCTAGCACCATTTGATCTAACACAGTGTTTTCAAACTTGGCGACTTTAAGATGAGAGGACTTCAACTCCCAGAATTCCCCAGCCAGCCATGGAAAGTTCTGGGAGTTGAAGTCCACACATGTTGGCTAGGGAATTCTGGGAGTTGAAGTCCACACATGCTGGCTGGGGAATTCTGGGAGTTGAAGTCCCACACATCTTAAAAGTTGCCAGGTTTGGAAAAAAAAAATCTAATACATCCTTTCTTCTCCAATTCTCAGCATCCTGTCAAGGATGGCTCTTTGTGTGCGTGTTGCGATGTCACACCTAGAGGAGCGGCACACTTACATCACGACACTAATTTTGTTGTTTCAATGAAAATATCTGATCCCACCATCTTCTCTCCATCCGGGAGTTGAAGACCAGCCCATCTGGATGGTTCTCGAATTGAGAAAGTTTGATGTGAGGTTGCTTTTTATCCCGTTCTGCTTTTATTCCCTACTGATTGCACCTCGCCCTGAGATGTATCGATCTAGGGCACGCTATAAATATTTGGACTGAATAATGAATGAATATTGCTGTAACGCTAAGCCTTGGTTTTTATTTTAGGTGCTCCAAAGAGAAGGGTGGAGAAGTACTCCTTAAAATAACAAGCTGTTATTTGCCAGCTTTTGCCCCAAGACCCCATGGGATTGTTATACCGGTAGTCCCCGATTTACAACTATTGGTTTAATAACCATGCAAAGTTATAACAGCACTGAAAAAAGTGACTTAGGACCGTTTTTCACACTTACGACCCGTTGCAACATCTCTGTGGTCAAGTGATCAAAATTCAGATGCTTGGCAACTGGCATGGACTTATGACAGTTGAAGTGTCCTGGGGTCATGTGATCCCCTTTGGCGACCTTCTGCCAAGCAAAGTCAATGGGGAAGCCAGATTCACTTAACCTAACCCAGGGGTAGGCAACCTTGGCCCTTTTATGACTTGTGGACTTCAACTCCCAGAATTCCTGAACCAGCATGGCTCAGCATGGAAACCTCTCCATTTCTCCTCAGCTTGGAAACCTCTCCCTTTCTCCTCAGCATGGCTGGCTCAGGAATTCTGGGAGTTGAAGTCCACGAGTCATAAAAGAGCCGAGATTGCCTACTACTGATCTAGGCCACGGGGGAGGCAACCTTGGCTCTTTTATGACTCGTGGACTTCAACTCCCAGAATTCCTGAGCCAGCAGGGCTCAGCATGGAAACCTCTCCATTTCTCCTCAGCATGGTTGGCTCAGGAATTCTGGGAGTTGAAGTCCGAGAGTCATAAAAGGGCCAGGTTTGAAGACCCTTGACTTAACCCAGCGGTTCTCAACCTATGGGTCGCGACCCCATTTGGGGTCGAACGACCATTTCACGGGGGTTGCCAAACGCCGCAGTCCGCCATTTTTTCCCCCCCGGCCGGCGCAGGGGGCAGCACCACACATGAGCGATGCGGGCCGTCACGCCGCGCATGCGCGATGCGGACTGTCGTGCTGCGCATGCGTAATGCGGACCGTCGCACGCACGTCACGCATGCGCGATGCGGGTCGTTGCGGGCGCGCCGCACATGCGCGATACGGGTTGTTGCGGGCGCGCCGCGCATGCGCGATGCGGGCCGTCGCGCGCGTGCCGTGCATGCGCGGCGCGGACCGTCGCGACGCGCATGCGCGGTGCAGGCCGGGGTCACGACGCGCATGTGCGGCGCAGGTCGGGGTCACAACCTGAAATAGATTGAGAACCGCTGACTTAACCACTGTGGCAAGGTTGTAAAATGGGGCAAAACCCACTTAAGAAATGTCTCACTTAACAACAGAAGTGTTGGGCTCAAATTATGGTCGTAAGTCAAGGACGGCCTGTAGCCATTTATTTAGGATAGTTTAATCTGGGTTTCTGTACCGAGTCTAAATTACTCTTCCTCAACCTATGGCAGGGGGTAGGCAACCTTGGCTCTTTTATGACTCGTGGACTTCAACTCCCAGAATTCCTGAGCCAGCATGGCTCAGCATGGAAACCTCTTCCTTTCCCCTCAGCATGGCTGGCTCAGGAATTCTGGGAGTTGAAGTCCACGAGTCATAAAAGAGCCAAGGTTGCCTACCCCTGGACTAGCCTAACCACAGCAGCAATTGACTTAACAACTGTGTCAAGAAAGGTCATAAAATGAGGGCAAGACTCGCTTAACAATTGTCCCACTTAGCAATAGAAATTTTGGCCTTGATTATGGTCGTAAGTTGAGGACTACTTGCAGCATAGCAAAGGTGAGCTTGCTAGAGTTTCCAGAGCAGCAAGGAGCTTATATTGGAAAACATGTTGCTTAAGTGTGAAAAGCCACCAACGTAAATGGTGAGAATAACATATTTTCTTAAAATATCACAGCTCTGAAGTACACACAGCACCCCTGGGCCGTCTGAAAGAGTCTCTTCTGCAGAAACCCAGAACAAAGCTTGTTTTTACAAGTAGACTTAGACTTACAACTGATTGTTTAGCAACTGTTTGAAATTACGACACCCCACCTCCCAAAAAAAGCTACTTACGACCTATTGTCAAAGTTATGATGCTGCATCTCCCCCATAGTTATGTGATCGTTTTATGGACATTTGACAACCACCTCAATTAATCAGAATAGAGGTGAAAGGGACTTTGGAGGTCCTCCAGTCCAACCCCCTGCTCAAGCAAGAGACTCTATACATTTCAAACAGGTGGCTGTCCAGTCTCTTCTTAAAAACTTCCAGTGATGGAGCACCCACAACTTCTGGAGTCAAGTCGTTCCACTGGTTAACTGTTCTCACTGTCAGGAAATTTCCACTTAGTTTTAACTTGCTTCTCTCTTTGGTCAGTTTCCATCCGTTGCTTCTTGTCCTGCCTTCTGGTACTTTGGAGAAAAGGTTGCTCCCCCCCTTATTTGTGGCAGCCCCTCAAATATTGGAATGCTCTATCATGTCACCCCTGGTCCTTCTCTTCGATAAACTAGACATACCCAAATCCTGCCATTGTTCTTCATATGTTCACCAAAGCACCATGAGAAACAATGGTTGGAAACTGATCAAAGAGAGAAGCAACCTGGAATTAAGGAGAAACTTCATGACAGTGAGGAGAATTAACCAGTGGAACAGCTTGCCTCCAGAAATCGTGGGCGCTCCATCAGTGGAGGTTTTTAAGAAGAGACTAAAGCAGCAGTTCTCAACCTTTTCTGGAGCTTGACGCTGGCCCGTGCCGCGCTTGCGCGGCGCGACGGGCACATCGCGCATGCGCGGCGCGATGGCCCGCATCGCAAGGGGGGGAAAATGGCGAACCAAAAAAATATGGCGGACCAAAAAAAAAATGGCGGGCCCACATTGCGCATGCGCGGCACGACGGCGCGCATCGCAAAGGGGAAAAAAATGGCGGACCAAAAAAAAATATAAAAAAATGGCCGACCCCCCCCCAAAAAATGGCCGGCCAAAAAAAAAATAATGGCCGACCCAAAAAAAAAAATGGCGGGCCTGCATCGCGCATGCGCGACAGCCTGCATCGCAAAGGGGAAAAAAATGGCGGACCAAAAAAAATAAAATGGCCGACCAAAAAAAAATATGGCAGGCCTGCATCGCACATGCGCGGCGCGACAGCCCGCATCGCAAAGGGGAAAAAAATGGCGGACAAAAAAAATGGCTGACCAAAAAAAAAACAAAAATGGCCGATTAAAAAAAAAATGGCGGGCCCGCATCCCAAAGGGGAAAAAAATGGCGGACTAAAAAAAAAAAAAAAGTGGCCAACCCCCCAAAAAATGGCCGACAAAAAAAAATGGCGGACTGCGGTGTTTGGCGACCCCCGTGAAATGGTCGTTCGACCCCAAATGGGGTCGCGACCCACAGGTTGAGAACCGCTGGACTAAACGGTCTCTTATCTGAAATGGTATGGGTCAGGGGTAGGCAACCTTGGCTCTTTTATGACTCGTGGACTTCAACTCCCAGAATTTCTGAGCCAGCATGGCTCAGCTTGGAAACCTCTCCATTTCTCCTCAGCGTGGCTGGCTCAGGAATTCTGGGAGTTGAAGTCCACGAGTCATAAAAGAGCCAAGGTTGCCTACCCCTGGCTTCGGTTGATATCAGGTAGCTTTCCTTCATCTGATTGTAGCCAATCAGCAAGAGTGTTTAGAGAGCCAATCAGGTGTCATCTTGTTTTGGCCATGAGCCAATTAGATCACGGTAGGATCCAGTTATCGATGTCATGTATTGAAGTTGAGAGGAGGACATTTCTACTGTACACTTTTCCCAAAAGGTTTCCACAATTTTGGCCGCTACTGTAGCTCCTTGGAAGCAATCAGAGAAAATTAAGCACAGGTTGTCCTCGGCTTATAACAGTTGATTTAGCGACCGTTCCAAGTCACTGAAAAAAGTGACTTAGGACCATTTTTCACACTTATATGACGTTGCAGTATCCCCGTGGTCACGTGGATCAAAATTCAGATGCTTGGCAACTGACTCATATTTGTGATGGTTGAAGAGACCCGAGGTCACATGACCCCCCCCTTTGCAACCTTTTGACCAACAAAGTCAATGGGGGAAGCCAGATTCACTTAACGACCATGTGACTAACTTAACAGCTGCAGTGATTCGCTTAACAACTGAGGCAAAAAAGGTCGTAAAAGAGGGCAAAACTCACAACACATTCCTCACTTCACAACATGAATTCTGGGCTCAGCTGGGATCGTAACTCGAGGACTACGTGTACCAACTCCCTGCAGGTTGAAAGCCAGGGTCTCAGGGAAAAAAAGGGGGGGCTGCCCCAAAGAAGAGGGAGTCAAGTTATTCTCCAAAGCAGCTGAAGGCAGGGGAAGAAGCAACGGATGGAAACTCATTAAGGAGAGAAGCAACCTAGAACTAAGGAGAAACTTCCCGACAGTGAGAACAATTAACCATTGGAACCACCGGCCTCAAGAAGCTGTGAATGCTCCAACACTGGAAGTTTTTAAGAAGAGACTGGACAGCCATTTGTCTGAAATAGCGTAGGGTTTCCTGCCTGAGCAGGGGGTTGGACTAGATGACCTCCAAAGTCCCTTCCAACTTTATTATTATTACTATTATTATTATTATTATTATTACTATTATTATTATTATTATAAAAATCTGATAACAGAATAAGAAGCAAACCATCACCACTCACATATTTCCAACCCAGTGTGGTTTTGCAATTTTCACAGTAAATATCAGCCACCGCATGGAGTCCCGTTAGCAGAATTCGCTCCTCCGCTGGACCGCAGCCCACGTTGACTCTGAGGGTAACAAGGGGATGGGAAGAGAGAAAGAGAGAGAGAGAAAGAGAGAGAAGCTTAATTTTTAAACACAAAGAGATTTCCAAGTTAATTTCCCCGAAGGAGCAACTGATTATCCTTGTCACAGAATTGTCAAATATTACCAAATATATGCCAGAGCAGTGTTTCTCAAATTCGATCGCTTTAAGAAGTGAGGACTTCAATTCCCAGAATTCCCCAGCCAGCATGGCTGGCTGGGGAATTCTGGGAGTTGAAGTCCACATCTTTGAAAGTCACCACAGTTGAGGAACTTTGTATATATATATATGTAGGTCTTTGGTTATTCGGGTTTTCTCCTGCGTAAAATTGGAAGGTTTTCTCCTGCGTAAAATCTTCAGGCTGGTGTTTTCGGCTTCGTGCTTCTAGGACCATTGCTCCTAGAAGCACGAAGCCGAAAACACCAGCCTGAAGATGACGAATGGGACTTCGTCGAAACGTCGCCAAGACACTTCCAATTTTATACGGGAGAAAACCCGAATAACCAAAGACCTACATACAAACACCTGCGAAAACCTCAGAATATATATATAATATATATAATGTCAAATTTGAAGACACATTTTACCAATGTGGCTGAAATCATGCATGTCTCCCAGAACAACCCTATTTAATGTCCAGATATCTCACAGATGCTTTTATTACTAGTAGGTTACACACACAAAATGTACAGCCAGGATACATTGTGAGTTGACACCCAGCACCCAAGATAACCATGGACATCCCAGATAAAATGAATTAAATATTTGAATGTTACCGAAAGGGCTTGTGTGTGATGGGGGACCTCACACCTGGCACGGTGTTGCCCCAGATTTCACAAGATGTCAAAATTACGCAGTATTTGTTTATTTCGAAAGATAAGTATCATTGTAGCACCCTATTTTTTTGTGGGGGGCGGCATAGAAGATTTCACCGTTTGGGAAAACGTGACAGTCTTGGGTTGTGCTTCGGGTTAAGAGTTGCATATATTTCCTAATCGTTGCTTATATTTCGGTGGGTAGGCTGGATACAGGAGCGGGAAGACCCTGCTCAGCTCCAGAATCTCAGGGAATGACTGTGGGACAATCGGCCCAACCTACCTCGCTGGGTTGTCGTGGGGAAAATAGGAGAAGGAAGTGTTACTACACCTTTGAGGAATTCTGGGGCAGAAATCTAGCAAATAAGTGAGAGAGAGACTACATGGCAATCTGTAGGAAATCTTCTAGGTGTGTCCTCATTTGCAACCACGATAGAAAATAACCTCACCTTGCAGCGAGGTGGGCAGCAAACAAATTTAATAAATAAATACGAACAAAGGAATAACATAGCTGGAAGGGACTTTGGAGGTCTTCTAGTCCAACCCCCTGCTCAATCAAGGAAGCCTACTATACCATTTCAGACGAAGGGCAAATAGATTAACTTTGCCACCGATCTTTGCATTTATGACCTTCTTCAGGTCCAGAAAGCAAAGAAAAGCAGAAGCAACGTCATAAACCAGAGTCGCGATTCCACTTAGTGACCAGTCTCCTTAACGACCACATTGCCAGACCAAACGGTGCTTGTTAAACAAGGATGAGCTGTACAGGAAAGGCACACACAGGAGTAGCTTGTCACTTTTTCCATTTTTAATGTCACGTCTTCATTTATCTAGGCCTGGGGTGGGCTAGTTTCTCGTAATCTCATGGATTTTTTCAACCAAAAACTAAAATGTCTCGCGTCCGAGACTGGGAAAGCTTTCATTAAACCAGCTATTGGCAATCTTGGGGTTATACCTATAGGGCAGGGGTCCCCGAACTTGGCAACTTTTAAGACTTGTGGACTTCAACTCCCAGAATTCCCCCGCCAGCATGGGGAATTCTGGGAGTTGAAGTCCACCATCTTAAGTTCTCAAGTTTGGAGACCCCTGCTGTAACATAACACTTCTCAAACGTGGCAACTTTATGCCATGGGGACTTCAACTCCCAGAATTCCTTAGCCAGTGTGACTACAATTCTGGGAACTGAAGCCCACATATCTTAAAGTTGCAAAGTTTGAGAAATATTGCCGTAAGGCAGCTTATCAAGGTTTCCATGATAAAGACAACTCTATTCTGTATAGGTGTCCTGGCCTTTGTTCAAATCATGGAAAACTACATTTCCCCCCCCCAATTTAAAAAAAGAAAATACCCCCCCCCAAAATCACATCCTCATGAGGAGTTAGGCTCATTCAAACCAATGTTTCAACTATCTTGGGCTTTTGAGAAGATTCAGTGAATCGAAACTAATCAAGGAGAGAAGCAACCTAGAAATAAGGAGAAATTCCTTTGAGAGTGAGAACAATTAACCGGTGGAACTACTTGCCACCAGAAGTTGTGGGTGCGCCATCAATGAAGGATATCAAAAGTAGACTGGATAACCATTTGACGGGGATGGTAAAACGCAGGGGTGTTCAAACTTGGCCCTTTTATGACTTGTGGACTTCCACTCCCAGAATTCCTCAGTCGGCCATTTTGATGAAACCGCGGGCTTGGATCCAGACTAGGGGTCTTCAAACTTGGCTCTTTTATGACTTGTGGACTTCCAATTCCCAGAATTCCTCAGCCAGCGTACCTGGCTGAGGAATTCTGGGAGTTGAAGTCCACAAGTCAAAAAAGGGCCAAGTTTGAAGACCCCTGGTATAAGGTCTCCTGCTTCAGCAGGGGGTTGGACTAGAAGACCTTTGAGTTCCCTTCCACCTCTACTATTCTGTTATTCTCTACTGTCAGTAAGGCAAGCCACAAAGAGTAACACTGTCTGGAAGTTTTATTTTAGTCCTTTAGCTACAGATAGTGTTAAAAACCAGAACAAGGTTAAAACTATTGCAGTCCCTAGTCCTCTCTGTTGGCTAACTTTGTCACTGAGAAGCTACACAGTGAGATATTTTATGAAGATCAACAACCACGGCACTTTAAAAACAAAAGCACAAAACACTCACACTGAATTGAAGAGATAGGCTCGCCCTTGACTTCCCTGGAAAGACTGAAAGGCAAGCAAAAATAGGATAAAATAAAAAAAAAGTTGATTAAACTTGGTGGGTAGTATAGAAAGGCATTTCTACCAAAAAAAAAAAAGGTTGATTCCCTTAAGGCAGCTTTTTTTCCCCCAGCCTTGGCAGCTTGAAGAGGTGTGGACTTCAACTCCCAGAATTCCCTAGCCAGCCATGCTGGCTGGGGAATTCTGGGAGTTGAAGTCCACACCTCTTCAAGCTGCCAAGATTGGGAAAAAAAACTGCTTTAAGAAACTGTTGGACGCTCTTTAACAATTTCTGAATTTTTTCCTCCTTTTCTTGCGTGTGTGCTCTTACCACACCAATCTGCATGCTTTTCCTTAACTCCATATATATATATATATGCACAAAGCTGAAAACACCAGCCTGAAGATGACGAATGGGACTTCGTCGAAACGTCACCAAGATACTTCCAATTTTATGCAGGAGAAAACCCGAATAACCATAGACCTACATACAAACACCTGTGAAAACTTCTATATATATATAGATAGCAAAAATAAATAAATAAATAAATAAACCAGCCAAGAGAGAAAAAGAGAGGTCAATAAAGTAGTTGGTGGAATTGTATCTGACAGGAGCATTTAAGGAAAAAGTAGACCAGTATTCAACAAAAAAAACCCACAGGTTATTATTATTATTTTTTTAGCCTGCAGGCTCGGGGGGGGGGGGTGGGTGGGTGGGTGGGGGAATATGTCAGCTCTGGAATAAAAAAATCAAAAGAGGAGACAGACATGCAAAGTGGCAGGGGGGGGAGAAGAGATTTCAAATACATATTTTTAAAGAAAAAAATTGTATTTAGCAGCGCTCTAAAAATAATAAGGAAAAAAAATATTGGCATGTCAAGGCAGTCCTCAATTTACAACTGTTCATTTAGTGACTGTAAGAAGTTAATAAAGTCACTCCAAAAAGTGACTGATGACCATTTTTCACACTTTATGACCGTTGTGGACACATGATCAAAAACTGAGGAGCTTGGCAACTGACTCATATTTATGACGGTTGCAGTGTCATGTTTTGCAATGTTCTATCAAGCAAAGTCCAGGGGGAAACCAGACTTACTTAATGACCGTGTTACTAATTTAATAACTGCAGAGATTCACTTAACAACGGTGACAAGAAAGGTCGTAAAATGGAGCAAAACTCACTTAACCGTCTCACTTAGCAACAGAAATTTTGGGTTCCATTTTGGTCATAAGTCGGACGATATGTGACAGATTTCTGATACGCCTCCTACGCAGAGTTGCTTTTGGTGAGATGTGCAGCTGTATAGAATTAGATAAATAAACAGATATTTCCAAACTGGTAGTCCCCAAGTTATGACTGCTCGCTTGACAGCTGTTCAAAGTTATGATGGACCCCCCCAAAAAACGGTACTTACGACAGAGATTCGAAGTTCTGATCGTGTATTTGGGCACTTCGAAACCAGCCTGCATTTACAGACATTTTGCAGTATCCCTGAGTCATATGACCGCAATTTCTGACATTTTTGTGTGTGTGCCAAAAACCAATTTCTGCTTCTAGTGTTTGGCAAAACAAGCAAACCAAAAAAAAAACTCCTGCCCATTGTGGGCAATGGATTCGCTTAACAAGTGTCATGTTCACTTAGCGACTGCGGATTCACTTAAAGACTGTCACAAAATTGAGTTGGTCATGGGACAACTTGATAAATAACTAGCGTGACTTTATAAATGTAATTCTGGATCAGTTATGGTCGTAAGTCGAGGGCTCCCTGTATGGACCAAACTTCAATTTACAAAACAATTTTATGCAACCTGGATTCCAGGGTTCTTTTTATAACCTGTTGGCTGTAAAGAGAGCCAAATTTTAGATTTTCCAAATCAATCTCATTCACGTCATTGTCATTTGCCTTTAAATTTGTCAGCTACCAAATACGTTTGAGGTCCAGCCAGCCAATCAAGCATCACAGTTCTGGGCGTGGCCCGCCTCCTCTACATGGTTCCGCCTTCATTTAAAGGGACACATTCTATTTATGTCCTGAGTTGTTAACATCTGGAAAAATAAGCATTTGGTTTGGATTAAAGCTGCAGGCAGCACAAGCTCCACGCCACACGAAGGTTTTGAAAGAGCACATTTCCGTCATGGAGGGGAGTTTAAAATTAGCCTGTTCATGGAAAATAAGAACGCATTTGCTCAAAGAAATAAGTGAGAGCTGCTTGCTAATTTTCCCACTGAAATTGCCAGATGTTCTTTTGCTGCTTGCTGGAAAGCAGCCATACCAAAATTAGGATTATTTTGTTCAGTGTCCAGACCAGAGTTACTCAAACATGGAACGTTAAGTTGCGTGGATTTCCACTCCCAGAATTCCTCAACCAGTCTGCTTTAAGATAAGTGGGCTTCCATTTCCCAGAATATATATTTTCCTTGTTTTTCATGTGAATTAACAGATAGATAGATAGATAGATAGATAGATAGATAGATAGATAGATAGATAGATAGTTGTTTTCTGAGGTTTTCGCAGGTGTTTGTATGTAGGTCTTTGGTTATTTGGGTTTTCTCCTGTGTAAAATTGGAAGTGTCTTGGTGACCTTTCGACGAAGTCCCATTCGTCATCTTCAGGCTGGTGTTTTCGGCTTTGTGCTTCTAGGAGCACGAAACCGAAAACACCAGCCTGAAGATGACGAATGGGACTTCACTGAAACATCACCAAGACACTTCCAATTTTATGCGGGAGAAAACCCGAATAACCAAAGACCTACATAGATAGATAGATAGATAGATAGATAGATAGATAGATAGATAGATAGATAGATAGATAGATAGATAGATAGATAGATAGATAGATAGATAGATAGATGGATAGATAGATAGAGATAGATAGATAGATAGATAGATAGATAGATAGATAGATAGATAGATAGATAGATAGATAGATAGATAGATAGATAGATAGTTGTTTTCTGAGGTTTTCGCAGGTGTTTGTATGTAGGTCTTTGGTTATTTGGGTTTTCTCCCGCGTAAAATTGGAAGTGTCTTGGTGACCTTTCGACGAAGTCCCATTCGTCATCTTCAGGCTGGTGTTTTCGGCTTTGTGCTTCTAGGAGCACGAAGCCGAAAACACCAGCCTGAAGATGACGAATGGGACTTCGCTGAAACATCAACAAGACACTTCCAATTTTATGCGGGAGAAAACCCGAATAACCAAAGACCTACATAGAAAGATAGAGAGAGAGATAGAGAGATAGATAGAGATAGAGAGAGAGAGAGAGACAGACAGACAGACAGACAGATATTCCTTATTTTTCATGTGAACTGGTAAGATACATACATACGTACATTTCTTGTCTTTCATGTGAATGGACAACCTACCCCTAAAAATATGTCCACGATATTCAACCTTCGAGTTTTCAAAGTCGGGGGCTCCCCTGACTGAAATTCTCAGGAAGGAATGTCTGACCAGCCAGCCAAGGGATGTGAGGGTGTCACAGACACGTCTTAAGATGAGACGCGTCAGTTGCTCCCAAAGTGGCACAGATCGTGACAATCACACAATTGAACTGTCAGCAGCGCCTACTTCTCGGCCTGCAAATCTATGTCAGCAGGATCAAAAACAGAAAAAGGAAAAAAAAAGCAACAACAGCAGCTTTAATGCCAACCCTCATTTATTGCTAGAGACAAACACACACACACACACACACACACACACACACACAATGGGTTCACAAATGTGTCAGAGGCCAGTAAAAAAACAACAACATATATCTTCCTCAATTATCCAACAGTTCACTTGCTTACATGACAGCCGAGTTAAAGGCAAGTGAAAGAAAGCTTATTTTTTATGATTCCAGAGAGAGAGAGAGAACAAAACTAAAATAGCATCATGTCAGTGGATTTTTAAAAAAATAAATAAATAAAAAAAATAAAACATTACACACAAGAGTTGTCAGCTCGGTTCTCATCTCCCCTTCAAAGCTGTGACTCAGGTAAGTAAATGGCATCATTTACTGATAGTCCTCAGCTTACGACAATGATTGAGCCCAATGTTTCTGTTACTGAGTGAGACAGTTAAGTGAGTTTTGCCCCATTTTACAAAGCTTCTTTGCCTTAGTTATTAAGCGAATCGCTCGATTGTTAAGATAGTAATATGGTTATTAAATGAATCTGGCTTTCCCATCAGGGTTTCCTGCCTGAGCAGGGGGTTGGACTAGATGACCTCCAAGGTCCCTTTCAACATCATCATCATCATCATTATTATTATTGATGATCATCGCACAGTCAGCCAGATGTTCAGACTGGATTTGGCATTTTGTCTACCTATCGAGTCGTTATTACAGATCTTGTCGCAGGATGGAAGCAGTTCCTAGTAAGGCTGCCTTTTGCAATTGACTAATGGCGAATTTGTCAGTGCCAATGATGTTCAAGTGGTGCTCCAGTTGTTTTGGGATTGCACCCAAGGCGCCTATGACTATTGGTACTACTCTTGCTTGCCTTTGACACAGTCTTTCTATTTCTATTTATAGGTCTTTGCATTTTGTTATCTTCTCCAGTTCTTCCCGTCTATTCTGCTGTCTCCAGACACTGCCACGTCCACTATCCAGACTTTTTTTGTCTTTCTTATCGACAATGGTTAAGTCCGGGGTGTTATGTGGCAGGTGCTTGTCTGTTTGAATTCTGAAGTCCCAGAGCAGTTTAATTTTATCATTTTCTATGACTTTCTCTGTTTTATGATCCCACCAGTTTTTGCTTACAGGCAAATGATATTTCTTGCAGATCTTCCAATGCACCATTGTTGCTACTTTGTCATGTCGCTGCTTGTAGTCAGTCTCTGCGATCTTCTTGCAGCAGCTTACCATTATTATTATTACTATTACTATTATTATTATATTGATTTTACTTGTCAGAAGGCAGCAAGAGGGGATCACATGACCCCAGGACATTGCAACCATCATAAATACGAGACAGCTGCCAAGCGGCCAAAATTTCGATCACGTGACCATGTTACAAGGCCCAGGTCACACGTCACTTTTTTCAGTGCCGCTGTAACTTTGAACAGTCACTAAAAGAAATGGTTGTAAGTTGTAAGTTGAGGACTAACTATAGGGTTATGTTTATTACCCACCAGGAAAAAAAATCATGAGACAGGATATAATAATAATAATTAATAATAATAATATCTATGGAGATTCTCAGTCATCCAGGTCATAGTTATCCCAGAGATACTTTTTATGAGGCAACTGGACTTTCTTGTTTTTCCTTTGAATATGTTTTGCTTGTCATCTAAGAAGCTTCATCAGCTCTGACCGGATGGTGGGGAATGGAAGGATTTATACTCCTTGCAGACAGCTGGTCATTTGCCTTCTTTTAGAGCAGCGGTTCTCAACCTTTTTCAGGCTGCGACCCCAACCTGCGCCGCACATGTGTGGTGCTGCCCCCTGCGCCGGCCGAGGTATAGGCCGCTGCCCGTTCGGGGCGGCGGCAGGCAGGCCCAGGTGCTCAGGTGCTCCTGGGCGGCGGCGGCGGCGGCGATGCAGGGCGACCACGGGCTGGGCCACCAGCTGGCCCAGCCCAAGGAAGTAAGACACCCGCCGGGCCCTACATGGACCCAAAACCCTCCCTGCGCCCGCCGCTGCCCTGCTAGCCTTGCCTTCACTGCCACCCGTTTGGGGCGGCGGCAGGCAGGCCCAGGTGCTCCTGGGCGGCCGCGGCAGCGACAGCGCAGGGCGACCACGGGCTGGGCCACCAGCTGGCCCAGCCCAAGGGAGGTAAGACACCCGCCGGGCCCCACACGCGCCAAAAACCCTCCCTGTGCCCGCCGGCCTCCCACCTCCCACCCCTGGCCCTCTTTTACTTCCATTTTTAGTAGTTGCTCAGCAGGGAGGGGTGGAAAGTTCCGGAGAGCTCGCCTTCGCTGCAGACAACTCGCAGCACCGTTTGCAGACTGGGACTTTTGGCGGGCTCAGCAGGGCAGAGACAGCCTGAACAATTCCTATTGGCTTTTGAAAGCCAATAGAATTAGACTCTATTCAAGAGAGTCTATTCTATTGGCTTTCAAAAGCCAATAGAAGAAGAGGGAGTAGCACAGCTAAGGAAAAGGGGGGGAAAAATGGCGGACTGCGTTGTTTGGTGACCCCTGTGAAATGGTTGTTCGACCCCAAGACCCACAGGTTGAGAACCGCTGTTTTAGAGAGTCCTTGAGGCCACTTGAAGGTTTATCTGTGTCGGAGAGATACAACATTTTCTATCTCCAAGCTACAACACAGTCCTCTCAGCAATTCCAAGAAGGCTCCACCCCCATTTGCACCCCTCAGGTGACCCAGAGGACACAGATAAGCCTCCAAGTGGCCTCAACAACTCTCCAAAGAATGCAAATGACCAGCTGTCTGCAAGGAGTATAAATCCCTCCATTCCCCACCATTCGGTCAGAGCTGGATGAGAAGCAAAACATCTTTAAAGGAAAAACAAGAAAGTCCAGTTGCCTCCTGAAAAAGCATCTTTTGGATTAGACAAGATAGTAAATTTGCCAGTCCAGAGAAACATTCAGAGAGTCCAGCTTCCTTCTGCTTCCAAAAATGAGCAACTCTTTACATAAGAACATCAGTATTCAATTGTTGCTGTAGGGCAAGGGTAGGAAACCTTGGCTCTTTTTTGACTCGTGGACTTCAACTCCCAGAATTCCTGAGACAGCATGAGGGAAACTTTGGCCCCTTCATGGCTCGTGGACTTCAACTCCCAGAATTCCTCAGCCAACATAGCTCAGCTTGGAAACCTCTCCATTTCTCCTCAGCATGGCTGGCTCAGGAATTCTGGGAGTTGAAGTCCACGAGTCAAAAAAGAGCCAAGCTTGGAGACCCCTAATCAAGGGTCTCCTGCTTGAGCGGGGGGGTGATTTGGACTAGGCAACCTTGGCTCTTTTATGACTCGTGGACTTCAACTCCCAGAATTCCTGAGACAGCATGAGGGAAACTTTGGCCCCTTCATGGCTCGTGGACTTCAACTCCCAGAATTCCTGAGACAGCATGGCTCAGCTTGGAAACCTCTCTTTCTCCTCAGCGTGGCTGCCTCAGGAATTCTGGGAGTTGAAGTCCACGAGTCAAAAAAGAGCCAAGGTTGCCTACCCCTGCATGTAGGTAGTCCTTGAATTATGAACACAATTGAGCCTAAAATTTGTGTTGCTAAATGAGTCATTTCTTCAGTGAATTTTGCTCCATTTTATGACCTGTCTCCCCACAGTTGTTAAGTGAAGCAGGATAGTTTTTCAGTTAGTAATACGGTCGTTAAGCGAATCTGGCTTCTGATTACTTGACCCCTAGAGCACTGCAACCGTCATTAATAAGAGTCAGTTGCCAAGTATCCGAATTTTGATCACATGACCCTGGGGATATGGCAACAGTCGTAAGTGTGAAAAATGGTCCTAACTCATTTTCAAAGCTGTTTTAACTTCGAATGGTCACTAAACAAACTGCTGTAAGTTGAGGACTGTACTAAAAGGGGAATTTAAAAACAGTCACTATTAACTAGTAGCTATAGATTTTCCCTACACTAATTATTTGGTGACCTATCCATGGCATACAGGTAATCCTCGACCTACGACCACAATCCAGCCCAAAATTTCTGTTGTTAAATGAGACATTTGCTAAGTGAGTTTTTTATGATCATTTTTGCCACCGTTGTTAAGTCAATAAATGCACTTAACAAGTTAGTAACCTGGTTATTAAGTGAATCTGGCTCTACCACTGACTTTGCTTGTCAGGAGGTCACAAAAGGGGACCGTTGTAAGTATGAACCAGTTGCCGAGCATCTGAATTTTTAATTTTAATTTTAATGATCATAGGGATGCTGCAAAGTCACAAGTCACATTTTTCAGTGCCGTTGCAACTTTGAATGGCCGCTAAATGAACTGTTATACGTCGGGTACCTGTATATAAATCTGCAAATCTGCACACAATACTTTAGCCATGCAAAGTAGTGGCTTATCCTAAGTGAATCCTCTCTACGCGAATCGGCAGTCACAAATTAGATCCTTTACATGATATTAAAAGGCTCATTCTTTTTATAGAAACAGATTCTTCCATGATAACATTTCTCTTTCGCTAGAAGACAGGTTTGCCAGAAGGCTATTTTCAAAATCTGACAAGAGAGGAGGGAATGGCTGTTCATTCTGTGGAGACAGGCAACACAAACAAAAAAAACGTTAAGGTTGATATATCGCGCAACTTTGAGATCGGGAAAGCTTATAGTCCTCGAGGTACGAGTGGAATAAGTATATAAAATCACGCATGGGATAGAAAAGGTGGATAGAGAAAAATTCTTTTCTCTATCACACAATACCAGGACAAGGGGGCACTCCCTAAAGCTCGTAGGTAAGAAAGTGAGGACAAATAAAGGGAAACATTTCTTCACCCAGAGGGTCGTTGATTTATGGAATTCACTTCCTGAAGGGGTCGTGACAGCTGTCAGCCTTGACAGCTTCAAGGCAGGGCTAGATAGATTCATGGATGCCAAGTGTATCGGTGGTTATTAAAACGGATGTCCATGTGCCGCCTCTATGTTGGTTGAGGCAGGCAGGATTCCCTTGAGTACCATTTGTTGGGGGTCAAGGGAAAGGGAGGGTTTTGCCTTCTCTATCTGCTCAAGATCCCCATGTACAATTGGTGGGCCACTGTGTGACACAGAATGCTGGACTCGATGGGCTTTGGCCTGATTCAGCATGGCTCTTCTTATGTTCTCATGTTCTTATGAATGGAGCCTGCCCATTCCACTCGTAACTCGTACCTCGAATGAGATCACTCCCTTGCTCGTTAAGACGCACGTGGCTCATTAAGTGAACATGAGGTATCTCAGGGTGCGGAAAGCCATGGAGGGACCTAGTGATGGAACAGCCCTCCAAGACCCACTAAGATAATTTCGTGCTTCCCCCTCCCTTGCTGCCATGAAAAGATCCGTCTCCTCTCTGCCCCGATTCCTGCTGCCGACCAGATCCGAGGCTGGGGGACACTTCCATGGCCCTCTGGCGGCCCGTTTCTGGGCGGCAGCAGCCTGGAGAAGGCCTCTGGCACCTGGATCGGGCCACCAGAGGGTCACGGAAGCATCCCCCGCCTCAGATCTGGGTGGCAGCGGCCTGGAGGAAACCTCCGATGCCCCGATCCGGAGCGGAAGCATCCCCCGGCTTTGGTTCCGTTTTCTGTTGCAGAGAACATAGGGCTAAAGTACCATGAGATCATGCAAGATCAGTAGCGTGAGATCTCGCCCCCCCTGATCTTGCGTGATCTCGCCTTATTTTAGGCCTCTATTATCTGCAAACGCACCAAAGGCCTGAAGCAGCCGAGAAAGGGAAGAATCTTGATCTTCGCGGGGTGAGTACTGAGGGCCTGGTGCCTGGGGAGACCAGGGAGGAATAACCAGGGTGAAGGTTGCGGTCCCTCTGCGGTCACTCGTAAGGGCGAAAAACTGCCATGGTGCCGCAATTGATCCAAAAAAAGTGAAACCCTAGTGGGGGGGGGACTCTATTCTACACATTCTATTCTTTCTATTCTAGGTATTATAATTGAAGAAGGATTCAGTTAGAATGGAACATGAAGTTGATCTAGATTAGTGTTTCTCTTTTTTTATACAAAATTTTATTTATAATACAATTAAAAAACATAGGATATAACGTGACATTCCAGTATATACATTCTTATCAAAATATTCCACATTTTACAATTGATTCTTCATCTCTAGATATACATCTAAGTTTTATATACAGTACTTATTCTAAAATAACATATATTTCTATCTTAACACTAGTCTTTAATCCCAACCGTCCTCCTCGAATCCCTCCAGCGGTAAAATTTATCCCAGGTTTCGAAATAAACGATTTGTCTTTCAATACCATTGTAAGCCTGTCCATTTCCGCACATGATAATATTTTATATAGTGCCTCTTCCTCTGTAGGAATTTCTTTGCTCTTCCATTTTTGCGCGAACGCTAGCCTAGCTGCAGTCAAGACATGTAACAGCATTTAGATTGTTCCCTTATTGTATTTCTCCGTAGTTATTCCCAACAGGAAAAGTTCAGGTTTTAACTCTAAGTCCAACATTAATATATCTTTCAGCCATCTTCGTATCCTATTCCAATACTCACAGGCCTTTGGGCATTCCCACCACATATGGTAATATGATCCTATTGCTGTTTTACATTTCCAGCATAAAGGTGAGATATTTGGACCCATTTGAGCTAGCCTTATGGGTGGGAAGTGCCATCTATAAAACATCTTCCGGTGGCTCCGCCGGCGTCGATGGAGCCTCTAACGTGAGGCTCCGGTCTCTGAATCAGTATAGCCGTCAACAACAGCGCTCATCAGCTGTTTGTTGCGGCGAAAAAACTCCCCTTCGGGCAAAGAAGGGGAGTAGAGCATTAAGAGCCGGGTTGAGCCCTTCCAGGACCCCTGGAATAAATTTTCAGGGGCAGAGAAGGTGTGCTCCCCAGGCTCTTGAAAAGCTCCTGTTCAGAAACGCTTCTGTCAGCTGACAGAATTAGACGTCGCGACCGCCTCTGTTCTTTCAGGAAGAATAATAAGGGCTTTATTCAGACGGAATGGATACAGGAGCCTTTTGAGTACTGCAAGTATATTGTTACTTTGTTTCTGCCTTTGTATCTACAAACTTTTTTGAATCAATATAACCTTTTTAAGATGGCGTTTGCTTTCTCTGCTGAGTGAAAGTGAAAGATGAAAGTGTTTATTCCACTGAGAAATTGAAACGGAACTTTTTTTCTTTTCTTTTGAAGACTTGTTTGAGAGACTATTTGGACTTGATTCATTTATTGATTTATTTGCTAAACTATAAAATAATTGGACTTTTAAAAGAACTTGAGAAGGGCGGAAGTGGAAAAAAATTTTTTTTTCTTTTTTTTAGTTTCCCTTTCTTTGTTTCAATTATGACTACAAGACAAAAGGCAGCTGCTAAGGCGGCTATGCCCTCTCCAGGACAGCTTGTCAAATCACAGTCTGCTCCTTTAGAATCTCAAGAGCCTGCACAGTCCTCACAAATGCTTACAATGAAAGATCTACAGTCTGCTTTAACAGATGTAATATCCTTTTTTAATGATAGGTTTGATAAATTGGAAGATAAATTTGATGTGAAAATAGAGGAAAAGATGGTTGAGCAGAAAAAAGACTTTAAAGCTATGATAGAAGCCTCTAATCAGGAGATGAGAGAAGATATTGTAGACGCTATTAAGGGTGTCTGGGACTATACTATTGTTGTTGAAGAGAAATTAGAGAATGCTGAGCAACATTTTGAAGAAAAACTAGAAGAAATTAGAAGCGATGTACAAGATCAAGCTACTTTGACACAATATCATCAGATGCAGTTTGCGGTTAGAATTAGGGGATTTAGAGATGTATTAAATGAGAACCAAGAAGATCTAAGAAAAAATTTTTCTGAAGCTTTAGCAAAATTTTTGGATGACTCAGTTGAGAATGTGGCCTGGCAGATTGAACGACTGTTCAGAGTGAACTCACGTATTGCAGCTCAAAGGAATTTGCCTAGAGATATTGTGATATATTTTAACACAAGAAAATATAGAAATTGGGTTCTATCAATAGCCTATAATAAACAATTGAGTGTTGCTGGTCAAGATGTACAGGTTTTGAAAGAGATACCTCCTAAGATGTTGAGATCAAGGAAAGATTATGCCTTTTTGACGGAGGAGCTTAAAAGAAGAGAAATACAATATAGATGGGAGGTACCAACTGGACTTTCTTTACTTTTCAAAAATAAAAGATACCGTTTGTTTACTGTAGCTAAAGCGAAAGATTTTTTTGAGAATATATTGATGGCTGATAGATCTACTTCCCCAAAACCTAAGGGGGCAATGTTGGTTAAAGATTTAGAATTACTGCAATCTGCGGAACTTCAACAACCTCGACTAATTTCATCGGTTCTTTTGGATAAAGCAGTTGAGCAACCAGTGCAGTCAATTGATATTTTTCAACCTTTGGCACTAGACAAGCCTAAAGATCCAAGGCGTGCACGTGAATCTACTAAAGCTATTGAACAAAGAGAAAAAACACAACCAACTCAAACCAAGCAAACTGATCTGACATCTATGGAAGCCATGGGAGCAAGACCCAAGAGGCAGGAAGAAGTGGAATGGTCTTTGCAGAAGCTTTCACGTAAAGGCCATGTCAAATAAGTATTTGACGTGGAATGTCAACGGTTTAAATTCTCCACAAAAAAGGAAGAAGATATTTCATTATTTGAAGCAATGTAAAAATGATGTAATCTGTCTACAAGAAACTCACATTAGATTTTCAGACCAGAAATATTTGATTAATAATAAGCTGGGTGCACACTTTGTGGCATCATCTTTAGATAAAAAAAATGGAATTGTTATTTATGTTAAAAATAATATAAAAGCTAAGTTATTAGAAGCAGATAATCAAGGTAGATTTTTAGCTATAGAAATTTTACTGGATGGGAAGAAAGTTCTCTTGATGGGTATATATGCTCCAAACCAAAAACAAGGCATGTTTTATAAATCATTACACAAAAAGTTATTAGAGTTGGACTATAGATCCTGTATTTTAATGGGAGACTGGAATGGAATCCTTGATGCTGGTTTGGATAAGAAAAAGATTTCATTAGTTTCTCAATCGCGTTCAATTTTACCTAAATCTTTCTTTGATATTAAAGATGATTTTAATTTGTTAGATATTTGGAGAGAAAGACATGGTAGGGATCAAGAGTTTACTTTTTTCTCTGACAGACATCAATCATTTTCTAGAATTGATTTTATTTTAACTACTAGTGATTTTATGTTAAATTTAAAGAAAGTTAAAATTTTACCTAATGTATTGTCTGACCACAATCCAGTTATGATGGAATTAAGGTCTGGCCAATTTTTAAGCAGATCCTGGAGACTTAATGAAAATCTGTTTAATTATGAAATGTATGTGCAAGAATGTAAAAAGGCTATCAAGGAATTTTTTAGGTTAAATAAGAATGTAGGTTTACCAATAGAAGTGGTGTGGGACTCTAGTAAGGCCCACATGCGTGGAATATTAATTGAACTGAATGCTAGGCATAGACGTAAACAGGAGGAAAAGAGGCGAGTTTTAGAAGCGGAAATAAGAAAGAAAGAGTTATTATTAATTGATAAACCAGATGATAGTAATATTAAAGAAGGGATAAAGGTTTTACGGAAACAATTTGATATTTTGATGACCGATCAGGTTGCCAGGAATATACAATATGCTAAACATAATACTTTTTTTAATGCTAATAAACCTGGCAGATGGTTGGCTTATACATTAAGGAAAAAACAAAAATCCCGTTTAATTGAGAAGGTTGAATATAAAGGGCAAGAAGTATTTCATCAAGAAACTATTAAGAAGGCTTTTCTAGAGTTCTACACCAAATTGTATGCTGAAGAAAAAGTTCAAGAGAAGGAGATAGATGCCTTTTTACAAAACCAAAATGTTTCGGAAATTACTTTGGAACAAAGAGATAGATTAAATGCTTTGATTAAGTCAGAAGAAATTATTGACGCAATTAAGCAATTGAAATTGGGAAAATCTCCAGGTACTGATGGCTTTACCACGATCTATTATAGGTGTTTACAGGAGGAAATGGTGGAACATATGAGGGAGTTATTTGTGAATATACAAGAGGGTGGTCGGGTTCCACCCTCCTGGAAAACGGCTAATGTATGCTTGATTCCTAAAGAGGGCAAAGATAATGTTCAAGTAGAAAATTTTAGACCTATTTCCTTGTTGAATACGGATTATAAGATTTTTGCAAAAATTTTGGCTAATAGATTAATGACAGTTTTGACACAGAGGATTCACCCGGATCAAACTGGTTTTTTACAAGGGAGACAGATGAAAACCAATGTTAGACAACTTGTTAACATATTGGAATATTTGGATAAACATATCCAAGTACCGGCTGTTTTAATGTTTTTAGATGCAGAAAAAGCTTTTGATAGACTGAATTGGACATTTCTGCAAAGGCTTGTGGTAAGGATGGGAATGGGGGACCAGTTTATTAATTCTATATCAGCTATATATCAGAAACAAACAGGACAGATTATAGTGAATGGACAATTAACAGATTCATTTAATATAGAAAAGGGTACTAGGCAGGGTTGTCCCTTATCCCCCTTATTGTTTGTTTTAACTTTAGAGGTACTATTGAATAGGATTAGAGCATCAGAGGAATTAAGGGGGGTACAAATTAGACAACATGATTATAGATTATGTGCCTTTGCAGACGATTTACTTGTGACGCTAACTCAGCCAATACAATCGGCTCAGAGTTTGATGGAAATTATTCGAAATTATGGAAAAGTTTCAGGTTTTAAACTAAATTTATCCAAGACAAAGATGTTGGTTAAAAATCTTGATAATAAATTAAAACAAGATTTGGAAAGAATAACGGGATGCGAGATAGTTAAAAAAGTTAAATATTTAGGAATTTATATAGAAGCTTCAAATGGTAAATTATATAAGAATAATTATGAACTCTTATGGTGTAAAGTACAAAAAGAATTGGAGAATTGGAAAAAACTACAATTATCTATGTTGGGCAGAATAGCCGCTATTAAAATGAATGTATTGCCGAAATTTTTATTTTTATTTCAAATGTTACCAATACTTAAAAAGGATGGAAATCTTGATGAATGGCAGAAAGGTATAAACAAATTTATTTGGGATGGCAAGAAACCAAGGGTCAAATTTAAAATTATTCAAGACACAAGAGAGAGAGGTGGTTTGAAAGTGCCTAATTTTAAATTATATTACTATGCAGCAGTTCTAGTGGTTATAAGTGATTGGATTAATTTAACAAATGAAAGAATATTAAATATAGAAGGATATGGGTTAGTATATGGGCTCCACGCGTATATAGTTTATGATAAAAAACTGGATAGGGGTTTTAAAGAGCATATAATAAGAAACTCTGTCTTGCGAGTCTGGAAAAAGTATTATTATAAGTTAAATGGTAAAATTCCTTTATGGACAGTTCCCAGACACGCAATACAGAGCATAGGTATACAACAAATCCAAGACGTGGTGCCCTATGATAAACTTTTAAATAAAGAAGGGAATAGCCTAGAACTGAAATCATTAGATAAATTAAGGGAGGAAGGTATAGCTCATAATTGGTTTTATCACGCACAACTTCAAGCCAGATGGCAAAAAGATGTCAAGATGGGTTTTTCTCTAAAGGATGATGAAAAATTAATTATACAAATTAGAGATCAAAGAAAGATGCATATTAAAAGAATATATGATGCTTTAATTGAAATTGATTCTGGAACTGAATTAATTAAAGACTGTATGATTAAGTGGGAAGGTAACTTCGGTCACCCAATTATGATGGAAATTTGGAAAAGAATATGGGTGAAAAATGTTAAATTTACACAAGCTCAGCATCTAAGAGAAAATTTTTATAAAATGTTTTACAGATGGCACTTAGATCCCAAAAAATTATCGTCTATGTATCCAAATTTGCAACCCAAATGTTGGCGATGTGATTCTATGGACGCTACTTACTTTCACATTTGGTGGTCTTGCAAAAAAATTAAGGCTTTTTGGATAAAAATATGGTGGATTCTTCAAAATATCCTGAAAAAGCGTATTGAGTTTGTACCACAGTTGTTTTTGTTGGGTATTACAAAGGACTGTTCCACCACAGAGACTAAGTTGATTTTGAACTTGATTACTGCCGCAAGACTGTTGGTGGGACAATATTGGAAGTCACCTGAAATACCATCTATTGAAGAATGGACATTAAAAGTTACCCATCTTGTGGAGATGGCTAAGATTTCGGCATACCTGAAGAACCACTCAAATGAAACGTTTTTGATGGACTGGAAGAAATGGATTGATTATATGCAAAAGAAATATCAGTTGAAAGAATTAGATTTGATATATAGTTAAATAGTTTAATATAGTAGTTTAGTGGGGTTTCTTGTGTTTTTACCCTGTATTCATTCTGGGAAGCCTGGGGGGGAGGGGGGAGGGAGATAATATACATTAGTTTATGTTTCTCAACTGTAGTTGGGGGCTTAGGGATCAGATAACTTTTGTAGGATGCTCGGTAGAATTTTAGTTAGCGTTTTGGATGGCGAGGAGGAGGAGCGAAAATACAAGAGGAGTGGGCTGGTGGAGGGTGTTGTGGAGGGGGGTTCCGAGCAGCTTTTTGTATTGTTTATTTCTATTATGTAATTTGTTTGTTTGTTTTCAGTTGAGTTAATAGGTTACTATGTTATAATTGTTAAAAGTTTTTAAAAAATTTAATAAAAAAAAATTATTAAAAAAAAAATTATATAAAACATCTTGTAGAGCAGTGGTTCTCAACCTGTGGGTCGCGACCCCATTTGGGGTCGAACGACCATTTCACAGGGGTCGCCAAGCACCGCAGTCCGCCATTTTTTATTTATTTTTTTTGGTCGGCCATTTTTTTTTGGTTGGCCATTTTTTTCCCTATTGCGATGCGGGCTGCCGTGCTGCGCATGCGCGCTGCGCCCCGTCACGCCGCACATGCGCGATGCGCCCCGTCGCGCCGTGCATGCACCATGCCATCGTGCCGCGCATGCGCCATGCACCCCGTCGCGTCACGCATGCGCCATGCGCCCCATCACGTCGCGCATGCGCCATGCGGGCCGGGGTCGAGCCCCGGAAAAGGTTGAGAACCGCTGTTGTAGAGATTTTCCTTGTACGAGGTAGCTAGAGTGAGTTTCCTATTTCTTTCTCACAATTCTTGCCAAATATGCAGATCAATACTGAAACCAAAATCCCTACTCCAAATTAGCATAGTCTCCTTCATACATTGCCTGATCTAAAAGAAAGTGATATATATTTTTTAATCATTTTATCCTTGGGCCCTAATAATATTTTGTCTAGTTCTGTCGGTTCTAATTTTATACCCCACTCTTTTTTGTCTTTCCTATATCTTGCTTGTAGTTGGAGGTATGTCCACCATTCTAATTCTATCCCTGCATCTTGGAGATTTTTCCTCGATTTTAGTTCTCCTCTCTCATCTAATATGTTTTTATAAGTTATCACATTCCCTAACTGGATAAACCTTGGGTGTATATACATTTCTAATGTTGAAATCCAACTGGGGACTTGCCTATAATTCTGTTGCCGGATTTTGGTTCATACATCTATTAACGCCCGTCTGACGTGGTGCCTCCGGAAGTACTGGTGAACTTTATGTTTCTCGTCCCATAACATAGCACGCCATTATTATTATTATTATTTATTTAATTATTATTATTTATTTAATTTCTATGCCGCCCTATTCCGGAGAACTCAGGGCGGCTCACAACATGATAGAAATTACATTAAATACATAAATATAAAAAAAACCCTAAGTTAAAAAAGAAACCAATCATTCCACAAACATACACTGGCTAGGGGCAAGGTGTTAGCTGCCCCAGGCCTGCCGGCAAAAGTGTGTTTTAAGCAATTTGCATGTCATGACCTTCCAATTTTAATAGTCTCCGGTTTTCCAGTC
Organism: Bothrops alternatus; assembly: GCA_034064705.1. Classification (NCBI taxonomy): domain Eukaryota; kingdom Metazoa; phylum Chordata; class Lepidosauria; order Squamata; family Viperidae; genus Bothrops; species Bothrops alternatus. The sequence goes on from JARGCV010000212.1 coordinate 952,305, forward strand.
GAATCCAATTCCGCACCCATAATAAGATTGTAGATTGTTATTTTTCCAGGTCAGGGAGGCCGAGACCCCCCCTTTCCTTAGCATCCTGTAATAATTTTAATTTAATCCTTGCTTTTTTTCCTTGCCAAATGAATTTAAGTATGGATTGGTTGAAATTTCGAAAGAATTCCTTTTCTAATTTAATTGGTATACATTGAAATAGAAATAGTATTTTAGGTAATACGTTCATTTTGATTACGGCAATTCTATCCATAAAAGAGAGCTGAAGGTTTGTCCAGGTATCCAAGTCAGTTTTAATCTGTTCCATTAATTTATCATAATTGTCTCTTTTAATTGTCACATACCTAGCTGTTAATTGTATCCCTAAGTAACTTATTTTCTTTGTGATCTGAATGTCTAATCTATCAGCTAGTTCATTTTTCTGTGTTCTAATCATATTCTTCACGAACATTTTAGTTTTTTCCTTATTTATCTTTAGGCCTGCCATTTCACCATATTCACCCAGTACTTCCATTAGCCTTATCCCTGATTGTAATGGTTCTTCGATTATAAAAACAAGATCGTCAGCAAAGGCTTGCAATTTGAAAATTTCTCTCTCGATCCCTAAACCTTTAATCTGCTCATCTTTCCGAATCATTCTGTTTAGTACCTCCAGGGATAATATAAACAATAGTGGAGATAGCGGACAACCTTGCCTTGTACCTATTTGGATTTGAAAGCTTTCAGTAGTTTCTCCATTAATTATCACTTTAGCTACCTGTCTGGAATTTTATGAAATTCTCCCCAAAATCCATGTATTCCAATTGGTTAAACATAAAATCCCATTTCACATTGTCGAATGCATTTTGTGCATCAAGAAAGATTAGTCCCATTTGTTTTTCATTGTGAGCTTCATAATAGTCCAATACGTCCAATATGATCCTGACATTATTTCTTATGTATATTTTGGGTAGAAAACCATTTTGATCCGTATGTATGAATTTTACTAAGAATCTTTCAAGACGTTTAGCCATTATGGCCATAAAAATTTTATGTGAGAATTTAATAGTGAAATGGGCCTATAATTTTTAATGAACGCCAAATCTGAATTATCCTTGGGTATCAAAGTGATAATTGCTTCTTCCCATGAGGTTGAAATTTTCGCATTCTTCAGAACCTCGTTGAATAGATCTATTAATATTGGACTTAGAGATTCTTGCATAATTTTGTATATTTCTATTGGTAAAACGTCCGGACCTGGGGCGTTATTGTTTTTTTGTTTTTTAATTGCTTCAGATAGTTCCAAAGGTGTTATCTCTTTGTTTAACATATTTTTAATCTCTTCTGGAACTTTAGGTAGATCAGCTAATCATCATTATTTTTCCGTTCTACCTTTTTATATAATTTCTTATAAAACTCATAGGCCACCATTTTCTTCCTTTCATTCTGATATACCATCTCTCCTTTTTCATTGTATAGTTTGCTAATCCTCTTTTTGTCGTTATGTTTCTTTATTCTGCAGGCCAACCATCTACCTGGTTTATTGGCGTTTTCAAAATTTTTTTGTTTGGTACGTTTTATTTGTTGCCCCAGTTCTTCCTTCTCAATGATATTCATCTTGTGTTTAATTAAATCTATTTGTTGTTTCAGGTCACGCCTTTGTGGTTCGTTTTGTAAGTTTCCCTCAACCCTGCCAAGTTCTTCTTCAAGATTTCTTTGTCGCTGTATTTTAATTTTATTTTCCCTAGCCATATAAGCAATTGCGACAGCTCTCATGTAGGCTTTGGCTGTATCCCATAAATTTTGGCAATTTGTATCTTCTTTTTTATTCATCTGGAAAAATAGGCCCATTTGATCTTCCAATTTCAATTTAAATTCTTTGTGGTTTAAACTTGCTCTTTTCAGAGTCCACCTCATTTTCTTTTGCCCTCTCCATTTAATTCTAATTGGATTGTGGTCAGCCCATGAATTTGTGTCAATTATGACATCTTCCACTTCTGAATTTAAGCTTATTGACAACCACGCCATATCAATCCTGGACCATGAGAGATGTTGCCCTGAAAAATACTGTTGTTTTTTTCCTTTTCTAACCTTATCACTTTTATAATCCAATTGTCTATCCTTGATCGCATTGAAATCTCCCATTATGCAAATGTTATCATATTCGAATTCACTAATAATGCTATGTAGTTTTTTATAGAATTGTTTCTGACCTTCATTGGGAGCATAGATTCCCACAAGAGTTATTTTTATTTTGTTCAGAATTGCTGCTATTGTTAAGATTCTACCATCTTCATCATTATAAATATGTTTTGTTGGAATTTCCTTATTAATATATGCTACTACTCCTGCTTTTTTGTTGTTGTGAGCGCTTGCAAACGTATTTCTCAGCTTAGGGCAGTTTAACAAATGTTGATGCTGTTTTTTTATATGAACTTCTTGTAAAATTATTATATCCAAATTCATCTTGCCCAGTTTATTTAAGAATTTTTCCCTCTTTAATGGGGAGTTAAAACCATTAACATTCAGGGATATAATCTCAATTCCTTCTTTTGCCTCTTTATCTATATTTGGATCTTGTTACTATTGTCGGTGAGCCTAAAATTTCTTATTGGCTAAGCAAGACGGTATGTTAAGTGAATTTTGCCCCATTTTATGACTTTTGCCACTGTTGTTAAGTGAATCGGTGCCCTTGTTAAGTTAGTCACACAGTTGTTAAGTGAATCTGGCTTCCCGATTCAGTTTGCTCGTCACAAGGTCGCAAGAGAGGATCACGTGACCCCCGGGACACTGCAACCGTCGTAAGTACATGCCAGTTGACCCCGGGGAGGCTGCAACGGTTGTAAGTGTGGAAAACGGTCGTAAGTCCCTTTTTTCTATGCTGCTGTAACTTCAAACGGTCACTAAGCAAATGGTTATATTTTGAGGACTACCTGTTTTTGTGGCCATTGGTGTCCAAATCCAGGGTGCTCATCATGCTGTATCTGCACTGAAAACTGCCTATGGCAGCGGTTCTCAACCTGTGGGTCGCGACCCCATTTGGGGTCGAACGACCATTTCACGGGGGTCGCCAAGCACCGCAGTCCGCCATTTTTTATTTTTTATTTTGGTCGGCCTTTTTTTTCTATCGCGATGTGGGCCGTCGCGCCGCGCATGCGCGACGCATCCCGCCCCGCCGCGCATGCGCAATGCGCCCCGCCCCACCGCGCATGCGCAATGCGCCCCGTCACGCCGCGCATGCGTGGTGCAGGCCCGCCATATTTTTTTGGGTCGGCCATTTTTTGGGGGGGTCGGCCATTTTTTTCTATCGTGATGCGGGCCATCGCGCCGTGCATGCGCAATGCGCCCTGTCGCGCCGTGCATGCGCGGTGCAAGCCCGTCATTTTGGGGGGGGTCGGCCATTTTTTTTGTTTTTTTTTTGCGCGGTGCGGGCCGGGGCCGAGCCACGGAAAAGGTTGAGAACCACTGGCCTATGGAGTACAATTTATTGTAGCGATGACCTTGGAGAAAATATGCAGTACACAAAAATAAAAATATAAGTTTAACCCAGGAAAACAGGAAAGTGTGAGAAAGAAAATCAAGAATGTTCATCTTTGATTCTCTTTGGTATCAGAGGGAAGGGGAAATGGTGTGAAGCTCTCAAGCTTTTGCTATTATAGCTTGCATCAATAAAGTACAATTCTCTTATTGTATTTATGTATTTACACTCATTTGTATCTCGCCTTTTATTATTTTTACAAATAACTTAAGGCAGCAAACGTATCCAACACATCTTCCTCCTCCTGTTTTCCCCATGACAACAACCCTGTGAGGTGAGTTGGGTGGAGAGAGAGAGGGACTAGTCCAAAGTCACCCAGGCAATTTTCATGCTAAAATGGGACTAGAACTCACATTCTCCTGGTGATTGGTCGAAAGTCACCCAGTGGCTTTCATTATTATTATTATTATTATTATTATTATTATTATTATTATTATTATTATTATTATTATTATTATTATTATTATTTATTAAATTTCTATGCCGCCCTATTCCGGGAACTCAGGGCGGCTTACAGCATAAATAGAAATCCAATAAAAACTAAACTGTACATATATAAAAATATAAAAAAGAAGAACCCCTAAATTAAGAACCATTCATTCAGCAAACGTACACACAGACATACACTGGCTAGGGGCAAGATGTCAACCGCCCCAGGCCTGCCGGCAGAGATGGGTCTTTAGTAGTTTACGAAAGGCGGAGAGGGTGGGGGCGATACGGATCTCCGGGGGGAGTTGATTCCAGAGGGCCGGGGCCGCAACAGAAAAGGCCCTTCCCCTAGGCCCCGCCAGGCGACACTGTCTGGCCGACGGGACCTGGAGAAGGCCGACTCTGTGGGCCCTAACCGGTCGCTGGGTTTCGTGAGGCAGCAGGCGGTCCCGTAAGTAACCTGGTCCGATGCCATGTAGGGCTTTATAGGTCATAACCAACACTTTGAATTGCGTTCGGAGACCAATAGGCAGCCAATGCAGCTCACGGAGTGATGCTGAGATGTGGGCATTTCTGGGCAGGCCCAACACTGCTCGCGCGGCTGCATTCTGCATTACCTGAAGTCTCCGAACGTTTTTCAAAGGTAGCCCCATGTAGAGAGCATTGCAGTAGTCGAGCCTCGAGGTGATAAGGGCATGAGTGACTGTGAGAAGAGACTCCCGGTCCAAATAGGGCCGCAACTGGTGCACCAGGCGAACCTGGGCAAATGTCCTCCTCGCCACAGCCGACAAATGATGTTCCAAGTTTAGCTGTGGGTCGAGGAGGACCTTAAGGCGGGCCTAGAACTCAGCGTCCTCTGGTGATTGGCCCAAAGTCAACCATTTGGCTTTCATGTCTAAGGCTGAACTACTAGAACTCTCTGTCCCCTGGTGATTGGCCCAAAGTCACCCAACCATTTCTCATGGTTAAGGTGGGACTAGAACTCACCGTCCTCCGCCGATTGGCCTAAAGTTACCCAGCCAGCTTTCCGGTCTAAGGCGGGACTAGAACTCATCACCTCCCACTTTCTAGACTGGTGCCTTAATCACTAGACCAGACCAAACTGGCTCTTTATTATTATTAGTTATAGTGCTTCTTTTCTGCTCTGTCCTACCTCGAAGGGGTTGACAGTTGATGTTGAATTTTTCAGGTGCTAAACAGTTCTCTGCCTATGCCAGTCTCGGTAGAATGTGCCACCGTGGTCAAAGAAGGTTCTTGAGAAGATGTTCCAACTGGCAGGCACTTGACTATTAGGCATGTGCGAATGGGACTTTTCCTCCATGGATTTCAGCCATCAGAACGTTCCCTTGCTGCTTCAAACTCTTCTGTTGTCTTACTCTAAAAAGTTTGACTGACCTCTAAACTGGGCATTGCTCAAGACAAATTTCAACCTCTTACCAACTTCTCTCTAGGCCACAAACCGGGCATCACTAGGGATTTGCAAAGGTCCTGAATTAAGAAAATGGAGCTACAATTTGGGGGAACGGTTTTCAGGGCCCAGACATGGATGCATTTACGATTTGCAAGGATATCTGGGCTCCTTCCTCTTTCCTTGTCCCCATATTATAGTTTAGTATCTTGGTTGCTATGTTAAGGACTAGAACAGTGGTTCTCAACCTTTTTCAGGTTGAGACCCCACTTGCGCTGCCCATGCGCGCTGCGACCCCGACCCGTGCGACGGCCCGAACCGCGCATGCGTGGCACGACGAAAAAAAACAAAAAAACAAAACAAAACAAAACAAAACAAAACAAAACAAAATGGCGGACCGCGACGGGCCGATCCGCGCATGGGCAGCATGCGCGCGACGGCCCAAACCGCGCATGCGCGGCGCGCGCACAACGGGAAAAAAATACAAAAAAATGGCGGACCGCGACAGGCTGATTCGCGCATGCGCGGCGCGCGCCAGCCTGAACCATGCATGCGCGGCGCGCACACCGGAAAAAAAATGGCGGACTGCGACGGGCTGATCCGCGCATGCACAGTGCGCGATGGCCTGAGCCGCGCATGCGCAGCGCGTGCGCGACAAAAAAAACAAAAAACAAAACAAAAAACAAAATGGCGCGGCGACCCCTGCGAAACGGTCGTTTGACGCCAAATGGGGTCGCGACCCATAGGTTGAGAACCGCTGGACTAGAAACTTGGTTAAAAGAAATGAACAATACTGGCAGATGAGATTTTTATGGTGAATTAGGGTTTTGATTCCTCTCCCAGCTTCAAATTCTCTTTTTTATTGCCTTCTTAGAACAATTCCAGTTTAGCTGTCCTAATAGCGGCTCTATTAATTTTGGAGTCTGTCACGTGATCCCCTTTTGCGACCTTCCAGCAAGCAAAATCAATGGGGAAGTTGGACTCACTTAACAACCGTGTTACTAACTTAACAACGGCCGCGATTCACTTTAACCCAGTGTTTCTCAACCTTGAGAATTTTAAGGCATGTGGACTTCAACTCCCAGAATTCCACAGCCAGCGTTGCTGGCTGTGGAATTCTGGGAGTTGAAGTCCACATGCCTTAAAATTCTCAAGGTTGAGAAACACTGCTTTAACCACTGTGGCTGCAGCAGTCCAATTATGACCGTGGCAGTCCCATTATGACCAAGGCAGTCACTTTACCACGGCCACAAAGGTAATCATAAAATTGGACTGGTCACGTGGGAGACTTTGATTTATGACCATTATGAGTTACAACTGTGATAGCCAGGCGCCATTACAACTATTTCCCCGGTCAAGGCACTTTAATTGTGATCGGTTGGTTTGAAGGAAAGAAAAGAGAAGGTGTAGGACGCCAGAAAAGCATTCTTGACATACTTCCATAATCAACATTGCTGATTTCTTCTAACGGGAAAAAAAAAGGCAGCATCAAACTGCAGAAAACAGATTATTTGGTTGGAACTGTGTGTATGTCTGGGTGCACGCACAGAACTTAATTAAAAACTCCAGTTCCAGAGGCAAATATAGGACGTCCTCAAATTGCAACCACAATTGGGGCTGCAACTACCGCTGCTAAGTGATACAGTCATTAAGCGAGATATCCTCAGATGGGGGGCCCAATTGTACAACCATTTTATGGTGTGGTTCTTAAGCAAATCACAGGCACGGACAATCAGGAAGCTTTAATTCAACCTTTTGGGCACCAGGGACTGGTTCCACGGAAGGGGTTTTTTCGTGGACCGGAGGGTTTCATGTACTGCTTGTATCCCGCGGATGGGCCGTTTGCTTCTTTTCGTGGACCGTTTTTTGGCATGCCGCAGCCCGCTACCGGTCCACAGCCTGGGGGGGGTGGGGGTTGGGGACCCCTGCTCAAATTTACAGAGATTATGGTTGCACCCCAAGGGGACTTAAGGAGCTTATCTGTTCAGCAAGAGCCTTGCTGACCATGTTCCAAGTTCCTAGTCCTCATTATAATATACAGGTAGTCCTCGACCTACAACAGTTCATTTCGTGACCATCCAAATTTACAATGGCCCTGGAAAAAGCGACATGACTGTTTTTCACACTGACGGCCGTTGCAGCATCCCCGTGGCCATATGATCCAAATTCCACTGCTCAGGCAACTGACTCGTATTTATGACGGTTGCAGTGTCCTGGGGTCACATGATACCCTTTTGCCACCTTCTGACAAAGTCCACGGGGAAGTCGGATTCCCTTCACAACTGTGTTTACTAACTTAACAACTGCGGTGATTCAACTTGACCCCCCCCCGGCAAGAAAGGTCAAAAAACAGGGTAAAACTCAATTAACAACTGACTCTCTTAGCAACATAAAATTTTGGGCGTAAGTCGAGGACTACCTGTACCGCTCAGCTGTGAAGCTAAAAGGGCTTCAGCAGAGCTGGGGGTTTTCCCTGCACAGACCACTTTGCAGGCCGCGAAGCAAAGCAGTGGTTAATTTTATAAGCTTTTTTTTGCCAGCGTCATTAAGCAAATCACAACATTAAGTGAATCATATGATCGTTAAGTGAATCTGGCTTCCTCCGTCGACTTTGCTTGTGGGAAACTGGCTGGGAAAGATGCAAATGGTGATCTCCAGGATGCTGCAAATGTCCTAAGTAGGTGCTGGGTGTCAAGAGCCTAAAGCAGGGGTCTTCAAACTTGGCCACTTTAAGATTTGTGGACTTCAACTCCCAGAATTCCTCAGCCAGGTGTGCCTGGCTGAGGAATTCTGGGAGTTGAAGTCCACAAGTCTTAAAGTGGCCAAGTGCTGGCTGAGGAATTCTGGGAGTTGAAGTCCACAAGTCTTAAAGTTGCCAAGTGCTGGCTGAGGAATTCTGGGAGTTGAAGTCCACAAGTCTTAAAGTGGCCAAGTTTGAAGACCCCTGGCTTAAATTTCCATCATGTGGCTTTTTCGGGATACGGCGCCAGTCCTAAGTGTGAAAAATGGTCATCCTCACAAATTATTCTTTTCAGGGCCACTGCAGCTTTGCTAACAGTGGTCACTAAACGAATGGATGTAAGTTGAGGACTACCTATAAAATGAAGACGACGATGATGTAGTAGCCAGAATTCTAGTCCTCTCTTTAGCTTAGGTGACTTTGGGACAATCCCTCCCTCTCGGCACAACCCACCTCACAGGGTCGTTGTTGTGAGGACAATGGGAGGCGGGAGTAGTACAAACCAAAAAGCAGGGTAAAAAGTGAAATAACTAAATAAAGAAAAATTATTTGCAGGTAGTCCTCGACTTATTGTAGACATTCACGTGTCTGAGACGGTATGGGTTCTCCTGCTTGAGCAGGGAGCTGGACTAGAAGAGCTCCAAGGGCCCTTCCAGATTCTATTGTGTTCTGTTCTGTTCTACTATTCTGTTCTGCTCCTATTCTGTTTTGTTCTGCTCTGCTCTGTTCTGCTCTATTCTATTCTATTCTGTTCTATTCTATTTTCTTCTATTCTGTTCTGTTCTACTCCTATACTGTTCTACTCCTATTCTATTCTGCTCTATTCTATTCTGTTCTGTTCTGTTCTATTCTGTTCTACTCCTATACTGTTCTACTATTCTGTTCTGCTGTACTCTGTTCTGTTGTATTCTGTTCTACTCCTATTCTATTCTATTCTATTCTGTTCTGTTCTGTTCTGTTCTATTCTATTCTATTCTATTCTCAATAAAGATTCTATTCTATTCTATTCTGTTCTGTTCTGTTCTGTTCTATTCTCAATAAAGATTCTATTCTATTCTATTCTATTCTCTTCTCAATAAAGATTCTATTCTATTCTATTCTATTCTATTCTATTCTATTCTATTCTATTCTATTCTATTCTATTCTATTCTATTCTATTCTATTCCTGTCCTGTCCTGTCCTGTTCTACTCTACTCTACTCTACTCTATTCCTATTCTATTCTGCTCTATTCTATTCTGCTCTATTCTATTCTGCTCTATTCTATTCTGTTCTGTTCTGTTCTATTCTGTTCTGTTCTATTCTACTCTATTCTAATTCTATTCTATTCTAAATAAAGATTCTGTTCTATTCTATTCTAAATATTCTATTCTATTCTAATTCTAATTCTATTCTAAATAAAGATTCTATTCTATTCTCAATAAATATTCTATTCTATTCTATTCTATTCTTATTCTTATTCTGTTCTATTCTATTCTATTGTATTCTACTCTACTATTCTATTCTATTCTAAATAAAGATTCTATTCTATTCTCAATAAATATTCTATTCTATTCTATTCTTATTCTGTTCTATTCTTTTCTATTCTATACTATTCTATTCTACTCTACTCTAATTCTATTCTATTCTAAATAAAGATTCTATTCTATTCTGTTCTATTCTATTCTATTCTCAATAAAGATTCTATTCTATTCTATTCCTATTCTATTCTGCTCTATTCTATTCTATTCTGTTCTATTCTATTCTACTCTACTCTACTCTCTTCTATTCCTATTCTATTCTGCTCTATTCTATTCTATTCTGTTCTGTTCTGTTCTATTCTATTCTACTCTATTCTAATTCTATTCTATTCTAAATAAAGATTCTGTTCTATTCTATTCTAAATATTCTATTCTATTCTAATTCTATTCTAAATAAAGATTCTATTCTATTCTCAATAAAGATTCTATTCTATTCTATTCTTATTCTGTTCTATTCTATTCTATTCTATATTCTATTCTATTCTATTCTATTCTATTCTACTCTAATTCTATTCTATTCTATTCTAAATAAAGATTCTATTCTATTCTCAATAAATATTCTATTCTATTCTATTCTTATTCTGTTCTATTCTATTCTATTCTATTCTATTCTATTCTATTCTATTCTATTCTACTCTAATTCTATTCTATTCTAAATAAAGATTCTATTCTATTCTGTTCTATTCTATTCTATTCTATTCTAAATATTCTATTCTATTCTATTCTATTCTATTCTATTCTATTCTATTCTATTCTATTCTATTCTATTCTATTCTATTCTATTCTATTCTATTGCCCAAAATCCAATCCAAAAGTTCTGTTGCTAGGCGCGACAGTTGTTGAGTGAATTTTTCCCCATTTTGTGACCTTTTCTTGCCACGGTTGTTAAGTGAAGCACTTCAGTTGTTAAGTTAGTAACAAAATTGTTAATTGGCTTCCCGGTTGACTCTGCTTGTCAGAAGGTCGCAAAAGGGGGTCACGCGACCCTGGGGCGCTGTAACCGTCATAAATACGAGTCATTGGCCAGGCATTTGACTTTTGATCACATGATCTTCAGGATGCTATAATGGTTGTAAGTGTGAAAAACAGTCCTGAGTCCCTTTTTTCGGTCCCACTGTAACTTCAAACGGTCACTAAACGAACGGTTGTAAGTCGAGGACTTACCTGTATAGCCGAGGCCACCCAAAATCCTGGCAGGCCCAGTTATTCAAGCCTTATAAATGCTTGAGAGAAATAAACTAAACATTCCAGTCATTTCCAAACTTTGGTCGTCCAGCTCTCCCGGGGTAAAAGTGCAACAATTTCAACCCACAATCACAGCCTGAAGCATACAATGTTCCTCCAGATGGAACCCACAAAACCGCATTCCGCTCCTTTGCTTTCGGCCAGATTCCTATTTTGGCCAGACAACAAAGCCACAATAAGGAATCTTCTTACTTAATTGAACGCGGGACCACAGAGGCAAAAATCAAGCCATAAAATAAATCAAATGTTCACCCGTGCACCTGCCAGGAACAAGGGCACCCAATGAACCAACAAAAAAAATGAAAAAAAAAGTTATGAAAGTCTGCAAATCTTTTATTTCCCGGAACGGATTCTAAGGGAACTGGATAAAAGCATCAAAGCAACCCATTTAGCCTTCTTGAAATAAAAACCTCCTGTTAAAAGAATTATTCCCCCCCCCTGACAAAACAGTTGGTCAACACACACACCCCCTCAAAACCCGCACAACTCTGTCCTCAACTTCCGACCACACAATTGAGCCTAATGTTTCTGTTGCTAAGTGAGATGGGTTGTTAAGTCTTTTTTTGGGGGGGGCAATTTACAACCTTCCTTGCCACAGCTGGTAAGTGAATGACTGCAGTTGTTAAGTGAGTAACAAGGTTGTTAAGTGAATCTGGCTTCCCCGTCGACTTGTGAGAAGGTCGCAAATGGTGGTCACACGACCTCAGGACACGGCAGCCGTCATAAATATGACTCAGTTGCCAAGCGGCTGGATTTTGATCATGTTGTGATTCCTCACTGGCCCATGGATCTGGCAGCTGAGTCTGAGGACTCAGAGGAGGAAGAGGAGGGGCCTGGAGTGACATCAAAGTCAGAGGAAGACTCTGAGCAGCTCCAAGACTTACAGTCGGACGAGGAGCCTGGCCCCTCTACTCGCGCTCAGGCTGAGACACAGCTGTGTTGAGAGTCTGAGCTGGACAGTGATGAAGAACAGCTGGGACAAATCCCGGATGCACGAATGCGCAAGCAAGAGAAGCAAGTAGGACAGAGGAATGCAATGGGGTGGCTCCAAAGGCAAAGGAGAAGGCATTAGGAAGCCACGCCTTGAGGTGGCCCCAGCGGCATGAGAGGAGTCCGAGGAGGGCTCATGGACCGTGGCGGCCCTGGAGGGATGTTTGGTGGCGGCCGTGGCGGAGACAGAGGTGGATTCCGAGGAGGTCGTGGCATGGATCATGGGGGCTTCGGAGGGGGCCGGCGAGGAGGCCCTGGGGGGCCCCCTGGACCTCTTATGGAGCAACTAGGAGGCCGAGGTAGCAGGCGTGGAGGACCAGGAAAGATGGACAAAGGGGAGCACCGTCGGACTGCAGAGACCGGCCCTATTAGTGGCCAGCGACTCCCCCTTTTTTTCCCTGCTGGACTGCATTTACTACCAGATTTATTTTTTAAACCAGAAAATGTTTTAAATTTATAATTCCATATTTATAATGTTGGCCCACAACATTATAATGATTCCTTGTTTGTACTTAGTATTTTTCACCATTTGTGGAGAAACATTAAAACAAAAGGTAAATGGTAAAAAAAAAAAAAAGGAAGCCACGCCTTGGCTCAATTATAAAAGGGAAGGTGTGGGAAGTACTGATCGCCGAAGGCAGCCATTTGTGTTGAGGATCGAGTTTCTGTGAACTGTGTTTTATAATAATAATAATAATAACAACAACAACAACAATAACAACAAGACTTAACAATTGTCGATAAGAAAGACAAAAAAGTCTGGATAGTGGACGTGGCAGTGCCTGGAGACAGCAGAATAGACGAGAAAGAACTGGAGAAGATCACAAAATACAAAGACCTACAAATAGAAATAGAAAGACTGTGGCAAAGGCAAGCAAGGGTAGTACCAATAGTCATAGGCGCCTTGGGTGCAATCCCAAAACAACTGGAGCACCACTTGAACACCATCATCGGCATTGACAAATTCACCATTAGTCAATTGCAAAAGGCGGCCTTACTAGGAACTGCTTCCATCCTGCAACGATATCTGTAATACCATCAAACATCCACATCTGCCTATCCCAGGTCCTTGGGAAAGACTCAATAGGTAGACAAAATGCCAAATCCAGTCTGAACATCTGGCTGACTGTGCAATGATCCATAGTAATAATAATAATAATAATAATAATAATAATAATAATAATAATAATAATAAAAGTTGGAAGGGACCTTGGAGGCCATCTAGTCCAACCTCCTGCTCAGGCAGGAAACCCTATACCATTTCAGACAAATGGCTGTCCAGTCTCTTTTTAAAAACTTCCAGTGTTGGAGCATTCGCCGCTTCTGGAGGCAGGTGGTTCCACTGGTTAATTGTTCTAACTGTCAGGAAGTCTCTCCTTAGTTCTAGGTTGCTTCTCTCCTTGGTTAGTTTCCATCCGTTGCTTCTTGTCCTGCCTCCAGGTGCCTTGGAAAATAGCTTGACACCCTCTTCTTTGGGGCAGCCCCTGAGATACTGGAACACTGATATCATGTCCCCCCTCATCCTTCTCTTCATTAAACTAAACGTTCCCAATTCCTGCAACCATTCTTCATACATTTCAGCCTACAGTCCCCTGATCATCTTTGTTGCTCTTCTCTATACTCTTTATAGAGTCTTTTTTTTTCTTCTTTTTTACATCGTGGTGACCAAAACTGGATGCAGTATTCCAAGTGTGGCCTTACCAAGTTTTGTTTGCCTTGGACATTTATTCAGGTCTGTGAATAATAAAAGGGTTTTTTTTGTTGTTTTTTTCATGAGGTTCCAGCCTGCTTGTTTGAAGAGGGGTTTCTCCTTGCGAGTTTAACAAGGACTCTCGTAGGCTGGGACAGAACAGATCAACTGACCATGGAAACGCTGCAGCGGTCATTTAAGTGTGAAAATGGCTATTTTTTTCAGTGCGGTTGTAACTTGGAACGGTCACTAAATGAACTGTTGTTAAGTCGAGGACTATTTGTAGTCAATTCTTTTGGGAAAGAAGACCCACTGAATCTGAGGCTTTGGAAAAGCAACATAAGGCTGCTGTTTCCATCCTGGCAGAGATCGTCTCCCCAAAGTTGGTTCCGGATAATTATAATTATAATTACAATTATCAAATTACTTTATTTTTCTGGAGGAAAAATACAGAGAGTCCTCAAACGCCAATCGTTTGTTCAGTGACTGTTTCAGGTTGCAACAACACTGAAAAAAGTGACTTAGGACGGTTTTTCACACAACCGCTGCAGCATTCCCGTGGTCCTGTGGTCAAAATTCAGACGCACGTATTTATGGCGGTTGCAGTGTTTTGGGGGGGGGGTGTCATGTGATCTCTTTTTGCAACCTTCTGACCAGCAAAGTCAATGGGGAAACCAGATTCATTTAACAACCGTTACTAGCTGAACAACTGCAGTGATTCACTCAACAACAGGGACAACAAGGTCGTAAAATGAGGCAAAACTCACTTGACGTATCTCTCTTAGCAACATACATTTAGGGTTCAGTCTGTAGTCGTAAGGCTACCTCCACACGAAACATCCATTCAAACTGTCTTGGTTGTTCAATTTCCCAGGCACTCTAGCAGTCCTCCCCGCTTGAGGACGACCTACCTTTGAAATTAGTTCGTCGTGGTTGGCCAGGTGAGCCCTGCAGTGGATGCAGCTGTACGTGCGATGGCACGAAGGCAAGTATGCTTGGAATGTCTTGGACCGGGTCATCTTCACCATTGGCGCCACCGAATGTTGCGTGAACTCGGAGGTGCCCCAGGAGGTCCTCCTACACGATGGGTCGCAGGGGAAACACTGGAACACGCAGGTAAAGGCCGTGATTCGGCAGGGGGTGGGTGTGGCGCAGGCTCCACACGCTGGCAATGCCTTCGGGATAACAGAATGGGGCACAGGAGCCAACCAACCCACGTCAACCTGAGTGGACAAAAGAATGAGAAAGAATGGGTTTTCCAAACAACAGTCAGCTCTCGTATGAACCTTCGGCGTTCCAGTTCTGGGTAAGCTATCTCAGGTTGTTGCCATGTCAGCCTTCACAGACAGACCCAGATAAGAGCCCTGGTGGTGCAGTAGTCAAAATACAGTATTGTAGGTTGACTCCGCCCATAGCCAGGAGTTCAATCCTGACTGGCTCAAGGTTGACTCAGCCTTCCATCCTTCCGAGGTCAGTAAAATGAGGACCCTATTCCTTCCTTCCTTCCTTCCTTCCTTCCTTCCTTCCTTCCTTCCTTCCTTCCTTCCTTCCTTCCTTTCCTTTCCTTCCTTCCTTCCTTCCTTCCTTCCTTCCTCCCTCCCTCCCTCCCTCCCTCCCTCCCTATGGTGGTGCAGTGGTTAAAATGCAGTATTGCAGGCTGACTTTGCCTATTGCCAGGAGTTTGATTCTGACCGGCTCAAGGTTGACTCAGCCTTCCATCCTTCCGAGGTCAGTAAAATGAGGACCCAGATTGTTGGGGGGGGGCAACAGGCTGACTCTGTAAACCGCTTAGAGAGGGCTGTAAAGCACTGGGAAGCGGTATATAAGTCTAAGGCAGCGGTTCTCAACCTGTGGGTCGCGACCCCATTTGGGGTCGAATGACCATTTCACGGGGGTTGCCAAGCACCGCAGTCCACCATTTTTTTTTGGTTGGCCATTTTATTTTTGGTTGGCCATTTTTTTTTCCTATCGCGAGGTGGGCCATCGCGCCGTGCGTGCGCGATGCGCCCCGTCGCGCTGCGCATGCGCGGTGCAGGCCCGCCATTTTTTTTTTGGTCGGCCATTTTTTTTGGGTCGGCCATTTATTTTCCTATCGTGATGCGGGCCGTCGTGCCGCGCATGCGCGATGCGCCCCGACGCGCCGCACATGCGCGGTGTGGGCCCGCCATTTTTTTTTGCGCAATGCGGGCCGGGGTCGAGCCCTGGAAAAGGTTGAGAACCGCTGGTCTAAGGGCTATTGCTATTATTATGTATTTGTGACCCTTCTGCGGTCCCAGGGTCACGTGATCCTTTTTGCCACCTTCTGACAAGCAGAGCCAATGGGTGAGCCAGATTCACTTCCCTGTCAGGTGGTCGCAAAAGATGATCGCGTGACCCCCAGATCACTGCAACTGTCCTAAGTACCTGCCAGTTGCCAAGCGTCTGAATTTTGATCACGTGACCACAGGGATGCGGCAATGGCCATCCATGTGAAAAACAATTGTGTCACTTTTTTCAGTGCTGAATGGTCACTAAACAAGCAATTGTAAGACGAGGACTACCTTTATTTACCCCACTGAAAGGGGGAACCCCCAGAAACCGGATCAAGGAAAGAGCAGGGAGAAACTGACCTGCCTCTGGCTTGGAGCAATCCGGTCACTTTTCTCTCAAAAGTGACCGGAATCAACTCCGGTTTTGCTGAAAATTTTCCACCGTGATCCCCATCACAAGGTCTGGCTTTGCACAACACCTTGGGCCAGGTCAGTGAAGCCCTCAGGCTGCAGTTGCACAAAACATTGAATCTGGTTTGTTTCAGCTCATTACTGCTTGCTGTTCATCTGTTGGGGCAATCTCTGGCCTTGTGGCTTGATTACGGCTCAGTGTTTTGCAGAGCTTAGAAAAATGGGCTAATTTGGGCACTGTGTTTGAGAAGGCAACTAAGAGAGAGAGAAAGAAGAGACAGCAGGAAGGAAGGAAGGAAGGAAGGAAGGAAGGAAGGAAGGAAGGAAGGAAGGAAGGAAGGAAGGAAGGAAGGAAGGGGAGAAGGAGGGGAGGGAGGGAGGGGAGAATGAGGGGGAGGGAGGGAAGGAGGGGAGGGAGGGAAGGAGGGAAGGAAGGAAGGAAGGAAGAAGGAGGGGGAGGGAGGGAGGAAGGGAAGGAAGGAAAAAGAGAGGGAGGGAGCGAAAGAGGGATGGAAGGAAGAAAGAGAGGGAGGGAAGGAGGGAAGGAAGGAAGGAAGGAGGGGGATGGAGGGAAGGAAAAAGAGAGGGAGGGAGGGAAGGAAGGAAAGAGGGGAGGGAGGAAGGGAGGGAAGGAGGGATGGAAGGAAGGAAGGAAGAGAGGGAGGGAGGGAAGGAAGGAAGGAAAGAGGGACAGAGGGAGGGAAGGAGGGAAGGAAGGAGGGATGGAAGGAGAGGGAGGGAGGGAAGGAAGAAAGGAAAGAGGGGAGGGAGGGAAGGAAGGAGGGATGGAAGGAAGGAAGGAGAGGGAGGGAGGGAGGGAGGGAGGGAAGGAAGGAAGAAAGGAAAGACGAGAGGGAGGGAAGGAAGGAAGGAAGGAAGGAAGGAAGGAAGGGGACAGAGGGAGGGAGGAAAGGAAGGAAAGGCCAGATTCCTACAACCACGTTTGTAGCATGTGGTTGTAGGAGTTGTGGCATCACCGTAGCACCCAAACATCCTATCCCAGCAATCCCAGAAGAAAAAACAGGAGTCATCTACCAAAGGGTCCCCAACCCCCTGGCTATGCACCAGTACCGGTCCGTGGCCTGTTAGAAACCAAGCTGCACAGCTGGAGTTGAGCGGCAGGCGAGCGAAACTGCACGCACGTGGGATCTAGATTGCACGCTCCTCCTCACCCCTGTCCGTGAAAAAATCGTCTTCCACAAAAGCAGTCCCAGGTGCCCAAAAGATTGGGTGACCCCTAATATACAACACGCAGGGTAAGGACCGTAATAGCCGCTTTGTAGAACAAACAGGGAGAAGACTTGCATCCACGAATCCTACTTAGAGCAGAGGTCTTCCAACTTGGTCCTTTGATGACTTGTGGACTTCGACTCCCAGAATTCCTCAGCCAGGCACGCGTGCCTGGCTGAGGAATTCTGGGAGTCGAAGTCCACAAGTCATCAAAGGACCAAGTTGGAAGACCCCTGACTTAAGAGTCAGAAGACACAATGAAACCTCTTTAATTTCACAACATATGAACAGACTCAACCATAGTTTCAAACTGTGACCATCCTAGACCAAGCCAAGTCCAAAAATGCTAGGGAATTTCTAGAAGCTTGCCGCTCGGCCATCAACAGGCACATAGCGATAAGCAACATTTACATACCATTCAAAATAGGCACTGTAATCCAAAAGCCAACGAGGAAACCAAACAGCAAAACATCTCTTTCCCAGCAATCTACACTCAGCTAAACAGAAATGAATGCCACTAAGCCAGCCACCAAACTGTAAACAATAAACAATCAAGGAACTATCAACCAGACAAACAAGCTAACAATCAAGGAACTGTCAAGAACACACTTGCCAACATGGCAAGTCACTTGTAGATAAAAATAAGAGTAAACCCCATTCCCTTCAACCAGTGATGATGTTACCTAGTTGGGTTATGAAATGTCTGCAAGAAAACAACCCAGTTCAGAGACCAAGGACCCTAAAGTAGTCTTCTTCTTCTTCTTCTTCTTCTTCCTCTTCCTCTTCCTCTACTTCTTCTTCTTCTCCTCCTCCTCCTCCTCCTTCTCCTCCTCCTCCTTCCTTCTTCCTCCTGCTTCTTCCTTCTTCCCTCTGCTTCTTCTTCTTCCTTCTTCTTCCTCCTCCTCCTCTTGCACTTCCACTTACCCCTCCTCCCCCTCCACCAAACCTCTCTCCCTTCTATCCTTGATGATGTTACCTAGTTGGGTAATGAAATGTCTGCAAGAAAACAATCAAGCTTAGCATCAAGGACCCCACAGTCCTCCTCTTCCTCTTCCTCCTCCTCCTCCTCTCTGCAAACCTTACTCCCTTCTAGCACTGTTGATGTTACCTAGTTGGGTCATGAAACATCTGCAAGAAAACCATCTAGCTCAGAGCATCAAGGAACCCACTGTCTTCTTCCTCTTCCTCGCCTTCTCTTCTTCTCTTTCTTCTCTTCCTATCCTCCTCTTCTCCCTTCTCTTTCTCCTCTTCTTCTTCTTCCTCCTCCTCCTCTCTGCAAACCCCACTCCCTTCTAGCACAGATTATGTTACTAGTTGGGCAATGAAACGTCTGCAAGAAAACAGCCAAGCTCAGAGAGCACCTAAGACTCCACAGTCCTCCTCCTCCTCCTCCTCCTCCTCCTCCTCCTCCTCCTCTCTGCATCCCCCATTCTCTTCTACCACAGATTATGTTACTTGTTGGGCAATGAAACGTCTGCAAGAAAACAGCCAAGCTCAGAGAGCACCAAGGACCCCACAGTCATCGTCGTTCTCCTCCTCCTCCTCCTCCTCCTCCTCCTCCTCCTCCTCCTCCTCCTCTCTGCATCCCCCACTCCCTTCTAGAACAGATTATGTTACTAGTTGGGCAATGAAACGTCTGCAAGAAAAGAGCCAAGCTCAGAGAGCACCAAGGACCCCACAGTCCTCCTCCTCCTCTTCCTCCTTCTCCTCCTCCTCCTCTCTGCATCCCCCACTCCCTTCTAGCACAGATTATGTTACTAGTTGGGCAATGAAACGTCTGCAAGAAAACAGCCAAGCTCAGAGAGCACCTAAGACCCCACAGTTCAGTCGTCACTGCAAATATCTCCTCCTATTGATTCAGTACCCAGTTGTCTACTTAAAAACCTAGCTTGAGCACTGAAAGCATTGTCGTGCCTTCACACCTCCCCCCCACCCCACATGGGGATAAATACCTGTCTCTGTTTTCTCTGGATTTTAAAAGAGGCTCCCAAGACAAGTTTTCTATGCATTGCTTCTGTTTTACAACCACCTTAAGTCTGCACTGGGCAGAAAAGGAAGCTTTTCACAACGTGAACAGACATCAGAGGTATCCTGGCTACCCACGGCTGTCCTAGCAGCTGCAGACAGATGGGATAAATTCTAGGGCAGGGTGCCAACCAGGTCAGAATGTCTCGTCCAGATTGTGATTCTGTGAACCCAGGAACTGATGATGTTACCTAGTTGGGTCGTGAAACATCTGTAAGGAAACCAGCCAGCTCAGACAGAACCGAGAACTCTAATCAAATTATGTTTAAGGGGCTGGAGGCTAAAAATATGTGAAGAACAGTGGCAAGAATTGGGTATGTCTAGTTCAGGGGTACGCAATCTTGGCTCTTTTATGATCCTGGACTTCAACTCCCAGAATTCCTGAGCCAGCATGGCTCAGCATGGAAACCTCTCCCTGTCCCCTCAGCATGGCTGGCTCAGGAATTCTGGGAGTTGAAGTCCATGAGTCATAAAAGAGCCAAGGTGGCCTACTACTGATCTAGGCCAGGGGGAGGGAACCTTGGCTCTTTTATGACTCGTGGACTTCAACTCCCAGAATTCCTGAGACAGCATGGAAACCTCTCCATTTCTCCTCAGCTTGGAAACCTCTCCATTTCTCCTCAGCATGGCTGGCTCAAGAATTCTGGGAGTTGAAGTCCACGAGTCATAAAAGAGCCAGTGTTGCCTACCTCTGGCCTAGGCCTAGGCCTAGGCCGCTTTATGACTCCTGGACTTCAACTCCCAGAATTCCTGAGCCAGCATGGTTCAGCTTGGAAACCTCTCCCTGTCCCCTCAGCATGGCTGGCTCAGGAATTCTGGGAGTTGAAGTCCACGAGTCATAAAAGAGCCAAGCTTGGAGACCCCTGATCTAGTTTAATGAAAAAGACTAGAGGTGACCTGACAGCAGTCTTTCGATATTGGAGGGGCTGCCTCAAAAAAAGAGGTGTGTGTGTGTGTGTATGTGTGTGTGTGTGTGAACCTATTTTCCAAAGCATCAGAAGGCCGAACAAGAAGCAGTGGATGGAAACTAATCAAGGAGAGAAACAACCTAGAACAGAGGAGAAGTTTCCTGGCAGTGAGAACAATCAATCAGTGGAACTACCTGCCTCTAGAAGTTGTGGGATGCTCCAGTACTGGAGGTTTTTAAGAAGAGATTGGACAGCCATTTGTCTGAAAATGGTACTTGACTACAAGACCTCCGAGGTCCCTTCTGTTATTCTGTTCTCTTACTTCGTTATTCTATCTCTGATCATGTATTCATCCCATAAAAATCTGGAATGGTAAAGGATGAAGCCATGGTGGTGCAGTGCATAGAGAAGAGCAACAAAGATGATCAGGGGATTGGAGGCTAAAACATACAAGGAATGGTTGCTGGAATTGGGGATGTCTAGTTGAATGAAGAAAAGGACGAGGGGGGACATGATAGCAGTGTTCCAGTATCTCAGGGTCTGCCCCAAAGAAGAGGGAGTCAAGCTCTTCTCCAAAGCACCAGAAGGCTGGACAAGAAGCAACGGATGGAAACTGACCAAGGAGAGAAGCAACCTAGAACTCAGGAGAAACTTCCTGACAGTTAGAACAATTAACCAGTGGAACAACCTGCCTCCAGAAGTGGTGAATGCTCCAACACTGGAAAGTTTTTAAGAAGAGACTGGACAGCCATTTGTCCGAAATGGTATAGGGTTTCCTGCCTGAGCAGGAGGTTGGACTAGATGGCCTCCAAGGTTCCTTCCAACTTTATTACTATTATTATTATTATTATTATTATTATTATTATTATTATTATTATTATTATTATGGATCATCGCACAGTCAGCCAGATGTTCAGACTGGATTTGGCATTTTGTCTACCTATCGAGTCCTTACCCAGGACCTGGGATAGGCAGATGTGGATGTTTGATGGTATTACAGATATCGTCGCAGGATGGAAGCGGTTCCTAGTAAGGCCGCCTTTTGCAATTGACTCATGGCGAATTTGTCAATGACGATGATGGTGTTCAGGTGGTGCTCCAGTTGTTTTGGGATTGCTCCCAAGGCACCTATGACTATTGGTACTACCCTTGCTTGCTTTTCCCACAGTCTTTCTATTTCTATTTGTAGGTCTTTGTATTTTGTTATCTTCTCCAGTTCTTTCTCGTCTATTCTGCTGTCTCCAGGCACTGCCACGTCCACTATCCAGACTTTTTTTGTCTTTCTTATCGACAATTGTTAAGTCCGGGGTGTTATGTTGCAGGTGCTTGTCTGTTTGAATTTTGAAGTCCCAGAGCAGTTTAACTTTATCATTTTCTATGACTTTCTCTATTTTATGATCCCACCAGTTCTTCCTTACAGGCAAATGATATTTCTTGCAGATCTTCCAATGCACCATTGTTGCTACTTTGTCATGCCGCTGCTTGTAGTCAGTCTGGGCGATCTTCTTGCAGCAGCTTACCAGGTGGTCCACTGTTTCTTCAGCTTCTTTGCATAGGCGGCACTTACTGTCTGTTGCTGTCTTCTCAATTTTGATTTTATATGCATTTGTCCTTAAGGCTTGGTCTTGTGCAGCCAGAATTAGTCCCTCGGTCTCTTTCTTCAATTTTCCTGCTCTTCTCCATTGCCAGGTCTTGTTATTATCTGCTTTCCCAGCTATTTTTTTAACGTATTGGCCATGTAGTGCTTTGTCTTCCCATGCCTCTATTCTGTCCTTCATTTGGTCTTTCTTGTAGGCCAGTTTGGTCTCTCCAGTAGTCAGTAAGCCTTCCTGATATACTAATTTCAGTGCATCTTCATCATTGTTCCTCAGATATTCTTCCAAAGCCATTTTTTCTTCTTCAACCATCGGATGTACTTGCAGCATTCCACGCCTTGGTAGATAAAGTCTGTCATCGTCGTCATCATCATCATCATCATCATCATTATTATTATAGAATACAGTACTGCAGGCTATTTTGGCTGACTGCCAGCTGCCGGCAGTTCGATTCTCACCGGCTCATGTTTGACTCGGCCTTCCATCCTTCCGAGGTCGGTAAAATGAAGACCCAGATTGTTGGGGGGCCATAGGCTGACTCTATAAACCGCTCAGAAAGCCCTGTGAAGCGGCCTATAAGTCTAAATGCGATTGCTGTCTCCTCTCAAGGGCAGGGGGTTGGACTAGAAGACCTCCAGGGTCCCTTCCCATCCTTGTATTCTATGTTTCATGAACTTCATACGAGGACCAGAAGGGAGTGGACTGAACAGGACAGCCTGAGTGAGCCAAGTTTTAAAAGAAATCAAACTAGACCGCTCTTGGGGGCGTTGGGAATAAAAGAAACCACAAAACAGCTAGAACGGCCCCGATCAAAAGGAGTGGGTGGGGTGGGGTCTGCTATTTCGGGAAAACCGAGGGCCCCCACCCCATTCCCCCAGCCACAGATGGAAAGCAGAGGCCTGGTGGCCTTTAAATAGCTCATTCCAGCCCACATTCCCAAGTTATTAGAAGCCAAGCAAAGCAGCCGTGGAAAGAAAAGGCAGTGTGTGTGTCTCTCTCTGTGTGTGTTTCTCTTTGCTTACTTGTGAATCAACCTACGTCAATCCCTCTTGAGTCCAGCTCCTTGCACAATCAAATCAAATGCCGCATTAGGATCAAACAGACCTGATTTATTTCCCCACCACCACCACCACTGTTTTTCGGTGAGTGTACGTCAAGATTTCCTAAAAGCAAACAGGTAATCCTTGGCTTATGACCATAATGGAACCTGACCATTAGGACCATAATTTGTGATGTTGTAGAGCCGGTCATCGTGTGACTGGATACCAATTTTACAACAGGTAGTCCTTTACTTACAGCCATTCATTCAGTCATAAGAACCTAAGAAGAGCCATGCTGAATCAGGCCAAAGCCCATCGAGTCCAGCATTCTGTGTCACCCAGTGGCCCACCAATTGTACATGGGGATCTTGAGCAGAAAGAGAAGGCAAAACCCTCCCTTTCCCTTGACCCCCAACAAATGGTACTCAAGGGAATCCTGCCTGCCTCAACCAACATAGAGGCGGCACATGGACATCCGTTTTAATAACCACCGATACACTTTGCATCCATGAATCTATCTAGCCCTGCCTTGAAGCTATCAAGGCTGACAGCTGTCACGACCCCTTCAGGAAGTGAATTCCATAAATCAACGACCCTCAGGGTGAAGAAATATTTCCCTTTATTTGTCCTCACTTTCTTAGCTATGAGCTTTAGGGAGTGCCCCCTTGTCCTGGTATTGTGTGATAGAGAAAAGAATTTTTCTCTATCCACCTTTTCTATCCCATGCATGATTTTATACACTTTGATCAAGTCACCCCTTAAACGCCGTCTCTCAAGGCTGAAGAGACCAAGGCGTTGCAATCTGGTTTCATAAGGGAGGCGCTCCATTTCCTTGATCATTCTTGTTCAAGTCACTGTTGGAAGTTACAAAAACACGGAAAAAAAGGGAGTTACGCAGTTATTTTCGCATTCACAACTGCTGTAGCATCCCTGGATACGTAGCAACTGACTCACATTTATGACTGTGGCAGTGTCTCAGTCTTAAAGCAGGCTGGCTGGGGAATTCTGGGAGTGGAAGTCCACCCATCTTAAAGCAGGCTGGCTGGGGGATTCTGGGAGTTGAAGTCCACCCCTCTTAAAGCATACTGGCTGGGGGATTCTGGAAGTCCACCCATCTTAAAGGAGGCTAGCTGGGGGATTCTGGGAGTGGAAGTCCACCCATCTTAAAGGAGGCTGGCTGGGGGATTCTGGAAGTCCACCCATCTTAAAGCATGCTGGCTGGGGGATTCTGGAAGTCCACCCATCTTAAAGGAGGCTAGCTGGGGGATTCTGGGAGTGGAAGTCCACCCCTCTTAAAGTTGCTAAGGTTGAGCTGTTGATATAGTTCAATAGAGCAGGGGTCTTCAAACTTGGTCCTTTGATGACTTGTGGACTTCAACTCCCAGAATGCCTCAGCCAGGCCTGGCTGAGGCATTCTGGGAGTTGAAGTCCACAAGTCATCAAAGGGCCAAGTTTGAAGACCCCTGGAATAGAGGAATGACTAAGTCTGTCATTTGCACCTTTATAACTGTCTGGTCTGGCACTGCAACCAAACAGGGCAGACAAAAAGCTCTAACGGGTGGTTAGGACTGCAGAAAATTCAGTCACAACCATCCTCCCTCCATGAAGGCCCGTATATTGCGCGGGTCAGAAAGAGAAAATATCTACAGACACCTCACATCCTGGACCTAAATTGGTTCAACTCCTCCCCTGGGACGCCGCTACAGACCCAAACAACTAGAATTTGTCCCTGACTCACCACGGTTCATTTAGTGACTGTTCAAAGTTACGACGGCACTGAAAGAAGCAATGCACGATTGCTTTTCACACTTACGACCGTTGTACTAGCTCCACGGTCACATGATCGAAATCCAGACTCTTGGCAGCCGACTCATACTTATGACCGTTGCAGTGTCCCGGGAGTCCCGTGATCCCCTTTTGCAACCTTCTGACAAGCAAAGTCAAAGGGGAAGATGGATTCATTTAACAACTGCAATGATTCACTTAACAACTGTGGCAAGAAAAGTTGTAAAATGCGGCAAAACTCACTTAACAGATTTCTCTGTTTAGCCACATACATTTTGGGCTCCATTGTGGTCATAAGTTAAGGACTGTCTGTAGACACAGGGACAGTTTTCTAATCTCCAATACCCAATTCTCACCATGCTGTCTAATGTCTATGTCAGCGGTTCGAAACCTATGGGTCGCGACCCCACTTGGGGTCGAACGACCGTTTCGCGGGGGTCGCCGGACACCGCGCTCCGCCATTTTGTTTTTTTTGGTTTTTGTTTTGTTTTTTTCGTCGCGCGCGCCGTGCATGCGCAGTTCGGGCCGTTGCGCACGCGCGCCGCGCATGCGCGGATCGGCCCGTCGCAGTCCGCCATTTTGTTTTTTTGTTTTTGTTTTTCATCGCACGCGCGCCACGCATGCGCAGATCGGCCCGTCGCGGTCCGCCATTTTTTTTTGTTTTTTTACGTCGTGCGCGCACCGCGCATGCGCGGTTTGGGCCGTCACGGTCCGCCATTTTGTTTTTGGGTTTTTTTTTCGTCGCGCGCGCCACGCATGCGCGGATCGGCCCGGCGCGCACGCGCCGGGGTCACGCCGCGCATGGGCGGGGCAAGTGGGGTCTCAACCTGAAAAAGGTTGAGAACCACTGGTCTATGTGTTTATCATGTAGTATGCTTGTAGTATTATTTTTTATCCTTATGATCTTTCTTACTTCTCCCTCTTACTGGTACTATTATTATGAAAATTCTCGTTATTCTGTTGCTTTGCATGCACATGGAGAGCCTCTATACCAGAGACAAATTCTTTGTGTGTCTTTGGCCAAATAAAGATTTGAATTTGAATTTGAATTGAATTAACCAAGACAAGTTAGCCAAGGTGAGTTGGCCAAGGCAAGTTGGCCATTGTGAGTTGGCCAAGGTGATTTCAGAG
The DNA here is from genome assembly GCA_034064705.1 of Bothrops alternatus. NCBI lineage: Eukaryota > Metazoa > Chordata > Lepidosauria > Squamata > Viperidae > Bothrops > Bothrops alternatus. The sequence goes on from JARGCV010000212.1 coordinate 978,216, forward strand.
TTGACCAAGGCGAGTTGGCCGCGGTGAGTTGGCCAAGGTGATTTCAGAGCTGGCCAAGGCGCGTTAACCAAGACAAGTTAGCCAAGGCAAGTTGGCCAAGGTACGTTCTCCAAGTTAGCCAACGTGAATTGGCCAACGTGAGTTGGCCATGGGTGAGCTGGCCAAGATGATTTCAGAGTTGGCCATGGTGTGTTGGCCAAGGTGATTTCGGAGTTGGCCAAGGCGAATTAGCCAAGGTGAGTTGGCCAAGGTGAGTTGGCCAAGTTAGCCAAGGCAAGTTGGCCAAGGTGAGTTGGCCATGGTGAGTTGGCCAAGGTGATTTTGGAGTTGGCCAAGGCAAGTTGGCCAAGGTGAGTTGGCCGTGATGAGTTGAACGTGGTGAGTTGGCCAAGGTGATTTTGGAGTTGGCCATGGTGAGTTGGCCGTGACGAGTTGGCCAAGGTGAGTTGGCCAAGGTGATTTTGGAGTTGGGCAAAGCGAGTTAACCAAGACAAGTTAGCCAAGGCGAGTTGGCCAACGTAAGTTGTCCCATTCCATTTACAACTGTATTCAACACAAACCTTTTGTATATTTTTATGTATTTCCCACTCTCAATTGCTGCAAGCAAGTTAAGCAACTTATTTACTTATAACTAGGGCTACCGAAAGCAATTCCCCTGCTGGCTGAGGAATTCTGGGAATTGAAGTCCACCCATCTTCAAGTCGCCAAGTTTGAGCAACACTGATTTAGAAGTTCAGCTTCGGATCACCGAAAGATGCAACTTGACCAGTGGGGGGTGGGTGGGAGTTAGACTTCTACATGCAAGTGCATCCCATTTATGTTTGTGTGAGTGTATATGTGTGTCTCCACACAAGTACAAGCTCCTTGCCTTCTTGTGTGTATTTTTCAGGAACACGCCACAGCACTGTCGCTCTGTGGCGTCTTTCCATGTGGCCCGCTGAATGTTTTGCTGAGTGTATTTTGATTCACAGCCAAATTCTCCACCTAATATCCTCTCTCCATTTGCCTGCCTTTCAAATTACCCTGGTCCTAATGGGTTTTCCAAGATGTCATGTCAGCCACGCACGTTCTCAGCAAGCCATTGTTTCTCCGCCACAATTGTGTTTGCCGAGGACGACAACAGCCAGGCAAAGTTCAAACCTCAAAGGAGACTTGAAATGAGCAGCATTTACTCCAGAGCTAATCACAATAACCCTTTCCATTTGTTACTTTATTTTTGTGTGTGTGTTTTTTGTTTTTTATTTTGAAGAGAGAAAATACGACAACTGAATGTGTGCCTCGAAGGAAATTGCGACAAAACAGAGTCCGGCTTGGAAAGAGCTTTGGAGCAGCAGTTCTCAACCTGTGGGTCGCGACCCCATTTGGGGTCGAACAACCATTTCACGGGGGTCGCCAAACAACGCAGTGCGCCATTTTTTCCCCTTTTCCTTAACTGTGCTACTCTTCTTATTCTATTGGCTTTGGAAAGCCAATAGAATAGACTCTCTTGAATAGAGTCTAATTCTATTGGCTTTCAAAAGCCAATAGGAATTGTCCAGGCTGTCTCTGCCCTGCTGAGCCCGCCAAAAGTCCCAGTCTGCAAACGGTGCTGCAAGTTGTCTGCAGCGAAGGCGAGCTGTCTGGAGGTTTCCACCCCTCCCTGCTGAGCAACTACTAAAAGTGTAAGTAAAAGAGGGCCAGGGGTGGGAGGTGGGAGGCTGGCGGGCGCAGGGAGGGTTGCTGGCGCGCGTGGGGCCCGGCGGGTGCGTTACCTGCCTTGGGCTGGGCCAGCTGGTGGCGCAGCCGGTGGTCACCCTGCGCCATCGCTGCCCCTTGCCAGCTACGCCTCAGCCGGCAAAGGGGACGGCACCACACATGCGCAGTGCTCCCGGGCAGGGTAAGTCCTTGACGTACGACCGGTTGGGAAGTCCTCGACTTACGACTGGTTGGGAAGTCCTCGACTTACGACCAGTTGGGGGTCGCGGCATTAAAAAGGTTGAGAACCACTGCTCTAAAAGAAGGCAAAGGACCAGCTGTCTGCAAGGAGTATAAATCCTTCCATTCACCCACCATCCAGTCAGAGCTGAAGAAGCTTCTTAGAAGAGAAGCGAAACGTCTTCAAAAGAAAAAACAAGGAAGTCCAGTTGCCTCTTGAAAAAGCGCCTTCGGGACAACCACATCTGATAATTAAATGAACGACACTTCTGAAAGAAAGCAAGGAGAAATGCTATTTTTTGCAAGACAGAGCTCTCCTTTTTTTGTGTGTTCAAGCCATCCTTTCAAATCAAGTTCCATGCTCGGGCTCCCAGATTGCAGAGAGTCCTCGCCTTATGACCACAATTGGAACCAGAATTTCTGTTGCTAAATAAGCAAAGCAGTCGATGAATGAGTCAGGCCCATTTTTACGTCCATGTTTTGCCACGGTTATTAAACGCCTTTCTACATGTCAGCATTTACTGCTGCTCTTTTCATGCGGCCATTAAGTGAATCTGGCTTTCCCCAAGAATCTGACTTGGCTTATGGGAAGTCACAAGTGCAAAGTCACAAAGGGAGATCAGGTGACCCCCCCCAGGTGGCTGCAACCATTTTGAACGCGTGCGGATTGTCAGGTTCCCAAATTTGGATTATGTGACCCTAGAAATACTGCAGTGGTGATATGTGCAAGGATCAGCTGTAAGTCACTATTTTCAGTGCTATTGCACCTTCAAATGATCACGAAACGAATGGTTGTTAAGTCAAGGATTATCTGTATTTAGACTGCCAATACTCTGGATAACCTCTAGATGGAGACCTTTTTGATTTTCTTGCCGTGTTTTGCCGCCATCTGGTGGTCGTTTGGAGTACTGCAGCAGCCTAGATCTTGTCCAATTCCCCGTCTTCCACGAGAAGGAGAGAATTTGTTTAAGAACTTTCTTTTGTGGAACTTTTTGCAGCTCAAGTTCCAAATTTAACTGTAGTTGTTTCTTTTCTTTATTCTTTTTAGAAGTATATGTTATGGCTAAGCCTCTAAAGCAGCAGTTCTCAACCTGTGGGTCGCGACCCCATTTGGGGTCGAACGACCATTTCACGGGGGTCGCCAAACAACGCAGTCCGCCATTTTCCCCCCCTTTTCCTTAGCTATGCTACTCCCTCTTATTCTATTGGCTTTTGAAAGCCAATAGAATAGACTCTCTTGACTGGGCCAGCTGGTGGCCCAGCCAGTGGTCGCCCTGCGCCATTGCTGCCCCTTGCCAGCTACGCCTCAGCAGGCGCAGGGGGCGGCACCACGCATGCGTGGCACTCCCGGGCAGGGAAATAATCCTTGACTTATGACCGGTTGGGGTCCTTGACTTACGACCGGTTGGGTAGTCCTTGACTTACGACCAGTTGGGTAGTCCTCGACTTACAACCGGTTGGGAGTCGCAGCATTAAAAAGGTTGAGAACCATTGCTCTAAAGTATGCTTTAGCCGTGTCGCAGAAATTTTGGCGGGATGTTTCTTCTTGTTTATTTTGAAAAAAAATTCCATTTCCCTTGTCACTGTAAAAATTCTTTCTCTTTCAATATCGACTTATTCAAAGACCATCTTAATTTTTTCTTAATACCTTTCCAAATCATTTTTATTGGGCTATGGTCTGCCCGAACATTAGTTTCTATCTCGATCTCTTGTATTGTGTATAAAATGTGTATAAGTGTAGTGTATAAAATCATGCATGGGATAGAAAATGTGGATAGAGAAAAATTCTTTTCTCTATCACACAATACCAGGACAAGGGGGCACTCCCTAAAGCTTATAGCTAAGAAAGTGAGGACAAATAAAGGGAAATATTTCTTCACCCAGAGGGTCGTTGATTTATGGAATTCACTTCCTGAAGGGGTCGTGACAGCTGTCAGCCTTGACAGCTTCAAGGCAGGGCTAGATAGATTCATGGATGCAAAGTGTATTGGTGGTTATTAAAACAGATGTCCATGTGCCGCCTCTATGTTGGTTGAGGCAGGCAGGATTCCCTTGAGTACCATTTGTTTGGGGGTCAAGGGAAAGGGAGGGTTTTGCCTTCTCTTTCTGCTCAAGATCCCCATGTACATTTGGTGGGCCACTGTGTGACACAGAATGCTGGACTCGATGGGCTTTGGCCTGATTCAGCATGGCTCTTCTTATGTTCTTATGTTCTTATTATCGTTTTCAAGTCAAAGGATGTCCATATCATATCAATTCTGGACCTATTTGAATAGAATGTATATTGTGATTTTTCTGGGTTCATCTCTCTCTCCATATATCTTGAATAGACCGTTCTTCTTTCATTTTTAAAAAGGCTTTAGGGAGGGTATTTCCCCCTTTTCTCCCTTGTATGTGACTTTTGTAATCCCAGGATGGGTCTGCTATTGCATTGAAATCTCCCAATATGCAGAGATTTTGACAATTGAAGTCCAATATTTTATTATGTAATCTATATAAATAAAAATGTAAATGTTCGTTTGTTCAAAATCTTAAATCTCCGAAAGTTCTTCACCGATTGCTTTGAAATTTTGACACAATGTTGCATTCGAATATGTGCGTGTTTTTATGTTTTTATATACCTACTATTATATAGATATCACACCTGTGACAGGTAAAAACATGCTTTTTAAAAAAAAACAGCGCCATCTGTTGGACATAAAAGCAACACACCCTACGGTTTCAGACAATCTCTATATCTGTACAGACAATGGAACAACAAAAAATATTGTATACCCACAAGCATTGTGAAATTAAACATATGACAAACATGCCCTTTCTCTTTTCTTTCTTTTCCATTTAACCAGACTGAGCCACAGCAATGCGTGGCTGGGTACAACTAGTTGATAATAAAATTGCTCTAGTTTGTCATTAGGTGCATATATTGCAATCATCAATATCTGTTTTTGGTCTACCAAAATCTCAACCATTAGAGGAGGAGAGAATTGAGGCATAATGTTAACCCACCTTCCCCAATCTATCACTCTGCACATACCCCAGACCTCATTTCCCAGAATTCCTTGCCAGAGCGGCCAGCAAACTGCACTCCTTGCATCTGGAAGGCATCAAATAGAGAAGACAGTGGAAAATTACATTTTAGCAGAAACCCCTTAGCTTTCCTTTCCTGCCTCCTGCGTTTCGTTTGCAGTGAACATATTTTGGTCTTGCAGCTGAAACACCGTTCCCTGACCCAATATACACAATTATTATAGCCAGGTTTTTTTTTTTTTTTTTTTTTTTGTTTTTAAACAAGGGCTCCAAGCCATCTTTAGCCGCTCGGATTAATTCAAGCAATATCTTTAGCTGGGTTTTGCACAAACTCTGCTAAACATGACATACTGTATAGATAAACCCAGCCAAGGTCTGGGGTTTGAACGGCAGGCCTTGAGGCCTGAAACAGAACCAAAATCTTTTCCAAAGTCTCCTTCGGATTGCTGTAATAAAATTTGAAGAGCTCATCCAGGTGAGGTGAACAGAGCAAGAGCCGATAAGCAAATTCAAGAGATCTTTCTCCAAATGTAGCACAAACACACCTTTGTGCACTGCTGGCAGTTTGTGGATTATGGCTTTGCAAAGTTGTTCAAACTGACTATTTGGGTTATTCTCTTTACATACCCACTGACCTCTCACTGGGCGGGCTATCCTCGACTTATAAGTATCCATTTAGCGACAACTCAGAGTAAGAATGACACTGAAAAAATGGGACTTAAAATCCCTTTAGGGGATCAGGGGACTGAAGGCTAAAGCATATAAGGAACGGCTGCTGGAATTGGGTAAATCTAGTTTAATGAAGAGAAGGACGAGGGGTGACATGATAGCAGTGTTCCAGTATCTCAGGGGCTGCCCCAAACAAGAGGGAGTCAAGCTATTCTCCAAAGCGCCTGAAGGCAGGAGAAGAAGCAACGGGTGGAAACTCATCAAGGAGAGAAGCAACCTAGAATTAAGAAGAAACTTCCTGACAGTGAGAACAATTAACCAGTGGAACAACCTGCCTCCAGAAGTGGTGAATGCTCCAACACTGGAAGTTTTTAAGAAGAGACTGGACAGCCATTTGTTTGAAATGGTATAGGGTTTCCTGCCTGAGCAGGGGGTTGGACTAGATGACCTCCAAGATTCCTTCCAACTTTATTATTATTATTACAAACTTACAACTGTCATCGCGTCCCCTTGGTTACAGGATCAAAACGCAGCTGTTTGACAACTGGTGTGTATTTCCAACAAGTGCAGCATCCCAGGGTCATGTGATTGCCATTTATGACCTTCCCACCCGGCATCTGACATGGGGGAAGCCAGATTCACTTAACAACCAGGGATTCCCGTAGTGATCATGAGGATTTGCTTAACCAGCATGGCAAAAAAGTCATAAAATTTGACGCGATTCGTTTAGCAACATCGTGGCTTACTGATGGAGATTCTCTTTCCAACTGTGGTCGCTAGTTGAGGACAACATAAAGGCAGAAGGAGCAAGGGATTCACAGAGACTCTTTAAAAGCTGGAAGTTGGAAATGTTTGCTTTAAATACAGGAAGTCCTCGGCTTACAACCACAACTGAGCCCAAAATTTCTACTATAGAATATAGAATATAGAGCATAGAACATAGAATACAGAATAGAATAGGAGAATTTAGAATACAGAATATAGAATACAGAAGAATAGAATAGCATAGCATAGAATAGAATAGAATAGAATAGAATAGAATAGAATAGAATAGAATAGAATAGAATAGAATAATATTAACAGAATAGAATATAATAAGAATAGAATATTAACAGAATAGAAGTAGAATAGACTATTAACAGAATAGAATAGTAGAAAAGAAGTAGAATAGAATAATATTAACAGAATAGAACAGAACAGAACAGAATTAGAATAGAATAAGAGAATAGAATAGTATTAACAATAGAATAGAATATTAACAGAATAGAATAGAATAGAATAGTAGAATAGAATTAGAATAGAATAATATTAACAGAATAGAACAGAACAGAATAGAATTAGAATAGAATAATATTACCAGAATAGAATAGAATAGCAGAATAGAATAGAAGTAGAATAGAATATTACTAGAATAGAATAGAATAGAACAGAATAGAATAATATTAACAGAATAGAATAGAATAAGAATAGAATATTAACAGAATAGTAGAATAGAAGTAGAATAGAATAATATTAACAGAATAGAATAGAACAGAACAGAATAGAATTAGAATAGAATAACAAATAGAATAGAATAGAAAAACAGAACAGGATAGAATAGTAGAATAGAAGTAGAATAGAATAATATTAACAGAATAGAATAGAACAGAACAGAATAGAATAGAATAGAATAATATTACCAGAATAGAATAGAATAACAGAATGGAATAGAAGTAGAATAGAATAATATTAACAAAATAGAATAGAATAGAATAGAATTAGAATAGAATAACAGAATAGAATAGAATAGAATAGAATAGAATAGAATAGAATAGAATAGAATAGAATAGAATAGAATAGAATAGAATAGAATAGAATAGAATAGAATAGAACAAAACGGAACAAAACGGAACAAAACAGAGCAGTGCAAATGGTGGCTTGAACCCGACTCCTAGCACCGGTGCCTGTTCATTTCTCATCCTGTGATGAGGTTGACAAACACACTCAACTGCAAAGCCTTCACGCTCGAGTGTGCACTGAAGATCCCAGCCTTTGTTGAGCACTGCCATCCGTGCATTGTGCTGTGCCGTTGGACAGACGAGTCCACCTCACCTCTCCTTAAGGAAGACGGCTTAGTTTAAGGCGCTTATTCCTTTAATCCACTAAATGCATCTGCCACAAGACCCAGAATGGGGCAGTCTATCCCGAAGAAGAGAACTATAATTAATTAAAGAGCTCAACCTTCAAATTAAGGACATTCCCTGAGGTAGGCCATAAACTAGTAATTACCAGGGGTGGCTGACACAACCATAATTATACCTAAGCTGTTCTTCTGGGATAAATTAATAACTGATTAGGTCGTCATTAGCCTTAAAAAAAATATAATAACAGGGGCTTGAGTGTGCATTCATGTATTCTGTTCCTTACATGCTGAATATCCCAGACCAATAAATCATCATCCCCAAAGCACCAATTTATTTATTTATATGTTCAAATGTGGAGAGCGCCCCATCTCGCACATGAAGGAACTCTGGACGGTGTACAATAAATACACCAACCTTCATGACTGCTTGTAAAATTCCTCAAGGGTGTTCCTTTCCAAAGTACAGTAGTCCTCAACTAACAACCACAACTGAGCAGAAAATTTCTTTCGCAAGAACTCACCGTCTCCTGGTGATTGGCCCAAAGTCACCCAGCTGGATTTCATGCCTAAGGCGGCACTAGAACTCACCGTCTCCTGGTGATTGGCCCAAAGTCACCCAGCTGGCTTTCATGCCTAAGGCAGCACTAGAACTCACCGTCCCCTAGTGATTGGCCCAAAGTCACCACAGCTGGCTTTCATGCCTAAGGCGGCACTAGAACTCACCGTCTTCTGGTGATTGGCCCATAGTCAACCAGCTGGCTTTCATACCTAAGGTGGGACTAGAACTCACCGTTTCCCGGTGATTGGCCTAAAGTCACCACAGCCGGATTTCATCCCAGTCACAGGCATGAAATCTTGGGCTCAATTGTGGTCATAACTCAAGGACTACGTGTACTTCTGATTTTTCAGCAAACCTGTCCCAGAGCAAACCATGGGTTAACAACCATAATCACAGTCATAAGAATCAGAATCATCAAATTGGGAGCCACTCTATGGCTATCACAACTTAACTACCATAGAACATAGAATAACAGAGTTGGAAGGCAGCTTGGAGGTCATCTAGTCCAACCCCCTGCTCCAGCAGGAGACCCTATACCATTTCAGATAAACACTTCAAATTCTACGTGGGAGAAAACCCGAAGAACCAAAGACCTACATACAAACACCCGCGAAAACCTCAGAAAACATATATATATATATATATATATATATATATATATATAGAGAGAGAGAGAGAGAGAGAGAGAGAGAGAGAGAGAGAGAGAGAGAGAGAGAGAGAGAGAGAGAGAGAGAGAGAGAGAGAGAGAGAGAGAGAGAGAGAGAGAGAGAGAGAGAGAGAGAGAGAGAGACACCTTGGAAAAAGTTCAGAGAAGAGCAACTAAGATGATCTAAGAAGGCCTGGAGACTAAAACATGTGAAGAGACTAAAAACATGTGAAGGACTTGGATTTGTCTAAAGAAAAGAAGAAACAGGGGAGACATGATAGCAGTATTCCAGTATTTGAGGGGCTGCCACAAAGAAGAGGGGTGTCATGTTGTTCTCCAAAGCACCAGAGGGCAGGACGAGAAACAATGGTTGGAAACTGACCAAAGAGAGAAGCAACCTGGAATTAAGGAGAAACTTCCTGACGGTGAGGAAAATTAACCAGTGGAACAGCTTGCCTCCAGAAATTGTGGGTGCTCCATCACTGGAGGTTTTAGAAAAGAGACTGGACAGTCACCTGTCTGAGATGGTGTAGGTTCTCCTGCTTGAGCAGGGGGCTGGACTAGAAGACCTCCAGGATCCCATTCTATTCTATTCTATTCTACTCTACTCTACTCTACTCTACTCTACTCTACTCTACTCTACTCTACTCTACTCTACTCTACTCTACTCTACGCTACGCTACTCTACTCTACTCTAGTCTTCCCTAATGGGCAGGCTCCATTATGGTCGTAAGTTGAGAACTACGGATTCACCAATCTATTATCCAGCCTCTGTTTAAAAATCTCAAATCCAAAGTTTTGTCTTTCCCAACTGCCCACCCTCTTAATCTTTAAAGGAATAAGCTTTAAATAATATCTCACAAGAAGGAAACCAGGGATTTTAAGAGCCACTCCACAGACCCAAATTTAAGGGCACCTCCCCATCTCAACAGGCCAATTTTATCACGCCTGGACCCACAATCTAATCATTGTTTAAGACCAAAGAATAGTCTTGGAATGCCCAGACAGACAGACAGATAAGAGAAACTAAGCAAGCAAGAGACAGAGCATTAAAAAAAAAAAACCTTCAGCAATTTAGCCTGCAAGACGAGAAGGGGAGGGGGAAACTAACACAAAAGGAAGTTTGTTTGCATTTAAGGTTTATATTTAAAAACCAGCTTCCCTGTCTGGGAGGTAACATGATTACCAACAAGGCTGCAGGCAGTGAAGGCAGGGGAAGAAAAAAAAAGGCATTCCCAGAGTTTCATATGCAAAAAGAACACAATGGGTGTGTTCATACAACCTTCAACCCAAAAGCATCTAAAGACCTAGGCTGATTTTGAAACAATGCACTCAACTTTGGTTAGCATTAAGGTTGTTAGCCCACTGGGTTAGTGTCATGGGGCAGGGTACCTGTGCGAACCCCCAACCTGGGTTAATTTAGTACCCAGGTTAAAGGCTATGTGTGAATGGAGCCCATTCAAACCCTACTTTTCCTGAGCAAGGAACCATACAGATACAGAAAGTCCTTGACTTACAACCCCAGTTGCGTCCAAAATTTCTGTTGCTAAGTGAGACTGTTGTTAAATGAGTTTTGCTCCATTTTACAACCTTTCTTGCCCTAGTTGCTAGAGTTAGTAAGTTAGTAACATGGTTAAGTGGATCCAGCTTCTCCATTGACTTTGCTTATCAGAAGATCGCACAAGGCAGTGGTTCTCAACCTGTGGGTCGCGACCCCATTTGGGGTCGAACGACCATTTCACGGGGGTCGCCAAGCACCGCAGTCCGCGATTTTTTTTTGGGGTCGGCCATTTTTTTTTTGGTCGGCCATTTTTTTCCCCTATCGCGATGGGGGCCGTCGTGCCACGCATGCGCAATGCGCCCCGTCGCGCCGCGCATGCGCGGTCCCGCCATTTTTTTTTTTTTGTGCAATGCGGGCTGGGGTCGAGCCCCGGAAAAGGTTGAGAACCGCTGGCAAATGGGGATTGCATGACCCCAGGGCACTGCGGCCGTCATAAATATGAATCAGTGGCCAAGCGTCTGAAATTTGATCACGTGACCCTGGGGACGCTGCCATAGATGTAACGTGTGAAAAACGGTCGTAAGTCACTTTTTTCAGTGCCGTTGCAACTTTGAATGATCACTCAATGAACTGTTGTTATAAGTTGAGGACTACCTGTATTAGTTCAGGGAAGAGAATAAGGAGAGAGTTCCTTAAATTTAAAAAGAAGGTTGTAAGAATAAACTCCATTTGAGTGCCATAATCAACAGGTACTGTTGCTTCTTCGTGGGCAGGCTTTTAAAAAGAGGCTGAACGTTTTGAGAATGGTTTAATTGGCTTTCTCACCCATTACAGAAGGTTGGACTAGACCAGGGCTTTTCAACCGGTGGTACACGTACCACTAGTGCAGTGGTTCCCAACCTTTTTAATGCCGCGACCCCCCCAACCGGTCGTAAGTCGAGGACTTCCCAACCGGTCTAAGTCGAGGACTTCCCAACCGGTCGTAAGTCGAGGACTTCCCAACCGGTCATAAGTCGAGGACCATTTCTCTGCCCGGGAGCGCCACGCATGAGTGGTGCCACCCCCTGCGCCGGCCGAGGCGTAGCTGGCAAGGGGCAGCGACGGTGCAGGGCGACCACCGGCTGGGCCACCAGCTGGCCCAGCCCAAGGGAGGTAAGGCACCCGCCGGGCCCCACGCGCGCCAGCAACCCTCCCTGCGCCCACCGGCCTCCCATCTCCCACCCCTGGCCCTCTTTTACTTACATTTTTAGTAGTTGCTCAGCAGGGAGGGGTGGAAACTTCCGGAGAGCTCGCCTTCGCTGCAGACAACTCGCAGCACCGTTTGCAGACTGGGACTTTTGGCGGGCTCAGCAGGGCAGAGACAGCCTGGACAATTCCTATTTGGCTTTTGAAAGCCAATAGAAATAGACTCTATTCAAGAGAGTCTATTCTATTGGCTTTCAAAAGCCAATAGAATAAGAGGGAGTAGCACAGCTAAGGAAAAGGGGGAAAAATGGTGGGCTGCGTTGTTTGGAGACCCCCGTGAAATGGTCGTTCGACCCCAAATGGGGTCGCAACCCACAGGTTGATAACCGCTGCACTAGTGGTACGTTGGTACCTGGCAGGTGGTATGTGTACGACAGGTTGAACAGCACGTAAAGAAAAATGTAAAAAAAAAGTGTAAAAGTGGATGAGGTGAAGCGGATATTAAAGGGGGTGAGGGAAGAGAGGATATTAAAGGGGATGAGAGAAGAGAGGATATTAAAGGGGGTGAGGGAAGAGACGATATTAAGAGGTGAGGGAAGAGAGGATATTAATAGGGGTGAGAGAAGAGAGGATATTAAAGGGGGTGAGAGAAGAGAGTATATTAAGGGGTGAGGGAAGAGAAGATATTAAAGGGGGTGAGGGAAGAGAGGATATTAAGGGGTGAGGGAAGAGAGGATATTAAAGGGGGTGAGGGAAGAGAGGATATTAAGGGGTGAGGGAAGAGAGGATATTAAAGGGGGTGAGAGAAGAGAGGATATTAAGGGGTGAGGGAAGAGAAGATATTAAAGGGGGTGAGGGAAGAGAGGATATTAAGGGGTGAGGGAAGAGAGGATATTAAAGGGGGTGAGGGAAGAGAGGATATTAAGGGGTGAGGGAAGAGAGGATATTAAAGGGGGTGAGGAAAGAGAGGATATTAAAGGGGGTGAGGGAAGAGATGATATTAAGAGGTGAGGGAAGAAAGGATATTAAAGGGGGTGAGAGAAGAGAGGCTATTAAAGGGGGTGAGGGAAGAGATATTAAGAGGTGAGGGAAGAGAGGATATTAAAGGGGGTGAGGGAAGAGAGGATATTAAAGGGGGAGAGGGAAGCAATGATGTTAAAGGGGGGTGAGGACTACCTGGATTTTATCACTTTTTCCGTTTATTTTTTTTTGTCACGTTTTTGACACCTTACTAGGCGACTGGTGGTATTTGAATATTGCCATATTCTAAAAGTGGTACAATCGATGAAAAGGTTGAAAAGCCCTGGCCTAAGGCATGAAAGCTGACTTGGGCAAATCGTTTTTTCTCCGCCCAACTCACCTCACAGGTTTGTTGTTCTTCTTGTTGTTGTGGGATAAGTCAGAGGAGGGAGGAGTATTAGATAGGTTCACCATCTTCAGCTGTTCATTAAAGTTGTTTATAAGCAGCAAGTAAAAAAAATTAACATCTGCCGAAAAGCTCTCTCAGTATGGAATCTTGGCCAGAAACCTACTATTCAGATAAGTCAGGACTTTTTAGAGTTCTAGGCCAACCCAGAAAGCTTGAAGCCTAGTTGAAAATTATATCAGTCCATGGGATCCGGTAATGAAGGGGGGCAGACCTTGATGTCCCTTCCAAAGCCCACGAGAAAAGTGACACTTTGGCCACCCACAGAACAGAAGTGGTCGTGTTTACTTCGGATGAGCGAGGAGTTAATTAATATTTGCTAAATGTCTCTGGACACCATCCTGCGGAAGGTGTGGGTGTGTTAAACCTTCTCATCTGGTTTTCTGCCTCAGGGGTTTTGGAGGCACCCAGTGACACCCAGCCAGCCTTCCCTTAAAAAGCATCAAAAACAGCACCTGGAAGTTCACATGCAATGGCTAGCTATGTGACTTCTCTTCTGGACTACACAAAACAACAATGACTAAGGCTTCATGCACGGCATTGCTCAAATTTACAATTCGGCACCTTCTGTGGGCATTTACAGGGAGGTCCATTTCTCTTAAGAAGGGCTGAGAGAGAAATCTGCAGGGTTAGCATTTGGCTGCAATGTTAAAGCAATCAATTTAGCTCAGCCTTCCTCAAACTTGGCCAGTTTAAGACCTGTGGACTTCGAATTCCAGAATTCCCCTGGGAAGCATGCTTTAAGACAGGAGGAATTCAACTCCCAGAATTCCTCAGCCAAGCATTCTTGAAAATGGGTGGACTTCCACTCCCAGAATTCCCCAACCAGCATAGTTGAAGATGGGTGGACTTCCACTCCCAGAATTCCCCAACCAGCATGCTTTCATGGGGGGTTGAAGTCCACCCATCTTAAACCATTCTGTCTGCGGAATTCTGAGAGTTGAAGTCCACCCATCTGAAAGCATGCTGCCTGGGAAATTCTGGCATGGGTAGACTTCAACTCTCAGAATTCCGCAGCCAGAATGGTTTAAGATGGGTGGACTTCAACCCCCAGAATTCCCCAGCCAGCATTCTTTAGCATATATGGATTTCAACTCCGAGAATTCCCCAGCCAGTATACTTTCAAATGGGTGGACTTCAACTAACTCCCAGATCTGAGAGCTGACAACAGAATTTCCTTTTTAAACGTAATTAAGTGTGCTCGCAGTAAAAAATGACAACATCTAATCCCAGAATTCCGCAGCCAGCATGCTTTCAGATGGGTGAACTTCATCCCCAAAATTCAGCATGCTGACTTGCCAAGTTTAAAAAAAAACAAAACACAGATCTGGCTGACTCAAACACTGCCCTAGTTTAACCCGAATATACGGCTTAATCCATTTTTATTATTGTTTATATTGACACTTATATGTGCGCAGGGCAGTTTAAGCAATGAGTAACATGGCGATTGGGCAATGTTAGATCTGCCACCAGCATTTTTTTTTAACCGTAGTTTACGAGTTAAAGAGTTTGCAGGATGTTTTATGGACTTTGCTGCTCTTCGGATATCAAAACAGCACTGGGCTCTTGGGCTATTCTCAGAAATAAATGTAGATTCAGGCCTGGTTTGTGCTTGGCAGGAAGGAATAAATGGATTGGGAACTGGGCAGAGTGAGTTATAAGATGGGCAGCTATATAAATATTTTAAATAAATCGATTTCAGGAGTGAAGGCTAGGCTGGAAGACTCCAGAGATATGTAAAAGTATAATAGGGAATTCTCTAATCTGCATGCTTTAAGAGGGGTGGACTTCAACTCCCAGAATTCCCTAGCCAGCCTGCTTTCAGATGGGTCGACTTCAGCTGCCAGAATTCCCCAGCCAGCATGCTTTAAGATGGGTGAACCAGCTCCCAGAATTCCTCAGCCAGCATTCTTTCAGATTGATGGACTTCAGCTCCCAGAATGCCCCAGACAGCATGCTTTCAAGTGGGTGGACTTCAACTTCCACAGTTCCCCAGCCAGCCTGCTCTAAGAAGGGTGGACTTCCACTCCCACAATTCCCTAGCCAGCCTGCTTTAAGACAGATGGACTCTGATTCCCAGAATTCCCGAGCCAGCATGCTGCATAATCATGCAGGCTGGAGGATTCTGGGAGTCGAAGTCCACACTTCTTCAAGTTGTCATAGCTAAGAAACACGGACCTACACGCCAATGTTAGTCCTAATCCAGGACCTGGGGAAGAGGACAAAAAGGAGAAAAATCTATATTTCCATTATTACTGGATAAGACGTGGAATTTTTCCAATAGCCTTGGTGTCCAGCCAGAAAATATATGAATCCCCAAATCCTCAGATGTTTTTACTTTAAAGCTGCAGTTCAAACCTATTTGCTGGTAAATTGGACAGATGTCAGCTACACCTAAGCCAGGGGTAGGCCACCTTGGCTCTTTTATGACCGGTGGACTTCAACTCCCAGAATTCCTGAGCCAGCATGGGGGAACTATGGCCCCTTCATGACTCGTGGACTTCAATCCCAGAATTCCTGAGCCAGCATAAGGGAACTATGGCCCCCTTCATGACTGGTGGACTTCAACTCCCAGAATTCCTGAGCCAGCATGGGGGAACTATGGCCCCCTTCATGACTGGTGGACTTCAACTCCCAGAATTCCTGAGCCAGCATGGGGGAACTATGGCCCCTTCATGACTCGTGGACTTCAATCCCAGAATTCCTGAGCCAGCATAAGGGAACTATGGCCCCCTTCATGACTGGTGGACTTCAACTCCCAGAATTCCTCAGCCAGCATGGGGGAACTATGGCCCCCTTCATGACTCGTGGACTTCAACTTCCAGAATTCCTGAGCCAGCATGGGGGAACTATGGCCCCTTCATGACTCGTGGACTTCAACTCCCAGAATTCCTGAGCCAGCATGGCTCAGCATGGAAACCTCTCCCTTTCTCCTCAGCATGGCCGGCTCAGGAATTCTGGGAGTTGAAGTCCACGAGTCATAAAAGATCCAAGGTTGCCTACCCCTGACCTAAGCATTCGGGGACAACATTACGACTGTCTCCTCTGCGCCAAACGTTTAAGAAACACAAAAGTGATTTGTCCCCAGTTTCTCTCTCTCGTCCTGGACGTAACCCACCCGATTGTAATTTGGCAAAGAGCAGAAAACCAGAGAAACACTACAGCTTTTACAGCAGCCAGCAAGAAATTAAGAATGGTGCATAGATAAAAAAAGGTAATTAAGCTAAAATGTGTAGCAGTGGGAGATGGCTGAACCTTTTGCAAATGGGCAAAAGCATCTTAGCAGAGAAGGGGGGGAAAAACTGCAAATCCTTTCAAAAAGGAAGGAGAGTCTATAGAAAGGACAGGGTGATTTAAAAAAAAAACTTGAGGAGGTGCCTACTTGCACCTATAGAGATAGTCCTCAACTTACGACCACAATTGACTCTGAAATTTCTGTTCTTAACCGAGACATTTTGCCCCATTTTACAACCTTTCTTTCCTCTGTTGTTAAGCGAATCCTTGCAGTTGTATAATAATAATAATAATAATAATAATAATAATAATAAAGTTGGAAGGGACCTTGGAGGTCATCTAGTCCAACCCCCTGCTCAGGCAGGAAACCCTATACCAGTAGTGGTGAACGTATGGCATGCGTGCCAGAGGTGGCACTCAGAGCCCTCTCTGTGGGCACGCGTGCCGTTGCCCCAGCCCCACCTCCCCCTGCAGCCCCCTCCTCACCAGAAGTCCCTCCGGAGGAGAGTTGCCCCAGGGCGCGTCTCGCATGGAGCAGCACAGCCAAGGACATGGCAGTCGGGCAGCAGAGAGAAGACTCCGCCCTTGCCCCCTATTGCACGCACATGATGCTCCGGGGCAAGGGCGGAGGGCATGGCCCCCATGGTGCTGGAGGGCCACCTGGGCAATCTGCAGTGGGCTGTGGGTGTGGGTGGGGCAGTTTTTGGGCACTTGGTCTCCAAAAAGTTTGCCATCACTGCCCTATACCACTTCAGACAAATGGCTGTCCAGTCTCTTCTTAAAAACCTCCAGTGTTGGAGCATTCACTGCTTCTGGGGGCAGGTTGTTCCACTGGTTAATTGTTCTCACTGTCAGGAAGTTTCTCCTTAGTTCTAGGTTGCTTCTCTCCTTGGTTAGTTTCCACCCGTTGCTTCTTGTCCTACCTTCAGGCGCTTTGGAGAATAGCTTGACTGCCTCTTCTTTGGGGCAGCCCCTGAGATACAACACTGCTATCATGTCCCCCCTCGTCCTTCTCTTCATTAAACTAGACATACTCAATTCCAGCAATCGTTCCTTATATGTTTTAGCCTCCGGTCCCCTGATCATCTTTGTTGCTCTTCTCTGCACTCTTTCTAGAGTCTCAACATCTTTTCTGCATTGTGGTGACCGAAACTGGATGCCGTATTCCAAGTGTGGCCTTACCAAGGCCTTGTAAAGTGGTATTAACCCTTCATGTGATCTTGATTCTCTCCCTCTGTTAATGCAGCCTAGAACTGTGTTGGCTTTTTTGGCAGCTGCAGCACACGGCTGGCTCCTATTTAGGAGATTGTCCCCTTAAGGACTCCAAGATCCCTCTCACAGTTACTTTAGTTAAGTTAACAACACGGTTGTTAAGTGAATCTGGCTTCCCTATTGACTTTGCTTGTCAGAAGGTTGCAAAAGGGGATCACACGACCCCGGGACACTGCAGCGGTCATAAATGTGAGTCAGTTGGCAACCATCGGAATATAAATCACGTGACCAGGGGGAGGCTGCAACGGTTCTTCAGCGTTCATAAGTCACATTTTTCAATGCCGTTGTAACTTCAAACGGTGACTAAACGCACTATTGTCAGTCATGGACAACCTGTAGTTGCAGCTTTTTTTTTTTAATGAAAAAAATTCTTTTATTAAAACAATCAGCATTGAACATAAAATCATAGTATGCATCAATCATCATAGCACCTAAAACACAGTAAATTGCCATGCTTTATTTATTTATTTATTTGAGTCTCTGATCAAGGTATCTTTTCCATGGCAGCAGAATTTTCATTTGATAGATCCCTCTTCCTTAACCTGATGCTCGGCGTAATTTGCAAAAAGAGAGCTCAGCCGTTGCAGAAATTCCCAGCCAAACTGGCCAAAAAAACACACACACTGATTTAGATCATGGACCGGCTAACTTCTTGCTTCTTTGCAAAATAAAAAAGAACGGCTGGCAAAAAAAAACCCCTCCATTTTATTTTTTTACTGTTGACTCCGATGCACGTGCTCATTTTATAGTTTCTGCTTCAACTGCCTCTTTTCTTTCTTTTTTCTCCAAAGTGTTCTATATATCCTGCTGACAAGAATTCAGTGATCAGGAGAACTTGTGATTATCCAACATTAAATCAATGTTGACTCTCAGCAGGCATATAAAGTGATAATAATAATAGAGCAACAATCGGGGTTTTTTTTTAAAGTAATCGAGGGAGCATTTTTTTCCCTTCACTAAAAGGGTCTGGTTACAGATAGGTCTCTTCATTTCTTGGTGAGAACAAGTGGGGGAGAAAAGATTTTATTTCGGGCCTGGGTTTAAAATATCCACCCACCCACCCAGCCCCCATCTAGGGAATTTCATAAAAGGGAGGCTTGTAATGCAGAAGCTGAAATTCATACGGACGTGCCAAAAGTCCCAGGCCACGGAAACTGCCTGGCTGAATGAAACTAGAGTTAACCTAAAGAAGCTTTTCTCAACCGTGGCAATTTTAAGATATGTAGAATGCCATTCCCAGAATTCCCCAGCCAGCCTGCTTTAAGACGGGTGGACTTCCATTCCCAGAATTCCCCAGCCAGCCTGCTTGAAGATGGGTGGACTTCCACTCCCAGAATTCCCCAGCCAGCCTGCTTTCAGACGGGTGGACTTCTACTCCCAGAATTCCCAGCCAGCATGCTTTAAGATGGGTGGACTTCATTTCCCAGAATTCCCCAGCCAATATGCTTGAACATAAGTGGATTTGTACTCCCAGAATTCGCCAGACATTCTGCTTTAACAGCAATGGACCTTAACTCTTAGCATTCCCTAGAACAGTGGTGGCGAACCTATGGCCCGGGTGCCAGAGCCAATACTCAGAGCCCTCTCTGTGGGCATGTGCGCCATCGCCCCAGTCCTGGGCCTTCAGCTGGGTTTTATAAAACCTTTTCGCTTTAGGCCTCCGCCGCCATGTGCAAAAAAAAAAAAGGTTCAATCAATCAATTTCAACTTTTCGCGGGGGAAAAAAAGATCTTGCAAAATTGGAATTGATTGATTGAACTTTTTAATCCCACCCAATCTGCCGTTACCCCCGCAGCCACGCCCACCCAATGGGCCACACCCACCCAGCACCCGACGATGCATAAGTGGGTTTTGGGTTGCAGTTTGGACACTCGGTCTCTAAAAGGTTCGCCATCGCTGCCCTAGCAAATATGGTTTAAGGCAGCGGTTCTCAACCTTTTTCAGGCCGCGACCCCGACCTGTCAAGCGCCGCACATGCGTGGCGCTACCCCCTGCGCCGTGCATGCATGGCGCTACCCCCTGCGCCGCGCATACGTGGCGCTACCCCCTGCGCCGCGCATGCATGGTGCTGCCCCCTGCGCCGGCCGAGGCGTAGGCCACCGCCCGTTTGGGGTGGTGGCAGGCAGGCCCAGTTGTTCCTGGGCAGCCGCGGCAGCGACGATGCAGGGCGACCCCGGGCTGGGCCACCAGCTGGCACAGCCCAAGGGAGGTAAGACACCCGCCGGGCCCCATGCGCACCAAAAACCCTCCCTGCGCCCGCCGCTGCCCCGCTAGCCTTACCTTTGCTGCCGCCCATTCGGGGCGGCCACGGCAGCGACGGCGCAAGGCAACCACGGGCTGGGCCACCAGTTGGCCCAGCCCAAGGGAGGTAAAAAACCCGCCGGGCCCCACGCGCGCCAAAAACCCTCCCTGCGTCCGCCGGCCTCCCACCTCCCACCCCTGGCCCTCTTTTACTTACATTTTTAGTAGTTGCTCAGCAGGGAGGGGTGAAAACTTCCAGAGAGCTCGCCTTCGCTGCAGACAACTTACAGCACCGTTTGCAGACTGGGACTTTTGGCGGGCTCAGCAGGGCGGAGACAGCCTGGACAATTCCTATTGGCTTTTGAAAGCCAATAGAATTAGACTCTATTCAAGAGAGTCCATTCTATTGGCTTTCAAAATCCAATAGAATAAGAGGAAGTAGCACAGCTAAGGAAAAGGGGGGAAAATGGCAGACTGCGTTGTTTGGCGACTCCCGTGAAATGGTCGTTCGACCCCAAATGGGGTTGCGACCCACAGGTTGAGAACCGCAGGTTTAAGGTGAGTCTACTTCAACTCCCAACATGCTTTAAGAGGGATGGACTTACTTCTATATCCTGAGAAGGTTAGATAAATAGAAGTATTAATGTAAGAGAAAATTAATCTTATTGTATATAATAGAGATAGGGAAATTTGGAGAGAGGAGTTGCTCGGACATCAGCCCTGAATTGTATCTGAAAGAGGGATGAGAGGGAAGAAATGAGAGGAGAGAGAAAAGAGTAAAGGAGGGGAGAAGGAAGTAGGAAGGTTGGAGGAGGAGAGGAGAAGTGGGGAGAAAGGGGAGGAGAGGGGTGAAGGAAAGAGGAGAGGAGAAGAGGGAAGTAGGGAAGAGAAGAAAGGGAGAAAGAAGGCAGAGGAGGAGGAGTGTGGATACAGTGAGAGGGGAAATGGGCGAGCAACACCAAAAGTCATGTGTATGTATTTATTTCATTTTATTAAAAGTATCTTATATATGAATGTAAAAAGAATCTATGTTAACCTCTCATAAATACCACGGTATATGTATGGGGGAGAGTTTGGAAAAATAAAAAATAAAAACTTTATTATTAAAAAAAAAGAGAGAGGGATGGACTTCAACTCCCAGAATTCCTCAGTCACATGTTCCATAATCATACTCGTGTGACCAGGGAGTGATGTCATGTCAACAGTCATGTCACTTTTTTCGGTGCCATTATGACTTTGGTCATTAAAAAAATGGTGATAAGCCAAGAACTAATCTAGAGAAGAGAATGATTATGGGTGACATGATAGCAGTATTCCAGTATTTGACAAGACACCCACAAGGAGGAGAGGATCAACTTATTCTCCAAAGCGCCTGAAGGCCGGACAAGAAACAAGGGATGGAAACTAATCAAGGAGAGAAGCAACCTGGAACTAAGGAGAAATTTCCTGACAGTTAGTCAGTGGAACTGCTTGCCACCAGAAGCTGTGGATGCTCCAATGCTGGAAGTTTTTAAGAAGAGACTGGACAGCCACTTGTCTGAAATGGTATAGGGTTTCCTGCCTGAGCAAGGGGTTGGACTAGATGACCTCCAAAGGTCCCTTCCAGCTCTATTCTGATTGATTGATTGATTGACTACCTGTAGAGAATCTTAAGAGTAGGGACGAGAAACGTTTCTACAAGAGAAAGGCAATGCCTCTCGAGTTTAATTGCCAATAGATATATTTTACAAGGCCGTGTTGTATCGTTGGGGAAAAAAAATGCAGAATTATTTTCTACCCCAAAAATATTTCCCCCAAAATAAGCCCTAGTGAAGATCATCAGCCAGACGGACACATTTAGTACTGTATTTCTCCGAATATAAGACCCAACCAGAAAATAAGTCCTAGCCTGATTTTTCAGGATGCTCGTAATATATAAGGTCTACCCCAAAAATAAGCTCT
The DNA here is from genome assembly GCA_034064705.1 of Bothrops alternatus. Classification (NCBI taxonomy): domain Eukaryota; kingdom Metazoa; phylum Chordata; class Lepidosauria; order Squamata; family Viperidae; genus Bothrops; species Bothrops alternatus. Next base: position 999,953 of record JARGCV010000212.1, read on the forward strand.
AATTAAGATTGTCAGCCAGACGGATGCATTTAGTACGTCCATTGCAACACACGATGGACGTACTGAATTATAAAACAGTATTAATATATAATGAAATATAAATAAATATTATTAACATGATTTATTTTAATAAATGTAGATTGTGGTACATGAAAAAAAACCCCTAAGACATCACCTGAATAATAAGCCCTAATGCATCTTTTGGAGCAAAAATTAATATACGACCCGGTCTTATTATCGGGGAAATACGGTCGTTGGTTTCCCATCGAAGCCCTTAACGCCTCCGATCAGCTTTTCAAGCTCAGCCAAAGGAAGATGTATGTATTCATCCCCCTTGGCTGTAAAAAATAAAAAATGTGCCATTTTATGGTGGTACTGAATTTTTAATTGCAGTGGTTGTTAAGAGAGAAAAATCACAAGAAGGGAGAAAGAGAATTCAAAAGCTAGTCTGAGCTCTCTGGAAAAATAAAAAGGAACGCATGAATAATACCACCAAAGGGGGGGGAAATCCCATTACCTTTTTTTTTTTAAAGGCAATTATCTAGCTTGGTTGCCCTATTCTAAATGTGGCAGATCATTTTAAGGTTGCCTAATAATAATAATAATAATAATAATAATAATAATAATAATAATGTCAGTATCTTGCATCTTTCTAGTGGCTCTAATTCTTCACAGAGCTAGGGGCAGTCAGCAGGGAATGGTTAAAAAAAATATCAAGATGGCAGCTGCAATGGTAACAGAACAGAGCTGAAAGGGACCTTGGAGGTCTTTTAGTCTGACCCCCCGCTCAGGCAGGAAGCCCTATATTACTTTGGACAAATGGCTGTCCAGTTCCTTCTTAAAAACTCCCAGTGTTGGAGCATTCACCGCTTCTGGAGGCAGGTTGTTCCACTGGTTAATTGTTCTCACTGTCAGGAATTTTCTCCTTAGTTCCAGGTTGCTTCTCTCCTTGATGAGTTTCCACCCGTTGCTTCTTGTCCTGCCTTCAGGTGCTTTGGAGAATAGCTTGACTCCCTCTTCTTTGGGGCAATCCCTGAGATATTGGAAGACTGCTATCCTGTCCCCCCTCGTCCTTCTCTTCATTAAACTAGGCATACCCAATTTAATTCACTTTAGTTTGATTTAAAACTAAGGAAATTATTTTACAAGAACTCAAGGTGGCAAACCTATCCAACACACCTTCCTCCTCCCATTTTCCCCAAAACAACAATCCTTTGAGGTGGGTTGGTCTGAGAGGGACAGGGCCCAAGGTTACGCAGCTGGCTTCCACCTTAAGTTATTAATAAATAAATAAATAACAAGAATAAGGTCTGATTTGTTGAACTCTACTTGATAGGATAAACCACAATTATCCAGGTTTCTCGTAAGACGCTAAGCCAAAAGCAGAACAAACCATGAGTAGCAGTTTATTTTCTCAACACAGTCCTATCTCATTTCTGGCTCAATCTCACAAGAGTAAGCCAAGATCAAACCAGCATCCTGTCTTCCACCAACACAACTGCACTGGAGCAATTTCTGCCAGCTGACGCACAAATTAACATATTCCTTCATAGGTGTCTCGCTCCCAAAGGAGAAATCAAAGAGAAATATGCTACTACAGGTAGTCCTGCACTTACCACTACAACTGGGACCAGAAGCAAGATAGTTGTTAAGTGAATCAAACCATTGTTAAGCGAATCCAGCTTCCCCCATTAACTTTGCTTGTCAGAAGCTGGCTGGGAATGGTAGAAATGGTGATCACACGAACCCGGGATACTGCCAACGTCGTAAATACAATTGTGATCACATGATGGTGGGGATGCTGTGACGGTCGTAAGTGTGAGGACAGATAGTAAGTCACTTTTTTAGTGATGTTGTAACTGAACAGTCGCTAAAGGAATGGATGTAAATCTAGGATTATCAGTTCATGGACAGAAATGTAATAATAGTAATAGTAATAGTAATAGTAATAGTAATAGTAATAGTAATAATAATAATAATAATAATAATAATAATAATAATAATAATAATAATACATAACACCCCAGACTTAACAATTGTTGATAAGAAAGACAAAAAAGTCTGGATAGTGGACGTGGCAGTGCCTGGAGACAGAAGAATAGTGGACGTGGCAGTGCCTGGAGACAGAAGAATAGACGAGAAAGAACTGGAGAAGATAACAAAATGCAAAGACCTACAAATAGAAATAGAAAGACTGTGGCAAAGGCAAGCAAGGGTAGTACCAATAGTAATAGGCGCCTTGGGTGCAACCCCAAAACAACTGGAGCACCACTTGGACACCATCATCGGCATTGACAAATTCGCCATTAGTCAATTGCAAAAGGCGGCCTTACTAGAAACTGCTTCCATCCTGTGACAATATCTGTAATACCATCAAACATCCACATCTGCCTATCCCAGGTCCTTGGGAAGGGCTCAATGGGTAGACAAAAATGCCAAATCCAGTCTGAACATCTGGCTGACTGTGCGATGATCAATAATAATAATAATAATAATAATAATAATAATAATAATAATGGGAGAGGTTTATATCAAGAGAGGAATATTTCAAGGAGATTCATTATCACCATTACTATTTGTTATTGTATTGTTTCCTCTGTCAACAATACTGAATAACTCAGGACATGGCTATCAAACATCAAAAACATCTGCCAGACAATCCCACGTCCTTTACGTGGATGATCTGAAGCTGTATGGAAAAACATCATCTGAAATGGAATGACTGCTCAACACTGTCCGTATATATAGCCAGGGTACTGTAATGGACTTTGGTTTGGACAGATGTGCCACACTTACTATCAAACAAGGAAAAATAGTGAAAACTGAAGGAATCAAGATGCCCCACGAAAATAACATTAAGAGTCTGGCTGAGGAAGATTACTACAAATACTTGGGTGTCCTTCAAGCTGACAACATCAAGCACACTGAAGTCAAGAAAAAGATTAGAGGTGAATACATCAAGAGAGTGAAGAAGATCTTAAAGTCCAAACTCAATGGAGGAAATACCTTAAAGGCAATCAACACCTGGGTAATTCCAGTCATTAGATACATAGCTAGAATAGTGGACTGGACTCAAGCAGAACTAAAAGCAATGGATAAGAAGACCAGAAAAATAATGACAATGAATCATGCCCTTCATCCACGCAGTGACATTGACAGACTTTATCTACCAAGGCAAATAGGTGGGCGTGGAATGCTACAAGTATATCAGATGGTTGAAGAAGAAAAAATGGCTTTGGAAGAATATCTGAAGAACAATGATGAAGATGCATTGAAATTAGTATATCAAGAAGGCTTACTGACTACTGGAGAGACCAAACTGGCCTACAAGAAAGACCAAATGAAGAACAGAATAGAGGCATGGGAAGACAAAGCACTACATGGCCAATACGTTACAAACGTATTGTAAGGGGTGTGAGAATGTATCAGAAATGTTCTAGGGGTATAGAAAAAGGTTGGGAGCTGCTGCCCTAGACCATTTCAGACTAAATGGTTGTCCAGTCTCTTCTTAAAAACCTCCAGTGTTAATAGAAGAATAATAAAGTCGGAAGGGACCTTGGAGGTCATCTAGTCCAACCCCCTGCTCAAGCAAGAGACTCTGTATACCATACCAGAGAAATGGCTGTCCAGTCTGTTTTTAAAAACCTCCAGTGATGGAGCATCCACAAAAAATAAGAAGAAGAACACAGGTGGATTTATATCCCACCTTTTTTATTTTTACAAATAACTCAAGGAGCATGCTGGCTGAGGAATTCTGGGAGTTGAAGTCCACAAGTCATGAAAGGGCCATAGTTCCCCCATGTTGGCTGAGGAATTCCGGGAGTTGAAGTCCCCAAGTCATAAAAGGGCCACAGATCCCCCGTGCTGGCTGAGGAATTCTGGGAGTTGAAGTCCACAAGTCACGAAAGGGCCACATTTGAAGACCCCTGGGCTAACATATCCAACATAACTTCCTCCTCCTATTTTCCCAACAACCCTGCGGGTGGGGTGGGGTTAAGAGAGGAGGAATGGCCCAAGGCCACCCACCTGGCTTCTGCCTTATTTATATAAAAAGACAAGGTTAAAAATAATAACTCAATAATTGCCTAAATTACCAATTGAGTTTGCAACTGGGGACAGCTTCAATGACCAAGCAGAAGCCAATCACCTGGACTTCAAGGCCACAACTGATTTAAGCACAGGCATTTTAGAGGCTGACTACATGAGGGGTCTTTAAATGTGGCCTTTTATGACTTGTGGACTTCAATTCCCAGAATTCCTCAGCCAGGCACGTGTGCCTGGCTGAGGAATTCTGGGAGTTGAAGTCCACAAGTCATAAAAGGGCCAAGTTTGAAGACCACTGGACTACGTCATCTAACCATCCTGGTTAAAGGCCGCTCGGTTCATTTATTGAGGATAACCTCACTTCTGAAGCCGGTTTGCTGCACGAAGCAGCCAAGGCATAATCCGTTCTGAATGCTCCTTTGGCTCAAAGCAGAGATCCTTAGAACTTGGCAAATGGATCTTATGCAACACAACAGATTAACCTCGCTAAACGCACCTTGCTTTTGCCTTGCTAAATGAAACCAAGCTGATTTCTTTTCTTTTTTTCAAAACAGACCTTGCTTTCTGCAGCATCATAGAAGCTAGCTGGACTGAAGAACGGAAAATCACCCAGAGAAGCTTTAATTTCAAATCCCATTTGTCCTAAATATATTCGGAGGGGGCAAGATGGGTGCTTTTGAAGTTGGAGGCTGGAGAGGACCACAGCAAGCCACAAAAACAAACCCAACTGATCCTTGAGTTCCTGTATAAAAGAATGTGTGTGGCTCAAGATTGAACTGTAGGGGTTCTGGGTGCTCTCCGAGCTTGATGCTTTTCTTGAAAACATTTCATGACCCAACTAGGTAACGTCATCAGTGCTAGAAGGGAGTGGGGCTGGAGGAGGAGGAGGACTGTGGGTTCCTTGGTGCTCTCTGAGCTTGGTTGTTTTCCTGCAGATGTTTTATTATCCAATTCAGTAACATTCTAAATAATAATAATAATAAAGTTGGAAGGGACCTTGGAGGTCATTTAGTCCAACCCCCTGCTCAGGCAGGAAACATTATACCATTTCGGACAAATGGCTGTCCAGTCTCTTCTTAAAAACTTCCAGTGTTGGAGCATTCATTGCTTCTGGAGGCAAGGAGTTCCACTGGCTAATTGTTCTCACTGTCAGGAAGTTTCTCCTTAGTTCTAGGTTGCTTCTAGAAGAGGGCGGGGTTTGTGTTTATAAATGTGGCTTGCCTTGTCAGTGTTTGTGGGAGAGGCCTGGGTGATTCCTGGATTAGGCTGTCCGTTTACTGATTTGGCAATTCTTTGATTGGGGTATGCTTACTGCTTGATCGTTGGCGTATTAATAATCTTGGTGTTAATCCCTGCTTATCAAGAACACTCCCACCTACACTGACAGGGCAAGCCACTCCTACATAAAGAGAGAGCAAACCCTTCTCCCGCCCAGCACTGATGATGTTACCTAGTTGGGTCATGCAACGTCTGCAAGGAAACCACCCAGCTCAGAAAGCACCAAGGGGCCCATAATCCAGAGTTCTCCTCCAGGCATAAATGATTCCTACTTTGGACATAGGATGCAAAGATCCAGCTGTCTTGGGAAACCCATCATGCTGAGCAAGGTGGAAGGAAAGAGGAGCGGGCGACCGGCAGAAAGGGGAAGGAATCCATTACAGCGATGAGGGGGGCACCGCTGGAAGATCTGAAGGACCAGGTTGAGGTATCGTGTCTTCCGAGATTTTGGATTCGTGCTGGAGCCCATCTTCTCTCTAGCTGGAGAGAAGTTCCCTGAAGACGAATCCGAGCACGAATCCAAAAGCTCGGAAGACTGAACTCTGCTCCCGGTGACTGACCCAGATTGGATCCTGCAACACTATCCCAGGACACGCCTTCATTCGTCGGGTTGAGAAATTTCCTGACAGTGAGAACAATTAACCAGTGGAACAACCTGCCTCCAGAAGCGGTGAATGCTCCAACACTGGAAGTTTTTAAGAAGAGACTGGGCAGCCATTTGTCTGAAATGGGATAGGGCGGTAGTGGCGAACTTATGGCACAGGTGCCAGAGGTGGCACTCAGAGCCCTCTCTGTGGGCACACGCGCCGTCGCCCCAGTCCTAGGCCTTCAGCTGGGTTTTATAAAACCTTTTCGCTTTAGGCCTCCGCCGCTGTGTGCAAAAAAAAAAAAGATTCAATCAATCAATCAATTTCAACTTCTAGGTCATCTAGTCCAACACCCGGCTGAAGCAAGAGACCCTATAGCACAGGGGTCTTCAAACTTAGCGCTTTTATGACGTGTGGACTTCAACTCCCAGAATTCCTCAGCCAGCATGCCAGGCTGAGGAATTCTGGGAGTTGAAGTCCACAAGTCATAAAAGGGCCAAGTTGGAAGACCCCTGCTATAGCATTTTGAATAAATGGCTGTCCAGCCTGTTCTTAACAACCTCCAGTGAAGAAGCACCTACACAACTTCTGAAGACAAGCAGTTCCACTGGTTAAATTAGCCTCACTGTCAGGAAGTTTCTCTTCAATTCCAGGTGATCAATTCTCTCCTTGATCAGTTTCCATCCATTGTTTCTTCTCCTGCCCTCTGGTGCTTTGGAAAATAAGTAGCCCCTCTCTTCGTTGTGGCAGCCCCTCAAATAATGGAATACTGCTCTGAGGTCACCCCAAGTCCTTCTTTTCTCTAGATTGGGCCATATCCAATTCCTGCAGCCGGTCTTCATATGTATGTTTTTCCCTCCAGGCCTTTAATCATCTTTAGTTACTCTTCTCTGCAACTTTTTTTCCCAAAGTCTCAACATCTTTTTTGCAGAGACTTCTCCAAGTTGCTAAATTTGGGAAATGCTTCCCTGTGGGGACCAAGAAGGGCCTTCTCCGTGGTGGCTCCCTCCCTACGGAAGATCATCCCCGCCAAGAAAGGATTGCCCCCCCTCACCTTGCTACTCTTTTGAAAGGCCCACGAAGACATGGGTTTTCCAAGCAGACCTGGGAGACCCCCCCAGTGTGATTTGTCAAACAGATGTTGCCACGATGTTGGTTTATTGAGTTTTGTATCTGGGGTTTTATTTCTGTAAGCTGCCTTCAGGCACTACAAGTGCTGCTGTATAGATTCTATTAACAGTGAACTATTGACGAGAGTCACAAGGTCTAAAACAGCGGTTCTCAACCTCTGGGTCGCGACCCCATTTGGGGTCGAACGACCATTTCACGGGGGTCGCCAAACAACGCAGTCCGCCATTTTTCCTCCCCCCTTTTCCTTAGCTGTGCTACTCCCTCTTATTCTATTGGCTTTTGAAAGCCAATAGAACAGACTCTCTTGAATAGAGTCTAATTCTATTGGCTTTCAAAAGCCAATAGGAATTGTCCAGGCTGTCTCCGCCCTGCTGAGCCCGCCAAAAGTCCCCGTCTGCAAACGGGGCTGCAAGTTGTCTGCAGCGAAGGCGAGCTCTCCGGAAGTTTCCACCCCTCCCTGCTGAGCAACTACTAAAAATGGAAGTAAAAGAGGGCCAGGGGTGGGAGGTGGGAGGCCGGCGGGCGCAGGGAGGGTTGCTGGCGCACTTGGGGCCCGGTGGGTGCCTTACCTCCCTTGGGCTGGGCCAACTGGTGGCCCAGCCGGAGGTCGCCCTGCGCCGTCGCTGCCCCTTGCCAGCTATGCCTCGGCCGGCACAGGGGGCGGCACCACGCATGCATGACGCTCCCGGGCAGGGAAATAGTCCTCGACTTACGACCGGTTGGGGTCCTCGACTTACGACCGGTTGGGTAGTCCTCGACTTAGGACCGGTTGGGGGTTGCGGCATTAAAAAGGTTGAGAACCACTGGTCTAAAATGAAATTATCAGCCCTGATCCACCTTCATTGCTTAAAGTGAGTTGATTTTATCTGTGGCTTAATTTGGAGGTGTGGGGGATGGGGTTTCTGCTGCTAATTTCAATTATATAACTCATTGTCCTGGGGGCACTCTGCTGTTTTGATCTTTCTGTAGTAAGACAGAAATGGAATCAACCCAAATCAATCACTGAAATAAACTTTATTCAGAATGCATGTTGTCTTATTCAAACCCCCCCCATTCCCCCTCCCCGTTTACTCTCCATTGGAGAGCTGGTCCTCGAGTCACCGCACCTCAAGAAGGATAAAATGGAACTGGAAAAGGTGCAAAAAAGGGCAACAAGAATGATCAAGGAAATGGAGCACCTCCCTTATGAAACCAGATTGCAACGCCTTGGTCTCTTCAGCCTTGAAAGACGGCGTTTAAGGGGTGACTTGATCGAAGTGTATAAAATCATGCATGGGATAGAAAAGGTGGATAGAGAAAAATTCTTTTCTCTATCACACAATACCAGGACAAGGGGGCACTCCCTAAAGCTCGTAGGTAAGAAAGTGAGGACAAATAAAGGGAAATATTTCTTCACCCAGAGGGTCTTCGATTTATGGAATTCACTTCCAGAAGGGGTCGTGACAGCTGTCAGCCTTGACAGCTTCAAGGCAGGGTCAGACAGATTCATGGATGCCAAGTGTATCGGTGGTTATTAAAACGGATGTCCATGTGCCGCCTCTATGTTGGTTGAGGCAGGCAGGATTCCCTTGAGTACCATTTGTTGGGGGTCAAGGGAAAGGGAGGGTTTTGCCTTCTCTTTCTGCTCAAGATCCCCATGTACAATTGGTGGGCCACTGGGTGACACAGAATGCTGGACTCGATGGGCTTTGGCCTGATTCAGCATGGCTCTTCTTATGTTCTTATGAGTTATGATCGCAACTGAGCCCAAAATTTGTGTTGCTAAGTGAAGGAAACACTTGTTAAGTGAGTTTCTCCTCATTTTACGACCTTGCTTGCCACCGCTGTTAAGTTGGTAACACGGCTGTTAAAGTGAATCTGGCTTCCCCGTTGACTTTTGCTTTGCTGACCACATGACTCCAGGATACAGCAACCGTCATAAATGTGAACCCGTGGCCAAGCAATCTGGTTTTTGATCACGTGACCATGGGGATGCTACAACGGTTGTGTGAAAAGCGGTTACAAAGTCACTTTTCCCCAGTGCTGTTGTAATTTTGAATGGTCACTAAATGAACTGTGGTTATGGCAAGGACTACCTGTACTTATGTTCCAATATACTGACCGTTAAGATGGGTGGACTTCAACTCCCAGAAAGCCCCAGCCAGAATACTGGCTGGGGTGTTCTGGGAGTTGAAGTCCACCCACCTTAAGGTATGTGGAGGTTAAGAAATGTTGTCTTAAATCAGGGGTCTTCAGACTTGGCCCTTTTATGACTTGTGGACTTCGACTCCCAGAATTCCTCAGCCAGCCACGCGTGGCTGGCTGAGGAATTCTGGGAGCTGAAGTCCACCAGTCATAAAAGGGCCAAGTTTGAAGACCCCTGTCTTAAATCCTTGGGAAGGTTAAAAACACTGTTCTAATACATGTCTCCTGGGATTTGTAAACCAGGACTAAATAGAATAACAGAGTTGGAAGGGACCTTGGAGGTCATCTAGTCCAACCCCCTGCTCAGGCAGGGAAACCCTATACCATTTCAGGCAAATGGCTGTCCAAACTCATCTTAAAAACTTCCAGCGTTGGCACAGCCGTTCCACTAGTTCATTGTTCTGTCAGGAAATCTCTTAGTTCTAGGTTGTTGATGGTTTAGCTTTGCACAAATACTAACCATCACGGCCAGATAACCTAGTATAAGGTGGTTGTTTATCGTGACTTTCCTAGCTGACGCCGCAGAATAAACAGCTAATTTAGAAGAGATTAGGGTTGAACTGTGGGGTCCTTGGGGCTCTCTGAGCTGGGTGGTTTCCTTGCAGACCGTTTCATTACCCAACTTGGTGACATCATCAGTGCTAGAAGGGGTGGGTGGGGATGGCTCTCCCTGCCAGTGCAATTTACCACACTCAAGGAACTCCCAGCGGAGACAAACAAGCTGAGAGTAAACAAGGTAAGGAAGGAACTACCAAAGACACTCCCAGCCATGCTGACAGGGCAAGCAAGCTACGATAAATAAACAGAGCAAAACCCTACTCCCTTCTAGCACTCACTGATGATGTTACCTAGTTGGGTCATGAAACGTCTGCAAGAAAACAGCCAAGCTCAGAGAGTCCTCCTCCTCTCCACAAAACTCCTTCCCTCCCAGCACTGATGATGTTACTTAGTTGGCTCATGAAACGTCTGCAAGAAAACCACCCAGCTCAGAGAGCACCAAGGACTCCACAGTTGTTTGTTTTTTTTTCTTCTTCTTCTTCTTCTTCTTCTTCTTCTTCTTCTTCTTCTTCTTCTTCTTCTTCTTCTTCTTCTTCTTCTTCTTCTTCTTCTTCTTCTCCTTCTCCTTCTCCTTCTCCTTCTCCTTCTCCTTCTCCTTCTCCTTCTCCTTCTCCTTCTCCTTCTCCTTCTCCTTCTCCTTCTCCTTCTCCTTCTCCTTCTCCTTCTCCTTCTCCTTCTCCTTCTCCTTCTCCTTCTCCTTCTCCTTCTCCTTCTCCTTCTCCTTCTCCTTCTCCTTCTCCTTCTCCTTCTCCTTCTCCTTCTCCTTCTCCTTCTCCTTCTCCTTCTCCTTCTCCTTCTCCTTCTCCTTCTCCTTCTCCTTCTCCTTCTCCTTCTCCTTCTCCTTCTCCTTCTCCTTCTCCTTCTCCTCCTCCTCCTCCTCCTCCTCCTCCTCCTCCTCCTCCTCCTCCTCCTCCTCCTCCTCCTCACCCCACTCCCTTCTAACACTGATGACATTACCTAGTTGGGTCGTGGAATGTCTGCAAGAAAACTACAAAGCTCAGAGAGCACCAAGGACCCTACAAACAGCCACTTTGTTTTGTTAACCATGGTCCAAAAAAGGCCTGGCACCTTAAGCTGAAGACACACCCATGCTCAGAGGTAGGGACACATTTCTTACAAGCAAGTGAACCCATGGCACGGGTGCCAGAGGCGGCACTCGGAGCCCTCTCTGTGGGCACACGCGCCGTCGCCCCAGTCCTAGGCCTTCAGCTGGGTTTTATGAAACCTTTTCGCTCTAGGCCTCCGCTGCAGTGTGCAAAAAAAAAAAAAAAGGTTCAATCAATCAATCAATTTCAACTTTTTGTGGAGGAAAAAAAAGATCTTGCAAAGTTGGAATTGATTGATTGAACTTTTTAGTCCCACCCAGTCTGCCGTTACCACCGCAGCCCCGCCCACTGAACGGGCCACGCCCACCCGGCACTCGACAATGCATAAGTGGGTTTTGGGTTGCAGTTTGGGCACTCGGTCTCGAAAAGGTTCGCCATCACTGATATAGGGTTTCCTGCCTGAGCAGGGGGTTGGACTAGATGACCTCCACGGTGCCTTCCAACTTTACTATTAACTGTTGTGAAGTCGAGGATAAAATCATGTAAGATCTATACATTTTTAAAAGGCACTAGGGAAAGGAAGCTGGTTTGTGACTAACTCCATCCTGTCTCTCGTCTTACCAGGTTGCAGGGAAGGAAGGGGGAAAAAAGAATGCAAAAAAATAAAAAAAGACTAGAGATGTACTTTAGAGCTGCATTTGGAAAAAGCATCTTTCTGGGTTTTTTTCTCCCAATTTTGCCCTACATTTAATAGATCACGTAAAGAGAATGCTTGAACCCCAGTTGTGAGAAAGCACCGAATGTGGTTTTTGCTAGACCGGTCTAGTTAAAATGCACCTTCAACAGCCTTTCAGTTTAAGGGCTGCTGCCTACGCAGAAGTCAAACTGCATTAAAAAAAAAAAAAAGCCAAAACAAATTAGAAATTATCCAATTGCAGGCTCCCCACTTGGCACGCACGAAGACAGGCATCCTTCTCCTCCATCCCTCCCTCCCTCTACAGCACCAGACCATAAAATAAAGCTTATCAACATACAAAAGCAGCTCACTGCCAGCAACACAACCAGCAGCGCTGATAAATAAATAGAAACAGTCACATGCTTTGCTGAAGAGCAAAGAGGGAGGGGGGAGAGAAAAAAATGCAGTTAGGAATTGATAAGTTTTTTCAGTGTCGGAGTTGCTGCAAGCAGCCAGCCAGGAAATCACAGTTGCAAGGGGCCAGGGCAGACTACAGAAACCATGCTGCATAGCAGGTTGCAAACTTCCAAGATTGCTAAAATGCAATCTTGGAGATGCAAAGATCTTTAGCAGTACGGGTGTCCTTTGCTTCTTGAAATTTTTTTTTTTTAAAAGGTCTTAACCCAAAGGAGAACTTTGTGCAAAGCTAAGAATCTCATCCATATAAATGCAAGCTGATGGGACTCTGGATGGAATTCTTTCACTGGCTTGCATTGCAAAAAAAAAAAAAAAAAGGTTTAAAAAGATAGTTCACCGTACAACTTGCAGATTAAACGTTTGAAGAGCATCAATTGCCGTAAAAAAAAGACATTTTTTTCCCTGCCACATAATCTTGCCTGCTTTGGTTGATCACCTTATGGATATTTTACAGGAGAAATAAGATTTGGGGGGGGGGGTGTGCATACAAAATTTCAAGATTTTCTCCCATATCATTCAGAACCTTTTTTAAAAGTTGGGGGGCTTCTCTGGAACCCAAGAAGAACCTCTAAGCATAGAAAGAGTGTTTTACTACTAGATTACAAAGGGCAGTCCTTCGCTGCACTCAGCATATTCCCCCCCCCACAAAAACTACAATCAAATCTGGTAGCATTTTTTCCAAGAAACTGTATTTGTTAGTTTTCGTTATTCACTTAGCAAGCTGCAGCTTCTGCCTAGAATTGGGTTGATCTAAAACACCTTTTGCAGCTAACAAATTTGAATAAGGTGTTTTAGATCAGGGCTTTTCAACCAGTGGTACAGGTACCACCTGTGGTACATGGGCACCTGGCAGGGGGTACGCAACCATCCTAGAAAAGTAGCGGGGAAGGGGAATGAGCTGAACCGGTGGCAGCACCGCAGAAGCCTGAGCGAGAGACGGCTGGAGCTGGAGGGCTGTCAGGGCTCAGCGGAAGCGCCAGGATCAGTGCCGCTTTCCAGCTGATTGGTGCTTCTTTGGGGCTGTCAGGGGTCAGTGGAAGTGCCAGGATCAGCGCCAGGCTCCAGCTGGAGCTCAGCGCTGATCCTGGTGCTTCTGCTGAGCCCAGAAGAAGCGCCAATCAGCTGGAATGTTGCAGCCTCTCCAGGGTCTTGTGATTTACATTGAGATGCTTGGCAACTGATTCATATTTATGACAGTCACAGTGTCCCAGGGTCATGTGAAGTGACCAAAACCTGCTGCAGCCACCCAGCAGACGGGGGGGGGAATAAAGACCAAACACCCACCCCACCCCACCCCCGCTGCCAATCCTCAACAGAAATGCTCACAACAATGGAAACCTCGGACAGGAGGAAGAGCGCCGGCAGGTGGGCAGGCAGGTGTCTTGCTCGGCTGTGGCTTGGGGGGCACTTTTTTCAGTGCCATTGTAACTTTGAACAGTCACTAAGCGAACTGTTGTAAATCAAGGACTACCTGTACTACTCACTTTTTTTCTTTTTCTTTTTCTTTTTTTTTTGGTCATCAGGTTTCTGACACCTTGCTAGGCGGCTGGTGGTACTTAGATATTGCCATATCCTAAAAGTGGTACAATGGGTGAAAAGGTTGAAAAGCCCTGTTTTAGATCAATCCAATTCTTCTCCTACAAAGCACACACACATGAGCAGAGTTAGGAGACAATGAACTGTTAAAGTTACTTCAATTCCAATGCAACTATTCTCAAGGCCTGAATCTAAAAAAAAAAAAAATTTAAACTTTCTCCCTTCCCATCTTCAACAAACCCCAGTATATTGAAAAGCTGCTTGATTTGCTTCAACAAAGGGGGGGGGGGTGAAATTGAAAACAAGCTTTTAAAAACCCTAGGCAAACTTCACAGAGACCAACACCTAAGACCAACTTTTTTTTTACAAGACAGCCAGTGCACTAAGATTAATTGAATAAAGACTGAAAAGGATGTGCATTTAGGCTCATGTGCTTCCTTCCATAATGCTGAGAAGGATGACAATTTAATAAATAACAAAATGACTAATTCACAAGGGCTGAGAGACGCAAGCTGCCCACCGGATCTAGCGGCGATTGTGGGCCCTCCAACCCTAGAGGTTTTTAAGAAAAGACTAGTCACTGGACAGACACTTGTCTAAAATGGTAGACCATCTCCTGCTTAAGCAGGGGGCTGGACTAGAAGACCTCCAAGGTCCCCCCCAGCTCTATTCTGATTGAAATGATATAGGATCTCCCGCTTGAGCGGGGGTGGGGGCTGGACTAGAAGACCTCCAAGGTCCCTTCCAGCTCGATTACTCTAATTGGCTAAATCAGCTTCCCCTCATTCACTTTGCAGTACGTGAGGAAAGCATCCTTTGATCAGACTTGCAATCAACCAGCCAGCCAGTTCCCCCCCCCCGCCTCTCCAGAGCCCTTTAAAAGCCCCAAGAAACTAAATCAGAGCCCAAGCAAGGGAGAGGAGGAATAATAATAATAATAATAATAATAATAATAATAATAATAATAATAATAATAATAATAATAATAATAATAATAATAATAATAATAATAATAATAATAATAATAATAATAATAATAATAATAATAAGAGAACCTCCAAAGCCAGGCGCAGTCAAGACACCTCCAAACTTCTCAAGAGCGGAGATTGGGAAAAGAGAGGCTGGAAACTCGGAGGGGGCTCCGATCCAAACGCAGAGGGGATGGCGAGGCAAACGGGGCGAGTCCGGAGTAAGCCGATTGCCTCCGCTCCGGAGTAGAGGAAGGAGGGAAGGAGGGGACGGCCGATCGGAAAGCAGGAAGCCGAGCCGAAAGACGCTGCTGCAGCCGCCGCCGCGCTCCCTCGGGCGGCGGGCTAGCTCGGCAGGGGAAGTCAGCCAGCCAGCCAGCCAGCCAGCCAGCCAGGACGCCGCGCCGGCCAGCCCAGCCGGGGAACAGCGCGCTCGGACAGGGCCGTCACGTCGCCTGCTTGCCTGCCTGCTTCTCCAGCACGGCGCTCCGCCGGGCATCGCTCCAGCCCCGGCCGCTGCAGGGGAGCTCCCGGGGCCAAGCGCCGGAGGAGGGTCCCCCCCGTCTCGCCCACGCTGGCTGCCAGCCAGCCAGCCGGGTGGGCGAGCGCCCCGAACGCCCCTCCGCGGGCACTTCCAAGCGCTGCCCACGCTCGCTCCCCGGCCCTTCCGAGCCCCCAACTCCGATCCTCTTCCTCCTTCCCGGACTCACCTGCCCAGCGCGGGACCCTCTCCAGCCGCCCGCAGAAGGTCGACGGCGGACCGTGCCCGGGAGAGCGCCAAGCTCCTCCAGCTCCGCAGCTGCCTCCGCTCTCCCCTAACCCTCCTCCTCCTCCTCCTCCTCCCCCTCCTCCACCAAAGCACCCCTGCTTCTTCTGGCCCCTCCCCGGGACTCCCTGCCCTTTTATAGGAGGCGGGGAGGGCCCGCCTTCGGCCCCCCACCCCACGTTCGGCCGTGATGGCCAGGTGAGCAGGCCAATCGGCGCGCCCGGGCCCCTAGCAACACCCAGCGGGTTGGCACCGGGCGGCGGCTGCCTCTTGAGCGAGGGGCCAATGGGAGAGGGGGAGAGGGGGCGGGAGGCAGGGCCCTCGCCCCCCCCAGTGGGCAGCTGGGAGCGCAGACAACAGCTGGGCGGCCGGGCAGCCAATGGGAAGCGCGGAGGCCTCGCCAGCATGGGAGCCGGGCGGGAGGATAACAAACGGAGCGCGGGGCGCCTTAAAGCGGCCCCGCGATTCCCCCCCACCACCACCCAGGGGCGGTTTCCCCCTGAAGGGCCGCTGCTCTGGTCGCCTTGGCCAGAGAGGCTGGCGCTCTGTGGGGATGCCTGCGCCACCCGCTCCAAGGATCTTTACAACCCCCCCTCAAAAAAAAAAGACACGCAACGTGCGCTGCGTTCCCACGACCGCGCTTTGCACGCGATACCAGATTTGGGGGGGGTCGATGCGTCGTCAGAATGGACCTTTCCGAAATAGTAGAGGTTCTCCTGCTTCAGCGGGGGTTGGACTAGAAGGCTTCCAAGTTTCCTTCCAGATTCTATTCTATTCTATTCTATTCTTATTCCTATTCCGTTCTTTCATAATTCTATTCTATTCTATTCTAATTCTATTCTATTCCATTCCATATTTTCTATTCTATTCTATTCTGTTCTTTCATTATTCTATTCTATTCCATTCCATATTTTCTATTCTATTCTATTCTGTTCTTTCATTATTCTATTCTATTCTATTCTATTCTATTCTATTCTATTCTATTCTATTCTATTCTATTCTATTCTATTCTATTCTATTCTTATTCCGTTCTTTCATTATTCTATTCTATTCTATTCTAATTCTATTCTATTCCATTCCATATTTTCTATTCTATTCTATTCTGTTCTTTCATTATTCTATTCTATTCCATTCCATATTTTCTATTCTATTCTATTCTGTTCTTTCATTATTCTATTCTATTCTATTCTATTCTTATTCCTATTCCGTTCTTTCATTATTCTATTCTATTCTATTCTATTCTAATTCTATTCTATTCCATTCCATATTTTCTATTCTATTCTGTTCTTTCATTATTCTATTCTATTCTATTCTATTCTATTCTATTCTATTCTATTCTTCCTTATTCTATTCTATTCTATTCTTCTTCCTTATTCTATTCTATTCTATTCCATATTTTCTATTCTATTCTATTCTGTTCTTTCATTATTCTATTTTATTCTATTCTATTCCTATTCTTATTCCGTTCTTTCATTATTCTATTCTATTCTATTCTATTCTATTCTATTCTATTCTTCTTCCTTATTCTATTCTATTCTATTCTATTCTATTCTATTCTATTCTATTCTATTCTATTCTATTCTGGAGGGGTTTTTTGGTGACAAAGGACAAAGCCTGGCTTTGGTTTGGGGGAGCCATTCTGACCTTTGGGGAACCTGTTGCGGGCGTTTGATAAAAAAAAAGACAGCGGGGGGGGATGGATGGCTGACACGGGGAATAGGAGGACTAGTTTCCAAGCCCCAAAGGAGGAAAGCGACCCTTGTTTGCATTATCTCGTTAAATATACTGTTATTTTATAGCAGCAAGACCTTCCGCTTATTTGCTTGAGATAGTGTTGCTCTATCTGGGAAACTTAAAGATGGGTGGACTTCAACTCCCAGAATTCCTCAGCCAGCATGCTTTACGTTTTTCACACTTATGACCGTTGCATCACCCTCTGGTCACATGAGTATGATTATGGAACATGTGGCTGGGGAATTCTGGGAGTTGAAGTAGATTCCCCTTAAACCATATTTGCTAGGGCATGCTAGGAGTTAAAGTCCACCCATCTTAAAGCAGGCTGGCTGGGGAATTCTGGGAGTGGAAGTCCACCCCTCTTAAAGCATTGCTGGCTGGGGGATTCTGGGAGTGGAAGTCCACCCATCTTAAAGCATGCTGGCTGGGGGATTCTGGGAGTGGAAGTCCACCCCTCTTAAAGCAGGCTGGCTGGGGAATTCTGGGAGTGGAAGTCCACCCCTCTTAAAGCAGGCTGGCTGGGGGATTCTGAGAGTGGAAGTCCACCCCTCTTAAAGCAGGCTGGCTGGGGGATTCTGGGAGTGGAAGTCCACCCCTCTTAAAGCAGGCTGGCTGGGGAATTCTGGGAGTGGAAGTCCACCCATCTTAAAGCAGGCTGGCTGGGGAATTCTGGGAGTGGAAGTCCACCCCTCTTCAAGCATGTCGGCTTGGCAATGGCTCATATGTATGACGGCTCCTGTGATCCTCTTTTGTGACCTTCTGACAAGCCAAGTCAATGGGGAAGCCAGATCCACTTAATGACCGTATTACTAACTTATCAACCATAGCGATTCACTTAACAACTGCGGCAAGAAAAGTCATAAAATGGGGCAAAACCTAACAGCTGTCTCGCTTAGCAACATATATTCTGGGTTTAATTGTAGTCGTAAATCGGGGTCTACCTGTGTTCGTCCCAGTGGCTCCCTGGTTGAGGTTGAGGATGGGTGGATGGTCTTGCCTGGAAGGAAGATCAGATGTGTTTCTGACGTGAAATCAGCCTTTCCAGTCCGTGGCAGATGGCCGATTCCCAGAAAGCCAATGTTTAATCATGACATTTCTGTTCTGACAACATCACATTTTCTTCGGTTCTTGGTTTTGACGTTTTACATACCATTGATAATACTCATCTTTGAAGCCCAGAAACTTCCTTTTGCCTCCGGCCACATTAGCATCCTGATCTCCTTTCAGTTTTAACCCAGCCACATCAGCAGCACCAGAGAGCTGTGCGCAGATAGTTCTCGACTTACGACAACTAACTGAGCCCATCATTTCAATGGCTAAGAAAGGCAGCTGAGGTTTGCCTCATCTTACGACTTTTTTTTTTTTTGCCACAGTTGTTAAATGAATCACTGGGACTTTTAAGTGAATCATAGGGTCATTAAGCAAATCTGGTTTTCCCCCATTCACTGTCAATCTATCGGGATAGATGTTATGGTTCCGGCTAATGAAACATTTCAAAGAACTTCCAGGCTTTTATTTTCCTAAAGGTCTTTTATTGTTGCAATAAAAGGGACCTTGAAGGTCTTCTAGTCCAGCCCCCTGTTCAAGCAGGAGACCCTATACAATTTGATACAAGTAGGTCTCTTGTGAAAAATCTCCAGCAATGAAACACCCACAACTTGTTATGACCTACATGGCATCGGACCAGGTTACTTACGGGACCGTCTGCTGCCCCATGAAACCCAGCGGCCGGTTAGGGCCCACAGAGTCGGCCTTCTCCAGGTCCCGTCAGCCAGACAGTGTCACCTGGCGGGGCCTAGAGGAAGAGCCTTCTCTGTTGCGGCCCCGGCCCTCTGGAACCAACTTCCCCCGGAGATCCGTGTCGCCCCCACCCTCTCCGCCTTTCGTAAATTACTTAAAACACATCTCTGCCGGCAGGCCTGGGGCAGTTAACACCTTGCCCCAGCCAGTGTATGTTTGTTGCATGTCTGTTTGGATGATTGGTTTTTGATTGAGGGGTTTTTTTATAATGTGTTTTAATGTTGGATTTCTATCCATGTTGTGAGCCGCCCTGAGTTCTCGGAATAGGGCGGCATAGAAATCCAATAAAATAAATAAATAAACTTCTGGTGGCAAGCTGTTCCACTGGTTAATTGTCCTCCCTGTTAGGAAGTTTCTCCTTAATTCCAGGTTGCTTCTCTCTTTGATTAGTTTCCATCTGTTGCTTCTTGTCCTGTTCTTGTACTTTGGAGAATAGGTTGACCCCCCTCTTCTTTGGGGCAGCCCAGTGGTGGGATTCAGCCAGTTCGCACCACTTGGGTAGAACCAGCAGCTAATTTTTTGTTGCCCAGGACCAGAATGGACATCTGGAAGCGGCATCCACACAGAGAACTGTTTGTTCACATATTTGAATCCCACCACTGGGGTAGCCCCTCAAATACTGGAACACTGCTCTCATGTCCCCCATAGTCCTTTTCTCTAGACTAGATAAACCCAAATCCTGCAACATTCTTCATATGTTTCAGCCTCCAGGCCTTTAATCATCATAGTTGTTCTTCTCTGCACTTTTTCCAAAGTCTCAACATCTTTCTTGTAATACGGTGCCCAAAACTGAATGCAAGATAATGGAACACTGCTATCCTGTCCCCCCTCATCCTTCTCTTCGTTAAACTAGACATACCCAATTCCAGCAACCGTTCCTTATATGTTTTAGCCTCCGGTCCCCTAATCATCTTTGTTGCTCTTCTCTGCACTCTTTCTAGAGTCTCAACATCTTTTTTACATCGTGGTGACCAAAACTGGATGCCGTTTTCCAAGTGTGGCCTTACCAAGGCCTTGTAAAGTGGTATTAACACTTCACGTGATCTTGATTCTGTCCAAATATGGATCACATGACCGTGGGAGTTTTGCCATGGCCGTGTGAAAAACAACCATAAGTCACTTTTTTCATTGCCGCTGTAACTTTGAACGGGCACTAAACAAATGGTTGCTAATTGAAGATTACCTGGATCTCTGAAACAATGGTCCAATAGGGGATGAGTTGTCTGATATACTACCGGTACTACGACTCTGTTTCTCTGTTTGTAACCTTTGACTGGGCTAATTGGTGAACCACAGGACAATTTTTTAACCAAGGTACCTCAAGCTGGCTTAACTTACAGAAGGCATCCAAAATCCGGGATCCGTGACTCCCGTGGAATTGAAATTTGGCAGTTTTTATAAAACATTTAATGACGTCAAAATAATCACCAGGCGTTTTATGATATAATACAAGATTTCCTGTGGTCCACTGCTGATTCTTGACTGTGCTACTCAGCTCAACACTTTCAGATACCTCTCTTGAGTATCTTCCCTCAAGTTTTAAGAACCATTCCTAGTGAAGACAGACCATTAGAACAATGGAAGGAATTGAGGAATTTGACAAGGAAATAACACACTTGGAAGGGACCTTGGAGGTCATCTAGTCCAACCCCCTGCTCAGGCAGGAAACCCTATACCATTCCAGACAAATGGCTGTCCAGTGTCTTCTTAAAAACTTCCAGTGTTGGAGCATTCACCGCTTCTGGAAGCAGGTTGTTCCACTGGTTGATTGTTCTCACTGTCAGGAAATTTCTCCTTAATTCTATCTTTGCTTTTATCTTAGTTCTATCTTAATTCTATCTCTGAAAGGATAATCTACCAAGCCACAGGTTGTCTAGTTAATATTATTTATAGCACTATTGGTTAAAGCAGCATTTATCAAATTATTTTCCTGTAATAAATATTTGGGATCATTGAAGAATCTAAGATTTCGTGAAGGGGTCAACGAGCAGAAGACTTTGGGGACCCCTGATCTAGTCCAATCTACGAAGGTCAGTTAGTTGATTTGACACCAAACACTGGGCCATCAACTCGAGTTTACAAATCAAACTAAGCCAAACTGATTATGCCTTTTGGGCGTCATGTGAACCAGGCCTCGTGTTGTTCTCAAGGTCTCCAGCCTTTCACCCACTCGTTCAACCTGCTTCCAACAGACTCAGGAAGAGAGCTTGTTAAGAAAAGGGGATGGCCTAAGAGCAAGGAAGATCACCTGGAAAGACCTGTCTGTCCTTAGCCTTTTGCAAAGATTGCTGAATCAGGGGTAGAAGCGGAGGCAAGCAGCACAAGCTGAACTCTGAACTTCTAAAGCAATGACGGCGAACCTTTTAGAGACCGAGTGGCCAAACTGCAACCCAAAACCCACTTATGAATCGTCGGGTGCCGGGTGGGTGTGGCCCATTGGGTGGGTGTGGCCCATTGGGTGGGCGTGGCCCATTGGGTGGGCGGGGCTGCGGTGGTAACAGCAGACTGGGTGAGACTAAAAAGTTCAATCAATCAATTCCAACTTTGCGACATCTTTCCCCCCCCCCGCGAGAAGTTGAAATTGACTGATTGATTGAACCTTCCCCCCCCCCCAGGGCGGTGGAGGCCTAAAGCGAAAAGGTTTTATAAAACCCAGCTGAAGGCCTAGGACTGGGGCAACGGCGCGTGTGCCCACAGAGAGGGCTCTGCGTGCCACCAGTGGCACGCCTGCCATATTTATTATTTATTTATTTGTTTGTTTGTTTCGATTTCTATGCCGCCCTATTCCGAAAACTCAGGGCGGCTTACAACATAATCAGTAGCATATAGAAATCAAATACATTATAAAACCCCTAGATTAAAACCAATCATCCGAAACAAACTTACAACAAACATGCCCTGGCTGGGGCCAGGTGTCAACTGCCCCAGGCCTGCCGGCAAAGATGTGTCTTTAACAGTTTGCGAAAGGCGGAGAGGGTGGGGGCAATATGGACCTCTAGGGGAAGTTGATTCCAGAGGGCCGGGGCCGCAACAGAGAAGGCTCTTCCCCTAGGCCCCGCCAGGCGACACTGTCTGGCTGACGGGACCTGGAGAAGGCCGACCCTGTGGGCCCTAACTGCTCGCTGGGATTCATGGGGCAGCAGACGGTCCTGCAAGTAACCTGGTCCGATGCCATGTAGGGCTTTATAGGTCATAACCAACACTTTGAATTGCGTTCGGAGACCAATTGGCAGCCAATGCAGCTCGCGGAGTGATGTTGAAATATGGGCATTTCTGGGTAAGCCCAATACTGCTCGCGCGGCTGCATTCTGCATTACCTGAAGTCTCCGAACGTTTTTCAAAGGTAGCCCCATGTAGAGAGCATTGCAGTAGTCGAGCCTCGAGGTGATAAGGGCATGAGTGACTGTGAGAAGAGACTCCCGGTCCAAATAGGGCCGCAGCTGGTGCACCAGGCGAACCTGGACAAATGTCAGGCCTAAGGCAGTGATGGCGAACCTTTTAGAGACCGAGTGCCGAAAAACCGCCCCCGCTCCACCCCCTGCCCCGCCCTCACCCTGCCTGCCCGCAGGGCCACTCACCACCTCCAGGGCCCGCCGCAGATGGTCCAGCAGCCCAGCAGCATCATTGCGGCCACGCCCTCTGCCCGCGCCCCGCAGCATCAACTGTGCGCGATAGGGTGTGAAAGCAGAGTCTTGTCTACGCTGCCCGGCTGCCATTTCCTTGGCTGCGCTGCTCAGTGTGGGCCACGCTCGGGGGCGACTCTCCTCCAGGGGAGCTGCTGGAGAGGAGGGGGTCACGGGAGGAGGCAAGGCTGGGGCAACGGCACGTGTGCCCACAGAGAGGCCTCCGAGTGCCGCCTCTGGCACTTGTGTCATAGGTTCGCCACCACTGTTCTAGGAGCTGAGCTGGAGTGAGTAGAATATACGTGATGGGAGCAAAACGTAAAAGGAATTTCCTGCAGCCTTCAAAATCCTTGCACTGATGACGTTACCTAGTTTGGTAATGAAACGTCTGCAAGCTCAGAGAGCACCAAGGATCTCACAGTCCTCCTCCTCTTCCCCCTCCTCCCTGCAAATCCCACTCCATTCTAGCACTGATGATGTTACTTAGTTGGGTAATGAAAGGTCTGCAAGAAAACAACCCAGTTGAGAGCCCAAGGGCTCTACAGCAATAATAATAATAATAATAATAATAATAATAATAATAATAATAATAATAATAGTAAAGTTGGAAGGGACCTTGGAGGTCATCTAGTCCGACCCCCTGCTCAGGCAGGAAACCCTATACCATTTCGGACAAATGGCTGTCCAGTCTCCTCTTAAAAACTTCCAGTGTTGGAGCATTCACCGCTTCTGGAGGCAGGTTGTTCCACTGGTTAATTGTTCTCACTGTCAGGAAATTTCTCCTTAGTTCTAGGTTGCTTCTCTCCTTGATTAGTTTCCATTGCTTCTTGTCCTGCCTTCAGGCGCTTTGGAGAATAGCTTGACTCCCTCCTCTTTGGGGCAGCCCCTGAGATACTGGAACACTGCTATCCTGTCCCCCCTCGTCCTTCTCTTCATTAAAGTAGACATCCCCAATTCCAGCAACCGTTCCTTATATGTTTTAGCCTCCAGTCCCCTGATTATCTTTGTTGCTCTTCTCTGTACTCTGTACTCTGTAGTCTTCTTCTTCTTCCTCCTCCTCCCTGCAAATCCCACTCCATTCTAGCACTGATGATGTTACCTAGTTGGGTAATGAAACGTCTCCATTTCCCCTCAGTTCAACTCTGAGCTACAAATATTCTCTTTATCTGTACAGAGCAATATTTATGCCATCTTGATTTTCCACAGGAAAGGAGAAATATAAGTCAGATAAGGTAAATTATTAGATTTCAGCTTTCAGTGTTAGGAATCTAACCAATGCGCATTGAGAATAGAATAGAGCTGGAAGGGACCTTGAGGGTCTTCTAGTCCAGTCCCGTTTGAGCAGGAGAACCTATACTATCTCAGATAATTGACTGTCTAGTCTCTTCTTAAAAATCTCCCGTGATGGAGCGCCCATGATTTCTGGAGGCAAGCTGTTCCACTGGTTCATTGTCCTCACTGTCAGGAAGTTTCTCCTTAATTCCAGGTTGCTTCTCTCTTTGATCAGTTTCCAACCATTGTTTCTCGTCCTTCCCTCTGGTGCTTTGGAGAATAACGCGACCCTCTCTTCTTTGTGGCAGCCCCTCAGATACTGGAATACTGCTATCATGTCACCCCTGTTTCTTCTTTTCTATAGACTAGCCAAATCCAAGTACCACAGCCGTTCTTCGTATGTTTTAGTCTCCAGGCCTTGAATCATCTTAGTTGCTCTTCTCTGAATGTTTTCCAAACCCTCAACATCTTTTTTGTGATGTGGTGACCAAAATTGGTTGCAGTATTCCAGGTGTGGTCTTACCAGGGTTTTCTAAAGTGGTACTAATACTTTGCGTGATCTTCATTCTATGCCTGTTTAGACAACCCAGGATTGTATTAGCCTTTTTTGGTTGCTGCTGCACACTGCTGGCTCATAGTCAAGTGATCGTCCACTAGGACTTCAAGGTCCCTCTCACAAATACTGTTTTTGAGACAGGTCTCACCCAATCTGTATTTGCACCTTTGGCTTTCCCTGCCTAAATGTAAGACTTTGATTCTCCACATGGAAACTCATTTTGTTGGATAGGGCCCATTGTTCAAGATTTTTGGATCCTGTCTTCTGAAGTGTTGGCTACTCCTGTCAATTTGGTGTCATCTGCAAATTTGATGAGTTCCCCTTCAATTCCCTCATCTAAGTCATTAATGGAAGATATGGAAGAGTCCTGGGCCTAAGACAGAACCTTGTGGTATCCCACTGCTCACTTCTCTCCATGTGGATGGAGTGCAGTTGAGGACTACTCGTTGAGTACGGTTTGCCAGCCAGCTACAGATCCATCTGGTGGTGATGTTGTCTATTCCACCTTTTCCTAGCTTACCAAGGAGTACGTTAAGATTGGTTTTTGTTGGGTATTACAAAAGACTGTACCACCTTAGAGACGAACTTAATTTTGAATCTGATCACAGCAGCAAGACTGTTGGTGGGACAATACTGGAAGAAGCCAGAATTACCATCTATTGAAGAATGGACTTTGAAAGTCATAAATTTGGCAGAAATGGCCAAAATATCTGCATATTTGAAGGATCATTCAAATGAAAAATATATGTTGGATTGGAGAAAATGGATAGATTATATACAAGGGAAATATCAATCTAAGAAACTGTATCTAGCTTATAGTTAAATGTTTACACGTTGATTGAAAAATGTTTACAAGTTGAAAATGATTGTATTAAGTTGAGTTGCACTCAACCTGATTTTTTCTTTGTTTCTTTTGTTTATATTTACAATTATATAATTAATAATAATAAAAAGATTGGTTTGGCATGATCTGTTTTTAACAAACCCATGCTGGCTACTAGTTATGACTTTGTTTGCTTCTAGTTGTTCGCAGATCTGTTTTTTGATTATCTTTTCCAGGATCTTCCCAGGTATTGATGTTAAACTGATTGGCTTGTAGTTTCCTGGGTCCATCCCCCCCCCCGCTTTCTTGAAGATGGGAATCACATCAGCCCTTTTCCAATCTTCAGGTTCTTCTCTGGTGCTCCAGGATTTGTGAAAGATGTGGTGCAACGGTTCTAACATCTGCCAGCTCCTTCTGAACTCTGGGATGTAATGTGGATCCCAGTGATTTATACTTGTCAAGGTCAGATAGGTGTTTTCTTACCATTTTCTTGCTCATTTTAATTTTTGTTTCTAGTTTCTCTTTTGCAACAGTTTTTTTGGTATGTTGGGCTACAGATGCAAAGTATGAGTTAAGCAGCTCTGCTCTCTCCCTGTTGTCTGTTATTTCCTTGCCATCTTCTCTCTTTAGTGGACCTACAGTTTCCTTGAGAAATCATTGCGCACATTGGTTTATCACAAGAAATGGAAGGAATCTCAGAGGTCATGTAGGCCAACCCCCTCCTCAGTGCAGGATCTGCTAGAGCAGCGGTTCTCAACTTGTGGGTCGCGACCCCATTTGGGGTCAAATGACCATTTCACGGGGGTTGCCAAACAATGCAGTCCGCCATTTTTTTCCCTTTTTCCCTCGGCCGGCGCAGGGGGCAGCACCGCGCATGCGCGGGGTAGCACCACGCATGCGCGATGCGGGCCGTCGCGCCACGAATGCGTGATGCGGGCCGTCGCGCCACGCATGCACGATGTGGGCCGTCGCACCGCGTGGCACATGAACAATGCGGGCCGTCGCACCGCATGGTGCATGCGCGATGCAGGCCATCGCGCGGCGCATGCGCGGCGCAGGTCGGGGTCACGCCACGCATGCGCGGCGCAGGTCGGGGTTGCAGCCTGAAAAAGGTTGAGAACCACTGTGCTAGAGCAATTTTTCAAACCTGGCAACTTTGAGGTGTGTGGACTTCAACTCCCAGAATTCCCCAGCCAGCGTTCTTTAAGAAGGGCGGACATGCATTCCCATGCCAGCATGGAAATTCTGGAAGTTGAAATCCATACATTTTAAAATTGCCAAGAGTGAAAAAAAAAATTGATGTAAACCGACATGGGTCCTGTCCAGATGTACTGGACAGATAAGAATCGAAATTTAGCACATCTGGAAGTCACCAGGGTGCAGAAACCCAAAGGATTGTGCCAGAACAAGTCTGGTAAGCACAGAAATGCAAAAAAAGAGCAAGTTCTTTGTAGCCTGAGCGCTTTCTTATGTTACCATAAACCCTCTGACATTTGCCAGAGGGAAAATAGCTTTGTGGTTTGTATTAAGATACAATCTGGTTTTGAAAAAACACCAGCCATCTCCTCGGAGGAGCGCAGAGGTAAAATGCTGACTTTGAAGCGAAGAGCTTCTGAAGCAGATAATTGCAGTGGAAACAAACAAACAAAAAAATAGAAAAGTTCATAATTGAAGGCAGCAAGGCAGGCAGAAATGCTACACCAGGTAAAATGTCCTTGCAAATCCTGACCATTCTGGCCGTTTTTAGATTTTTTTAGAATTTTGGGGAGCAGCAATGCAGCAGTTTCTGTCCTGACAACTGTAGCCTTGGGATGCTTGTTTACGTCTAAAGCTTATTTAAGTTTGGGCCCTTCCATTTCCAAGTCAAACGCAGCTGTGTTGGTAGGCGGGCTTCACCGACCGATAACCTTGAGTTGGGCACAGAAATATCATAGTCAGGAAGCACAAACTTTAAAAAAAAAATAACAAAAACAGCTTGTGGCTAGCGTTTTTTCACCTCCGGTACGTCGGTGTTTTGCCCACTGAATCTGACGAGGAAATCAATGTTTGCTAACTTGCCTGTTCACCACAGGGAGAAATATAGCACGGGTGGCTTGAAAAAGAATCGCTCTTGTTTAATTTTATTTGCCCCTTTGGTGGACCGCTCAGTTGCTGAAAGACAAGACCGTAAATCTCTCCAAATTACACAGAACCCAGAATAAAAGTTTTGTTTGGGTTGCTTTTTTAGGCTCCAGATTAGAATCGTGGAGAAACAGAAATGGCAGGGATTGAGATAATATATTGGGGGCTGAACTTCCAAGGTTGTCACTGAAAGGATGCGGGAATATGAATACTGAGTCGTGTTCAGGGGTTTTCAAACTGTGAAAGCTTGATGGGATTCAGAATAGCAGAGCTGGAAGGGACCTTGGAGGTCATCTAGTCCAACCCCGTGCTCAGGCAGAAAACCCTATATACACGTGGTGGCGAGCCTAGGGCACGCGTGCCAGAGGTGGCACTCAGAGCCCTTTCTGTGGGCACGTGCGACATCGCCCCACACCCGCCTGCCCCCCCACGACCCCCTCCTCACCAGCAGCCCCCCCAGAGGAGAGTCGCCCCCAAGCGCAGCCTGCGTGGAGCAGCGCAGCCAAGGGCATGGCAGCCGAGCAGCGGGGACAAGACTCCGCCCTCACGCCCGTTGCGCGCAGTTGATGCTGCAGGATGCAAGCGGAGGGTGTGGCTGCCATGGCGCTGTTGGGCCGCCGGGTAATCTGCGGCGGGCCGTGGAGGTGGTGGGTGGCCGCGCGGGCACTTCTTGGGCACTTGGTCTCTAAAAGGTTCAGCATTATTGCTATATACCATTTCAGACAAATGATTGTCCAATCTCTTCTTAAAGACTTCCAGTGTTGGAGAACCCACAACTTCTAGAGGCAAGTCGTTCCACTGGTTAACTGTTCTTACCTTCAAGACATGTCTCATTTCCAGGCTGGACCTCCTTCTGATCAACTTCCAGCCATTGCTGCCCTCAGATGCTTTGGAGAGCAGGTCAACCCTCTCTTCCCTGTGACAGCCCTTCAAGAATTGGTTGTTTCAGAATAACAAAATAATAGAGTTGGAAGGGACCTTGGAGGTCATCTAGTCCAACCCCCTGCTCAAGCAGAAAACCCTATACCATTTCAGACAAGTGACTGTCCAGTCTCTTCTTAAAAATCTCCAGTGATGGAGCGCCCATGATTTCTGGAGACAAACAGTTCCACTGATTAATTGTTCTGTCAGGAAATTCCTCCTTAGTTCTAGGTTGCTTCTCTCCTTGATTAGTTTCCATCCGTTGCTTCTTGTCCTGCCTTCAGGCGCTTTGGAGAATAGCTTGACTCCCTCTTCTTTGGGGCAGCCCCTGAGATATTGGAACCCTGCAGTCATGTCACCCCTAGTCCTTCTTTTCATGACAGATTCCATGACGATTAAAGAAATGTAAATGTTAGGGACATCCATAGCAATTTTTCTAAGGCACTCTAGAATAACGTTTCTCAAACGTATGAACTTTTAAGGTGCATGGACTTCAACTGCTAGAATTCCCTATAATCACGCTGGCTAGGGAATCATGCTGGCTAGGAAGTTGCCAAGCTTGAGAAATAGTGATTTATGTTCTTCTGGGTTAATTGTACAACTGTGAAAGAAAAGTAATTCTTCTCAGAACTGGTTTCTTAGGGATTTACTTTTGACTGTTTCTCAGACGTTTGTTTCTTAAATGTCAAAGATTGGAGATAAAAATTATACCCATTCGCTCCCTAAGCAGGTTTCTTTAACCATCTTTTACTGCATCCCAGCTGGATGAATTCAGACCACAATGGCTAATTTTACAGAACCCATGAATATGGAAACTAATCAAGGAGAGAAGCAATTTAGAACTAAGAAGAAACTTCCTGACATTGAGAACAATTAACCAATGGAACAACCTGCCTCCAGAAGCGGTGAATGCTCCAACACTGGGAGTTTTTAAGAAGAAACGGGACAGCCATTTGTCTGATATGGTGTAGGGTTTCCTGCCTGAGCAGGGGGTTGGACTAGATGACCTCCAAGGTCCCTTCCAACTTTATTATTATTATTATTATTATTAACATGTGGTCACCAACGAACGCACAGCGACAAACCAGCAGGACTTTTGCCTCGGAGCACAGCCACACATCAAGGCTGTTCAGTTTTGAAGATATGCAGTTTTCTTGGAAACTGAAGGGGAAAAAAGCATTTTTATTTTAGACAATCCTAAATCATTCACCGAGACTAAGAAATGAGAGATTCTCTGTCAAATTAATTCTAATTCAGAGAGATGGAATTGAACGGGGAAATCTTTAGGTTGTTCTGCCCCCTGGTGGCAAGAGGAAGCGCTGCAGCTTGTATAAAATGTGGAAGGTGGCAATTATTTTATTATTTGATTGATATCCCACCTTTTTTTAAAGGTTCCACGGTGGCAAACATGAATTTTATATCTCTCTTCCCTTTTCTCTGTAACAGCAGCTCTTGCAGGTGGGCCAGGCCAGGCCAAGAAAGAGGGATTATCCCAAATCGAGATTTCTGTGGCTGACAGCAAAGATGAATTGGATCTCCTGATCCTGTTAAGGATCCGGATTGAACATGAAATCGCTATTTTTACTGGTAGTCCTTGACCTATGACAACTGGGATCAGCAACACTTAACTGGGGAATTTTGGGAGTTGAATTCCACACCTCTCAGTCCAGGCTGAGAGACACTGGTCTATTTGGGTGTGTCTAGTTTAATGAAGAGAAGGACGAGGGGGGAGAGGATAGCAGTGTTCCAGTGTCTCAGGGGCTGCCCCAAAGAAGAGGGAGTCAAGCTATTCTCCAAAGCCCCTGAAGGCAGGACAAGAAGCAACGGATGGAAACTCATCAAGGAGAGAAGCAACCTAGAACTAAGGAGAAATTTCCTGACAGTTAGAACAATTAACCTGTGATGACCCAGGGCTCCAATAGAGGCAAAGCAATTAGCTGGTCAGAATAATTGTCTTTGTAAGCACTGCCAACGTTCACCTAACACAGCGGTTCTCAACCTGTGGGTCGCGACCCCATTTGGGGTCGAACGACCATTTCACGGGGGTCGCCAAACAATGCAGTCCGCCATTTTTCCCTCCTTTTCCTTAGCTGTCTTGAATAGTCTAATTCTATGGGCTTTCAAAAGCCAATAGGAATAGTCCAGGCTGTCTCTGCCCTGCTGAGCCCACCAAAAGTCCCAGTCTGCAAACGGTGCTGCGAGTTGTCTGCAGCGAAGGTGAGCTCTCCGGAAGTTTCCACCCCTCCTTGCTGAGCAACTACTAAAACTGTAAGTAAAAGAGGGCCAGGGGTGGGAGGTGGGAGGCCGGCGGGCGCAGGGAGGGTTGCTGGCGTGCATGGGGCCCAGCGGGTGCCTTACCTCCCTTGGGCTGGGCCAGCTGGTGGCCCAGCCGGTGGTCGCCCTGCGCCGTCGCTGCTCCTTGCCAGCTACTCCTCAGCCGGCGCAGAGGGCGGCACCACGCATGCCGGCGCTCCCGGGCAGGGAAATAGTCCTCGACTTACGACTGGTTGGGTAGTCCTCGACTTACGACCAGTGACCTAACAGCCCCCACATATACTGGCACAAGTTCAATAAAACAGTCAGCGGAGTTAAACAGTTCTTTAAAGTAAAACAGGTAACAAAGTATGATCTTTTCCTTGCCCAGCTTGCCTGTAACCTGCAAACTGGAGGATAGCAAGGAGAACTCAGCAGGAAACAAACTTGATCCAAAAGACAAAGAGTCCAGGTGCAAGAGCTCACATCACAAGAGTTCACATCACAAGAGTTTGTTCCCGGCAAATGCCCCACCCCACAGTGACTCCTTAAATACCTACTCCCCAGGTGTGCCTTGTGAAGTGGGGCGGGACGCTCTCCTCCCGAGCAAGTGAGCCTGCCTCCGTTGTTCCCTCCTCCTCTCTGCTCTCCTTGCTCTGGGATCTGGTGGGGAGGGGCCTTGCTCCTCGCCGGAGCTCTGCCTTCCCTGTTCCAAACTTGAAGGGCCCTGGCCTGCTTCAGCCTGTTCCTCCCCACAGTGCTCCGAAGCCGCAGACACCCCCTCCTGGGCCTCAACAGGGAACTCCATGTCGTCCTCAGAATCAGGCTCCGACGGAGGCATGACATAACCAGCGGAACAACCTGCCTCCAGAAGCTGTGAATGCTCCAACACTGGAAGTTCCTTATGTGTTTTAGCTCCCAGTCCCGATCCTCTTTATTGCTCTTCTCTGCACTCTTTCCAGAGTCTCAACATCTTCTTTACATCGTGGCGACCAAAACTGGATGCAGGATTCTAAGTGTGGCCTTTCCAAGCATTGTAAAGTGGTATTAACACTTGACATGATCTTGATTCTATCCGTCTGTAAATGCAGACTAGCGCTGTGTTGGCTTTTTTTGGCAGCTGCCGCACACGGCGGGCTCATATCCCTCTCACAGTTGCTACTATTGAGCAAGGTACTACCTATACCAGGGGCTGCATCAGCATTGCAGTTGCCCTTGGCGGGCCGGGTGGGTGTGGCCTACTGGGTGGGTGTGGAGGGAGTGGGTGTAGCCTGCTGGGTGGGCATGGCCAGCTCTACATTGTTCGCGTCAAGGGGGCCTGTGGGGGCCTGGGCAGGAGTGGGACAGATCTGAGGGTCTCTGGCAGAAGGGGGTGGGACCAGGCATGGTCCTCTGGAGGAGCCTCACTGTTCCTCTTAGGCTATGAGGGGGGGGCCTGGATGGTGGTGCGGGCTGCCAGGAGCCCTGGGCAGCAGAGGTCAAAGGCCCAGCCTGGCCCTCGAGCACCCGTGGCACCAAGCCCAGCCCCACTTCCCAAGGGGGCGCCCAGCTGCACTTACCTCCTCCTCAAGGCTGCTGCTGCTGCTGTGCTTGCTCTCCTTAGCCAGGTTGTGCATGATGGGTACGAGGGCAAAGTCTGAGGGAGACTGAATGCGTTTTAGCAGAGATGGCCACCACAAAATTGTACATTGGCTCCCTCCCGGCCGGCCTGGGCAAGGGCCAAGGCAGTGGGGGCCGTTCCCTCACTGTTTCCAGGATGGCTTCGCGGGCCCCATGAAACCACTTCGCGGGCTGCATCCGCCCCCCCCCCCGGGCCTTGGGTTTGACATGTCTGACCTATACTGTTACCTGTCCATTTGGTTTTTCTTGCCTAAATGTAGAACCTTCCTTTTTTCACCGTTGAATTTCATTTTGTTCGATAGCGCCCAGTGTCCAAGTCTGTCCAGATCCTCCTGTATCCTAAGCCTGTCTCCTGGCGGGTTGGCTGTTTCTGCCAACATTGGTAACGATTACCTGCAGAGAAGGTAGCATTATCTTGGGAAGCAGGGTTTTATTTTGCCCCTTTGAAGATCTCACTCAGGTAGTCCTTGACTTACAAACAGTTCGTTTAGTGACCGTCCGAAGTCACGACGGCACTGAAAACAATGACTTACGACCATTTTTCACACGACTGTCGCAGCATCCCCCTCCCCCCGTGGTCACGTGATTCAAAATTCAACTGACTCGTATTTATGATGGTTGCAATGTTCCGGGGGGGGATCACGTGTATGTTGTATGAGTGGTAATAGTTATAGAGTTTTTATATTGTATATTACTATTTTTTAATTGATTTATATTTTTGTACTTGTATTGTTGCTGTGAGCCGCCCTGAGTCTGGGGAGAAGGGCGGCATATAAGCCAAATATAAAATAAATAAATAAATAAAATCCTCTTTGGCGACCTTCTAACAAGCGAAGTCGATGGGGAGGCCAGATTCACTTAACCACCGTGACTACCTTAACAACTGCAGCGATTCACTTAGCGACGGTGGCCAGAAAGGGCGTAAAATGGGGCAAAACTCGCTTAACGTCGGTCTCGCTGAGCAATGGAAAGTTTGGGCTCCCTTCTGGTCCTAAGTCGAGGACGGCCTTTAGTTAAGCGGCACACCAGTTGGAGATGTTTAAGGGAGTGTTTAAAGGTCAGGATCAGTGAGGACAGAGTTTTACAAAGGAATATAAAAATAAAAAAAATAATCTCATCTCAATTGGGGGAAGGAATTTCAGAGTAGAGTTACAATCCCACCAGGCAATCAACTTGAAAAATCGCTCCAATGAACAATTTTTGACGGACTGGAAACAGTGGATAGACTATATCCAAGAGAGACACCAATCAAACAGAATGCAGCTGGCGTTTAGCTGAGGCTCGATGGGAGGAGGGAAGAAGGATTAACAAATCAAATGTTTACAAAAACTAACACCCAATGTTGAATGTATATGTTCTATAACTAATGCCTCTTAACATAACCTTATGACTAATGTTGTTTGCTTTAAAACTGTTAAAGCGGACTGAATCTATACCTCAGGATATGAAACTTTTACCTCAGGATCTCCGGTTAGGGACTATAAAAGTTTGCACTAGTAATGGGATGAAGTCAATTCAGAAGCGCAAACGAACAATATGCAATAAACTAGATACAGTAGATAGACCATATATAAGAGAAACACCAAACAAACAAAAGGTACTCGGAGTATACTTGAAGAGGGAAGGGAGGAGGGAAGAACGTTTACTAAAACAGATGTTTACAAAGATTAATACCTAATGTTGTATGCTATGTTCTAAGATGATGGTTTAGCAATAGGATCTTTGGTTTAATGTTGACCACATTAATATGGAACCAGATAAGAGAAACACCAATCAAACAAAGTGTAACAGGAGTATAGTTGAGGCTAGACGCGAGGGGTGGGAAAAAGGCTTACTAATTCAGACGTTTTCAGTGACTAATACCTAGTATTGTATATCAGGTGCCATGATGATTGCTGCACAATATGTTTTTTTTATGTTCAATGTTGATTGTTTTAATAAAAGAATTTTATATTTAAAAAAAAAAACATGGAGAACAGGTCATTTCCTTTCTGTGCCGAGGTGACCCTTATCCTCCAGAAGCTGGACCCAAGGATGGGCGACTGGGCTCCAGGTAGTCCTCGCTTAATGACTACCCACATAAGGGCCATTCAGAGTTACAACACGCCGCCCCCAAAAACCTGTCCTCGGAGCCAGTCACACGGTTGCATTTTGGGTAGCAAGAGCAACAGCACTTAAGACTTATGCACCACTTCACAGTGTTTTACAGCCATCTGTAAAACATCACAAATTACTGAAGACTCATCTTTGCCGACAGGCCTGGGGCAGTTAACACCTGGCCCCAGCCAGTGTATGTATGTTTGTATGTTTGGTTTGGATGACTGGTCTTTTAGTTGACGGGTTTTACAATGTTTTATATATATTAGATTTCTACATGTTAGTATTTATGTTGTGAGCCGCCCTGAGTTCTTGAAATAGGGCGGCATAGAAATCTAAGTAATAATAATAATAATAATCTCTGAGCAGTTTACAGAGTCAGCCTATTTGCTCCCGACAATCTGGGTCCTCGTTTTACCAATATCTAAGGGGCTGACCCAGAGAAGAAGAGATCAACCTATTTTCCCAAAGGATCTGAAGGCAGGACAAGAAGCAGTGGATGGAAGGCTGAGTCGGCCTTCAGCCGGTGAGAATCGAACTCCTGGCAGTGGGCAGAGTTAGCCTGCAATACTGCATTTTAACCACTGCGCCACTATGGGAAGGAAGGAAGCAAGCAAGGAAGGAATAGCACTTTTATACAGCTTTACAGCCCTCTCTTAAGCAGTTTATAGAGTCTGCATATTTGCCCCCCAAAACCTGGGTCCTCCTTTTACCGATCTCGGAAGGATGGAAGACTTGAGTCAACCTTGAGCCGGTCAAGATTAAACTGCAGGCAGTGGGCAGAGTGGAGGAAGGAAGGAATAGCACTTATATACCGCTTCACATTGCTTTACAGCCCTCTCTAAGCGTTTTACAGAGTCAGCATATTTGCCCCCCAAAACCTGGGTCCTCTTTTTACCGACCTTGGAAGGATGGAAGGCTGAGTCAACCTTGAGCCGGTCAGGATCGAACTGCAGGTAGTGGGCAGAGCGAGGAAGGAAGGAAAGAATAGCACTTATATACCGCTTCACAGTGCTTTACAGCCCTCTCTAAGCAGTTTACAGAGTCAGCATATTTGCCCCCCCAAAACCCGGGTCCTCTTTTTACCGACCTCGGAAGGATGGAAGGCTGAGTCAACCTTGAGCCGGTGAGAATCGAACTGCTGGCAGTGGGCAGAATTTGCCTGCATTATTCCATTCTAACCCCTGTGCCACCACAGCTCTTGGCTACTGGCTCCCATTCGTGGTGGCAGTGTCCTGCAGTCAAAATTTACGACTTTTTTTTTACAGTTTCTGGCAAAAAAAAAAAAAAAAAGCCCAAACCCCATCTTGTTTGGGAGAATGTATTTAGTTAACAACTATGTGGCTTGCTTAACAGCCACATGATGTGCTGTTAAGAGCAGGTCTCTTCAGCGTTGAAAGACGGCGTTTAAGGGGTGACTTGATCGAAGTGTATAAAATCATGCATGGGATAGAAAAGGTGGATAGAGAAAAATTCTTTTCTCTATCACACAATACCAGGACAAGGGGGCACTCCCTGAAGCTCATAGCTAAGAAAGTGAGGACAAATAAAGGGAAATATTTCTTCACCCAGAGGGTCGTTGATTTATGGAATTCACTTCCAGAAGGGGTCGTGACAGCTGTCAGCCTTGATAGCTTCAAGGCAGGGCTAGACAGATTCATGGATGCCAAGTGTATCGGTGGCTATTAAAACGGATGTCCATGTGCCGCCTCTACGTTGGTTGAGGCAGGCAGGATTCCCTGGAGTACCATTTGTTGGGGGTCAAGGGAAAGGGAGGGTTTTGCCTTCTCTTTCTGCTCAAGATCCCCATGTACAATTGGTGGGCCACTGTGTGACACAGAATGCTGGACTTGATGGGCTTTGGCCTGATTCAGCATGGCTCTTCTTAGGTTCTTATGTTCTTGGTACCGTGCATAAAGCGGTACTCGCTTTATGCCTTTTCTAAATCAATCATAAAGTTTAATCAGGTCGCATGGTGTCCCACTTAATGATCCCAACGACTTACTACCAACATTTCAGGCTCACTTGCAGTCGTTAAGTTACCACCTGTACTTTGGAGCAGAAATCAAGAATTTTTGACCGCGGGAAGAACATTTTTGAGCAGTGCATTTGAAGAAAGGCAATTAGATTTCGGCACATCTGTGGTGAAAGAGGTTCGTTTGTTCTTTTTTTTTAATGCTCTAATCCCAAAACTGCTACATAGGTTGCAGTACAGATTAAGCCAAGCTCAGGAATTGCTACAGAGAAGCAGAGTACAAAAATCTACATTCCTGTTTCTAAAAAAAGACTTTTTTTTTTAACTCTCCCAGGTTTTAAGGGCACGTTCATCCTGTATTGGGGGGCTCCACTCCCCCCCCAATCTGCCTGCCTTTTTAAAAAAATGCCACTGTTTAAAAAAACAAACAAACTAAATTCCATTTTCTCCAGCTGACAGCCGCGGATCAAATGAGAGAGATCAAATAACCGGAGGACGTTTGGCAAAGCAAATATTTTCAACACTGGTGCCAAAGTTTTCTAGGACGGCGTTCTTATTTAAGCAACTGTATCCTGCAGTAACACGAAGAGCAGATATTTCTAGACTCACGACAAACAATTCCAACTTTTAGAAAAACAAACTGGCTGAAAAGGTTTGATCTTGGACTTTCAACCTTGCCAGGACCTGTTCACATTAAAAGGCAGGCCAACCTGAAATCTAACTGGCCAAAATTATATATATTCTAACTTGTCAACAAGGAAGAAAACCAAAATAGGTTTTCTTAATACCTTTTTATCTCTTGCACCAATATCCAAATTTCCCCACTATTAACCCTCTTTTCCATCCTGGCTCACGATGATGGAATTTGTTTTAAAATACTTGACCAACATATAGGGGTTACGGTGCAGCTATGGCCTTGTATAATAAATCAGCCAATCCCCTACTCTCTCGTCAAACAGATGCAACGAATCGCAAAACTATTGCTACGTATTGGCTGCTTGAAGATGGGTGGACTTCAATTCCCAGAATCCCTCAAGTCAGCAGCCCAGAATTCTGGGAGTTGAAGTCCGCCCATCTCCCAAATGGCCGCGGTTGAGAGACGCCATTCTAGATTTGAGATTACAGATTACACACAGATGGAGAACGTCTCTAAATGCAAAGCCGCCCAGTCTTGGCAACCTTAAGACTTCAACTCCCAGAATCCCCAGACTTCTGGACTTCAGTTCCCAGGATCCCCCAGACTTCTAGAGATGCTGGCTGGGGAATTCTGGGAACTGAAGTGCAGAAGTCTTAAAATTGCCAAGCTTGGACACTCCTGGTCTAATGTATTAGTGCTTGGAAGATCCTGCCCTAACTCGCTAGCCACAGCTACTAATTCAACAACAACAAAACAACAAAGCAGTGGTTGTTCTCAACAGGAAGCCATCTCTGATATCCAGCGAGGACTTTACTGGCCACGGGAAACCCCACCCCCATTTGTCTCAGGTGTTGCCACTGACCGGCCATCCCTTTTCAACTCACGGAGAAGTTGAGGTGGTGAACGACACGCCTTTCTGCACCAAGGGCCTCGTTGGAAAGACTTTGGTGGACCCAGCTTGGTGAACAATCCCCAAGAGATCCTGGTCCCCAGCTTTCCACGTGGCCGCGCAAAGGGATCCAGGCCTCTAGTGGGAAGAGATGACCACTAACCAAGCTATTTACAAAGGAGGAGAGACAGTCAACCGTGCCTGTGGACAATCTCTACCGTGCCACGACTTAAGAATGAGGTAACTGAAACCAGGCTGGGTTGGGTCGTACGTTGTGGCGGTGGGCGGACGTTGGCCGAAAAAAACGCAAATCGAAGGGTGGACCTCCGTTGGGACTCCAAGGTTTGGTCTCTTCCGACCTTCTCCTCCGAAGAAGCCACAGCGGCTTTCCCTGGGGTTTCAAGCCGGGTAGGTGAGGAGGAATGCCTTCAGCTTAGTAGGGTAGTCGGTCATCACCCCGGTGGCCCCCAGATCAAAGGCCCTCTTGTATTCGTGGTCTTCATTGAGCACCCAGATGTAGACCTGAAGGAGAAAGAGGGGAGTGGGTCTTAGGTTTCCGCGGAAATTGCCGACACCTATTTTCCATCTGTGCTGCGTTCCCTGGTGAAATCTTCGCGTTCATAGTCCGCTGCCTGTTTATTCGTTCCTTAGATTGGTACAGGCACGTCCCTGAATCGCCCCCGTTTATTTAGTGAGCGTTCAAAGTCACAAGGGCCCTGAAAAAAGTGACTTATGATCCGTTTCTCAGACTTACGACCACTGCAGCAGCCCTACGGCCATGGAGAAGGACTAGGGGGTGACAGGATAGCAGTCCTCCAAAATTCCAGGGGTTGCCATAAAGAAGAGGGGGTCAACCTGTTCTCCAAAGCAAGGGGAGGGGAGGGGAGGAAGGGCAGAAGAGGAGAGGACGGGGGAAGGAGAGGGGAGCGGGGAGGAAGGGAAGGGGAGAGGAGAGGAGGGAAAAGAAGGGAGGGGAAAAGAAGTGAGGAGAGGAGAGGAGAGGAGAGGGGAGGGGAGGGGAGAGGAGACTGATGGAAACTATTCAAGGAGAGAAACTTTCTAGAACAGGGGTTCCCAACCCCCGGTCTGTGGACCGGTACTGGACTGTGGAATGCCAGCAACTGGTCCGCACAAACAAGCAAAGCCCCATTTGCAGGATGCAGGCAGCACACAAAACCACACACTCTGCGGTCCATGGAAAAACCTCTCTCCACGGACCGGTCCCCGGTGCCCAAAAGGTTGGGGAACCTCTACTCTAGAAGTTGTGGGGGCTCCATCACTGGAGTTTTTAACGAAGAGACTGGACAGCTACTTGTCTGGAAAAGTATAGGGTTTCCTGCCTGAGCAGGGGGTTGGACTGGAAGATCTCCAAGGTCCCTTTCAACTCTTGTTACAGGTAGTCCTCGACTTACAAGTTTGTTTAGTGATCGTTCAAAGTTACAACGGCACCTAAAAAAGTGACTTATGACCAGTTTTCACACTTATGACCGTTGCAGCCTCCCCATGGTCACTTGAAGAAAATTCGGACGCTTGGCAACCGATTCATATTTACAATGGTTAAAGCGTCCTGGGGCCTTGTGAGCCCCTTCTGTGACTTTCTGACAAGCCAAGTCAATGAGGAAGCCAGATTCACCTAACAACCGTGTGAGTAACTTAACTTCCGCAGAGATTTACTTAACAACGGTGGCTAGCAAGATCATAAAACGGGGCAAAGCTCACTTAACAAAAAATCTCCCTTAAAAACAGCAATTTTGGCCTCAATGGTGGTCGTAAGCCGAGGACTACCCGTATTCTATTCTGTTAAGGCAGCTGACTCATATTTATGACGGTTGCAGCGTCCTGGGGTCACGTGATTACTTTTCCCAACCTCAAAGTCATTTGAGGGGGGGGGAGAGCCAGATTCACTTCACAACCGGGTTACTTAATTAACTTAACAACTATAGTGATTCGCTTCACAACGGTGGCAAGAAAGGTCGTAAAATGGGACAAAACTCACTTAGCAAGTGTCTTTTTTTTTTTTAGCAACAGAAATTTTAGGCTCTAGTGTGGTCATTAAGTCAAGGACTCTCTGTAATCTCTTTGAACGTCTGAAGGGCTAGGGGTGCTCCATCACTCGAGGTTTTTAAGAAGAGGCTAGAGCAGTGATGGCGAACCTTTTAGAGGCCGAGTGCCCAAACTGCAACCCAAAGCCCACTTATTTATCGCGGGGTGCCAGGTGGGCGTGGCCACTGGGTGGGCGTGGCTGTGGTGGTCATGACAGACTGGGTGGGTGTGGCCAAGATGGGCGTGATCACCTTGATGTTGTTCCTGCGGAGGGATGCCTGCGGGGGCCGAGCAGGGTTGGGGGAGATCCAGGGGGTCTCTGGCAGGTGGGGCGGTGGGCAGGAGGCTCGTCCTGCGGGGTGAGACGAGGCAAGGCAAGGCAAGGCAGGGGTGCCATTGTCACAGGGCAAGGTGAGGCAGGGGCCGGGGTGGCAGCTGCCTGACACCATCAGCCGCTGCACACAGAGGCCAGTGAATGCATGGATGCTGGAATGCATCTGGCCATGTGGGACCCCGGCGAGTTAGCGGGGGGCTGGTTGAAGAGGGACAGTTGCCATCTCCGGGGCATGGCGCGCGTGCTTACAGAGAGGGCTGTGAGAGCCGCCTCTGGCACGCATGCCATAGGTTCGCCACCACTGGGCTAGACAATCACCTGCCTGAGATGGTATAGGTTCTCCTGCTTGAGCAGGGGGCTGGACTAGAAGACCTCCAAGGTCCCTTCCAGCTTTATTCTATTCTATTCTATTCTATTCTATTCAATTCTATTCCATTCTTCTTCCTGATTCATTTCTATTCTTTCATTATTCTATTCTATTCTTTCATTATTCTATTCTATTCTATTCTCAATTCTATTCCTTATTTCTATTCTATTCTATTTTCATTATTCTATTCTATTCCATTCCTTATTTCTATTCTATTCTATTCCTTATTTCTATTCTATTCCTTATTTCTATTCTATTCCATTCCATTCCTATTCTATTCCATTCTACATTTTCTATACTATTCTATTCTTTCATTATTCTATTCTATTCTATCATTATTCTATTCTATTCTCAATTCTATTCCTTATTTCTATTCTATTCTATTCCATTCCTTATTTCTATTCTATTCTATTCTATTCCTTATTTCTATTCTATTCTCAATTCTATTCCTTATTTCTATTCTATTCTATTTTCATTATTCTATTCTATTCTATTCTATTCTATTCTATTCTATTCTATTCTATTCTATTCTATTCTATTCTATTCTATTCTATTCTATTAGTTCTCTCTCACTGGAAGTCTTTAAACAAGAGGTTGGCTCTACATTCTTAAGCTCTCGATGGGAGAAGAAATGCCTGGATCGATGTATTTCTTCAGAATTCAGTTTCAGTTGGATCCTTGGTGCTCTCTGAGCTTGGTGGTTTTCCGGCAGGATGTTACCAACTAGGTAACACAATCAGTGCTATATAACATCACGAGGAAAAAAACCCTCTCCCTTCTAGCACTGATGGTGTTATCTAGCTGGGTAATGAAACGTCTGCAAGAAAACACAACCAAGATCACAGAGCACCAAGGACTCCACAAAGAACTATCCCTCCATTTGGTAAATCCACCGTTCAATCCTGAGCTACAAATATTCTTTTCTATTTAGTTTTTAGTGCTGGCTAAAAAGCGGTCACTTCTCTTTCAGCGCCTGCCAAAAAGGGCGCGGGAAAGGGATGCTTTCTTATGCTCGGCAGACAAAAATCATTACAGGTAGTCCTCGACTTACTATTCATTTAGTAGCCATTTGAAGTTACAACAGCATTGAAAAAAGTGACTTATGACTGGTTCTCATACTTACAACCATCACCCTCTAGGGACACAAGACCAAAATCCAGACACTTGGCAACTGGTATGCATTTATTACAGCTGCAGCACCTGAGGCCATGTGATCGCCACGATTCGCTCAACAACTTTAGTGATTTGCTTAACAACCACAGCGAAAAAAAAGGCCCTCAAAGTGGGTGCGATGCCCTTAACAACTGCCTAGCTTAGTGATAGAAATTCCGGTCCCAATTTTGGTTGTTAAGTCGAGGACTTGCCCCTCAAGCTTTGAGATATGGACAAATCTTTTGTAAAAAACAAAAACAAAACCCCACAAAAATACTATACCTGAATTCCCCGAGCAGTGAGGTGGTCAAATAAGGATTTCCTCATTAACAATCTGCAAACATGGCAAAGGGAACATTGTCATTCCATGTTCAGCACCCAGCTGTCCTTTCCGTCCAAAACAGAGACCGATAAAAAAAAACCCGCAAGCCTACTTTTTCCTCAAAATAGCACTTTCCCCCTCAAAATAGCACTTTACTAGCTTACAAAAGTTAACACAATGCATTGGGCCACCCCACGGGTGGGGATTTAAAAGAGTCAAGATGGCGGCTGTGAGCAAGGCCCGGCTCCATTTTGCTGGCTCCAGAACTACAGCAGCCATCTTGACTTTTTGCCACCCCCCCCCCCCACACAGAGATGCTTCTGCCTGTTGAAATAACTGTTGTCAGCAGCAAAAGTGGACACAGATTAACGCAAGACGATGAAGAACAGACTTTTTTAAAAAATGGAAGATGAATTTTATTGAGTCAGATGTTACGGGGTTTCAGGCAGAGAAAGTCTTGTCCATCCATCAGTTGTTAACAGACCTTGAAGAAACTGGGGTTCCCTTGGCCTATCTTTCGTCATAAACGTGTGTTGTGAACAGGAACAGAGTCTCTGGGCATGTCACAAGTTGAGCTAACCCCTGACATGACTGCAGCGAAGACTGAAGTGAAACAGCTTCCAAGCATGGGCAGTTTGGAAATGTGGGCAGTTTAGAGTCAGTTTGGTCTAGTGCAGGGGTAGGCAACTTTGGCTCTTTTATGACTCGTGCTGGCTCAGGAATTCTGGGAGTTGAGGTCCACGAGTCATAAAAGAGCCAAGATTGCCTACCTCTTGGTCTAGTGCAGGGTAGGCAACCTCGGCTCTTTTATGACTCATGGAATTCTGGGAATTGAAGTCCACAAGTCATAAAAGAGCCGAGGTTGCCTACCCCTGGTATAGTGGCTAAGGCACCAAGCTAGAAAGCAGGAGACAGTGAGTTCTAGTCACACTTTAGCACAGCGGTTCTCAACCTTTTCCGGGGCTCGACCCTGGCCCGCATCGCGCATGCGTGCGCGACGGCCCGCATCGCGCATGCGTGCGCGACGGCCCGCATCGCGCATGCGTGCGCGACGGCCCGCATCGCGCATGCGTGCGCGACGGCCCGCATCGCAAAGGGGAAAAAAAATTGGCCGATCAAAATAAAAAAAAATATGGCGGGCCTGCATCACGCATGCGCGGCGCGACGGCCCGCATCGCAAAGGGGAAAAAAATGGCCGACCAAAAAAAAAATAAAAAATGGCGGGCCCTCATCGCGCATGCGCAGCACGATGGCCCGCATCGCAAAGGGGAAAAAAATGGCTGACCCAAAAAAAAAAATGGCCAACCAAAAAAAAAAAAAAAATGGCCGACCAAAAAAATAAATAAAAATGGCGGGCCCGCATCGCGCATGTGCGGCGCGACGGCCCACATCGCAAAGGGGAAAAAAATGGCCGACCCAAAAAAAAATGGCGGACTGCGGTGTTTGGCGACCCCCGTGAAATAGTCGTTCGACCCCAAATCGGGTCGAACAGGTTGAGAACCGCTGCTTTAGCATGAAAGCTGGCTGGATGACTTTTGGCCAATCACCAGGAGATGGTGAGTTCTAGTCACACCATAGCATGAAAGTTGGCTGAGGGACCTTGGGCAAATCACCAGGAGATTGTGAGTTCTAGTCACACCATAGCACAGTGATGGCGAACCTTTTAGAGACTGAGTGCCCAAACTTCAACCCAAAACCCACTTATGTATCGCCGGGTGCCGGGTGGGCGTGGCTGTTGGGTGGGTGTGGCCTGCCGGGTGGGCATGGCTACAGGTCATGGCAGATGGGTGGGCATGGCCAACTCAATGTTGCTCCTGGGGAGGGACACCTGTGGGGGACGGGCAGGGTTGGGGGAGATCCAGGGGGTCTCTGGCGGGTGGGGCGGTGGGCAGGAGGCTGGTCCTATGGAGTGAGGTGAGGCAAGGCAGGGCAGGGGTGCCATTGTCGCAGGGTGAGGCAGGGGCCTGGCACCATTGGCCCCCGTACACAGAGGCCAGATAGCGCATGGGTGCTGGGATGCATCCGGCCATGTGGGACCTTGGTGAGTTAGCAGGTGGCTGGTTGAAGAGGACGGTTGCCATCTCCAGGGCATGGCATGGGTGCCCACAGAGAGGGCTCTGAGTGCCGCCTCTGGCACGCGTGCCATAGGTTCGCC
Source organism: Bothrops alternatus (assembly GCA_034064705.1). NCBI lineage: Eukaryota > Metazoa > Chordata > Lepidosauria > Squamata > Viperidae > Bothrops > Bothrops alternatus. The sequence goes on from JARGCV010000212.1 coordinate 1,043,898, forward strand.
ACCACTGCCATAGCATGAAAACTGACTGGATTACTTTGGGCCCATCACCAGGAGATTGTGAGTTCTAGTCACACCATAGGATGAAAGCTGGCTGGGTGACTTTGGGCCCATCACCAGGAGATTGTAAGTTCTAGTCACACCATAGCAGGAAAGCTGGCTGGGTGACCTTGGGCCAATCACCAGGAGATTGTGAGTTCTAGTCACACCTGAGGCATGAGTGCAGACTGGATGACTTTGGGCCAATCACTAGGAGACAGTGAGTTCTAGTCCTACCTTAGGCATGAAAGCCAGCTGGGTGACTTTGGGCCAGTCTTCTCTCTCTCAGCCCACCCAACCCCAAAAGGTTGTTATTGTGGGGATAATAGGGTAGGAGAAAGGTCTGTTGGATACGTTCTCCGCCCTGAGGTCTTTGCAGAAATCATGAGGGCAGGATACAACTAAATAAAAATAAAAATACATACAGGCAGGCAGGCAGAAGGATCTATTCTCTGCCCAGAGCAGGCTAACTTAGAAGGAGTCCTGGAATCCTGCAGAGATGCAACAGGCAGCCTCGTTGAGGGATCGGCCAACCCGCAAAAGTAACCAATGAATCCAGGAAGCGGAGTGGATGCACAGGGCCCGTGGCTTAGAAAAGAGACAATTACCCAGAAAGCCAATGGGATGGGAGGAAATGATGGAGAAGGGAGAGAAGAAAGACAGAATGAAACAGAGAGCTGAAGGAAGAAGGGAACCTTACACGTCAATAAGCCATATGGTGAATCGCTGGCTCCTTGAAATCTTCTCTGAGTCTTTCTGTCTGAAATTAAAATAGCAGAAGTGGCGCTTACAGGCAAGTCCTTGACTTACAACCATTCATTTAGTGACAGTTCAAAGTTATAACGGCACTGGAAAAAAAAAGTGACTTCAGACCGTCTTTCAGACTTACGGCTGTTGCAACATCCCCAGGGTCATCTGACCAACATCCTGGTGCTTGGCAAGGGGCACATATTTACCCTGACTCTAGAAAACTTGGGGTGATTTTCGATCAATAAAATAATCGATACAGGTAGTCCTCGACTTACGACCACAACTGAGCCCAAAAATTGATGTTGTTAAGTGAGACATTTGTTTGGTGAATTTTGCCCCATTTAAAGATCTTTCTTGCCAGAGTTGTTAAAGGGAATCACTCCAGCTGTTAAATTAGGAACATGGTTGCTAAGTGAATCTGGCTTCCCCCACCGACTTTGCTCGTCAGAAGGTCGCAAGTGCGGATCACATCATCTGGGACGCTGCAACCGTCGTTAAGTATGAATCCACTGCCAAGCGTCTGAACGTTGATCACGCGACCGTGGGGGATGCCGTGAACCGTCGTCGTAAGTGCGAAAAACGGTCATAAGCCACTCATTTTCAATGCCGCGGAAACTCTGGTCACCAAGTGAACCGTCGTAAGTCGAGGACTGCCTGTACATCCATGATGCAAGACTCGCTCGTTGCCGAAGCCAAACAGCCACTTACTTGAGGAAGATGGACGGCATGGGGATCTCCAAAAAGTCCTCCGTGATGGGGAAGAAAGGAAGAAGGCCAGTGTAGAAGAGGCCGAGGAGAAGGAGGACACGGCGCAGGCAGAAGAGGATGGGGATGTGGCTGTTCTGAAGGCAGAAAAACCCAGGGACATGGAGGGAAGGTTAATTAAATGACAGGCTTCCATTTTAGGGAATGTCGCTCCAAAAGTAATCTGAGAATAACAGTATAACAGAATTGGAAGGGATCTTGGAGGTCTTCTAGTCCAGCCCCCTGCTCAGGCAGGAAACCCTATACCAGGGGTCTTCAAACGTGGCCCTTTTATGACTTGTGGACTTCAATTCCCAGAATTCCTCAGCCAGGCACGCTTGCCTGGCTGAGGAATTCTGGGAGTTGAAGTCCACAAGTCATAAAAGGGCCACACTTGAAGACCCCTGCCCTACACCATTTCAAATAAATGATTGTCCAACCTCTTCCTAAAAATCTCCAGTGATGGAGCACCTACAACTTCCAGAGGCAGGTTGTTCCACTGATTAATTGTTCTAAATGTCAGGAAATTTCTCCTTAGTTCCAGGTTGCTTCTCTCCTTGAGGAGTTTCCATCCGTTGCTTTTGTGCTGCCACTCAGGTGCTTTGGAGAACGGCATTTCATGTGGCGGGCTGTTCCGCTGGCTAACGGCTTGAACAATCGGGATGCTTTTCTTGTTGCCCAGCCTAAAACTCCTTCCTTTCTGCTTAAACCCACTGGTTCCGATTCTCTCCCTCTGTCTGCTTGACGTCAGAGGCCATTTTGTTCTTTCTCTTCAAACAACCCAGGCTGAGGTGTTTGTGAAGTTTGTTCTATTTTGTTTACTTTGCTGAAGCCATAGTAAACGGAAACATGCTCTCGTCCCTGAAACTAATCCACCCACTGAATTAGGAAATTTCTCCTTAGTTCTAGGTTGCTTCTCTTCTTGGTGAGTTTCCATCCGTTGGTTCTTGTGCTGCCCTGATGTGCTTTAGAGAATAGCTTGACTCCCTCTTCTCTGGGGCAGCCCCTGAGATACTGGAAGACTACTATCATGTCACCCCCTAGTCCTGGAATAGGCAACCTTGGTCTTTTATGACTCGTGGACTTCAACTCCCAGAATTCCTGAGTCAGCATGGCTCAGCTTGGAAACCTCTCCCTTTCCCCTCAGGATGGCTGGCTCAGGAATTCTGGGAGTTGAAGTCCACGAGTCATAAAAGAGCCAAGGTTGCCTACTACTGATCTAGGCCAGGGGGAGGGAACCTTGGCTCTTTTATGACTCGTGGACTTCAATTCCCAGAATTCCTGAGCCAGCATAAGGGAACTATGGCCCCCTTGATGACTGGTGGACTTCAACTCCCAGAATTCCTGAGCTAGCATGGGGGAACTATGGCCCCTTCATGACTCGTGGACTTCAACTCCCAGAATTCCTGAGCCAGCCTGGCTCAGCATGGAAACCTCTCCCTTTCCCCTCAGCATGGCTGGCTCAGGAATTCTGGGAGTTGAAGTCCAGGAGTCATAAAAGAGCCAAGGTGGCCTACCCCTGCCATAGTCCTTCCTTTCATTAAACTAATGAAGATACGAACCACCCACACAAATGTTTCATACATGGACATGGACATTTAATCTGAGGCCTCCACAGGAATGCTCCATAAAAATGTACAGAAATGTACACAGGCAACCGTTCAAAGGTAGGGCCTACGTTAAAAAAAAAAAAAGGGAGGGTAAAACCAACAGGGCTATAATTGTATTTACCTCTTTGTGACACTTTTCCACAACCTCATGGCTGGCGCTGCCCCAAACCGTCAAATGTTCTCGTTTATAAGAGCGAACCAATTCGGAAACCTAAGAACAATAGAAATTTTTTAAGAAAAAAGAAAAATCTGATCTATCAGTTTGAGTGGGGTCCTACATTACTTGCTGAACTAGAGGTCTATGGAAATTCTAGAGGTCTATGGAAATTCTAGAGGTCTATGGAAATTCTTAAGTCATCCAGGTCATGGACTTTCTTGTATTCCCAACTTTTAGCCCACCTCTTTCTAGTAAGGATGCCTTAGACTTAGACCAATAAGTTTCTCCACCATGACAACTTTAAGATGTGTGGACCTTGAACATCCAGCTTGGCTGGTTGGGGAATTCTGGGAGTTGAAGTCCACCCCCCCGAAAGCCTGCTGGCCTGGGAATTCTGGGAATTGAAGTCGACTCATCTTAAAGCATGCTGTCTGGGGAATTCTGGGTTATGGCCCACCCAACTTAAAGCATGCTGTCTGGGGATTTCTGGGAGCTGAAGTCCACTCATCTTAGAACAGAGCTGGAAGGGACCTTGGAGGTCTTCTAGTCCAGCCACTCCCCGCTCAAGCAGGAGAACCCATCTCAGACAAGTGACTGTCCAGCCTCTTCTTAAAAATCTCCAGTGATGGAGCCCCCACAATTTCTGGAGGCAAGCTGTTCCACTGGTTCATTGTCCCTCAAGCATTCTGCCTGGGGTATTCTGGGAGTTGAAGTCCACTTATCGTTAAGCTTGAGAAACACCAGTTTAGATTACCGCCATGAGGATGATGCATTGCCCACTTCTCCTGCCTGACCACCTTTGAGGAACCTGGCCACTGTTCTCCCTTCAAAGACATCATTGGCCCAGCAACAAGCGAGGAGAACCTAAAGAAGGAGGTGGGATGAGACTTACCTTCTTAATCAGCTGGTCATTGTTCACTTTGATGTCGATGTTGACTGGCGTGTGGGGAAAGGCCTCAAACACGTCTTGAAGGAGAGGGATGCGTTTGTCTTCACCTTCACACGGGCATTCTGAGGTACACAAGCAGAATTTGGTGGCTGCTGAGGATATAGGGAACTTATTGACAGTTTGACAGTTCGAGTCTCACCGGCTCAAGGTTGACTTAGCCTCCTGTCCGTCCTTCCAAGGTCGATAAAAATGAGGACCCGGATGGTTGAGGGCCAGGGGCTGACTCTGTAAAACGCTTAGAGAGAGCACTGTGAAGCAATATATAAGTCTAAGTCAGCGGTTCTCAACTTTTTCCGGGGCTCGACCCGGGCCCGCATCGCGCATGCGCGGCACAACGGCCCACATCGCAAAGGGGGGAAAAAATGGCGGACCCAAAAAAAATGGCCGACCAAAAAAAAAGAAAATGGCCAACCCAAAAAAAAATATGGCGGGCCCGCATCACGCATGCGCGGCGCAACGGCCCGCATTGCAAAGGGGGAAAAAATGGCAGACCAAAAAAAAATGGCCAACCAAAAAAAAAATGGCGGACTGCGGTGTTTGGCGACCCCCATGAAATGGTCGTTCGACCCCAAATGGGGTCGCGACCCACAGGTTGAGAACCGCTGGTCTAAGTGCTATTGCTATTGCTTGTTTGCTTCTTTCCTTTCTTTCTCTCCCTCCCTTTTCTCCTTCCTTCCTTCCTTCCTTCCTTCCTTGTTATGGTGGCACAGTGGTTAAAATGCAGTATTGCAGACAAACTCTGCCCATCGTCAGGAGTTCGATCCTGCTCGGCTCAAGGTCAACTCGTCCTTCCGTCCTTCCGAGGTTGGTAAAATGAGGACCCAGATGGTTGGGGGCCATACACTGATCCTGTAAACTGCTTAGAGAGGGGCTGTAAAGCACTGAAGCGGTATATAAGTCTAAGTGCTATTGCTATTGGCAGCTGCCCTGGGCCGGTTGGCACCCAGATCCCCCATAGAAATAACCCTGGATTTGTAACTCTCAAAAGACAGACGACGGTGCAGTCCTTTGAGGACCTTCTCATTTGGGTCTGTCTCCGAGAGCTGGTCCCATCTCAATGTCTTCCAGGAGAAGGACCCTGGGACATTCTCACATCCGGAACATTCTCGCTGTATTGCTGCAAAGCTAAAACACCCATCCCGGCGGCTATTCAATGAATCTGCCACATCTGGATTCACACAAGGCTGAGCTGACTTGTGAACCCTATCAGTCAAAAAAAGAGGGAAATGGAGGAATCCCAGCATAGGAGTGATCCTGGATCTTTTTTTTTTTTTTTTTTAAAGAGCAGGGGTTCTCAATGTTGGCAACTTTAAAATGGGTGGACTTCAAGTCCCAGAATTCCCCAGCCAAAAATGCTTTAAGATGGGTGGACCATCTGCATTTAAGAGACGAAGGCCGCTCTTTTGAAGATAGCCAAGTGCACATTGTGGACAGAGATGAACCGCTGGCTTGAAAGAGGGGTCCAAGGGGCCACCTAGGTCAAAACTGAACAGCCCTCCCTCAACGGAGGGGGAGGGACACACAACACCATCTACCTCCAGTCCACAACACCGTCCTTTCCGCAGGTCCAAGAAGGCTCCCACACACCCATTTGCACCACTCAGGTGACCCTGAGGACCCAGGTAAACCTCCAAGTGGCCTCAGCGACTCTCTCTTAACGAAGGCAAATATAAATCATTCCATTTCCCCACCTTCCAGTCCAGCGGTTCTCAACCTGTGGGTCGCGACCCCATTTGGGGTCGAACGACCATTTCACAGGGGTCGTCAAACACCGCAGTCCGCCATTTTATTTTTGGTTGGCCATTTTTTCCCCTTTGCGATGCGGGCCGTCGGCCGCGCATGCGCAATGCGGGCCCGCCATATATTTTTTTTGGTCGGCCATTTTTTTTGGGGTCGGCCATTTTTTTTTGTCGGCCATTTTTTCCCCCTCTGCAATGCAGGCCATCGCGCCGCGCATGCGCGATGCGGGCCGGGGTCAAACCCCGGAAAAGGTTGAGAACCGCTGCTCCAGTCAGAGCTGAAGAAGCTTCTTGGATGAGAAGTGAAGAAAAGAAAAACAGGAAAGTCCAGTTGCCTTGTGAAAAAGCACCTTTGGGACCCCCATGGCATGGATGACTCAGGATCTTCGTGGACTCTCAGCTGCTTTGAAAGCATGAAGTTAAAGAGAGCAACAGAGACTCCAATTTCGAGTTAGGAATGCTGATAGACCAGGCTGCAATGTAGCATAGTATAGATCAATTAAAATACTAATTTGCAGTGTAAAAACTATAAAACTATTTCCACTCATACAACACACAGTCACAATCAGAGGCCCAGGGGCAGAGTGCAACTCACACGCCCCAAACCTGCCTGCATAAATGTGTTTTTAAGAGTTTTCGGAAAGCTAGGAGGGAGGGAGCAGTACGAACCTCTGAGGGAAGTTGGTTCCAGAGGGCTGGGGCAGCAACAAAGAAGGCCCTAACCCTAGGTCCCACCAGACGGCACTGTCTAGCAGACGGGACCCGTAGGAGGCCAACCCTATGTGCCCTAACCGGTTGCTGGGATTCATGGGGCAGAAGACGGTCCCGCAAACATTCAGATCTGCAAACATTGAGATCTTAAGATTATTACCTCTCTGGAAAGTGACATCCAACTTGCAGAGATAGGGAGGGAGTTCCTTTGAAAAGAAGAAAAGGTCAGCTTAAATCCGCAGAGGTTCAGAGACAGAGTAAAATCAGAATAAACTTTATCCAAGGTCGCTTGGCTTTAATCCCCCAATGATTTCACTAGAAATCGCTAAGCGCTTATACAGGTCGTCCTTGACGTAGGTTCACAGTTGGGATAGGAACTTCCGTTGCTAAGTGAGGAGGTTGTTAAGGTACCAATTTTATGACCTTTTTTTTTTGCTGCGGTTGTGAAGTGAATCACAGGGTTCTTAAGCGAAATCTGGCTTCCCCCCAGCAACTTTGTGGGAGGTTGCAAATGGGGATCCCGTGACCCAGGATACTGCAACTGTCATGAACACCGCCAAGTTGCCAAACGCCCAATTTTGAACACGTGACGATGGAGATGCTGCAACGGTTGTAACTGTGAGGACCAGGGCATCTATTGTTGAATTAAGTAAGTTTTCCAGCAGTAAAACCAGAGCTGGTTTCGTGGCTTCTGTGCCCATGTAAATTTTCAGTAAAGTATTATACTCTTGGTCAGGGGTCTTCAAACGTGGCCCGCTTATGACTTGTGGACTTCAACTCCCAGAATTCCTCAGCCTGGCTGAGGAATTCTGGGAGTTGAAGTCCACAAGTCATAAACGGACCACGTTTGAAGACCCCTGCTCTCGATAAAATCATGTGCCAGGAGTTTCTTTTTTCTGGAAATGTCAACTCGACAGTTGACAACAACCGCCTTGCTTAGCCACGGAAATGTTGGCCTTGACTGCGGTCGTACGTCGAGGACCACCTGTAATATTTTTTAAGCGATCCCTCAAAACTGAAATTAAGACAACGTTTCAGTCTTTTTCATTTGATCCATTTAAAAAAACACACACACACAAAACCAAGAAAGGTCCTTTAAGCTGAAGAAACGAGGGGGAAAACCTTAGGCCAGTGGTGGCGAACTTTATGGCACGCGTGACAGAGGCGGCACTCAGAGCTCTCTCTGTGGGCATGCGCGCCATGCCCCGGAGATGGCAACTGTCCCTCTTCAACCAGCCGCCTGCTAATGCGCCGAGGTCCCATGTGGCCGGATGCAATCCCGGCACGGCTGGTTTCCCTCCCCCCTCCATCCCATCCCTCCTGGCCTGTCATGCTTTCCTTTTCCTGGGCACCACCCACTGCATCGCCTCCTCAGCTGTCGGCCTGCTATCCAGCTCACAGGCAGCTTCTTCTTTGAGCTACTGGTGGCGGGTTGCGGAGCCCCAGAGTGCGCCGATGGAGGGTCCCGCAGGCTGTGGCTGCTGACGGACACTGTTGGCCCCCATGTGCTCGCTGGCCTCTGTGCACCGGGGCCGATGGTGTCAGGTAGCAGCCGTCCCGGCCCTTGCTTTGCCCCATGGCAATGGCACCCCCGCCCCACCTTACCTCACCTTGCAGGACGAGCCTCCTGCCCCACCTGCCAGAGACCCCCTGGATCTCCCCCAACCCTGCCCGGCCCCCACAGGCATCCCTCCCCATAAGCAACATTGAAGTGACTACACCCACCTTGGCCACAGCTACTCAATCTTCCATGACCACCACAGCCAAGCCCACCCAGTGGGCCATGTCCACCTGGCACCCGGCGATAAATAAGTGGGTTTGGGGTTGCAGTTTGGGCACTTGGTCTCTAAAAGGTTCGTTACAACTGCGTTAGGCGGCCTCTCTCCTGTTAGTGAGAACAAATGAGGGTCCTCCCTAGAAGATGCTCAACACTTTGCATTGAGTTAACAAGGTCCCTTCTCCTTTTCAAGCCTACGTATAAGCCACAAAAGTTCAGGTAGACCTCAACTTACAACCATCCCCAAGGACAGCTGATCAAAATTGGAGCACTAAGCAAGTGGCCCCCAATCTTTTGGGCACCAGGGACCGATTCCGTGGAGAGAGGGTTTTCTGCAGACCGGAGGGAGTGTGGATTTGCGTGCTGCCTGCATCCTGCGGATGGGGCTTCGAATGCGGACCGGTTTCTGGCATGTTGCGGATTGGTGCTGGTCCATGGCCCGGGGGTTGGGGACCCCTGCACTAGGCAACTGAGGACCACATGACCCTAGAACAGGGGTAGGCAACCTTGGCTCTTTTATGACTCGTGGACTTCAGCTCCCAGAATTCCTGAGCCAGCACCGAATTTTGATCATGTGACGATGCAGATGCTGCAACGGGTGTAAATGTGAGGACCCGGGAATCTATTGTTTCATTAAGTAAGCTTTCGAGCGGGAAAACCAGAGGTGGTTTCGCTTCTTCTGTGCCAATGTAAATTTTCAGTCAAGTATTATACTCTTGGTCAGGGCTCTTCAAACGTGGTCCTTTTGTGACTTGTGGACTTCCTGGCTGGCTCAGGAATTCCGGGAGTTGAAGTCTACGAGTCATAAAAGAGCCAAGGTTAGCTCAGGAATTCTGGGAGTTGAAGTCCACGAGTCATAAAAGAGCCAAGGTTGGCTCAGGAACTCTGGGAGCTAAAATCCCCAAGTCATAAAAGAGGCAAGGTTGGCTCAGGAATTCTGGGAGCTGAAGTCCACGAGTCATAAAAGAGGCAAGGTTGGCTCAGGAATTCTGGGAGCTGAAGTCCACGAGTCATAAAAGAGCCAAGGTTGGCTCAGGAACTCTGGGAGCTGAAGTCTACGAGTCATAAAAGAGGCAAGGTTGGCTCAGGGAGCTGAAGTCCACGAGTCATAAAAGAGCCAAGGTTGGCTCAGGAATTCTGGGAGCTGCAATCCCCGAGTCATAAAAGAGCCAAGGTTGGCTCAGGAATTCTGGGAGTTGAAGTCCCCGAGTCATAAAAGAGCCAAGGTTGCCTACCCCTGCCCTAGGACAATACAACCGTCATAAATACATGCGAGTTGCTAAGCGCTGAATTTTGACCAAGGGACTATGCAGATGCTGCAATGGTCGTAAGTGTAAAAAGCAGTCATAAATCATTTGTTTCAGTGCCAGTATACTTTCAAACGGTCACTAAACAAGTGATTGTAAGTCAAGGACTAGCCGTCTTGTGAAATTTGGTCCAAATGTATCACCTTTTCATTGTAAGCCTGAATCACTTGGACATGCTTACCCTCTGACATTTAAAGGCAGGAGCTGAGGCCCTGGGAGTTTGGCAAGGCTGTGGGTACCGTCTCTCGACTGGCTGATGGTCTTTGGCAAACAAAAGGAAGAGAAGGGTGCTTACTTGAACTTACTGAGTATTTGAGGTCACCTATATTGACGTCCACCCCGGTCGACCGCTTCAGATTCCTGTCGTGCAAAACCACCACTTGTTCATCCTTGGTTAAATGGCAGTCAAGTTCCAGCATATCAGTGCCCATGTTGACTGCGCTGAAAACAGAGGACAACAGTTAAGATTTCCCTTTTCAGATTCAGACCGATCATGCACAGGTACACAGAGGAATTAAGAGAATAACAGAATTAACACAGTTGGAAGGGACCTTGGAGGTCATCTAGTCCAGGGCTTTTCAACCAGTGGTAAGGGGGCCACCTGTGGTACATTGGCACCTGGCAGGTGGTACGTAACCATCCTAGAAAAGTGGTAGCGGGAGAGGGGAATGAGCTGAACCGGTGGCAGCGCCGCACAAGCCTGAGTGAGAGATGGCTGGAGCTGCAGGACTGTCAGGGCTCAGCGGAAGCACCAGGATCAGCGCTTCTTCAGGACTGTCAGGGCTCAGAGGAAGCGCAAGGATCAACGCCAGGCTCCAGGTGGAGCTCGGTGCTGATCCTGGCGCTTGTGCTGAGCCCAGAAGCACCAATCAGCTGGAATGTTGTAGCCTCTCCAGGGTCTTGTGATTTACATTCAGATGCTTGGCAACTGATTCATATTTATGACGGTCAGTGTCCCAGGGTCATGTGAAGTGACCAAAACCTGCTGCAACCACCCAGCAAACGGGGGGGGGAATAAAAACCAAACACCCCCGCTGCCAATCCTCAACAGAAATGCTCACAACAATCAAAACCTCAGACAGGAGGAAGAGCGCCGCCGGGTGGGCAGGCAGGTGGCTTGCTCGGCTGTGGCTTGGGGGGCACTTTTTTCAGTGCCACTGTAACTTTGAACAGTCACTAAGCAAACTGTTGTAAGTCGAGGACTACCTGTACTTTATCACTTTTTTCCCTTTTTTTTGACACCTTGCTAGGCGACTGGTGGTCCTCGGATGTTGCCATATCCTAAAAGTGGTACAATGGGTGAAAAGGTTGAAAAGCCCTGCTCTAGTCCAACCTCCTGCTCAGGCAGGAGACCCTATACCAGGGGAAGGCAACCTTGGCTCTTTTATGACTCGTGGACTTCAACTCCCAGAATTCCTGAACCAGTATGGAAACCTCTCCCTTTCCCCTCAGCATGGCTGGCTCAAGAATTCTGGGAGTTGAAGTCCACGAGTCATAAAAGAGCCAAAGTCTTCGGAGAGGAGCGGCATACAAATCCGAATAAATAAATAAATAAATAAATAATAAATAAAAGAGCCAAGGTTGCCTATCCCTGGCCTAGACCATTTCAGACACTATGGTTCTCCAATCTCTTTTCAAAAACCTCCAGTGTTGGAGCACCCACAACTTCTGGAGTTACGTTGCCACGGCCTAGCTTTGAGTGAAAGCCAGTGCATGCCTGGAAGAGGATAACCATGTTATCAGGGGATGCGCCAAAGATCCAGGGATTGCGGGTAGGTGATCAGCTGGTTAGGGTTCAGAGCAATTGTAGAGAGTAAAAAGATTCCCTTGATGGAAATATGTCAAGATGGATGGACTTCAAGTCCCAGAATTCCCCAGCCAGCATGCTTGAAGATGGTTGGACTTCAAGTCCCAGAATTCCGCAGCCAGCATGCTTTAAGACGGGTGGATTGCAACTCCCAGAATTCCACAGCCAGCATGCTTGAAGAGGGAATGGACTTCCACTCCCAGAATTCCGCCGCCAGCATGCTTTAAGACGGGTGGATTTCAAATCCCAGAATCCCCCAGCCAGCATGCTTGAAGATGGTTGGACTTCAAGTCCCAGAATTCCGCAGCCAGCATGCTTTAAGACAGGTGGATTGCAACTCCCAGAATTCCGCAGCCAGCATGCTTGAAGAGGGATGGACTTCCACTCCCAGAATTCCGCCGCCAGCATGCTTTAAGACGGGTGGATTTCAAATCCCAGAATCCCCCAGCCATGCTTTAAGATGATTGGACTTCAAGTCCCAGAATTCCGCAGCCAGCATGCTTGAAGACGGGTGGATTTCAAATCCCAGAATCCCCCAGTCATCATGCTTTAAGATGATTGGACTTCCACTCCCAGAATTCCATAGCCATCATGCTTTAAGACGGGTGGATTTCAAATCCCAGAATCCCCCAGCCATCATGCTTTAAGATGATTGGACTTCAACTCCCAAAATTCCCCAGCCAGCTGAAGTCCACCCATCTTACAAATTGCCAACACTGATAAACATTGTTTTAAAAAATAAACAGATCCCATACAGGAAGTACAGGTGACTCTTGACTTATGACCAGTTGCTTAGCTACCATTCATAGTACAACAACCCCAAAAAAGGGACTTACAACCCAGATTCAAAGATCCAATATGGTAATCTGATCAAACTTCACATGCAACAGCTGTTGGCAGCATCCCACAGTCATGCAATCACATTTTACGACCGTTTTGCTGAAAACCTACACTTCTTGCTTCTGGCAAAACTGCACCTATTAACAAGCCACTGGTTAATGACCGTGATGTTTGCTTAATGACCGCTGCAGAAAACGTCCCAAGATACGACAGTTAATGAGCAGGCTCCATTACGCTCGTATGTTGAGAATTATATGTAGTTCGGTTGCTGTAGTCCTTATAACCTTTATTTCTTCTAGTTCAATGTCCTTGGAAACAGGCTATTTTTGGTCGGGGCAATGCCCAAAGTGGTGATAACAGCCCCTTGAGTCATCAACATTTCCAGATACAAGCTGAAGCTGCTGACGTTCAGGCCAAAGAGAACTGCTCTGTAAACAATGCTGCAGGCGGAGAGAATAACCCGAAGCCCAGCAGCTCAAGAGAGGAAGAAAAGCTTGATCCGAGTTATCTGATAAAAGATTCAGCAGGTTATTACATACAAACCTGGCTGCCTGCCATTATAACAAAATAACAGAAAGACGGGTTGGAAGGGACCTTGGAGGTCATCTAGTCCAACCCCCTGCTCAGGCACGAAACCCTAGAACAGGGGTAGGCCAAGGTTGCCTTCCCCTACCCTAGACCAGGGCTTTTTAACCAGTGGTACGGGTACCACTTGTGGTCCATTGGCACCAGGCAGGTGATACGCGACCATCCTAGAACAGTGATAGCTAGGGAGGGGAATGAGCTGAATTGGTGGCAGCACCGCACAAGCCTGAGCGAGAGACGGCTGGAGCTGCAGGGCTATCAGGGCTCAGCGGAAGCGCCAGGATCAGTGCCATTTTCCAGCTGATTGGCGCTTCTTTGGGGCTGTCAGGGCTCAGTGGAAGCCTCAGGATCAGCGCCAGGCTCCAGCTGGAGCTCAGTGCTGATCCTGGCGCTTCTGCTGAGCCCTGAAGAAGCGCTGATCAGCTGGACTGTTGCAGCATCTCCAGGGTCTTGTGATTTACATTCAGATGCTTGGCAACTGCTTCATATTTATGACAGTCTCAGTGTCCCACGGTCATGTGAAGTGACCAAAACCTCCTGCAACCACCCAGCAGACGGGGGGGGGAATAAAAAAACACTGCCAATCCTCAACAGAAATGCTCACAACAATGAAAACCTTGGACAGGAGGAAGAGCGCCGCCAGGTGGGCAGGCAGCTCTCTTGCTCGGCTGTGGTTTGGGGGGGGCACTCTTTTCAGTGCCTTTGTAACTTCAAACAGTCACTAAGCAAACTGTTGTAAGTCATGGACTACCTGTACTTTATCACTTTTTTCTTTTTTTTTTGGTCATCAAGTTTTTGACACCTTGCTAGGCGACTGGTGGTACTCGGATGTTGCCATATCCTTGAAGTGATACAATGGGTGAAAAGGTTGAAAAGCCCTGCCCTAGACCAGGGATAAGCAACCTTGGCTCTTTTATGACTCGTAGACTTCAACTCCCAGAATTCCTGAGCCAGCCATGCTGAGGGGAAAGGGAGAGGTTTCCAAGCAGAGCCATGCTGGCTCAGGAATTCTGGGAGTTGAAGTCCACGAGTCATAAAAGAGCCAAGGTTGCCTACCCCTGGCCTAGACCATGTCAGACAAATGGCTGTCCGGTCTCTTCTTAAAAACTTTCCAGTGTTGGAGCATTCACAACTTCTGGAGGCAGGTTGTTCCACTGGTTAATTGTTCTCACTGTCAGGAAATTTCTCCTTAGTTCCAGGTTGCTTCTCTCCTTGACGAGTTTCCATCCATTGCTTCTTGTCCTGCCTTCAGGGGCTTTGGAGAACAGCTTGACTCCCTCTTCTTTGGGGCAGCCCCTCAAACACTGGAACACTGCAATCATGTCCCCCCTAATCCTTCTTTTCATTAAACTGGACATACCCAGTTCCAGCAATGAGAACGGCCTAGGTAGGAAAACATGTAGAAAAATCAGGATTCTTTTTTCATATACTGGTATGGATTTTATAAAACTGTTCAAAATGGACATATGGGTGGACCTTCAGTTACAACCATTCCTTTAGTGACTGTTCAAACTTACAACGGCACTGAAAAAAAAGGGACTCATGACCCTTGTTCATACTTAATAACTGTTGTAGCGTCCACATCGTCACGTGATCCAAATCTGGACGCTGGGCAACTGGCTCATATTTACGACACGGTTCAGGTGTCCCAAGCTCACAGCGATCCTCTTTTGCAACCTTCTTACACGCAAAATCAACGGGGAAGCCAGATTACCTTAACAAACTGTCTTCCTAACTCAGGGGTAGGCAACCTTGGCTCTTTTATGACTGGTGGACTTCAACTCCCAGAATTCCTGAACCAACATGGGGGAACTATGGCCCCTTCATGACTGGTGGACTTCAACTCCCAGAATTCCTGAACCAACATGGGGGAACTATGGCCTCTTTATGACTTCAACTGCCAGAATTCCTGAGCCACCATGGGGGAACTATGGCCCCCTTCATGACTGGTGGACTTCAACTCCCAGAATTCCTGAACCAACATGGGGGAACTATGGCCTCTTTATGACTTCAACTGCCAGAATTCCTGAGCCAGCATGGGGAAACTATGGCCCCTTCATGACTGGTGGACTTCAACTCCCAGAATTCCTGAACCAACATGGGGGAACTATGGCCTCTTTATGACTTCAACTGCCAGAATTCCTGAGCCACCATGGGGGAACTATGGCCCCCTTCATGACTGGTGGACTTCAACTCCCAGAATTCCTGAACCAACATGGGGGAACTATGGCCTCTTTATGACTTCAACTGCCAGAATTCCTGAGCCAGCATGGGGAAACTATGGCCCCTTCATGACTGGTGGACTTCAACTCCCAGAATTCCTGAACCAACATGGGGGAACTATGGCCTCTTTATGACTTCAACTGCCAGAATTCCTGAGCCACCATGGGGGAACTATGGCCCCCTTCATGACTGGTGGACTTCAACTCCCAGAATTCCTGAACCAACATGGGGGAACTATGGCCCCCTTCATGACTGGTGGACTTCAACTCCCAGAATTCCTGAACCAACATGGGGGAACTATGGCCTCTTTATGACTTCAACTCCCAGAATTCCTGAGCCACCATGGGGGAACTATGGCCCCCTTCATGACTGGTGGACTTCAACTCCCAGAATTCCTGAACCAACATGGGGGAACTATGGCCCCTTCATGACTGGTGGACTTCAACTCCCAGAATTCCTGAACCAACATGGGGGAACTATGGCCTCTTTATGACTTCAACTGCCAGAATTCCTGAGCCACCATGGGGGAACTATGGCCCCCTTCATGACTGGTGGACTTCAACTCCCAGAATTCCTGAACCAACATGGGGGAACTATGGCCTCTTTATGACTTCAACTGCCAAAATTCCTGAGCCAGCATGGGGAAACTATGGCCCCTTCATGACTGGTGGACTTCAACTCCCAGAATTCCTGAACCAACATGGGGGAACTATGGCCCCCTTCATGACTGGTGGACTTCAACTCCCAGAATTCCTGAACCAACATGGGGGAACTATGGCCTCTTTATGACTTCAACTGCCAGAATTCCTGAGCCAGCATGGGGAAACTATGGCCCCTTCATGACTGGTGGACTTCAACTCCCAGAATTCCTGAACCAACATGGGGGAACTATGGCCTCTTTATGACTTCAACTGCCAGAATTCCTGAGCCAGCATGGGGAAACTATGGCCCCTTCATGACTGGTGGACTTCAACTCCCAGAATTCCTGAACCAACATGGGGGAACTATGGCCTCTTTATGACTTCAACTGCCAAAATTCCTGAGCCACCATGGGGGAACTATGGCCCCCTTCATGACTGGTGGACTTCAACTCCCAGAATTCCTGAACCAACATGGGGGAACTATGGCCCCCTTCATGACTGGTGGACTTCAACTCCCAGAATTCCTGAACCAACATGGGGGAACTATGGCCTCTTTATGACTTCAACTCCCAGAATTCCTGAGCCACCATGGGGGAACTATGGCCCCCTTCATGACTGGTGGACTTCAACTCCCAGAATTCCTGAACCAACATGGGGGAACTATGGCCTCTTTATGACTTCAACTGCCAGAATTCCTGAGCCACCATGGGGGAACTATGGCCCCCTTCATGACTGGTGGACTTCAACTCCCAGAATTCCTGAACCAACATGGGGGAACTATGGCCTCTTTATGACTTCAACTGCCAGAATTCCTGAGCCAGCATGGGGAAACTATGGCCCCTTCATGACTGGTGGACTTCAACTCCCAGAATTCCTGAACCAACATGGGGGAACTATGGCCTCTTTATGACTTCAACTGCCAGAATTCCTGAGCCACCATGGGGGAACTATGGCCCCCTTCATGACTGGTGGACTTCAACTCCCAGAATTCCTGAACCAACATGGGGGAACTATGGCCCCCTTCATGACTGGTGGACTTCAACTCCCAGAATTCCTGAACCAACATGGGGGAACTATGGCCTCTTTATGACTTCAACTCCCAGAATTCCTGAGCCACCATGGGGGAACTATGGCCCCCTTCATGACTGGTGGACTTCAACTCCCAGAATTCCTGAACCAACATGGGGGAACTATGGCCCCTTCATGACTGGTGGACTTCAACTCCCAGAATTCCTGAACCAACATGGGGGAACTATGGCCTCTTTATGACTTCAACTGCCAGAATTCCTGAGCCACCATGGGGGAACTATGGCCCCCTTCATGACTGGTGGACTTCAACTCCCAGAATTCCTGAACCAACATGGGGGAACTATGGCCTCTTTATGACTTCAACTGCCAAAATTCCTGAGCCAGCATGGGGAAACTATGGCCCCTTCATGACTGGTGGACTTCAACTCCCAGAATTCCTGAACCAACATGGGGGAACTATGGCCCCCTTCATGACTGGTGGACTTCAACTCCCAGAATTCCTGAACCAACATGGGGGAACTATGGCCTCTTTATGACTTCAACTGCCAGAATTCCTGAGCCAGCATGGGGAAACTATGGCCCCTTCATGACTGGTGGACTTCAACTCCCAGAATTCCTGAACCAACATGGGGGAACTATGGCCTCTTTATGACTTCAACTGCCAGAATTCCTGAGCCAGCATGGGGGAACTATGGCCCCCTTCATGACTGGTGGACTTCAACTCCCAGAATTCCTGAACCAACATGGGGGAACTATGGCCTCTTTATGACTTCAACTGCCAAAATTCCTGAGCCAGCATGGGGAAACTATGGCCCCTTCATGACTGGTGGACTTCAACTCCCAGAATTCCTGAACCAACATGGGGGAACTATGGCCCCCTTCATGACTGGTGGACTTCAACTCCCAGAATTCCTGAACCAACATGGGGGAACTATGGCCTCTTTATGACTTCAACTGCCAGAATTCCTGAGCCAGCATGGGGGAACTATGGCCCCCTTCATGACTGGTGGACTTCAACTCCCAGAATTCCTGAACCAACATGGGGGAACTATGGCCTCTTTATGACTTCAACTGCCAGAATTCCTGAGCCAGCATGGGGAAACTATGGCCCCTTCATGACTGGTGGACTTCAACTCCCAGAATTCCTGAACCCACATGGGGGAACTACGGCCCCTTCATGACTCGTGGACTTCAACTCCCAGAACTCCTAGACAGCATAGCTCAGCTTGGAAACTCTCCCTTTCCCCTCAGCATGGCTGGCTTAGGAATTCTGGGAGTTGAAGTAAACGAGTCATAAAAGAGCCAAGGTTGCCTACCCCTGTCCTAACTTAACAACGGCAGCGATTCGTTTAACGACCAGGGCGAGAAAGGTCGTAAAACAGGGTCAAAACTCACTTACCTGCCTCACTTAGCAACGTAAATTTTGCACTCCGTTGGGCTGCTGTGTTATCACCTTCATCTCTCCTGGGGTCTCTTAAGGAAATCTAAACCACGAATGTAAGCTAACTCCCTTCCTAGAAATGAACTTTTCCGCAGCTTTAGAAGGCATGTATTTGAGCCTACATTTTGCTGCCATGGTGATCAGAAGCTTTCAATAGTCCTATTCAGATGGAAAAGGATTGGAAATGCCAAGGGCTGGAAATAAGATCGTACTTTCTGCAGTTAATACTCGGTACAAAAGAAAGAATGAATGGAGAAAGAGAGAGAGAGAGAAAAAAAACAATCCCATTATAATCTCAGCTGCCTCACAAAGAGACTGGAGGTTTATTTTGTTTTTCCCCAACTGACTTACCGTGGAAAATACTCTGTCACTCAAATTAACTATTTGCTTAGAAAAGAGGTGCTTTAAGAGGGATATTGATCCTGAAAATCCGCATGGTAATGTTGCCATCTACAAACAGCCAGCCCACTTTTACCATGTTCTCAAGGGACTTGCAGAAATTGAAACGGGAGTTACGCTGAGCATGTAGGTTGCAAACTGAACTAACCGACTAAGATATTCTAAGCAAATCAGCCGGAACCTGTTACATAAAGTCCCATTTTACAGATTTTGAGAGAATGTTTATTTATTTATTTTGCGCTTGCCCTCCTGGGCTGCATTAACCGAATCAAGATCACATGACGCCGATTTAAAAGGCCTTGGTAAGGCCACACTTGGAATACGGCACCCAGTTTTGGTCGCCCCGATGTAAAAAAGATGTTGAGACTCTAGAAAGAGTGCAGAGAAGAGCAACAAAGATGATCAGGGGAACTGGAGGCTAAAACATACAAGGAACAGCTGCTGGAATTGGGTATGTCTCGTTTAATGAAGAAAAGGATGAGGGGGGACATGATAGCAAGTCCTCCAATATCTCAGGGGTTGCCCCAAAGAAGAGGGAGTCAAGCTATTTTCCAAGGCGCCTGAAGGCAGGACAAGAAGCAACGGGTGGAAACTAATCAAGGAGAGATGCAACCTGGAACTAAGGAGGAATTTCCTAACAATGAGGACAATTAACCAGTGGAACAACCTGCCTCCAGAAGCTGTGAATGCTCCATCACTGGAGGTTTTCAAGAAGAGATTGGACAACCTTTTATTTAGAATGGTATAGGGCACAGGTCGGCAACCTGCGGCTCTGGAGCCGCATGCGGCTCTTTGAACCTTCCCCTATGGCTCCCAGCCTCCTCTGCCATTTGCAGAGAGAGACAGAGACAGAGAGAGGCAATTGCTCTCTCTCTCTCTCTCTCTCTCTCTCTCTCTCTCTCTCTCTCTCTCTCTGTGTGTGTGTGTGTGTGTGTGTGTGTGTGTGTGTGTGTGTGTGTGTGTGTGTGTGTAAAAAAGAGTTGACTTACGGTATTCTCCGACAAGCTGAAAAGCTTATTTGGGAGGAGTTCCTCCCTTTGCTACGTCTTTGCAGGAAACAGGAAGCAGGAAGGGCAGGAGAGAGCTAGCTTGCCCAGCTATGCTGACTCAGGAATTCTGGGAGTTGAAGTCCATGAGTCATAAAAGAGCAGAGGTTGCCTACCCCTGAGCTTGTTGGAGAACAGCTTGAAGCCAGCTTGCCAGGTGAGCAGAAGATCGGAGAAAGGGAGAGACGGTGGGGAGAAAAAGAGAGAGAGAAAGAGGGGGAGAGGAGAGAAACAGGGAGGGAGAGGAAAGAGAGAGAGGGAAAGGAAAGAGAGAAAGAGAGAGAAAAAGAAAGAAAGAAAGAAAAAGAGAAAGAGGGAGAGAGGGAGGGAAAGAGACACACAGAGAGAGCCTTTTGACATCTAAAATGAAGATAACACTGCATATATCCTTTTTTACCTTTATTATAGGTGTGTGTATATATGTATGTATGTATGTGTATGTATGTATATATATGTATGTGTGTATGTGTATGTATGTGTGTGTGTACACACACACACACAAAATAAAGGTAAAAAAGGATATATGCAGTGTTATCTTCATTTTAGATATCAAAAGGGTTTTGCGGCTCCCAGTGTTTTGTTTTCGGTGGGAAACGGGTCCAAGTGGCTCTTTCAGTGTTTTGGGTTGCCTACCCCTGGTATAGGGTTTCCTGCCTGAGCAGGGGGTTGGACTAGATGACCTCCAAGGTCCCTTCCAACTCTGTTATTCTCTTAATGGCAATAGGCCAGTACGGTGCGTCAAAATCAGAATAGGAGAAACAAGCTTGGACAACTTCCAACCTTAATACTAAGAATCCAGTGGAATCGCAGGTATTATACAGGCAGTCCTCGACTTACAACAGTTCATTTAGTGACTGTTCGAAGTTACGACGGCACTGAAAAAGTGACTTATGACCATTTTTTAACACGACCGTTGCAGCATCCCCAAGATCACGTGATCAAAATTAGGATGCTTGGCAACTGACTCACAGTTACGACGGTCGCGGTGTCCCGAGGTCATGTGATCCCCTTTTGCGACCTTCAGGCACGCAAAGTCAAATGGGGAAGGCAGATTCACTTAACAGCTGTGTGACTAATTGAACAACTGCAGCACCTCCCTGAACAACTGCGGCAAGAAAGGTCATAAAATGAGGCAAAATTCTCCTAATTAAATGTCTCGCTTAGCCACAATTTTTTTTTTACCTCTATCCGTATTGAATCTCTCCTGTGGGTATATGAGGCAGAAAAAGTGTGTCTGGCACATTCGCTTTGTTTGTTTATCATATTTTTGAAAGAACCGTGTCCTTCACAGATGGATTCTGGGCGGTGCCCCGTAAAATATTAAAACATAAAATGAAAGTTAAAATTTAAAAAGAGGCGGAAGCTTTTAAGTGGAGCAAAGGGATCTCCAGGGACAAAGTCTGCATGGATCCTTTTCCTTCAAACATCCAACGACAGCATGCTCACTTTCTATTTACACAAGTGTTCCTCACTGTGCCAGCATACGTGACACTTTACACAGGGGTTATTCACTGGGCCTCCCTCTAGAACAGGGGTCTTCCAACGTGGCCCTTTTATGACTTGTGGACTTCAACTCCCAGAATTCCTCAGCCATACGAGACTGACAGTCAAGCAGTAAACAATCCACCAACCAAGGAACGACCAATTCTGACAAACAGTTGAACGATCAATAATAATCAAGGTACCTCCAAGAAAACAACACTAACGCCAACACTGATAGGGAAAACCATGATATATAAACCGAGAGCAAACCCCATTCTCTTCTAGTCCTGCTGATGTTTCCTAGTTGGGTCATGAAACGTCTGCAGGAAAACCACCAAGCTTAGAGAGCACCAAGGAACCCACAGTCCTCCTCCTCTTTGCACGGCTCCCCTCCCTTCTAGCACTGTGGATGTTACCTAGTTGGGTCATAAAACGTCTGCAAGAAAGCCACCAAGCTCAGAGAGCACCAAGGACCTCACAGTTGAACCCAGAGCTACCAATATTCTCTTCCATCGGCAGCACAAAAAAAGTATCTGTATAACTCAGAAGCCCAAACAAAAACATTTTGAGATGTAGTTATTTAATGGGCACAGTGCATTTCGGTACTGCCTTTCCACTTTAAATCTGGGGATTATCCCTGGAGTGTTCCTATTCTTGCAAAATATTACAAGTGCGTAAAACCAAGGGTAAGTTAGGATTAGGACTCCTGGGCCAACAGCACACAGGCGAGGTGTCAAGTTGCACAAAGAGGAAAAAAGCAGTTTTGCGTTTGCCTCTGAAAGAAAATCCATCTTCTCTCCTGAGCTATTCTGTGGAGATGCTGATCTTCAACCAATGATCTTGGGCAAGTTGCAACTCACACGCTGCTTTTCTCTCGCCATAAACAGGAAAACGCTTTTCCAAAACAGGATAAAAATTGCATTCACCAACCAGGGGACAGAAGGGGGGTGATGGGAATAAAGGAAGGAAACTTCCTGACAGTAAGAAAAATTAATCAGTGGAAGAACTTGCCTCCAGAATGGATGTTTTTAAGAAGAGACTGGACAACCATTTGTCTGAGGTGGTATGGGGTTTCCTGCCTGAGTTAGGGGGTTGGACTAGAAGATCTCCAAGGTCCCTTCCAACCTATTCTATTCTATTCTATTCTCTATTCTATCCTCAATAAAGATTTCTATTCTATTCTTCTCTATTCTATTCTAATATTATTCTATTCTATTCTATTTTCTATTCTATTCTATTCTATCCTATCCTATTCTCAATAAATATTTCTATTCTATTCTATTCTACTCTATTCTAATATTATTCTATTCTATTCTATATTCTATTCTATTCTATCTTATCCTATCCTATTCTCAATAAAGATTTCTATTCTATTCTATTCTTCTCTATTCTATTCTATTCTTCTCTATTCTATTCTAATATTATTCTATTCTATTCTATTCTAATATTATTCTATTCTATTCTATTTTCTATTCTATCTTATCCTATCCTATTCTCAATAAAGATTTCTATTCTATTCTATTCTATTCTATTCTATTCTATTCTATTCTATTCTATTCTATTCTATGACTATGGAGAAGAAAATCTCTTTTTGGGGGAAGACCTAATGCACCAGTAATCCTCGACTTATGACTGCAAATGAGCCCAAAATTTCCATTGCTAAGCAAGACAGCTGTTACATGAGTTTTGCCCATTTTACAAGTTTTTTTTAAATTGCCACCGTTGTTATGTGAATCACTGCAGTTGTTAAGTTAGTAACAGGACTGTTAAGCAAATCTGGCTTCCCCATGGACTTTGCTTGTCAGAGGGTGGCCAAAGAGGATCACATGACCTTGGGACCCTGCAACCCATTGTAAATACAGGAAGTCCTCGACTTACAACGGTTTGTTTAATGACCGTTCGAAGTTACATCACTGAAAAAGTGAGTTATGACCATTTTTCGCACTTACAGCCCTTACAGCAACTTCCCCGTGGTCACATGGTCAAAATTCAGATGCTTGGCATATTTATGACAGTTGCAGTGTCCCGGGGTGACGTGATGCCCTTTTGTGACCAATGGGAAAGCCAGGTTCACTTAACAGCCCGGTGTTACTAATTTAACAAGTGCAGTGATTCACTTAACAACGGTGGCAAGAAAAGTCACAAAACCAGGGCAAAATTCACTTAACAAATGTCTCGTCAATCAACACAAATTTGGGGCTCCGTTGTGGTCTTAAGTCAAGGACTTAGTGTAAAATGCCAGTTGCCAAGTGTCTGAATTTTGATCACATGACCCCGGGAATGCTGCCATGGTCTTAAGTGTGAAAAATAGTCACAAGTCACTTTTTAAAGTGACATTTTAACTTTGAACAGTCATTAAACAAACTGTTGTAAGTCGAGGACATACCTAGACTGGCATGTGAATAATCTTGAGAGTGGGCGGGGGGGGGGGAAGCTGAATCCTCTGGTCAGAGAAATCTTAGCCTCCAATCCCCTGATCATCTTTGTTGCTCTTCTCTGCACTCTTTCTAGAGCAGTGATGGCGAACCTTTTAGAGACTTGAGTGCCCAAACTGCAACCCAAAACCCACTTATGTATCGTCGGGTGCCGGGTGGGAGTGGCCCCCATTGGGTGGGTGTGGCCCATTGGGTGGGCGTGGCTGTGGTGCTACCAGCAGACTGGGTGGGATTAAAAAGTTCAATCAATCCATTCCAACTTTGCAAGATCAATTTTTTTCCCGCAAAGTTGAAATTGACTGATTGATTGAACCATTTTTTTTTTTTTTTTGCACACAGCGGTGAAGGCCTAAAGCGAAAAGATTTTATAAAGCCCAGCTGAAGGCCTAGGACTGGGGCGACGGCGCGCGTGCCCACAGAGAGGGCTCTGTGTGCCGCCTCTGGCACCCATGCCATGGGTTCACTTGCTTGTAAGAAATTTGTCCCTACCTCTGAGCATGGGTGTGTCTTCAGCTTAAGGTGCCAGGCCTTTTTTGGACCATGGTTAACAAAACAAAGTGGCTGTTTGTAGGGTCCTTGGTGCTCTCTGAGCTTTGTAGTTTTCTTGCAGACATTCCACGACCCAACTACCGTAGGTAATGTCATCAGTGTTAGAAGGGAGTGGGGTGAGGAGGAAGAGGAAGAAAGTAGAGGAAGGAGAAGAAGAGGGAGAAGAAGAGGAAGAATCATCAGTGCTAGAAGGGAGTGCCATAGGTTCGGCACCACTGAACTAGACATACACAATTCCAGCAACCGTTCCTTATATGTTTTAGTCCAGTGGTGGCGAACCTATGGCACACGTGCCACAGGTGGCACTCAGAGCCCTCTCTGTGGGCATGCACGCCGTCACCCCAGTCCTAGGCCTTCAGCTGGGTTTTATAAAACCTTTTCAATCAGTCAATTTCAACTTCTCGTGGGGGAAAAAAAAGATCTCGCAAAGTTGGAATTGATTGATTGAACTTTTTAGTCCCACCCAGTCAGCCGTTACCACCGCAGCCACGCCCACCCAATGGGCCACGCCCACCCAATGGGCCATGCCCACCCGGCACCCAACGATGCATAAGTGGGTTTCTAAAAGGTTCGCCATCACTGTCTTAGCCCATAAAAGGAAACGGGGTGTAGGAAGGATTTCAGGAAGGACCTTCCCTGGTTTTGACTGCTGGGGAATTGTGGGAATTGAAGTCCACAGGTTTGAAAAACATTGCCAGCTCTGCCTGGTTCAGCTTGGGACCTCACAGACATCCTGCCATCGAAAGAAGAAGGGGGAGGGAGGATGAAAGAGGGAAGAAAGGAGGAAGGATAAAAGGGTAAGCAAGCTTTGGGTGGACATGATAGGAAATCGGGAGGCGGGGGAGAATCACAGGTGAGACAGCCCAGAGCAGATCCTGGATAACGGATCCTGATTCTACCAGCATCCCACGGCCAGGTACCCTGAGAAATATGAGGATTACCCCCAAACTTCTCAAAACATCTTAGCGAAGTTCGGCTGGCTGGAAACGGACTGGTCACAGGGATGGGCTGGGAGCAAATCTACACCTTAGTTTTGTATCTAGCGAATGCGGGAGATTTCAGAGCTGACTTGACGTTACAGCAACCAACATCCTTAGTAAAAAAAACCAAAAAAAAAAAACAATCCTTTGCGTTAACCAAATGGAGTCAAAGGCTTTCCTTTCCTAAGGGATCAGATTGGGGCAGGTCCGACAAACGTTGTGCTAAGCACATCGATTGTGGTGATATACTCACTGACGAAATGCCGCCATGGTGTTCTCCAGATTCTCTCCCGCACCTGTAGAACAAAGGACATTGGTGAAAATAGGCAACAATGAGTTTGCTTTTACAGCTACCGTATTTCCCCAAAAATAAAACCGGCTTTTTGTTTTGGGGGGGGCCTCCAAAAGAGGTCTTATTTTGGGGGTAGGCCTTACCACACCTCTGGCACCGACAGCTCCACCCAGCCGGTCCACTTCTTCTGGGACCGAAATTCTGCAGCTGCATTCGGGCCTGCATTTTGCAGTCAGGTCTTTCCAGAAGACCTAAGCACCCGAGGACCGAGCTATGGATTGAATCCATAGCTCAATACTCAGCTGCAGAGGTCTTGCAGAACTGACCCACGGATTGAATCCGTAGCTCGGTTCTTGGCTGCATAGGCCCGTCCGGAAAGCCCTGTGACTGAGAAATGCAGGCCTGGCAGCAGAAGAGCCTCAGAAGAAGTGGGCTGGCAAGGAGAGGCCTGGCTGCAGCTCCAACCCTCCATTAGCTTGATTTTTAGGTGTGTGCCTCGCCCTAGAACTAGGGCTTATTTTTGGGGTAGGGCTTATATTAGGCCCACCCCAAAAATCAAGCTAGGGCTTATTGTTGGTGTAGGCCAGGGGTAGGCAACCTTGGCCCTTTTATGACTCGTGGACTTCAACTCCCAGAATTCCTGAGCCAGCCATGCTGAGGGGAAAGGGAGAGGTTTCCATGCTGAGCCAGGCTGGCTCAGGAATTCTGGGAGTTGAAGTCCACGAGTCATAAAAGAGCCAAGGTTGCCTACTACTGATCTAGGCCAGGGGGGAGGGAACCTTGGCCCTTTTATGACTTGTGGACTTCAACTCCCAGAATTCCTGAGCCAGCATAGCTCAGCATGGAAATCTCTCCCTTTCTCCTCAGCATGGCTGGCTCAGGAATTCTGGGAGTTGAAGTCCACCAGTCATAAAAGGGCCAAGGTTCCCTCCCCCCTGGCCTAGATCAGTAGTAGGCAACCTTGGCTCTTTTATGACTCGTGGACTTCAACTCCCAGAATTCCTGAGCCAGCCATGCTGAGGGGAAAGGGAGAGGTTTCCATGCTGAGCCAGGCTGGCTCAGGAATTCTGGGAGTTGAAGTCCACGAGTCATAAAAGAGCCAAGGTTGCCTACTACTGATCTAGGCCAGGGGGGAGGGAACCTTGGCTCTTTTATGACTCGTGGACTTCAACTCCCAGAATTCCTGAGCCAGCATAGCTCAGCATGGAAATCTCTCCCTTTCTCCTCAGCATGGCTGGCTCAGGAATTCTGGGAGTTGAAGTCCACCAGTCATAAAAGAGCCAAGGTTGCCTACCCCTGGTGTAGGCCTTACTTTTGGGGAAACACGGTAGTCCTCAACTTACATCCATTTGTTTACTGACCGAAGTTACCCCGGCACAGAAAAAAGTGACCGTTTTTTCACACAGCATCCCCATTGGTCACGTGATCAAAATGTGGGTGCCGGGTAACCGGCATGTATTTATCACGTATGTAGTTTGCGACTGTCTGAACCAGCTTTGGACGAGCAAAATCCTAATTGGGAAAGCCAGATTCACTTAAAGACTGCACGATTCACTTAACGACTGGAGTGATTTACTTAACAACCGCGGCAAGGAAGAACGTAAAATTGGGGGGGCGACTCGCTTAAGAACCACCTCACTTAGCGACAGAAATTCTCTTCTCAGCTGTGCTTGTAAGTCGAGGACTACCTGTAGTAAGAACTTGCAGGGTTTTTCGGGGATTTTAAACTGTGTCTTGGGTGTAGAACTTTTGTGTTCTTTTGGAACCTTTAAGAAACAATTACAAAAAAAAAAAATCTGGAGTTGACCAATGGCCTCCTTGCACCTGACTCAGCTTCACAGGGATAATGACTCTCAAATGTTTGTGTTGGGTTTCCCCTCCTTTGTTAGGCAGGTCTGGGTGTGTGATTGTGCATAGGGTGTGTTTGCGTGCACATGAGGATTTCCCCTTCAGCCATTTCCTGGTCCACCACAGGGCTTGCGAGGAAAGGAAAAATTAGTTTATAATGCAATGGGGATGGCAGCCAAGAGGACTGCTTTCTAGTCACGTGGCAGCCCCAGGTGTGGGTGACCCCAGAGAACGGACTGGATCAACCCTGCCTTTCTCCAGTGCGCCATTTTTAAAGCCATCCCATTTAGTGGGCCCCTGCCCTTCCCTGGCCTGTTCTAGATTTCCTTCCAGTTGGTTGGGTAACTTGTGATCCTACTGGTTTGGGAGATTTATTTATTTATTTATTTATTTGACTTATATGCCGCCCTTCTCACAAGACTCAGGGGCGGCTCACAGCAAAAATACAAGTACAAAAATATAGTATAAATCAATTAAAATACTAATTTACAATGTAAAAACTATAAAACTGTTTCCACTCATACAACACACAATCACAATCAGAGGCCCCGGGGCAGAGTGCAACTCACACACCCCAAACCTGCCTGCATAAATGTGTTTTCAAGAGTTTTCGGAAAGCTAGGAGGGAGGGAGCAGTACGAACCTCCGAGGAAAGCTGGTTCCAGAGGGCAGGGGCAGCAACCGAGAAGGCCCTTGCCCTAGGCATTGTCTAACAGACGGGACCCGTAGAAGGCCAACCCTATGCGCCCTAACCGGTCGCTGGGATTCATGGGGCAGAAGACGGTCACGCAAGTATCCTTGGCCCATTGCCATAAAGGGCTTTATAGGTCATAACCAACACTTTGAATTGTGTTCGGAGACCAATTGGTAGCCAGTGCAGCTCACGGAGGGCTGGAGTGATATGAGCATGTCTTGGGAGACCCAAGACGGCTCGCGCGGCCGCATTCTTCTCCATGTCTGTTTCTTCATGTTCTGCTCCTTCCTTCTTTCCTTCCTCTACTACTTTTCCTTCCTTCCTTCCTCCCTCCCTCCTCCATCCCTCCCTCATCTTTACTTTTTTTTTTTTTTTTTTTACAAATATCTGAAGGTGGTGAAAACAGTCCAACACATCGCCTTCCTTCTCTTTTCCTCACAACAACCCAGTGATGGGGCTTGGGCTGAGAGGGACTTTCATGCCTAAAGCGGGACTAGAACCCACAACCTCCTGGTGACTGGCCCAAGGTCACCCAGCTGGTTTTCATGTCTAAGGTGGGACTAGAACTCACCGTCTCCTGGTGATCTTGCCCAGGGTTGCCCTAGGTCAGGGGTAGGCAACCTCGGCTCTTTTATGACTCATGGACTTCAACTCCCAGAATTCCCGAGTCAGCATAGCTGACTCGGGAATTCTGGGAGTTGAAGTCCATGAGTCATAAAAGAACCGAGGTTGCCTACCCCAACCTAGGTTTTCATGCCTAACATAGTACTAGAACTCATCCTCCCCTGGCGATCAATTCAACGTCACCCACTGCTTTCATGCATAAAGCTGGACTAGAACTCACCACCTCCTGCTTTTTTAGCCTGGGGGCTTCCCCACCTGCAAACATTTCGGTCCGGTAACCCCTATCTTACCTCAGATAGCTAAAAGCAAAGGTCTCTGTCTGAAGGCCAGGCTGCCTATCAAGAGCTTGTTAATTTCTAATCTGGAGTTAACTACCCTGCTTGGGATGGGCGAAGCCAGTCCCACTTTGCCCAATCTGGGGTTATAATTTCTGGTCCCACCTCATTATTCAAGCAAAGAGACTGGTAATCCTCAACTTAAGATCATCCATTGGGCAATTGCTCCAAATTACACGCGCTGCAAAAAGCGAGTTACAGCCGGTCCTCTCATTGATGACCGTCACAGCATCCCCATAGTCACATGATCAAGATTCAAGCACACGGCACGTATTCATGACCACTGCAGCGTCTTGTGTGATGTTCGCCATTTACGACCTTCCGACAAGCAACGTCAAACCGAATGCGCTTAAAAAAAACCCCCAGGATTTACTTAAGCGACCGCAGGGGTTCGCTTCACGAACCTGGCCAAAGAGATTGCAAAACTGAACGCGACTCACCGAACAACTGCTTTGCTTAGCAACGGAAATTCTGGTCCCCGCTGCGGTCGTAAGTCGAGGACTTCCTGCCCATGCAAATAATACATGAGCAAATTCGATCCGAGGCATGTAAACCGAAACCCAAGGTGACGCATGTTAAGAAACCTGAGCTGAATGCTAAGTACGTTTGATGTTTGCATTTAATCAGCAGCAACAGTGGCGGCATTCAAAGCAGCCCCACCTTTTGGAGGTCAGGGAGAAATACTCCAAGATTAAGAAGCACATTATGTTCATTAGCAGCGGGGATATTTGCTCGGATCAAAGTAGCCACATCCTTCCCTAGGAAACTTAATGAGGAGAGACAAGGAAATGCAATGTTTGCCTCTCGTCCCAACTTCACATGGTGGCAGAAACAAAGATGGAAACCTTTAATCTTAGGGTTTTTTCCTTCCTCCCCCTTCCCTTCTCTATATGTACTCCAAAAAAGGGTCTAGGACAACTCTCCACGGCCAACTCACTGTGGCCAAGTCGCTGGACACAACTCTCCACGGCCAACTCACTGGGGCCAAGTCGCTGGATGCAACTCACGGCCAACTCACTGTGGCCAAGTCGCTGGACACAACTCTCCACGGCCAACTCACTGGGGCCAAGTCGCTGGATGCAACTCTCCACGGCCAACTCACTGGGGCCAAGTCGCTGGATGCAACTCTCCACGGCCAACTCACTGGGGCCAAGTCGCTGGATGCAACTCTCCACGGCCAACTCACTGGGGCCAAGTCGCTGGATGCAACTCTCCACGGCCAACTCACTGGGGCCAAGTCGCTGACGCAAGTCTCCACGGCCAACTCACTGTGGCCAAGTCGCTGGACACAACTCTCCACGGCCAACTCACTGGGGCCAAGTCGCTGGATGCAACTCTCCACGGCCAACTCACTGGGGCCAAGTCGCTGACGCAAGTCTCCACGGCCAACTCACTGGGGCTAAGTCGCTGGATGCAACTCTCCACGGCCAACTCACTGGGGCTAAGTCGCTGACGCAAGTCTCCACGGCCAACTCACTGTGGCCAAGTCGCTGGGCACAACTCTCCACGGCCAACTCACTGGGGCCAAGTCGCTGGATGCAACTCTCCACGGCCAACTCACTGGGGCCAAGTCGCTGACGCAAGTCTCCACGGCCAACTCACTGGGGCCAAGTCGCTGGATGCAACTCTCCACGGCCAACTCACTGGGGCTAAGTCGCTGACGCAAGTCTCCACGGCCAACTCACTGTGGCCAAGTCGCTGGACACAACTCTCCACGGCCAACTCACTGGGGCCAAGTCGCTGGATGCAACTCTCCACGGCCAACTCACTGGGGCCAAGTCGCTGACGCAAGTCTCCACGGCCAACTCACTGGGGCCAAGTCGCTGGACACAACTCTCCACGGCCAACTCACTGGGGCCAAGTCGCTGGATGCAACTCTCCACGGCCAACTCACTGGGGCCAAGTCGCTGGACACAACTCTCCACGGCCAACTCACTGGGGCTAAGTCGCTGACGCAAGTCTCCACAGCCAACTCACTGGGGCCAAGTCGCTGGATGCAACTCTCCATGGCCAACTCACTGGGGCTAAGTCGCTGACGCAAGTCTCCACGGCCAACTCACTGGGGCCAAGTCGCTGGATGCAACTCTCCACGGCCAACTCACTGGGGCTAAGTCGCTGACGCAACTCTCCACGGCCAACTCACTGGGGCCAAGTCGCTGGATGCAACTCTCCATGGCCAACTCACTGGGGCTAAGTCGCTGACGCAACTCTCCACGGCCAACTCACTGGGGCCAAGTCGCTGGATGCAACTCTCCACGGCCAACTCACTGGGGCTAAGTCGCTGACGCAAGTCTCCACGGCCAACTCACTGGGGCCAAGTCGCTGGATGCAACTCTCCATGGCCAACTCACTGGGGCTAAGTCGCTGACGCAACTCTCCACGGCCAACTCACTGGGGCCAAGTCGCTGGATGCAACTCTCCACGGCCAACTCACTGGGGCTAAGTCGCTGACGCAAGTCTCCACGGCCAACTCACTGGGGCCAAGTCGCTGGATGCAACTCTCCATGGCCAACTCACTGGGGCCAAGTCGCTGGATGCAACTCTCCACGGCCAACAGGCCGCGGGACAACTTTGCTGCAAGACAACAGTCACACTAATATCAAAGAAATGGTGGGGTAGAATCGTTTCAAAAAGGATGCCAAAGGAGAGACAGAATGAAATGTGAATGGCAAAAATTAAAATATTTTTAAAATTATTTTAAATGCTTAAATTGGACCACTGAATTGTTCTGTAGCGAGGCGTCCCATGGCGACTTGGCTGCGCTGAGTTGGCCACGCCGAGTTGGCTGAGGCTGCAAAAGGGCCAGGGGTCCTTCAAACGACCTTGCCTTCTTGCCAGATATTTTTCAAACTTCGGGGTTAGCCTGCTGGCCCCAGGATCGCCTTGTGGTCTCCCGTCCAAATACGAATCGGATGTGACTCGGTTGTTTCCAAAATCAAATACAGGTAATCCTCCCCTTACAACAGTTCATTTAGTGACTGTTCAAAGTTACAGCGGCACTGAGAAAAGGGACTTAGTATCGTTTTTTTCACACTTACGACCGTTGCAGCATCCCCATGGTCATGTGATCAAAATTCAGAGGCTTGGCAACTGACTCATATTTATGACAGTCGCAGTGTCCCTGGGTCAGGTGATCCCCTTTTGTGACCTTCTGACAAGCAAAGTCAATGGGGAAGGCAGATTCACTTAACAACCGTGTTTACTAACTTAACAATTGCAGTGATTCGCTTAACAACTGTGGCAAGAGAGGTCGTAAAATGGGTTAAAAACTCAACTTGTCTGTCTTGCTTAGCAGCAGAAATCCGGGGCTCAATTGTGCTTGTAAGTCAAGGACTAGCTGTCTATCACCTTCACCTCTCCTGTGGCCTTTTAAGGTAATCTCAACCACAAAGATGGCTCCTTTCCTAGAAATGATCTTTTAGCAGTGGTAGAAGGCATGTATTCGGATCCTCCTGGCAAAAAGCCGGTGCTTGGAGAACCCTGAATTCTTTTCTCCCACCCACCCCCAGGTCTGGTGAGCAGGTAAAAAGGCTGTCCCCCCCCCCGCCTTTAGGAACTGCACTAGGACAGGGGTAGGCCACCTTGGCTCTTTTATGACTCGTGGACTTCAACTCCCAGAATTCCTGAGCCAGCCACGCTGAGGAGAAATGGAGAGATTTCCAAGCTGAGCCATGCCGGCTCAGGAATTCTGGGAGTTGAAGTCCACAAGTCATAAAAGGGCCAAGGTTGCCTACCCCTGAGTTAGGAAGACAGCTTGTTTGAAGACCCTTGCCCTAGACCAGGAGTAGGCCACGTTGGTCCTTTTATGACTCGTGGACTTCAACTCCCAGAATTCCTGAGCCAGCCATGCTGAGGAGAAGGGGAGAGGTTTCCAAGCTGAGCCATGCCGCCTCAGGAATTCTGGGAGTTGAAGTCCACAAGTCATGAAGAGAGCCAAGGTTGCCTGGCCCTGCACTAGGAGGAAAGCCTATGGAGATTCTCAGTCATCCAGATCATGGTTGTCCCAAAGGTGCTTTTTTTTTCAAAAGGCAACTGGACTTTCTTGATGTTTTTTTCTTTTCTTTTCTTGGAAAAACCTCTCGCTTCTCATCCAAGAAGCTTCTTTAGTTCTTCTTGGATGAGAAGAGAAGCATTTTCAAAGAAAAGTAAAAAACGAGGAAGTCCAGTTGCCTTTTTGGGAAAGAAAAAAAAAAAAGCACCTTTGCACAAAGGAATTGCAAACAGGAGAACATCTGATGTCTGTTCAAGGTCACCTTGTGTGTGTGTGGGTGTCCAGGCAAACCTCACAGGCCTTGGGAAGGTCACGCTGGGCCCCACGTAGGCTGCAGAAACGAGCTATTCCCAAAGAAATCGATCCCATGCGGTCCGGCGAAGTCTGCCGGCTCCGTGATTGTGCATCTGCCCTCTTCTCTTTGTTTAAAAGCTCCTGGGTTGTTTACAAGCCGAAAAGATTACAAATCTTTGGGGAGAGGCCTGACTTTTACACCCTGCTGTACTGATGGATGCAATTACCCAGCCGAGCAATTAATAAGACCTGGATAATACAGTGTACCGTTAGGGAGGGCTTTAAAAAAATGGGACAATGCAGAGTGGATAGTTTTTATGCTCTGTACATTGTATTGTTTTGAAAATCCAGCTGCTCCTTTTCTCCCCTGTAATGCGGTTTATTTTAACATTTTACTTCAAGGATTAAGAGTGTCTGCTAGCAGAGGCTCAGTTGGGAAGAAAGAGGGGGAAGGAAAGTTGTACCCCATAGTTTTAGAACAGTGGTTCTCAACCTTGGGGTCGCACGACCATTTCGCGGGGGTCGCCGGGCACCGCCGGCCGCCATTTTGTTTTTTTATTTTTATTTATTTTTAATTTTTTTTTTAATTTTTAAAAAATTTTTTGGCGCGCGCACACCGCGCACACTCAGATCCGCCCGTCGCGCTGAAAAAAAAAATAAAAAAAAATAAAAAAAATTTAAAAAAATAAAATAAAAAAAACAAAATGGTGGCCCGCGACGGGCGGATGCGCACATGTGTGGCGCGTGCGATGGGCCGATCTGCGCATGCGTGGATCTGCCCGTCGCAGCCGCCATTTTGTTTTTGTCGGGGTCGCGGCACGCATGGGCGGGGCAAGTGGGGTCTCAACCTGAGAAAGGTTGAGAACCACTGTTTTAGAAGAAGAAATCGTGCTTTTAAAGAACAACCTCTAAGATGCATAACCAGAGAGGCAGAATCCGGCTGAAATATATGGGCTTAACAGAGCAAAGTACGTCCTCGCTGTAAGCTGCTGGGAAGGGAAGGAGGGAGGGAGGGAGAGAAGGGAGAGGAGAAAGAAAGAAAGAAAGAAAGAAAGAAAGAAAGAAAGAAAGAAAGAAAGAAAGAAAGAAAGAAAGAAAGAAAGAAAGAAAGAAAGAAAGAAAGAAAGAAAGAAAGAAAGAAAGAAAGAAAGAAAGAAAGAAAGAAAGAAAGGGGAGGGAAAGAGAAAGAAAGAAAAAAGAAAGGGAAAGAGAGAAAAAAGAAAGAAAGAAAGAAGAGGGAGGGAGAGAAAGAAAGAAAGAAAGAAAGAAAAGGAGAAAGAAAAAGATTAGATAGATAGATAGATAGATAGATAGATAGATAGATAGATAGATAGATAGATAGATAGATAGATAGAAAGAAAGAACAGGGAGGGAAAGAGAAAGAAAGAAGAAAGAAAGAAAGAAAGAAAGAAAGAAGAGGGAGGGAGGGAGGGGAGAGGTGAAAGAAAGAAAAAATAAAGAAAGAGGAGGGAGGGAGAGAGAGAGAAAGAAAAAGAAAAAAGAAAGAAAGGAGAAAGAAAAAGATTAGATAGATAGATGATAGAAAGAAAGAAGAGGGAGGGAAAGAGAAAGAAAGAAAAAAGAAAGAAAGAAGAGGGAAAGAGAAAGAAAAAGAAAGAGGAGGGAGGGAGAGAAAGAGAAAGAAAGAAAGAAAGAAAGAAAGAGAGAAAGAAAAAGATAGTAGATAGATAGATAGATAGATAGATAGAAAGAAAGAAAGAAAGAAAGAAAGAAAGAAAGAAAGAAAGAAAGAAAGAAAGAAAGAAAGAAAGAACAAAGGGAGAAGTTATGAATAAAACTACCCTCATTTTGCAAAGCTGGGCTAAACCGAGACTGCAATCTTTTTCCAATAACAGGATGCAAATGGCTCTCCCGAAGACAAATAGCTTGATTGACACGCTTGGGAAAGCAAAGAGGAAGAAAAAGAGATTCAGGAAGATGTAAAATAAGAAAGGCAACTTCAAAGGGAGGTTAAAAAAAAACAAAACCACTCCGGTTAAAAAACATCACGAAACAGGTCTCTGCATCTGTCAGGACCCAGATGGCGGAAAAGCAGAAGGGGCCCAGTGATAAACAGGAGAAAACAGCAAATGCTCCCAATGGAAGGGGGAAAAGGAGGGAAAAAAAGAGAATTTCAGGAAATAAAAGCTGTCTTTAGGGGCCACAGGAAGGACAAAGCTAAGGATAGGCCATAAAACAGGTGACAGCCATACTAATTACCTGCTGCAAGATGACAGCAATATGTCACTTACATTTGCGTATTGACATATATGAGGGGAAGGGAGGGGGAGAGAGAGCGCGGGAGGGAGGAGGAGGGGAGGAAGGTAAAGAGAGAAAGGGAAGGAGAGAGGGAGGGGGAGAGAGAGACAGGAGAGGGAGAGTGGGGGAGAGAGAGAAAGTGAGGGGGAGGGAGGGAGAGGAGAGAGAAAGAGAGGGAAGGAGAGAGAGGGAGGGAGGGAGAGGGAGGGGGCATAGTGAGGGACAGACTTCAAGGTTAAATTTGAACTTCAAGGAGAGACAGACAGAGGGAGGGAGGGGAAGGGAGGGGGAGAGAGAGGGAGGGGGGAAAGGAGGATGGTAAAGAGAGAAAGGGAAGGAGAGAGGGAGAGGAGAGAGAGACAGGAGAGGGAGAGTGGGGGAGAGAGAGAAAGTGAGGGGGAGGGAGGGAGAGGAGAGAGAAAGAGAGGGAAGGAGAGAGAGTGAGGGAGGGAGAGGGAGGGGGCATAGTGAGGGACAGACTTCAAGGTTAAATTTGAACTTCAAGGAGAGAGACAGACAGAGGGAGGGAGGGGAAGGGAGGGGGAGAGAGAGGGAGGGGGGAGGGGAGGATGGTAAAGAGAGAAAGGGAAGGAGAGAGGGAGAGGGAGAGAGAGACAGGAGAGGGAGAGTGGGGGAGAGAGAGAAAGTGAGGGGGAGGGAGGGAGAGGAGAGAGAAAGAGAGGGAAGGAGAGAGAGCGAGGGAGGGAGAGGGAGGGGGCATAGTGAGGGACAGACTTCAAGGTTAAATTTGAACTTCAAGGAGAGAGAGAGAGACAGGGAGGGAAGGAAGGTAAAGAGAGAAGGGGAAGGAGAGAGGGAGGGGGAAAGAGAGACAGGAGGGAGGGAGAGGGAGAGTGGGGGAGAGAAAGTGAGAGGAGGAGGGAGGGAGAGGGAGAGTGGGGGACAGACTTTAAGGTTAAATTTGAATTTTAAGGAGAAAGAGAGAGGGGGGAGGGGAGAGAGAGGGAGCGGAGAAAGAGGGGGAGGGAGGTAAAGAGAGAGAGGGAGGGGGAAAGAGAGAGAGAGACAGGAGGGATGGAGAGAGGGAGAGTGTGGGAGAGAGAAAGTGAGAGGGGGAGGGAGGGAGAGAAGAGAAAGAGGGAAGAAGGAAAAAGATAGAGAGGAGGGATGGACAGAGAGAGAGTGAGGGAGAGAGAAAGTGAGAGAGGGGGAGGGAGGGAGGGAGAGAAGAAAGAGAAAGAGGGAAGGAGAGGGAAAGAGAGAGAGACAGGAGGGATGGAGAGAGGGAGAGTGGGGGAGAGAGAAAGTGAGAGAGGGGGAGGGAGGGAGAGAAGAAAGAGAAAGAGGGAAGGAGAGAGAGAGAGAGAGAGAGAGAGAGAGAGAGAGAGAGAGAGAGAGAGAGAGAGAGAGAGAGAGAGAGAGAGAGGACAGAGGGAGAAGGAACTGTTTTGCCAAAATCACACCTGCTTTGTTTAGCATCCTATTTATCTGAAAGGAAGACCCAGCCTAACCTTTCTCTGCCATCTGGAAAATCAACACAGAAAATCTTCCTTTATTCTGGTTTGTTTGTTTTTCCCTTCTTCTTTTTTTCTTCCTTCCTTCCCAGCTAGCTAAACCTATAATAAGTAACCTGGAGATCTGAAAGGTAAAGAGCAGATTTTTAGTTCTCCTTTCAGATAAACAGAGGATTTGACAAGCTGAGCCTTAAAAGCTGCGGAGTGGGAAGCAGAGGCATGTTCCCCCCCCCCACCCCGCCCCGCCCGCAACACAAAAGCCTCTTGTGGTCCTTTAAAAGGAGAGCAGATGGATAATAAATACTTGGTTGGCAGGTGCCCCTAAACGCACACATCTTTTGTCGACGCCCGTTCCACAAAAATCAGAAAGTCCTTTGGCTTTGTTCCTCGACAAATTCTAATCTCTGCAAAGGATCTCTGGTTTCTCCCCATTCAGTCCATCTCCAGTATAATATTTTTCCACTCAGGCAGACCTATTCCCACCCCGTGCTGTTCTCTTTAGGGCCAGCAACCTTATGCAAACTACAAGGCAGGGGATAAAACATACTGATCAATAATAAACAGAAGAAAAATAAAATGAAACAGTCCTGATTTTCTTTTACAGATACAGTGCATCCCCAGGGGCATTGTTCCCCTTTATATTCAGGTCTCCAAATGCCTCAAATCGCTTTGTCTTGCATTCTCTCACTTTAATTTTTTTTTTTTTTGCCCCCCTCAGATTGCTTTCATTCAGAATTTTGCAAAAATTTCTCCCCAAACTCTCTCTGGTCCTTCATAGCACTATCCGCTTTCAAGAAGTGAGATGGTATCAATTCATACACAAAAGACATTTCATTTGTATTTAAACCTACACCTCTCACTTTCCTGCATGGATTGATCAACAGAACAGGATCGGACCACCTTCGTTCAGATATACCGGTAGTAGAAGATTTTTCCTTTTTGACTTTAGTTTCCCAAACACACAGCATTTTTTTTCCTCCCTTCCTTTTCCTTCCCTCCATTTTCCTTCCTTCCTTCTTCCCTCTTTCGCTCTCCTTCCTTCCTTCCTTTCTCCTTTCCTCCCTCCCTCTCCTGCTCTCCTTCCTTCCTCTCTCCTTTCCTCCCTCCCTTCCTGTTTTCCTTCCTCCTTTCCTTCCTCTCTCCTTTCCTCCCTCCCTCCGTTTTCCTTCCTCCCTTCCTTCCTCTCCTTTCCTCCCTCCCTTCCTGTTTTCCTTCCTCCCTTCCTTCTCCTTCCCATCTCCTGTCCTCCCTCTCCTGCTCTTCCTTCCTTCCTCTCTCCTTTTCTCCCTCCCTCTCCTGCTCTTCCTTCCTTCCTCTCTCCTTTTCTCCCTCCCTCTCCTGCTCTTCCTTCCTTCCTTCCTCTCTTCTCCCTCCCTCTCCTGCTCTTCCTTCCTTCCTCTCTCCTTTTCTCCCTCCCTCTCCTGCTCTTCCTTCCTTCCTCTCCTTTTCTCCCTCCTTCTCCTGCTCTTCCTCCCTCCCTCCCTCTTCCTCCCTTCCTTCTCCTTCCATCTCCTTTCCTCCCTCCCTCCTGTTTTCCTTCCTTCCTCTCGCCTTTCCTCCCTCCCTCTCCTGATGTTCCTCCCTCCCTCCCTGTTTTCCTCCCTCCCTCTCCTGCTGTTCCTCCCTCCCTCCCTGTTTTCCTCCCTCCCTCTCCCTCCCTTCTCCTTCCTCCGGTTTCCTCCCTCCCTCCCCTCCTCTTCTCCTTCCTTCCCTATTTAATTATTCTCCCCATGTAGTCCCCCCCTCCCCTCCCAACTCCCAATCTTCCATACACCAAGGTCATCACAAAATAGGCCTGCGGACCTTGATCTCTATAGGACCTCATGCCTTGGATCAATCGAAGCTTTCACACGGCCCTTGTAGTAAGCTAGAGAAGATCTAGGCTAGATTATCAATGTTACATGCAGCCCTATCACATGCAGCATCCTTTGCCAATAATAATAATAAAAAAACAATCCTGGACAGTTGGGCTACCTTTTCGCCCACAAATATAACCAACACCCAGTTTTATCCCAACCATGCTCACACTACACCGTGCTAGGATCGCTAAGTAAAAATTACCTTGCAAGCCAATATACAGTTTCCTTTATCATGCCCCATTCAGAGGTACATGCAGTGTATCCACGCTACTATAAAACAGATAATTAAAAATCAGCTTTTTTTGGGGGGGGAAGAAATCCCATAGCATTTGTCATATTCTCTACAGATACCCCACCAGATAGAAATTTATCTCGTCTTGTCCACATTCTAATCTTACTCAAAAAATATAGAAGCCGTTGAGAGTCAATGAGGGACTGGGGACAGCGAGATGGGCGGCATATAAATTTGACAAATAAACACAGATTATTCCCCAGAATACAGATCTTCTGACTTATTTTTTTTGGCCCAACCGTGTCTCTCTTAATGACCATCCCCGCAAAACATACATCAAGGCCCCCCAGTTTATATTCTCCTAGCTCCGCTGTCTTTTCACTGGCTGAAAATCTCACAGCCTGCCCTCTTGACTCACGCCTCCCCCCATCTGGCAATCAATATCGAATTATTGTGGTCTGCCACAGCCAACCTTTTAAAAACAAAAATCCCATCCAAATGCTATTTAAAAATGATCCACTATTTATTTATCCAATTTATAGGCTGCCTGTCTCACTGTCCCCGGACATCGTTC
Source organism: Bothrops alternatus (assembly GCA_034064705.1). Taxonomy (NCBI): domain Eukaryota; kingdom Metazoa; phylum Chordata; class Lepidosauria; order Squamata; family Viperidae; genus Bothrops; species Bothrops alternatus. The sequence goes on from JARGCV010000212.1 coordinate 1,083,612, forward strand.
GTTTATTTCTATCTGGTGGTGGTGGTGGGGTCTGTAGAGAAAATAATAAACACTACGAAATCTCATGCTTCCCCCACCCCAAAAAAGCTGATTTCTAATTATCTGTTTTATAGCAGCATGCATCCTGCCACTGTTGGGAAACTATCCGAATTCTGCCATTTAAAAATGATCCAAATCCTATCAAACCACTATTGGTAAGCTATCTAGATCCTCTCCAGTTGCGATTTAAAGAACGATCCAAATCCTATCCGACCACTAGTTAAAAACGATCCAAATGTAATGAATAACTAGATAGAATACGCTCCAAAATATTGATTTCTTTAATCCACCAAGAATTAAGAAAAAAAATAGCCTAGCGTTTAATAATCATAACAGGTAGAGGAGTCCATAGGTGGATAAAAAAAAAAAAACCAACTCCAGTCTAAAGATCTGGCTGGCTGTGCGATGATCCACAGTAATAAAAAAAAATATTTTATTATTTATTTACTATTTATTATTTATTGTATTTAGATAATTGATACGGCCGCCCACTCAAGTGACTCTGGGTGGATTAAAAAAAAAAAAGCCAAATCCAGTCTAAAGATCTGGCTGGCTGTGCGACGATCCACAATAATGAAATTTCATTTTATTATTTATTTACTATTTCTTTTATTTAGAGAATTGATACGGCCGCCCACTCACACTCAAGTGATTCTGGGTGGGTAAATAAATTTAAAAAAAAAAAAGCCAAATCCAGTCTAAAGATCTGTCTGGCTGGGCGATGAACCACAACAATAAAATTTTATTTTATTTTATTTTATTTTAGAGAATTGATATGGCCGCCCATTCCCTTGCAAGTGACTCCAGGCGGCTAAATCATCAAATCAGATTTTTTAAAAAAAATAAAATAAAATAAATCCAAGCTTGGCAAATGGGGCGGAATTCAAAATGCCCCAATTCTATGCAGAGAAGGGGAGGATGGGGAGGGGAGGGAAAAGAGGGTCGCCCCCCCCCAAAAAAGGACCCTCTTTGACGCCGAAAAGGACCCTCTTCGCGCAGGCGTTGCTCTCACCTCCGCGGTGGGAGATGTGCCGGCACCGGAACCGGTGGCGCTTGCGCCGGTGAAGCAAGCCGGGGAATTTCAGCAGGAGAGCCGAGGTGAGGAGATAGCCGCCCAGCGTGGAGAGGAGGTAGAAAACGGTCGACATGGCCGCGCCGTCATCCGAGAGCCAGAGCGACCCCAACACACAACCGGCCGGCGCGCCACTCCCGGCCCTTCTGAGCCGGCAGCCCGAGGAGACTCGCCACCACGCGCCGCCCCGCCCACTCCGACCGCCGCTGTTACCAATCGCGGCGGGGCAGGAGGGAAGCGCGAGCGCACCCGCGCACCCGATTGGCCGGGGAAGGGACGTTAGGGAGAGGGGTGGGGGTTGTATAGGTGGGCGCGGCCTGCAGTCAAAAAGAAAGAAAGCGGAGACCCAGAGACAGCGAGAAAAAGAGAGAGAGGGGCGTGTCCACTCAGGGGATGAGGTCAGAGCGGAAGTAACGGTTGCTGAGCGACGGACGCGATGGGAGACTTTGGGGGGTTGGGGGGGGTTTGGTGTTTCTCCCAACATTAAAAATGCCTGGCTGTCTTTATGATCGTTGGTGTTTATTGTTATTCATTCCAGGGGGGAATGGTGGAAATCTGGCCCGGGGGGAGGGGGGGAGGCAATGCATGAACTCAGAAAGAATATTAAATTGTGTTATTATCTGTAGGGGAACAGAGGGATAGAATCAAGATGACGTGAAGTGTTGATAGCACTTTACAAGGTCTTGGTAAGGCCACACTTGCAATGCGGCATCCAGTTTTGGTCACCACGATGTAAAAAAGATGCTGGGACTGTAGAAAGAGGGCAGAGAAGAGCAACAAAGATGATCAGGGGACTGGAGGCTAAAACATATAAGGAACGGCTGCTGGAATTGGGTCTGTCTAGTTTAACGAAGAGAAGGACGAGGGGGGACAGGATAGCAGCCTTCCAGTATCTCAGGGGCTGCCCCAAAGAAGAGGGAGTCAAGCTGTTCTCCAAAGCGCCTGAAGGCAGGACAAGAAGCAACGGATGGAAACTGTTCAAGGAGAGAACCAACTTAGAACTAAGGAGAAACTTCCTGACAGTGAGAACAATTAATCAGTGGAACAACCTGCCTCCAGAAACGGTAAATGCTCCAACACTGGAAGTTTTTAAGAAAAGACTGGACAGCCATTTGTCTGAAATGGTATAGGGTTTCCTGCCTGAGCAGGGGATTGGACTAGATGATCTCCAAGGTTCCTTCCAACTTTACTATTATTATTATTATTATTATTATTATTATTAACACAAGCTATGGAAGGGGTTCCCTTTCCAACTGGGAAATGGTGGCTTAAGAAGGTGGCTGTCCTAATGCTCTCAACAAGTCCTTTGGTCTGAGGAGGAGGAAGAGGAGGAGGAGATAACAAAATAAAAGACCTGCAGATATAAATAGAATGACTGTGGCAAAAGAAAGCGAAAGTAGTCCTAATAATCACAACACAACAACAACAGAATAGAAGAGGAAAAGTGGAGAAGGTAACAAAGTACAAAGACCTGCAGATAGAATGACTGGCAAAGGAAAGCAAAGGTAGCCCCAATAATCACAGGCACTTTGGATGTGATCCCAAAACTGGAGCATCACTTGAACACCATTAGTCGATTGCAAAAGACAGCATTGCTTGGAACACCTTCTATCCTGCAACCATAACTTTTAACACCATCAAAGAACAACATCTGCCTATCCCAAGTCGTTAGGAAGCATTCAAGATAAAAATGGATTAAAAATGGATAAAAATGCCAAATCCACTTTAAGCATCCAGCTGACTGCACGATGAACCATAATGTTTCTAATTGTAGACTTTTATTGTTTACTTTATGATTTGGTGATGTGGGATAACTTGTCTTTAGAAGTTGTGGGTGCTCCATCACTGGAGGCTTTTAAGAACAGATTGGACAGCCATTTGAAATGGTATAGGGCAGGGGTAGGCAGGGGTAGGCAATCTTGGCTCTTTTATGACTCGTGGGCCAACTCCCAGAATTCCTGAGCCAGCCACGAGTTATAAAAGAGCCAAAGTTGCCTATCCCTGGTATAGGGTCTCTTGGGTTGGACTAGAAGACCTCCAAACTCCCTTCCAACTCTCCTATTCTGTATTTTCATTGTACACCTTGCAGAAACATGCTTTGTGAGAAGGGTGGCATATAAATGCGATAAATAAAAACTGAAGAAAAAAAATAGCACACTTAATTCTCCAGCTGCAACCAAAGACGCTTTACAGATTTTCGGGCAACTTTATCCCACCAAGGTCAAAATGTCTGGTCTGGTAGGAAATGTGCCACAATGTGATCTATATTATTAATCTCTTGGTTAAGGGTTAGGTTTAGTTGTCTTCACAATCATGTTTCAGAGCACAGGTAACCTCAAGTTACAACCATATTGGAACCTGCCCATTATAGTTGTAACTTCTGATGCAGCGGTTCTCAACCTATGGGTCGCGACCCCATTTCGGGTCGAACGATCGTTTCGCGGGTGTTGCCGGACACCACGGTCCGCCATTTTGTTTTTTGTTTTTTTTGTTTTTTTTGTCGTGCGCACGGCGCGCATGTGCGGTTCGGGCCGTCGCGGTCCGCCATTTTGTTTTTTTTTTTTTGTTTTTTTTTCATCGCACGCGCGCTGTGCATGCGCGGTTCGGGCCGTTGCGCGCGCGCTGCGCATGCGCGGATCGGCCCGTCGCGGTCCGCCTTTTTTTTTTTATTATTATTTTTTTTTATTTTTTTTTTCATCGCACGCGCGCTGTGCATGCGCGGTTCGGGCCATCGCGAGCGCGCCACGCATGCGCGGATCGGCCCGTCGCGGTCCGCCTTTTTTTTTAATTATTATTATTTTTGATTTTTTTTTTCATAGCATGCGGAAAAAAAAATGGCGGACTGCGACGGATCGATCCCGCATGCGCGGCGCGTGCACGACGGGCCGAACTGCGCATGCGCAGATCGGCCCATTGCGCGCACGTGCGCACGCACCCGGGTCAGGGTCACGGCGCGCATGGGCGGCGCAAGTGGGGTCTCAACCTGAAAAAGGTTGAGAACCACTGTTCTGATGGGTCTTAAAAGCGTCTTGTGAATGACCTGATTTTACAACCCACTTTGTAGCAGTCCTTAAGCAAATGGCATTGTCATAAACCATTGCAGTCGTTAAGCAAATGCTACGGTCACTAAGAGAACCAATGGTTTGCTTTGGGCACAGTTTTACCAAACTGGAAAAAAATATGCCAGGGATTGGCAAAACCACTCTACTAGGTGTGACTGGGATACTATATACAGCCATAAATGCAGCCTGCTTACCAAGCACCCAAATTTCAGTCATGTGATCACTGGTGAGGTGGGAGGCCTGACCTTTGGCATGTCAAATCCAAGTCATAAGCCTCCCCAGGTAGGTCCAACGAAATTTCAAACTGTTTGAAAGTTGTAAGTCAAAGAGATTTTGCAGTTACCACAATAACCCATTTTTGCACAATTATGTCAGTTTCACCACCTGGATTGTCTGAACTAAATTGGGTTGCCTGCCTTTATGCTGAAATCCTAAAGGGAAAAAATCGCTGAACATTTCTCTGAATAAAATCTGTGCTCCAAAAAAGCTGGCGCAGCGGTGGAAGGAATGGCTATATTGAAAAGTTTCAGTTATACACGAAGACAGCCATTTCTTGATTAAAATGAGGTCTTTCCCACATCTTCCACTGCAGGGCAAATTCAGGACACAACTGCAGCTGTATCCATGTACAGAGGCTGTTTATGTATTTATCAAATTTATATAACTGCCTATCTCATGCAGATTGATTTGCAATCATTTACAATCAGCTTGAAGTTACAACAGCATTGAAAAAAGTGATTTAGCGCTGTTTTTCACACGACCGTTGCAGCAACCCTATGTCATGTGATCAAAATTTGGGAGCTTAGCAACCGGTATGTATTTGTGATGGTTCCAATATCTTTGCGATCTGATAAGCAAAGTCACTGGGGAAGCCAGATTCATTTAACAACTGTGTGACAAACTTAGCAACAGTGATCCACTTAACAATTGTGGCACAAAGTCATAAAATGGGGTAAAACTCACTTCACAAAACCATCCTGCTTAGCAATCCAAATTTTCAGCTGAATTTTTGTCATAAGTTGAGAATAATAACGATAATTATGATGATGATAATAATAATAATAAAGTTGGAAGGGACCTTGGAGGTCATCTAGTCCAACCCACTGCTCAGGCAGGAAATCCTATACCATTTCAGACAAATGGCTGTCCAGTCTCTTCTTAAAAACTTCCAGTGTTGGAGCACTCACAACTTCTGGAGGCAGGTTGTTTCACTGGTTAATTGTTCTCACTGTCAGGAAATTTCTCCTTAGTTCTTAGACTACCTGTATATGACTCTGGGCAGCTTATCAACAATTAAACCACGGTACAGTACAAAAACTATAAAAAAAGGAAAAATACAGCAATTTAAGAATAAATATATATATATAAAAGCATATTAAAAACATCATAAATACCTAAAACTCACAGCCCACAATCCTGTTCATCAATTCCTATAGCTCTTGAAACAATGGCGCACTTACTTTCATATTCAGCTTTGTGCCTGTGTATTTATGTACATTTAACATGCTCATTTTTGCCTTGTCCCTTGAATTAATTTCAGCCCGTCCAGAATGATTGTTTGCTTCACCTGTTGCCAAACCTGATTTTAATCTATTGCAAAAATGGCTAGCTTTGTTTTATTGAGTTAATCATCTGTTTCATGGAGATTTTTCTGAGTTTCGATTGCAATAAAACATTTAAGAGCGTGTCTGTTTCTTCAACATTCCCTACCCAGCTGTTTTCATGTACAACTCCCCTCTCTTCAAAACTGTCAGGTGTGATGAATAATAAAACATAGGACTTATTTACTGCACTAAAACCTTCATGTTTAATAACTCACAAATTTTCTTAAAAATTCAGCAACGCAGCACGATTCGTCCTTTCCCTCGTAATACGTATTGAGAAATCTTTTTTCCTTGTCCGCTAAGATATGGAACATAAGAACATAAGAAGAGCCATGCTGAATCAGGCCAAAGCCCATCGAGTCCAGCATTCTGTGTCACAGTGGCCCACCAATTGTACACGGGGATCTTGAGCAGAAAGAGAAGGCAAAACCCTCCCTTTCCCTTGACCCCCAACAAATGGTACCCAAGGGAATCCTGCCTGCCTCAACCAACATAGAGGCGGCACATGGACATCCGTTCTAATAGCCACCGATACACTTGGCATCCATGAATCTGTCTGACCCTGCCTTGAAGCTATCAAGGCTGACAGCTGTCACGACCTCTTCTGGAAGTGAATTCCATAAATCAACGACCCTCTGGGTGAAGAAATATTTCCCTTTATTTGTCCTCACTTTCTTAGCTATGAGCTTTAGGGAGTGCCCCCTTGTCCTGGTATTGCGTGATAGAGAAAAGAATTTTTCTCTATCCACCTTTTCTATCCCATGCATGATTTTATACACTTCGATCAAGTCACCCCTTAAACGCCGTCTTTCAAGGCTGAAGAGACCAAGGCGTTGCAATCTGGTTTCATAAGGGAGGCGCTCCATTTCCTTGATCATTCTTGTTGCCCTTTTTTGCACCTTTTCCAGTTCCATTATATCCTTCTTGAGGTGCGGTGACCAGAACTGTACACAGTACTCCAAGTGTGGTCTCACCATCGATTTGTACAGAGGCAATACAACACTTGCTGACTTATTTTCGATTCCCTTCCTAATCATGCCAAGCATGGAATTTGCTTTTTTTTACTGCTGCTGCGCATTGGGTTGACATCTTCATCGAGCTGTCCACCAAAACCCCAAGATCCCTGTTGGGGTATTCAGCATTTTGGCTGCATGTGGTAGGCACTCTCACACGATGGCTATATCGGGTCTAGAGTTGAAGGCATTGGGCTAGAAACAAGGAGACGGTGAGTTCAGGTCCCACCTTAGGCATGAAAGCCAATTAGGTGACTTTGGGCCAAACACTAAGAGGCTGTGAGTTCTAGTCCTGCCTTAGTCATGAAAGCTGGCTGGGGTGACTTTGGGCCAGTCCTTTCTCTGTCATCCCGCCCTGCCCCACAGGATTGTTGTGGTAGGGAAAAGGGAAGGCAGAGGGGGTATGAGATACGTTCGCTGCCTTGAGTTATTTATAAAAATAATAAAGGTGGGATTTAAAAAAAAAACTAACACCCCATCCAAGCTGCCCACCTAACTACAGAACAAATCTGCGTAAGACTTGACATCCATGGGTAAGTTTTAGAAACCTTTCCTTACCTGGTTCATCAAGGCCAACAATGCCAGAGCTTCTAATGTGCTGCCTAAATAAACATAAATTTTCGGCTCAATTGTGATAGTTGAGGACTATCAGTACATGAATCTGCCCGAGGGCTAAGAACTCCTTCTAAATCTTTTATATAATCCTTAACGTAGAATTGCAGAATGCCAAGTGGCACTTTTATTCAAGCAGGCTGCGAAATGCCTCTTGTTTTTATTTGGATTTTAATCCTTTCATGTTCTACAATGATTTTTTAATGTCAGGTCACTTATGGTTCCTTATCAACTTAAAAGAAGAAAAGAAGGATATTAGGAGACCAAGTTGCACTGAGTATCAGTTTCTCAACCTTGACCACTTGAGGACCTGCGGACTTCAACTCCCAGAATTCCCCAGCCAGCAAGTTTTGTTTGGAAATAAAAGTGGAACAGTTACGATGAACAATTGGAGGAAAAAATGCTTTATTATCATTTTTTTTTCTTCCTTCATTACGATCAACAGAGCTTGGCATGCCGAACCTTCGCTGCGCTGTACTGCTGACACATCCACAATTATAACATCACAAACAGGACTTGGCACTTAACATGTCATATCAATACCGAGACTTTTTTTTTTTTTTTTTGGCTGTATGGTGGCTCTAAAACCAGTGATTGCTGCAAGCACACCAGCTGAATGCAATCAAAATCCATTATTTCAGCTCTGGCTGGGACAAAGTATTATATTTTTTAAAAAATAATAATGATCATAGTAAACTCAAGAATTGCCGATCCAGTTCAGAGAGTTAAGGCTGCGGCCTGTTCGAAACGGGAACGTGGGGGAGATGGGCAAGCGTGCGTGTGCGCCCGCCACGTGCACAAATGCAGCTTCGTGTGCTAGCCTCCCTGCTCATGCGAGTGAAGCTTCGCGCATATGCGCAAGTGTCCTCTACTCACTAGCGCCACCTGCTTGCACATGGGGTGCTCCACACGCAAGCACACGCGCTCTCCGCTCATGGAAGTGGAGGGCGTGCGCGCCCACTGCTTCCACAAATGGAGCTGTGCGCACGCATGTGCGCCTGCCACTCACATGCCCCCCCCTACTCCTGCTGGGCCAGGACACCAAGCTAGAAAGTTTGGGGACTGCTGGTCTATTGTATCACGGCCTTGAGGATTCCACGAAGGATCTTGTAATTCATCAACTGCTGGTTCTCCTTCGGAGGGAAGCAGGCACCGCGTTCCGTCACGTAGGCGTAAGGGAAGCGAAGGACCCACAGCCCGTCGGGGGGCAGAGTTATCTCTTGCTTCTCTGGGTAAAATATAGGGCAAGGAGGCGGCCCTGGCTGCACCTAAGATAAGAAAGAAGCAGCTTTAATTTTTGGTTCCTTTTGCATAAAGCACATTACAGATTAGAGGTCAGCTGGGTAACTATGGGCCAATCAACAGGAGGTGGTGAGTTCTAGTCCCGCATCAGCCATGAAAGCTGACTGGGTGACTTTGGGCCAATCACCAGGAGACGGTGAGTTGTAGTCTCACCTTAGCCATGAAAGTCAGCTGGGTAACTATGGGCCAATCACCAGGAGACAGTGAGTTCTAGTCCCGCATTGGCCATGAAAGCTGCCTGGGTGACTTTGGGCCAATCACCAGGAGACGGTGAGTTGTAGTCTCACCTTAGCCATGAAAGTCAGCTGGGTAACTATGGGCCAATCACCAGGAGACAGTGAGTTCTAGTCCCGCATTGGCCATGAAAGCTGCCTGGGTGACTTTGGGCCAATCACCAGGAGACGGTGAGTTGTAGTCTCACCTTAGCCATGAAAGTCAGCTGAGTAACTATGGGCCAATCACCAGGAGACACTGAGTTCTAGTCCTGCCTTAGGCACAAAAGCCAAATGGGGGACCTTGGGCCAGTCCCTCTCAGCCCAAGCCACTTCACAAGCTTGTTTTGGGTAAAATAGAAGGCGTGTTAGATATGTTTGCCGCCTTCATTTATTTGCAGAAATAATAAAGACGGGATAACAACTCAATGCTCAATGGTTCTACATGTTCTTCTTACCTGGGGGGTCAGTATTATTTGCAGGGGAGCATCCGGGACCACCACAAAGAGCCTCATCAGCTGAGCATAGTGTGGCTTAAGTCCTCTCCCTGGGTTGGACGATAGGATGTAAAGCGGCATGTCGGAATTGAGGGCTTTGACGGCCGATTCCTTAGGCCCTCCACCCATCACTTTCATGATCTTCTCTGGTGCCGAGCACATGAACCTTCGGCCTCGGGCATCTTCGTATTCATAACCCACAAAAGCCCGAGCAACGTCGTCCCTCCGCCTTCCTCGGCCCATGACCACTGCACTCCGTTTTCCCGGGATAGCCTTGTTAGGGGCCGGCCAAGAATTGGTATCCAGGTCTCCATCTTCATCCGTCCGCGTGCGGATGACAATGTCCCAGGGCATTAAGTAGTTGGTGCCCAGGATGAAGCCTTGTTGATCCAAGCCGGCGTGGAAATTGTAGGCTTTGGCAGGGCCCAGCTTCACCAGAGACCAGCTGGAGAAAGTGGGGAGAAGACCCTTGGGGCAATTGGAGTGAAGCATCCCGGGCAGATATTCCACCGTGGAAGGCTGGCGATCCACCAAGCTTGCTCTCTTTTTCCCTTTCGCTTCGGACGCTGGCCCATGCGCTTCGGTGTTGTTGCCTCCACCCTGTGGGTCTGCAGGATAGGTCCCTAAGCTATCTGTGGATTGATCCAGACTGAGGGCCAAGCTGAGGCTGGTGCTGTCCCCCTGAGTTTGGGGTTCCTTCTCCTTCAGCTTCTCAGCTTCCCCTTCGGGGGGGCTGGGGGAGGCCTCGTTCTTGGCCGGGGCTGGATCAGGCGTACTGGGCTGAAACACGGGGAAGTTGATATGCTCCAGCTTCCCGCAACATTTCTCTTCCAGCAGCTGTAACGAGGGGGAAAAAGAGAGCGGTAGCATGAATGATGAAGTTTGAAGGAACACACACCCCCATAACCTGGCAGCCTTCAAACATATTAGGGCTGCACTCGCAGCCCACCTGGAAGGGCCATTCAAACTGCAATTAATGCAATTTGCTCTGAGCAGCCCCTAAGTGACTTTACTAATAAATTTAGGGAGAAAATAATGGTACAGGTAGTCCTTGACTTGATGGCTGCAGTTGGGACCAGAATTTATGTTGCTTAGCAAGGCAGTTGCTAAACGAGGCATGCCAATCACTAGGAGTCAGTGAGTTCTAGTCAGCTTAGGCACAAAAGTCAGTTGGATGAGTTTGGGCCAGTCACCAGGAGATGGTGAATTCTGGGCCTGCCTTAGGCATGAAAGCTAGATGGGTGACTCGGGGCTAATCACCAGGAAACGGTGAGTTCTAGTATCATCTTAGGCACAAAAGTCAGCTGGGTGACTTTGGGCCAATCACCAGGAGATGTGGAGTTCTAGTCCCATCTTAGGCACAAAAGCCAGCTGGGTGAGTTTGGGCCAGTCACCAGGAGATGGTGAGTTCTAATCCTGTCTTAGGTGTGAAAGCTAGATGGGTGACTCCAGGCCAATCACTAGGAGATGGTGAGTTCTAGTCCCGCATTAGGCACGCAAGTCAGCTGGGTGATTGTGGACCAATCACCGGGAGACAGTGAATTCTAGTCCTGCCAGCAGGGTGACTGTGGGCCAGGCCCTCTCTCCCAACCCACTTCACAGGATTATTGTTGTGGGGAAAATGAAGAAGTTGGGTTGGATAGATTCACCACTTTATTTATAAAAATAATAAAGGTGGGATCCAGATAAATAAATGAAACATAAAATAAAAATAAGGGTGTTGCTGGAGGGGGGAGGGTGCTTGGCAGGTTTAAAACCAACTCCGATAACAATCCAGATGGCTTATCTTGCTGTGTGAATGTGACCTTGGGTCTAGCAGGCCCTGTAAGACACAAGCCTTCTTATCCATTTCAAAACTGAAGAGCTGACAAGTGAGTTGTGGATCTCTCTTTTCTGGAGAGAAAGGGATTAAAGGGATTACCTGATAGAAATCATAATTTGCAGCTTTGATGTCAAAGGGATCGTCCCGGGGTGCTTGTTTTCTCCCGCAGTTGCAGGCACCGGTAGAACGGGCCCGGCTGTTATGATACAACACGGGCGGATTCCGATCCGGTTCCGTTTTTTCCCCTACACAGAAAAGTGGCAGGAAAGAGTCAAATGGCATCGTTTTAATTCCTTTGCAACGGTTCGGTTGGATGGTTTTGCTTCTTAGACACAACTGTTTACATTTTTGTGTGGCCAGGTGATGCATATCTTTTCCACACAAAACTGTCAACCTACCATGTTTTAGCAGCCACAAAACAACAACTGCAATATTCCAGCTTCGAGTTAGGTTACCGGGTCATTACCAGTCCATTTAAAAAAAAGAGAGAAAAAAGGAGAATCTCCTGGATGTGACATCAGCCCTTCTTATCCTTTACAAAAATGCTGTCACCTCATGATTAATCCGTCAGAGGGCTGATTACGGCATGATCTTTGATTATTGGATTATTAGAGAGCCAGTTTGGTCTAGGGCAGGGGTAGGCCACCTTGACTCTATTATGACTCGCGGACTTCAACTCCCAGAATTCCTGAGCCAGCCATGCTGAGAAGAAATGGAGAGGTTTCCATACTGAGCCATACCGGCTCAGGAATTCTGGGAGTTGAAGTCCATGAATCATAAAAGAGCCAAGGTTCCCTCCCCCCGGCCTATATCAGTAGTAGGCAACCTTGGCTCTTTTATGACTCGCGGACTTCAACTCCCAGAATTCCTGAGCCAGCCATGCTGAGGGGAAAGGGAGAGGTTTCCATGCTGAGCCATGCCGGCTCAGGAATTCTGGGAGTTGAAGTCCACGAGTCATGAAGGGGGCCATAGTTCCCCTATGCTGGCTCAGGAATTCTGGAAGTCCACGAGTCATAAAAGGGCCAAGGAACCCCCCGGCCTATATCAGTAGTAGGCAACCTTGGCTCTTTTATGAACTCGCGGACTTCAACTCCCAGAATTCCTGAGCCACCCATGCTGAGGAGAAATGGAGAGGTTTCCATGCTGAGCCATGCCGGCTCAGGAATTCTGGGAGTTGAAGTCCATGAATCATAAAAGAGCCAAGGTTCCCTCCCCCCGGCCTATATCAGTAGTAGGCAACCTTGGCTCTTTTATGACTCGTGGACTTCAACTCCCAGAATTCCTGAGCCAGCCATGCTGAGGAGAAATGGAGAGGTTTCCATGCTGAGCCATGCCGGCTCAGGAATTCTGGGAGTTGAAGTCCACGAGTCATAAAAGAGCCAAGGTTGCCTACCCTTGGTCTAGTGATTAAGGCACAAGGCTAGAAACCAGGAGACCGTGAGTTCTAGTCCTGGCTTAGGCACAAAAGCCAGCTGGCTGACTTTGGCCAATCACTAGGAAACACTGAGTTTTAGTCCCATCTTTTGCATAAAAACTTGTTCGGTGAGTAAATTACCAGGAGATGGAGAAGTCCTGCCTTAGCTATGAAAGCTGGCTGGGTGGCTTTGGGCCAGTCACCTGGAGACGGTGAGTTCTAGTCCCAGCTTAGGCATGAAAACCAGCTGGGTGACTTTGGCCCAATCACCAGGAGACATTGAGTTCTAGTACCGCCCTAGGCATGAAAAAGCCGGCTGGGTGGCTTTGAGCCAATCACCAGGAGACTGAGAGCTCTAGTTCTGCCTTAGGCATGAAAGCTGGAAGGGTGTCCTTGGGCCAATCACCAGGAAACGGAGAGTTCTAGTCCCACCTTAGGTATGAAAGCTGATTGGGTAATTTTGGGCCAATCACCTGGAGACGGTGAGTTCTAGTCCCGCCTTAGGCACGAAAGCCAGCTGGGTGACTTTGGGACAGTCACTCTCCCCCTCAGTTCAACCCGCCTCAAAGGGTTGTTGTTATTGTAGGAAAAATAGGAGGAGGAAGGAGTGTTAGGTATGTTCACCGCATTGAATTATTTATAAAAATAATAAAGGTGGGATAAAAAAAATCTAAAAGTATTTACTCTTTTTACATAAAGACATAATTACTGATATGTTATAAATCTCTGTACTTTAGGATTAATGGGCAATGAAATTTGGGACTAACAGAATCCCCTTTCCTATGAACTGTCTTTACATCAATATTATATTGTATTCTGAAGAACGAAGAGGACTAGAAACCTTAAAGGAAATGCAAAGCTGTGTTTTGTGCTTCGTGTGCTTTTGGAAAACCTGTTTTACCAACAAACTCCCCAACCCAGAAGGAAATCATATACACATGCATAGATACAGAACTGTAAATAAAATGCTGAGACTCTAGAAAGAGTGCAGAGAAGAGCAACAAAGATGATTAGAGTCTGGAGGCTAAAACATATAAGGAACGGTTGCTGGAATTGGGTCTGTCTGGTTTAATGAAGAGAAGGACGAGGGGGGACATGATAGCAGTGTTCTAGTATCTCAGGGGCTGCCACAAAGAAGAGGGAGCCAAGCTATTCTCCAAAGCCCCTGAAGGCAGGACAAGAAGCAACGGGTGGAAACTAACCAAAGAGAGAAGCAATCTGGAACTAAAGAGAAACTTCCTGACAGTTAGAACAATTAACCAGTGGAACAACCTGCCTCCAGAAGCTGTGAATGCTCCAACACTGGGGGGTTTTAAGAAAAGATTGGACAGCCATTTATCTGAAATATGGTTTCCTGCCTGAGCAGGGGGTTGGACCTTCCAACTCTGCTATGCTATGCTATGCTATGCTATGCTATGCTATGCTATGCTATGCTTATTATTCTATTCTATTCTATTCTATTCTATTCTATTCTATTCTATTCTATTCTATTCTATTCTATTCTATTCTATTCTATTCTATTCTATTCTATTCTATTCTCAGATATTTGCTTCTAAGAACTGAGAAGACCACAATGTCCTTTGATGGGGTTTTTTTTTTTACTTCAAAAGGTCCTGAACTCACCTGATTTGGGCAGCAAATGAAATTTATGCATGCAGTGCTGGTCCGTCAGACTCCGCTCTTCACACAACTGGTGCCCATTGCTCCAAAATTTGTAGCAGTCTTCGTGCAACTGCAGGGCATACTTGTGGAAGGCCGGACCCCGGGCGTGTTGGCTGTAGACCCTCAAGGCCTGGGCCAGCTGGCTCTTGTGGATGGTCATGGTGTAGTTATGGGGCAGGTTGGACTGGTAGGCACTATGAGCCATGGGAAGGGCTTTCTGACAGCGGTTTTCGGAAAACTTGGTGTCAATGTCCAAGTAGCCCTCCAGGACTTTGATGCTGCCCATGATCTTGGAGGTCAGCTCTCCACCGGGCGAGGATTCATTCTCCTTCCCTTCAATCGCCACCTCGTAAAGCTTCAGGGCTGTGGTGACCCACTTCTGGTAGGTGGGCAGCTCAAAGTGGGAAGGTTGGGGGTTCCTCCCCACGCTGTCGTCAAATCCTTTTTTGCAAAGGACGAGCTCCACATGCTGGAACAGGAATTCCTTTAAGTTGCAATCCACCAATTGCCCGGAGGAGCTGGAACTGCTGCTCCCGCAGGTGCCACCACTACTTTCGGCGTGGAAGGACAACTGCTGTCTCCCGTGACGCATCATGTGGTACCGTCGCGGCCCCGCCAAGGCCGGGCCCAGCGAGGTGTCGGTCTCCCGAGCTGTGCAGTTGTTTCTCAGCTGCTCCAGCAAGACGGCAATGGGGTCCTCGCCCTCCTGGGCCCCGCCGGCCACGATGTAAACAAAGGCTTGGTTAGCCGGCACGGTGAAGAGGCAGTTGATGCTCTGGTTGGTCAGCACCCGGCTCTTGCGGAAGATGCGGTAAATCTGGTCCTCCAAGGCATGCTGCAGCCGGCGTTTGGGCGAGTGCTTCTTGGGGGGCGGCTTCTCCAGCGGGCCCCCCAGCTCCTGCCCTCGGCCCGGCGGAGGCTCCACCTTCAGGGCCCGGTTGAGCTGGAAGAGGAAGAGCAGGCGAGGCGGGCACGGCCGGCAGAAGAGCTTCCAGTCCTTGCCAACGGGGCAGTCCTTGATGGCGGCTTTGAGGGTGGGCAGCACCTTCTGCCGCAAGCCGTCCAGAGCCCGGAAGACCCGGTCGTAGGTGATGTCGAAGGAGGAGGTGGGATGCACCATCAGCAGGATGTGACAGACGGAGAAGAGGTAGAGCAGGTTGAGGCAGTGCATCTTCTCCTGCTGCTTCCAGAACTCGTGGGCTTCGGCGTGGGGCAGCGGCGAGCCCGCCTGGGCCCCCAAGCCGGCAGAAGCCCGGACCGAGCCCCCCATGGCTTCCAGATCCTTGCAAGCTTGCAAGAGCTGGTGGCTGTCACTGATGGCCGTGAGGACCAGGTACAGCACCTTGCTCTCCTGGCTGTAGAAGGCCTGCAGGTGGTTGTAGTCGCCCTGGAAGGGGCTGGCCAAGGAAGAGGAGGAGGAAGAGGAAGAGGAGGAGGAGGAGGAGGAGGAAGAGGAAGGGCGAGGGGGGGAGTCCGCCACCGGGTCCGGGCTTGCTTCAGCGGCGCCCCCGGCAGGAGAGCCGAGCCCCCCCGCGCCGCCCTCCCGCTGGAACAGAGGGAAGACCTGCCGATCGCAGACCGTGTTGACCAGCGCCGTCTTCTCCGAGCCCAGCTGCAGCGCCGTCTTGCCGAAGATGCCTACCACGCAGACCTCCTCCTCTTCCACCGGGGGAGCAACCCCGGGGGAGGCGCCGCCCGCAGCAGCAGCACCACCAGCAGCAGCAGCCGGGGCGGCCGACGGAGCAGGAGCAGCGGCGGCAGGAGCAGCGGCCGCGGGTGCCCCGGCCAGCAGCAGCTCCTGCAAGCTCACCGGGCCCTGCACGGCCGCGCCGCCCACCATCCTCCGGCCTTGCACGGCGCGCCGGTTCCCCGGCGACTCCCGCCCCGCTCCGTCCCGCGGTCGGCAGCGCCTCCAGCCACGGAACCGCGCCCGGGAGAGGCGTAAGAGCGCATGCGCGGAGATCGAACATCCGCCGATTGCAGCCACAGCCAATCCGAGCTCGCCTTCGGGGAGACTTGGATACTTCGCGTTCCACGACGGTAGATTGAAGAAAAGGTAGAGGGGGTCAACGCCAGAGTGCAGGACGGACTTCCGGGCTCCCGTGATGCTTAGTTTGCATTTAGAAGCAGACTCGGCTGGAAGGCACCTCGGAGGTCATCTAGTCCAGTTCCTTGCTCAAGCAGGATTCCCTTATGTCAGGGCTGTTCAAACTTGGCCCTTTTATGACTTGTGGACTTCAACTCCCAGAATTCCCCAGCCAGCATCCATCCATGTATATCATTATCTAATCCAGTGTTTCTCAACCTTGACAATTTTAAGGCATGTGGACTGCAACTCCCAGAATTCCACAGCCAGCAATGCTGGCTGTGGAATTCTGGGAGTTGAAGTCCACATGCCTTAAAATTGTCAAGGTTGAGAAACACTGATAATCCATCCATATCTATCATCCATCCATCTATCTCCTTCATTGGTATCTCTCTCTCTCTCTCTCTAAGGCTGACTAAGGCTTTATAGAAAAGGTAGTAGTCCTCTTTAAGGTGATCAAGTGGGTAGACATCTTTAAGGGGATCAGAGAGTAAACCTGGTGAGGAGTTAGGACAAAGGAGTCCTGTATTACAAGAAGACAATCTTCCATCCCAACCAAGGGAACATATTGCTTTGACCAGGGGCCCCCAATCTTGGCGACTTTAAGACCTGTGGACTTTAACTCCCAGAATTCCCCAGCTAGCATGTCTGTCTGTCTATCTATCTATCCATCTCTATCATCCATCCATCCATTTATATCATTATCTAATCCATCCATATCTATCATCCATCAATTTCCTTCATTGGAATCAATCAATCAATCTAGCCATCTATCTATCTCTATCATTCATCCATCCATCTGTATTTATCATCTATCCATCCATTTGTATCATCTAATCCAGGGGTAGTCAACCTTGGCTCTTTTATGACTCGTGGACTTCAACTCCCAGAATTCCTGAGCCAGCTAAGCTGGCTCAGGAATTCTGGGAGTTGAAGTCCACGAGTCATAAAAGAGCCAAGGTTGACTACCCCTGATCTAATCCATCCATCCATCTCTATCATCCTTCCATCCATCTGTATTTATCATCTATCCATCCATTTATATCATTATCTAATCCATCCATCCATATTGTGGAAAACGAAAAATATTGGCTATTGTTCTTTTATGCAAATTTTAGGCCCAGGTAAACTGAATCAGGCCTCATGGACAAAGTATTGAACCAAAGTTTGGGCTATGCTTAATTTTGCAGTTTGCAATTGTACTTTTCTTGATATGATTTTGCTAAGCTTGCTTGTTTCAAATATATTTAGAACATAAGGACTGGAACAGTAAAAAATAGGGAACTGAAAGTAGCTGATGGATGCGGGTTCCAATGTACACGGGCATATGTGAAAAGTTATGTTCAGCAGAAGGTCAGCAAAAGTCAGCAGAAGTCAGCAAAAGTCAGCAGACCATCTGACTACAGTCTTAGAACGAGAAAGGATATAAAAGGTTGGGACTGGACCTGATTGATTTGCCAATGGCCTCTAGTTGTCCTTTTGGATTCTGCTATGCCAAATGGTCCTCATTGCAATGAGTTATTAATGTAAGTGATGTTGTGTTGTTATGCTTGCTATGTTCCAAATTATTAGCAAAATAAACTTCTGAATCTTAAAGTAAGAATGATTGTTTTGTGCTGCTGTCTCTTGTCTTTTTCATTGGATTTTTCTACAACAATATCTATAATTCATCCAGTTATCTCCTTCGTTGGTATCTATCTATCTATCTATCTATCTATCTATCTATCTATCTATCTATCTATCTATCTATCCATCCATCCGATTATCTAATCCATCCATCCATCTCTTTCTCTCTCTCCAGCCTAATCAAGGAACCACCAAGAACACTTCCATCATCACCAACAGGTCAAGCCACTCATACATCAGCAGACAACAATCCCCACTCCCTTCCAGCACTGATGATGTTACCTAGATGGGTCATGAAATGTCTGCAAGAAAACAACCCAGCTCAGAGAGCACCAAACATCCTACAAATTGTCTTGTATCATGCAGAATCACTGTTCTCCGGCTACGGCAATTTACAGATATAGAACCCATTTCCCAGAATCCCCCAGCCAGCCTAGATCATTACTGAAGAATCTCGATACAGTTTGAACTTCCCGAGGTAGGGGAGCGTGGGACTTTCAGCTGGGCGAAGAAATCAGCCTTACCTCACCATGTTGCTCAAAACCTCTTGAATTCTGGGAGTTGAAATCCACAGATCTTAAAAGTTGCCAAGCCTGGACACTCTAGTTTAATGAAGAGAAGCACGAGGGGGGGGGACATGATAGCAGTGTTCCAATATCTCAGGGGCTGCCCCAAAGAAGAGGGAGTCAAGCTATTCTCCAAAGCGCCTGAAGGCAGGACAAGAAGCAATGGATGGAAACTATCCAAGGAGAGAAGCAACCTAGAACTAAGGAGAAACTTCCTGACAGTGAGAACAATTTAACCAGTGGAACAACCTGCCTCCAGAAGCTGTGAATGCTCCAACACTGGAGGTTTTTAAGAAGAGACTGGACAGCTATTTGTCTGAAATGGTATAGGGTTTCCTGCCTGAGCAGGGGGTTGGACTAGATGACCCCCAAGGTCCCTTCCAACTTTACTATTATTATTATTAACCAGTGGAACAACCTGCCTCCAGAAACGGTGAATGCTCCAACACTGGAGGCTTTAAGAAGAGACTGGACAGCCATTTGTCTGAAATGGTATGGGGTTTCCTGCCTGAGCAGGGGGTTGGACTAGATGACCTCCAAGGTCCCTTCCAACTTTATTATTATTCTTATTACTCCTGATCTAGAACAATTGTTATAAAACAAGGCCTATTTTCTACTATTCTCTTGGAGACAATGAGCTGACTGATCACAAGTGTAATCATGAGACCCAGTTATAAGTGACTCTTGGTTGTTCCAAACATCTTAGATTTTATTCTTTTCCACCATCAGTTTTGCTTACAGTTATTTGGCCTTTCAGACCCGAAACCGAACAGACGCGCAAAATATTTCTTGCAGTACAAAGCACAGTTGGTCTACCACAACACATTCAACACGAGTCTTTTACACCTTTTCTGTGTAACAATCCGTTGTATAATCATGCTAGGTGCAACCTGACCTATTACAGGTTAATTCAAGACTAGATTTATCCTCTCCTTATCCTTCACAAACTCTCTCTCCAAGATTGGAGGTAGAAGCCTTCAAACATTCATTCAGACCTCAGTAACAGAAGGAGAACCTTGAATTCACGGTACCCCTAAATTGGTCCTTCATGCTCAAATGCCACATATTTATTTTCCTTCCCTCCGTCTTCTAAGAGAGGAGGGTACAAAAACTGTCCTCTTGTATATAACATGTGTACAAATCTGTGTGTGCACAGCTTAGTTACAAAACACAACAGGCCAAGAATAAATAGAATTCTTTCAAGCTCTGGAAAAACAGTGCTATTTCTTCGGATTAACGTATGTCATTCCCCATCCCCTACCCCCCCCCCAAAAACCCACCACATTCTTTTAAAAATACATTGAGAGAGGGTGTGTAAATGTTTAAAAGAGCGGTTCAAAGTTATCTAAAATTGCCAAGCTTTAAAGCAGGGGGTCTTCCAACATGGCCCTTTGATGACGTGGGGACTTCAACTCCCAGAATCCCTCAGCCAGGCCCGCTGGCTGAGGAATTCTGGGAGTTGAAGTCCCCACATCATCAAAGGGCCAAGTTGGAAGACCCCTGGTCTGGATCCAAGGCCGCAGTTTCATCAAAATGGCTGACTGAGGAATTCTGGGAGTTGAAGTCCCCAAGTCATCAAAGGGCCAAGTTGGAAGACCCCTACTTTAAAGTCAAAGCTGCTTCATTAAAGGAGGTTTTGAATGCCCAGGTGCATGAGAAGGTAAGATCTGGATATGTTTTCAAAAGAGTTTTTTCAGCAATGTATTGTTACATGATATTTTTCTAAAAAAACTGGAGGGAGGGAAAGAGACCAATTCCAGCATGTGAAAAGCTTTGCCAAGCAAATCCTTCCTTCTCCGTCCATATTGCTCCCTCAAGCAGCGCGATGTATCCATCGTAGACATTTGTGGAGACCACCAGAAGATCTTCCTAGTTCTGTTCCTCAAAACTGTTTCTTGTAGGTAGGCATGAAGGAGATGGACTCTTTGGGTGAGCCAGCTGTGGAAAAAAAATAAAGCAGCTTCCAATTGGGCACTTTTATTTCTTGATTTGTAGCCCAGGTTTATTTTACAAATAACTTAAGGAGGCAAAGCTATCCTTACGCAACTTCCTCTTCCTCTTTTCCATATAACCCTGTGAGGTAGATTGGGCTGAGAGAGAGGGACTGGCCAAAAGTCACCTTGCTGGCTTTTATGACTAAGGTGGGACTAGAACTTACTGTCTCCTGGTGATTGGCCCAAAGTCACCCAGTCGGCTTTCATGCCTAAGGCAGGACTAGAACTCACTGTCTCCTGGTGATTGGCCCAAAGTCAGCCAGACGGCTTTCATGCCTAAGACGGGACTAGAACTCACTGTTGCCTGGTGATTGGCTCAAAGTCACCCAGATGGCTTCATGCCTAACGCGAGACTAGAACTCACCGTCTCCTGGTGATTGGTCCAGAGTCACCCAGCTGGCTTTCATGCCTAAGGCAGGACTAGAACTCACCTTCCTCTGATGATTGGCCCAAAGTCACCCAGTCGGCTTTTGTGCCAAAGACGGGACTAGAACTCACTGTCTCCTGGTGACTGGCCCAAAGTCACTCAGTCGGCTTTCCTGCCTAAGGCGGGACTAAAACTCACCGTCTCCTGGTGACTGGCCCAGAGCCACCCAGCTGGCTTTCATGGGTAAGGCAAGACTAGAACTCGCCATCTCCCACTTTCTAGCTTGGTTCCTTAACCACGAGACTAAACTGGCTCTCCTGTCGAATTGCACTCCTTTTGTATAAAAATCTTGGCTATCTAACAATACAAGCTCCTGTAAATTTCAGGAAACATGCTTATTTTATTACCAACTGTCCTCACTTAGGGACTAGCAACTTGGTTACTACGTGAAAAAAAAAATCACACAATAGTGACTTCTGATTTTACTTCTGTCTTGTCCAGTAACTTTGCTTCTTGCAAACTGGTTGCAAAATGCCCAAATAGCAGTCAAGTGACTGTGGGATGCTGCAAAGGTGAGGATTTATTGCACACACAAAAAAAAAACAATTTTCCCCAGACATTATAATTTTGTGCTGCTGCTGCATGAGGTAATTGATAAGGAAGGACTGCTTGATTTGATCAGAGGTTGCTTAAATGACCTCACTTCTTTTTCTAAAAATCTATTTAAAAAAAAAAAAGAAGCAGTACAGACTTACAACTGTTCACTTAGTGACGGTTCAAACGGCACGGAAGAAAGCAAATTATGAGCCTTTTTCACACTTACTGCCATTGCAGCATCCCTGTCTCCACGGGAATCAAAATTTGGAAACTTGGTAGCTGACTCCCTGGGAATCACCTGATCCCCTTTGGCGACCTTTTGACGAGCAAAATCAATGAGGGAAGCCAGATTCACTTAACAACCGTGTGGCTAACTGAACAACTGCAGGGATTCATTTATCAACGGTGGCAAGAAAGGTCTTAATACGGGGCAAAACAAAGTCAACAAACTCGCTTAGCAAAGAGAATTTGGTCCTAAGTCAAGGACTTCCTATAAAGACATTTTTCTAATCTCCACTGCTCCAATTTTCCTGGGAAATGAAATGAAGATCAGCAGGGACAGCAATATAACATTTTGAGATGGCCTTGCCTGGAATTTCCGCCGGAGAGCTTGGGTCATGAGTGGTGTCAGCCCTGTGCCTGTCTCAATGTTTTCTTTGTTGGTCATTGGTGTTCCCCCTGGACTCCTGGTTAAGAAGAGAAAAATAATAAGAACATAAGAACCTAAGAAGAGCCATGCTGAATCAGGCCAAAGCCCATCGAGTCCAGCATTCTGTGTCACACAGTGGCCCACCAATTGTACATGGGGATCTTGAGCAGAAAGAGAAGGCAAAACCCTCCCTTTCCCTTGACCCCCAACAAATGGTACTCAAGGGAATCCTGCCTGCCTCAACCAACATAGAGGCGGCACATGGACATCCGTTTTAATAACCACCGATACACTTGGCATCCATGAATCTGTCTGACCCTGCCTTGAAGCTGTCAAGGCTGACAGCTGTCACGACCTCTTCTGGAACTGAATTCCATAAATCAACGACCCTCTGGGTGTAGAAATATGTCCCTTTATTTGTCCTCACTTTCTTACCTATGAGCTTTAGGGAGTGCCCCCTTGTCCTAGTATTGTGTGATAGAAAAGAATTTTTCTCCATCCACCTTTTCTATCCCATGCATGATTTTATACACTTCGATCAAGTCACCCCTTAAACGCCGTCTTTCAAGGCTGAAGAGACCAAGGCGTTGCAATCTGGTTTCATAAGGGAGGTGCTCCATTTCCTTGATCATTCTTGTTGCCCTTTTTTGCACCTTTTCCAGTTCCATTATATCCTTCTTGAGGTGCGGTGACCAGAACTGTACACAGTACTCCAAGTGTGGAAGTTAAGAACATAAGAACATAAGAAGAGCCATGCTGAATCAGGCCAAAGCCCATCGAGTCCAGCATTCTGTGTCACACAGTGGCCCACCAATTGTACAAGGGGATCTTGAGCAGAAAGAGAAGGCAAAACCCTCCCTTTCCCTTGACCCCCAACAAATGGGACTCAAGGGAATCCTGCCTGCCTCAACCAACAGAGAGGCGGCACATGGACATCCGTTTTAATAATAGCGCGTCCTTACAGTCCTTGACCTACAACAGCTCATTTTAGTGACCGTTCAAAGTTACAACGGCGCTGGAGAAAGCGACTTACGATCGTTTTTTTCACTTATGGCTATTGCGACACCCCCAGGGTCACGCGATCAAAATTCAGACGTTTGGCAACTGACTCATTGCGAACGCTGCTAACATCGGATGTTCTTGTTTTGACGACATATGGAGATGCAGCCATTTTACTCTTAGAATAATAATAATAATAATAATAATAATAATAATAATAATAATAATAATAAAGTTGGAAGGGACCTTGGAGGTTATCTAGTCCAACCCCCTGCTGAGGCAGGAAACCTTATACCATTTCGGACAAATGGCTGTCCAGTCTCTTCTTAAAAACTTCCAGTTTTGGAGCATTCACCGCTTCTGGAGGAAGGTTGTTCCACTGGTTAATTGTCCTGACTGTCAGGAAGTTTCTCCTTAGTTCTAGGTTGCTTCTCTCCTTGATGAGTTTCCATCCGTTGCTTCTTGTCCTGCCTTCCGGTGCTCTGGAGAATAGCTTGACTCCCTCTTCTTTGGGGCGGCCCCTGATATACTGGAACACTGCTATCATGTCCCCCCTCGTCCTTCTCTTCGTTAAACTAGACATACCCAATTTCATCAACCGTTCCTTCTATGTTTTAGCCTCCAGTCCCCTAATCATCTTTGTTGCTCTTCTCTGTACTCTTTCTAGAGTCTCAACATCTTTTTTACATCGTGGTGACCAAAACTGGATGCAGTATTAGAGTTAGAATTAGAGTTAGAATTAGATGATACTGGGGGGGGGGGAGGAGGAATGTGCATGGGAGTTAGTTAGATATAACAATATTGTAACTAGTGTGAGAACCAAGGCTTTTTTTTTTTAAATAAGAGCTGATAAGGAATGGCTGATTGGAGAACTGGAGGGAAGGTCTGCATTTCAAACTAATTGGAGAATGTGATTTATGACTCTTAATTGGAGGAGGGAATTGTGCTTTGATACTATGTGCCCAGGGGAGGGGAATTCAGATTTTGGCTTTGCCTATGTATGTGCTGATGCTATGCTACTCGAATAAAGATTCTTTAAGGTAAACAATGCCTCGAAGTTCTTTGAAGAGTTTCATCTGTCGGAACCGTGTCACTCATATTTATGACGGTTACAACGTCCCAGGGTCAGGCGGTCCCGTTTTGCGACCTTCCGACGAGCAAAGTCAATAGGGGAAGCCAGATCCGCTTAACAACTGTCTTAGTAACTTAACAACTGCAGTGATTCACTTAACAACCGTTCCAAGGGAGGTCATAAAATGGGGCAAAATTCGCTGAACAAATGGTCTCCCTGAGAAAGAGAAATTTTAGGCTCAAAAATTGTGGTCGTAAGAGCAGAATTTCTGTTGTTAACGCAATTGTTAATTGTGTTAAAGTTTACAACCTGTTTTGCCATAGCTATTCAGCAAATCACTGCAGTTGTTAAGTGAATCATCTGGGCATTAAACAAATCAGGCTTCCCCTACTGAATTTGCTTGCCAGAAACTGGCTGGAAGAAATGGCGATCACGTGATCTGGGATGTTGTGACCGTCATAAATACATACCGGTTCCCAAGCACCTAATTTTCGATCAAGTGTCCCTGGGGAGGCAGTTATGTATTTTTGGGGAAAAAAATAGTTGTAAAATCGGGTTCAGTCGCATGATGACTCACTCAGTGACCGTTATCGTTTAGCAACCAGATCCAATTGTGATCATAATGGAGGACTATCTATCTAGAACTTTGGGTCATTTCCCACTTGCCCTCCGTCTGGTAAACTCCCAAGATTCGTTCTTTTCGCCATGCACAGGTATACATAACCCGAACTAGACTGTGTTGTTTCTCTGTGTCATATGACATATGTGGGTCCATGCATTATTCTGTCTTTATTTATTTATTTTTGTTGTATTTATGTAGTGCATATCGGAGGTGGTGACCCTCTGAGAGCTGAACGCAACGAAATTTCATTTTAATGTATGCCAATTAGTGTACATTCAAAGTGGCATTGGACCAGGATACTTACGGGACCGACTTCTGCCACATACTTCCCTTCGACCGGTGAGAGCGCACAGGGTCGGCCTCCTCCGGGTCCCGTCAGCGAAACAATGTCATCTGGCGGGCCCTAGGGGGAGGGCCTTCTCTGTTGTGGCGCCCACCCTCTGGAACTTACTGCCCCCTGAAGTCCGCGTTTCCCCCACTCTCCCGGCCTTCCGGAAGAATCTAAAAACTTATCTATGCCGGGAGGCCTGGGGATGACTGTGATTGTGTGTGTGTGTGATGAATGTGTTTGGGGGGTCTTTTAAATGCTTTGTAGAATTGGGTTTTTTTTTTTTTTAAATGCTTTGATGTTGTTTTTGTTCATGTTGTTAGCCGCTCCGAGTCCTTTGGAGAGGAGCGGCATAAAAATCTAATTAAAATAAATAAAATAAAAATAAAAAATAAAGTGACAATAAAGTTGTTTCTATTCTATTCTATTCAGTTCTATTCTATTCTATTTATATTCTAATATTTCATTCTACTCTATTTTAATATTATTTCATTCTATTCTTATTCTATTCTACTCTATATTCTATTCTCTATTCTATTCTATTGTATTGTACTTTAATCTATTCTATTCTATTCTATTTCTAGTCTACTCTACGTATTCTACTTTAATCTATTCTATTATCGCCATGTATAGGTATATATCTGAACTAGACTATGTTGTTTCTCTGGGTCACACACCCGTGTGTTTCTGTGTGTGTGTGTGTGTGTGTGGAGGGTACAGGCATAATTTATGTTATTGTTATTTATTTTTTGTCATCTTTATGTGGTGTATATTGGAGGTGGTAACCCTCCGAAAGCTGAATGCAACGAAATTTCATTTTAATGTATGCCGATTAATGTACATTCAAAAGGACGATAAAGTTCAAGTTATGAGTTGTTACTATTATTATTATTATTATTATTATTATTATTATTATTATTATCATTATTATTATTATTGCCATTCATGTCACCATGCCAACTGGGCACCCTTCCCATCCCCAAACTAAACTATTGGTAGATGGCAAAATGTTTTTTTTTCTTTTTCTATTTACCTTTCAATAGCCACTTTTTTCAAGTGTTTTCGGAAATCTAAACCGTCTTTGCCGGGAGTACTGAAGGAGGAAGAAGAAACAAAGGGCAGGATTTTAGCACTAAGACATCACTCAGTGGACCCAGTTCAAGCACAAAACATAAAGTCGTCTCCATAAATTTCACAGCAGGGCGAATTTCTTACTTGAGAAGATTTGTAAGGCGAGGAAGTGGCCGGGGAGCTTTGGACTGGAGACGGACGCTCTGCAGGTCCTGGAGAGAAATTACCTTGCCTCCCTTGAATGGGGACAGTTTCTGAAAAAGGAAGGGGAAAGACAACAACGGTATCCTCTCATCTCAGATTAATAGAATCACAGAATAACAAAAATCACAGGACGGAAGGGACCTTGTGAGGTCTTCTAGTCCAACCCCCCTGCTCAGGCAGGAGACCCCATGCCATTTCACACAACTGGCTGTCCAGTCTCTTCATAAAAACCTCCAGTGTTATCTAGTAGTCCAACACTCTGCTCAAACAGGAAACCCTAGGCCAGGGGTAGGCAACCTCGGCTCTTTTATGACTCGTGGACTTCAACTCCCAGAATTCCTGAGCCAGCATGGCTCAGCTTGGAAACCTCTCCCTTTCCCCTCAGCATGGCTGGCTCAGGAATTCTGGGAGTTGAGGTCCACGAGTCATAAAAGAGCCAAGGTTGCCTACCCCTGCCCTAGACCAGGGCTTTTCAACCATTGGTACAGGTACCACCTGTGGTCCATGGGCACCTGGCAGGTAATACGCGACCATCCTAGAAAAGTGGTAGCAGGGGAGGGGAATGAGCTGAACCGGTGGCACCACCGCACAAGCCTGAGTGAGAGACAGCTGGAGCTGCAGGGCTGTCAGGGCTCAGAGGAAGTGCCAGGATCAGTGCCAGGCTCCAGCTGGAGCTCGGTGCTGATCCTGGTGCTTCTGCTGAGCCCAGAAGAAGCGCCAGGATCAGCTGGAATGTTGCAGCATCTCCAGGGTCTTGTGATTTACATTCAGATGCTTGGCAACTGATTCATATTTATGATGGTCACAGTGTCCCAGGGTCATGTGAAGTGACCAAAACCTGCTGCAACCACCCAGCAGACGGGGGGGGGGGGAATAAAAACAAAACACCCTCCCACCCCACTTCCACTAACAATCCTCAACAGAAATGCTCACAACAATGAAAACCTTGCACAGGAGGAAGAGCGCCGCCGGGCGGGCGGGCAGATGTCTTGCTCGGCTGTGGCTTGGGGGGCACTTTTTTCAGTGCCAGTGTAACTTCAAACAGTCACTAAGCGAACTGTTGTAAGTTGAGGACTACCTGTACTTTATCACTTTTTTCCTTTTTTTTTAGTCACCAAGTTTTTGACACCTTGCTAGGCGACTGGTGGTCCTCGGATATTGCCATATCCTAAAAGTGGTACAGTGGTTGAAAAGGTTGAAAAGCCCTGCCCTATACCGTTTCGGACCAATGGCTGTCCGGTCTCTTCTTAAAAACTTCCAGTGTTGGAGCATTCACCACTTCTGGAGGCAGGTTGTTCCCCTGATTAATTGTTCTAACTGCCAGGAAATTTCTCCTTAGTTCTAGGTTGCTTCTCTCTCTTTAATAATAATAATAATAATAATAATAATAATAATAATAACAACAACAACAACAACAACAACAGTAGTAGTAGTAGTAGTAGTAGTAATAACAACAACAACAAATAAAGTTGGAAGGGACCTTGGAGGTCTTCTAGTCCAACCCCCTGCTCAGGCAGGAAACCCTATATCATTTCAAACATGTCTTTCAAAGAGGCTCCAGAAAGTTGAGATGGTACAAATAGTCCTGAACTTACAAGTATAATTGAGATTAGACATAAGCAAGACGGTTCGTTCCCAGTTTTATAACATTTTCTGCCACGGTTGTTAAGCAAATGATTGCAGTTATTAAATGAACCATGTAGTCTTTAAGGGAATCTGGTTTTCCCTATTGACTTTGCTTCGGAAACAGATAGTCCTCAACATATAACAGTTCGTTTAGTGACCATTCAAAATGACAAAGGCACTGAAAAAAGTGACTTATGACCGTTTGTCAAGAGTTACGACCACTGCAGCATCCCCAGAGGCACGTGATCAAAATCCAGACATCTGGAGACTGACTCATATTTATGACGGTTACAGAGTCCCCGGGGGGGGTGTCACATGATCCCCTTTTGCAACCTTCTGACAAGCAAAGTCAACAGGGAAGCCAGATTCGCTTAATGACCGTGTGACTCACTTAACAACTGAAGTGATTCACTTAACAACTGTGGCAGGAAAGGCCATAAAGTGGGGCAAGGTTCGCTTGACAAATGTTTCACTGAGCAAGATAAATTGTGGTCGTATGTCGAGGACTACCTGTAACAGAATGACAGACCCATAAGAGGCTTCGGGGGTCTTCCTGTCCAATCCACTGTTCAAGCAGGAGACCGACATCTCTTTTCAAAGAGCTTACACCAAGTTGAGGCAGTAAAAGTTCGTCCTTGACTTAACAATCATAACTGAGGCCACTATTTCTGCAGCTAAGCAAGACGGTCATTAAATGAATTGTGCCTGACTTCATGACCGTGTTTGCCATGGCTGTTAAGCAAATCTCTGCCATTTTTAAGTGGAATCCTGTGGTCTTGAAGCAAATCTGGTTTTCCCTATTGATTTTGCTTTATTTATTTATTTATTTATTTATTTATTTATTATTAATTCAACTTGTATGCCGCTCCTCTCCGGAGACTCTGAGCGGCTTACAACACATACAAAACATCAACGAATCTAAGTCCAATCAAAATATTAAAAATAGACACCTAACACACATGCAACTTTCGAACAACAACCCACAATCATCCCCAGGCCTGCCGGCAAAGATAAGTTTTAAGGTTCTTCCGGAAGGCCGGGAGAGTGGGAGAAACGCGGACTTCAGGGGGCAGTTGGTTCCAGGGGGTGGGCGCCACAACAGAGAAGGCCCTCCCCCTAGGGCCCGTCAGACGACATTGTTTCGCTGACGGGACCCGGAGGAGGCGGACCCTGTGCGCTCTCACCGGTCGTAGGGAAGTATGTGGCAGAAGACGGTCCCGCAAGTATCCTGGTCCAGAGCCATATAGGGCTTTATAGGTGATAACCAACACTTTGAATTGCGCTCGGAGACCAATAGGCAACCAATGCAGCGTGCGGAGAGTTGGCGAAATGTGGGCACAACGTGGAAGGCCCACAATTGCTCGCGCAGCTGCATTTTGCACTAATTGTAGTCTCCGAACACTCTTCAAGGGCAGCCCCATGTAGAGAGCGTTGCAGTAGTCGATCCTCGAGGTGACAAGAGCATGTGTGACTGCGAGGAGAGACTCCCGATCCAAATAAGGATGCAACTGGTGCACCAGGCGAACCTGGGCAAATGCCCCCCTCGCCACAGCCGATAAATGATGTTCCAATGTCAGCTGTGGATCGAGGACACCCAAGTTGCGCACCTTCTCCGAGGGGTTTATAGCTTTACCCCCCAGGGTAATAGAAGGACAGATTGAAGCGTCCTTGGGAGACATAACCCACAGCCACTCTGTCTTGTCAGGGTTGAGCCTTAATCAGGAATCTGGCTGGGAAGATTGTAAATAGTGATCGTGTAAGCCCCAGGTGCTTCCACGGTTGTGAATACGTGCCAGTTGCCAAAGTGCCCAAGCTTTGATCATGTCACCCAAGGGATGCTGCGTCAGGAGCCGTCGCACGTCACCATTTTCAGTGCCACTGGAACTTTGAAAGGTCACTAAATGGACAGCTGTAAGCACCTCAAGAAGGATATAATGGAACTGGAAAAGGTGCAAAAAAGGGCAACAAGAATGATCAAGGAAATGGAGCGCCTCCCTTATGAAACCAGATTGCAACGCCTTGGTCTCTTCAGCCTTGAAAAACGGCGTTTAAGGGGTGACTTGATCGAAGTGTATAAAATCATGCATGGGATAGAAAAGGTGGATAGAGAAAAATTCTTTTCTCTATCACACAATACCAGGACAAGGGGGCACTCCCTAAAGCTCGTAGCTAAGAAAGTGAGGACAAATAAAGGGACATATTTCTTCACCCAGAGGGTCGTTGATTTATGGAATTCACTTCCAGAAGGGGTCGTGACAGCTGTAAGCCTTGATAGCTTCAAGGCAGGGTCAGACAGATTCATGGAGGCCAAGTGTATCGGTGGCTATTAAAACGGATGTCCATGTGCCGCCTCTATGTTGGTTGAGGCAGGCAGGATTCCCTTGAGTCCCATTTGTTGGGGGTCAAGGGAAAGGGAGGGTTTTGCCTTCTCTTTCTGCTCAAGATCCCCATGTACAATTGGTGGGCCACTGTGTGACACAGAATGCTGGACTCGATGGGCTTCGGCCTGATTCAGCATGGCTCTTCTTATGTTCTTATGTTCAACATTCCCCGTGCTGTCTTGTCTATTCGAACACGATTCTAATTCGCCCAAGACACTCCCCATGGAGAGATGGGTGGCAAAATAAAATTAAATAAATAAATCAGCTTCTTGGACGAGAAGCGAAACGTCTTCAAAGGAAAAACGAGGAAGTCCAGTTGCCGCTTGAAAAAAGCAGTTCATTTAGTGACCATTTGAAGTTATAACAGCCCTGAAAGAAGTGACTTGTGACTGTTTTTCACACTTTACGACCGTTCCAGCATTCCCAAGGTCACGCGATCAAAATTTGGACGCTTGATTCGTATTGATGACGGTCGCAGAGTCCCGGGGTTCAGGTGATCCCCTTTTGCGGCTTTCCAACAAAATCAATGGGGAAGCCAGCTTCACTTAACAACCCAGTTACTAAATCAACAACTGCAGTGGCTCACTTAACAACGGTGGCAAGAAAGGTCGTAAAATGGGGCAAAACTCAAAACTTAAGAACCGTTTTCCTAAGGAACAGAAATTTGGGGCTGAGTTGTGGCCGTACGTTGAGGACTCCCTGCATGTAGAAAATAGCTTATTTGAGCTGCAAGCTGCTCACTTCAGGATTACCTGATCCATCCCTGGTTCACTCTTAGTCTTCTTCAGTTTAACGTTCAGAAGATCCTGGGGTGTTATTTGTACCGGGATGTCCTTTTTCAACGGGATAGGCTAAATTTGAGGAGAATAAATTGAAAAAGGGGGTCAGAATCCATAAGTCACTCAACTGTGAAAACAAAACATAAGAACCTAAGAAGAGCTATGCTGAATCAGGCCAAAGCCCATCGAGTCCAGCATTCTGTGTCACACAGTGGCCCACCAATTGTACATGGGGATCTTGAGCAGAAAGAGAAGGCAAAACCCGCCCTTTCCCTTGACCCCCAACAAATGGTACTCAAGGGAATCCTGCCTGCCTCAACCAACATAGAGGCAGCACATGGACATCCGTTTTAATAACCACCGATACACTTGGCATCCATGAATCTATCTAGCCCTGCCTTGAAGCTGTCAAGGCTGACAGCTGTCACGACCCCTTCAGGAAGTGAATTCCATAAATCAACGACCCTCTGGGTGAAGAAATATTTCCCTTTATTTGTCCTCACTTTCTTAGCTATGAGCTTTAGGGAGTGCCCCCTTGTCCTGGTATTGTGTGATAGAGAAAAGAATTTTTCTCTATCCACCTTTTCTATCCCATGCATGATTTTATACACTTCGATCAAGTCACCCCTTAAACGCCGTCTTTCAAGGCTGAAGAGACCAAGGCGTTGCAATCTGGTTTCATAAGGGAGGCGCTCCATTTCCTTGATCATTCTTGTTGCCCTTTTTTGCACCTTTTCCAGTTCCATTATATCCTTCTTGAGGTGCGGTGACCAGAACTGTACACAGTACTCCAAGTGTGGTCTCACCATCGATTTGTACAGAGGCAATACAACACTTGCTGACTTATTTTCGATTCCCTTCCTAATCATGCCAAGCATGGAATTTGCCTTTTTTTACTGCTGCTGCGCATTGGGTTGACATCTTCATCGAGCTGTCCACCAAAACCCCAAGATCCCTTTCTTGGGTTGCCTCAGAAAGTTTGGTCCCCATCAGTTGGTAAGTATAATTGGGGTTCTTTGCCCCGATGTGCATAACTTTGCACTTGTTTAGGTTAAAATGCATTTGCCACTTTGTTGCCCACTCACACAATTTCGAGAGATCCTTTTGGAGCTCTCGACAATCAGTTTCACTTTTCACAACCCGGAACAATTTAGTGTCATCAGCAAACTTGGCTACCTCACTATTAACTTCTACATCCAGATCATTGATGAATAAATTAAAAAGTAAAGGTCCCAAAACTGAACCTTGGGGTACACCACTTCTCACTTCTTTCCATCCGGAGAATTGTCCATTTATTGCCACCCTTTGCTTCCTACAATTTAGCTAGTTACCAATCCAGGAAAAGATCTGTCCTCTAATTCCGTGGCTGGAGAGCTTTTTTTTAGGAGCCTTTGGTGAGGAACTTTGTCAAAAGCCTTTTGAAAGTCAAGATATACAATATCAACTGGGGCCCCTTTATCTATGTATTTATTTACACCCTCAAAGAATTTATTAGGGATTTGCTTGGAGCCATTTGATTGGCTGCATTGAGCAAAGGGTTGGGTTTAGGTCAGGGGTAGGCATCCTTGGCTCTTTTATGGCTCTTGGACTTCAACTCCCAGAATTCCTGAGCCAGCCATGCTGAGGGGAAAGGGAGAGGTTTCCATGCTGAGCCATGCTGGCTCAGGAATTCTGTGAGTTGAAGTTCACAAGTCATAAAAGAGCCAAGGTTCCCTCCCCCCTGGCCTAGATCAGTAGTAGGCAACCTTGGCTCTTTTATGACTCGTGGACTTCAACTCCCAGAATTCCTGAGCCAGCCATGCTGAGGGGAAAGGGAGAGGTTTCCATGCTGAGCCATGCTGGCTCAGGAATTCTGTGAGTTGAAGTTCACAAGTCATAAAAGAGCCAAGGTTCCCTCCCCCCTGGCCTAGATCAGTAAGTAGTAGGCAACCTTGGCTCTTTTATGACTCGTGGACTTCAACTCCCAGAATTCCTGAGCCAGCCATGCTGAGGGGAAAGGGAGAGGTTTCCATGCTGAGCCATGCTGGCTCAGGAATTCTGTGAGTTAAAGTCCACAAGTCATAAAAGAGCCAAGGTTCCCTCCCCCCTGGCCTAGATCAGTAGTAGGCAACCTTGGCTCTTTTATGACTCGTGGACTTCAACTCCCAGAATTCCTGAGCCAGCCATGCTGAGGAGAAATGGAGAGGTTTCCAAGCTGAGGAGAAATGGAGAGGTTTCCATGCTGAGCCATGCCGGCTCAGGAATTCTGGGAGTTGAAGTCCACGAGTCATAAAAGAGCCACGGTTCCCTCCCCCTGGCCTAAATCAGTAGTAGGCAACCTTGGCTCTTTTATGACTCATGGACTTCAACTCCCAGAATTCCTGAGCCAGCCATGCTGAGGGGAAAGGGAGAGGTTTCCAAGCTGAGCCATGCTGGCTCAGGAATTCTGGGAGTTGAAGTCCACGAGTCATAAAAGAGCCAAGGTGGCCTACCCCTGGTTTAGGTGGTTTTAAATGCTTCTTCCCATCCAAGTTGCCGTTCCTGTCACAATTTAAGTGTTTTGAGAGCAGATTCCTGTAGCAGATTCCCAGGTTGGCTGGGACCTCAGAGGGTTGGGTAGGCAATTATTATGCAAAGGGATCCTCTTTCTTCACAAAGGCCTCAGAGGTGAGCACAAGACTGTACAATTGCAGTAGGATTTCATCACTTCAGCAACGACCAACAATCCCCAGTCAAATTATTTGAGACACATGGAAAGCCCAGGAACAGAATAGCTCGCTGCAGTATTTTTACTTCTACCGGTATTTATTTATGTCCTCCCTTTATTATTTTCATAAACAGCTCAAGGGGGTGAACACACACACACTAATCCTTCCTCCTCCTATTTTCCCCACAACGTCAACCCTGTGAGGTGGGTTGGTTGAGGGAGAGAGTGATTAGGACACCATCCAACTGACTTTCGTGCCTAAGGTAGGACTAGAACTCACAGTCTTCTGGTGATTGGCCCACCCAGCCGGCTTTCATGCTTAAGGCGGGACTAGAACTCACCGTCTCCTGGTGATTGGCCCAAAATCACCCAGCTAGCTTTCTTGCTTAAGGCGGGACTAGAACTCACCGCCTTCTGGTGATTGGCCCAAAGTCACCCAGCTGGCTTTCATGCGTGAGGTAGGACTAGAACTCACAGTCTGCTGGTGATTGGCCCAAAGTCACTCAGCTGGCTTTCATGCGTGAGGTAGGACTTGAACTCACAGTCTGCTGGTGATTGGCCCAAAGTCATCCAGCTGGCTTTCATGATTAAGGCAGGACTAGAACTCACCGTCTCCTGATGATTAGCCCAAAGTTATCCAGCCAGCTTTCATGCCTCAGCTGGGACTAGAATTCACGTCTCCTGGTTACCAGCCTAGTGCCTTAACCCTTGAAATGTCCCTGTGGTTGTAATACAGGCAGGCTGTCAAACATCCCTATTTTGTTGGTGTGACCACAAGGAAACTGCAAGAGGGGACAGCTTGGGGACAACTTGCAAGCAAGAGGTCTTTTGTGCCACCTTAACTTTGAATGGTTGCTGAAGGAACAGTCATTAAGCGAGGACTGTGTCTCTTGTGAAGTCAATTGTAGCCCGCCGGATTTTGCGCAGGCTAGCCTTTCCAAGCGTCACAAAGTCTTTCCTTTACAAAATAAGTTCAAAACGTTCTCCCTGGTCGGTTTTAAGTTCCGTCTTACCTTTGTGTCACTCCGTCTTTTGAAACCGAGGGATGCTGGTGGCAGGGGCAGCGGTGGGGGCGGTGGGGGTGGAGGCGGCGGAGTGGGAATCTCTAGCTTTTGCGAAGACAACGGTGAGGGTTGTGTGATGCCGAGCTGTGTATGTGCAGGAGAAGCTGATAATAGGTTTGGAGAGAGCTGGCAAGGCGGGCTTCCCGCGGATGCTGCCGTACTTTCATTCTGCTCGAGACAAGAAAGAAAAAAAATATTGATTTACTTATTAGTTGTTAAATTTATTTGCGGCCAATGTCATGGTTCCAAAAGATGAAACTCTTCAAAGAACCTTGAGGCATTGTTACCTTAAAGAATCTTTAAGCCATAATCTGACATTCCCTCCCTTCAGCACACAGATCAAAGCATAATTCCCTCCTAAAGCTAACAGTCATAAATCACATTCTCCAATTAGTTTGAAATGCTGGCTTTCCGCCCAGTTTGTTCTCCTGCCATGCCTTATCAGCTCTTATTACAATATTGTATGTCTAACTAACTTCCAACACATTCCTCCCCCTCCCCCAGTATCATCTAATCTTAAGAGTAAAGTATAAGGAAAAATAAAGGCTGCATCTCCATCTGTTGTCAAAGCAAGAACATCCAATGTTAGCAGCGGTGACAGCCCGGCTTGCCGTTTTGCTTCCCTCTCGCTCTCCTCTCTTTCCTTTCTTCCATCTCTCCTACCTTCTTTCTGTCCTTTTTTAATGCCTTTATCATACCTTCCCAAGGTCATCTCTGCATTCCTTTACATACAGTTTATAAAGGTTTTCTTTGCTTATCTACTTCTAGTTATTATAATGTTTTATTCTCTTAATTTTTTAAAGAGGGGGCATTTGGCCTAGTGCGGGGGTAGGCAACCTTGGCTCTTTTATGACTCGTGGACTTCAACTCCCAGAATTCCTGAGCCAGCCATGCTGAGGAGAAATGGAGAGGTTTCCAAGCTGAGCCATGCCGGTTCAGGAATTCTGGGAGTTGAAGTCCACGAGTCATAAAAGAGCCAAAGTTGCCTACCCCTGGTCTAGTTTAATGAAAAGGACAAGGAGTGACATAGAAAGGACGGTTGCTGGAATTGGGAATGTCTAGTTTAATGAAGAGAAGAACGAGGGGGGACATGATAGCAGTGTTCCAATATCTCAGGGGCTGCCCCAAAGAAGAGGGAGTCAAGCTATTCTCCAAAGCCACTGAAGGCAGGACAAGAAGCAACGGATGGAAACTAATCAAGGAGAGAAGCAACCTAGAACTAAGGAGAAACTTCCAGACAGTGAGAACAATTAACCAGTGGAACAACCGGCCTCCAGAAGCGGTGAATGCTCCAACACTGGAAGTTTCTAAGAAGAGACTGGACAGCCATTTCTCTGAAATGATTTAGGGCAGGGCTTTTCAACCTTTAAACCCATTGTACCACTTTTAGGATATGGCAATATCCCAGTACCACCAGTCGCTTAGCAAGGTGTCAAAACCTTGATGACAAAAAAAAAAAAAAAAAAAAAGGAAAAAAGTGATGAAGTACAGGTAGTCCTCGACTTAAAACAGTCCTCTTAGTGACTGTTTGAAGTTACAATGGCACTGAAAAAAGTGCCCCCCAAGCCACAGCCGAGCAAGACACCTGCCTGCCCTGGCGGCGCTCTTCCTCCTGTCCGAGGTTTTCACTGTTGTGAGCATTTCTGTTGAGGATTGGCAGCGGGGGTGGGGTGGGGTTTGTTTTTTATTCCCCCGTCTGCTGGGTGGTTGCAGCAGGTTTTGGTCACATGACCCTGGGACACTGTGACCGTCATAAATATGAAGCAGTTGCCAAGCATCTGAATATAAATCATAAGACCCTGGAGATTCTGCAACATTCCAGCTGATCGGCGCTTCTTCAGGGCTCAGCAGAAGCATCAGGATCACGCCGAGCTCCAGCTAGAGCCTGGCGCTGATCCTGGCGCTTTTGCTGAGCCCTGACAGCCCTGCAGCTCCAGCCGTCTCTCACTCAGGCTTGTGCGGTGCTGCCACCAGTTCAGCTCATTCCCCTCCCCCGCTACCACTTTTCTAGGATGTTTGCGTACCACCTGCCAGGTGCCAATGTACCACAGGTGGTACCCGTACCACTGGTTGAAAAGCCCTGGTATAGGCCAGGGGTAGGCAACCTTGGCTCTTTTATGACTCGTGGACTTCAACTCCCAGAATTCCTGAGCTGGCATGGCTCAGCATGGAAACCTCTCCATTTCTCCTCAGCATGGCTGGCTCAGGAATTCTGGGAGTTGAAGTCCACGAGTCATAAAAGAGCCAAGGTTGCCTATCCCTGCCCTAGTGCAAAAAGGAGTGGAAGTCCACAAGTCTTAAAGTTGCACCTTTGGAGACCCCTGCCTTGGGGCAAGATGTTCCCAAAGGGTGTGTGTGTGATGCAGCAGAAAAAGCCTTTCTTCCGGATCCCGATAGTCAGAGTTCTTTGACTGGCAGTATCTGGAGTAGGCCCTCCCTGCTGGCACGAATCCACAGAGGAAAAATCACCAAAGGCAGACCACCGTCTCAATTTAACCAGGACAGCTCTCAGCTATTCCTTATTAAATCTGATTCAGAAGGACCCAGACATCCATTAACAATTCATTATCTGGGTTCACGCATTGATTGATTGATTTCTATAGCCCCCCCCCCTGCATCCCTGGGCAGCTAACCGTTCAAAACATATATTACGATTAGAGCTTAAAAAACATTTTAAAGTATTAAAGTAGAAAACTTTCAAAGCATTCAAACATTTAAGTCAGTGGTGGCGAACCCATGGCACGGGTGCCAGAGGCGGCACTCAGAGCCCTCTCTGTGGGCAGGCGCGCCGTCGCCCCAGTCCTAGGCCTTCAGCTGGGTTTTATAAAACCTTTTCGCTTTAGGCCTCCGCCGTCGTGTGCAAAAAAAAAAAAAAAAAAAAAAAAAAGGTTCAATCAATCAGTCAATTTCAACTTCTCGCTGGAAAAAAAAAGATCTTGCAAAGTTCGAATTGATTGATTGAACTTTTTAGTCCCACACAGTCTGCCGTTACCACGCCCACCCAATAGGCCACGCCCACCCAATGGGCCACACCCACCCGGCACCCGACAATGCATAAGTGGGTTTTGGGTTGCAGTTTGGGCACTCGGTCTCTAAAAGGTTCGCCATCACTGATCTAAGTCAGACGACATAAATAAAGGAAAATATCTTGTGCATTAACCCCATAGCCAGGAGGCAGGGCATCTGGCCTATGATGAACTGCAAGTTGTCCTCGACTTATGACTGATCGCTTAGTCACTGTCTCAGTTATGACGGACCCTCGAAAGCTACTTACAACCCATTCTGAAGTTATGACTTCCGGCCATATAGCCTCCCTGCAGTGACGTGACCCCATTTTGAGAGCTTGGCAATTGACTCGCATTTACGGCCATTTACAGTGCTCCATGTGACTGCAATTTATCATTCTGTCCCCCCCCTCCCAGAAATCGCCTTTTAGTTCTGGTTTTATGAATAAAATGGCCTATAGGGCAGGGGTCCTCAAGGTTGGCAACTTTAAGACTTGTGGACTTCAACTCCCAGAATTCTTCAGGCAGCAAAGCTGAGGGCAGGGATCCTCAAGGTTGGCAACTTTAAGACTTGTGGACTTCAACTCCCAGAATTCCTCAGCCAGCAAAGCTGAGGGCAGGGATCCTCAAGGTTGGCAACTTTAAGATTTGTGGACTTCAACTCCCAGAATTCCTCAGCCAGCAAAGCTGAAGGCAGGGATCCTCAAGGTTGGCAACTTTAAGACTTGTGGACTTCAACTCCCAGAATTCTTCAGCCAGCAAAGCTGAGGGCAGGGATCCTCAAGGTTGGCAACTTTAAGACTTGTGGACTTCAACTCCCAGAATTCCTCAGCTAGCTGAGGAATTCTGGGAGTTGAAGTCCACAAGTTTTAAAGTTGCCAACCTTGGGGACCCCTGTCCTAACAATACATCGTATTTCCTGGTCTTTCTAATCGTGAAGATGAAGGACAGAATTTAATGGGGAGAGGCTTCAACTGTAGCGAGGTGTGACTAACTTGGAGAATTGACCGCAGCTTAGCCACCTCCCTTTCCAGGTTTTTGACTTCAGTCCTGAGCGTCTTCAGCTCCTCCCGGTATGTGTGCGAAGGAAAGGCTGCGTTCACAAAGACGCGGAATATCTGGAAAGAGAAAGAAATCAGGTTTCGACAGGATTAGTGGAGAGGTGAAGGAAATGGGTGCCAAGTCAAACACTGTTTTATTTTTGGAGTAGTGGATAAGATGCTGGCTTAGATATTGGACTTAGTCCCACTTATAGGCATGTAAGCCGACTAGGTGACTTTGGAGGCAGTGAGTTCTAGTCCCGCCTTAGCCATGAAAACAGATTAGATGACTTTGCCCAAGGATTTTGGAGACAGTGAGTTCTAATCCCACTTTAGCCATGAAAGCTGGCTGAGTGACTTTGGGCCAATCATCAGGAGACAATGAGTTCTAGTCCCACCTTAGCCATGAAAGCCAGCTGGGTGACTTTGGGCCAATCACCAGGAGACGAGTTCTAGTTCTGCCTTAGGCATAAAAGCAAACTAGATGATGTTAGCCAAAGGGCTTTGGAGGTGGTGAGTTCTAATCCCGCCTTAGCCATGAAAGACGGCTGGGTGACTTTGGGCCAATCACCAGGAGACGATGAGTTCTAGTTCCGCCTTAGGCATGAAAGCAGACTAGGTGACTTTGGCCCAAGGACTTTGGAGGCGGTGAGTTCTAATCCCGCCTTAGGCATGAAGACAGACTAGGTGACTTTGGCCCAAGGACTTTGGAGGCGGTGAGTTCTAATCCCGCCTTAGGCATGAAGACAGACTAGGTGACTTTGGCCCAAGGACTTTGGCGGCGGTGAGTTCTAATCCCGCCTTAGGCATGAAGACAGACTAGGTGACTTTGGCCCAAGGACTTTGGAGGCGGTGAGTTCTAATCCCGCCTTAGGCATGAAAGCAGACTAGGTGACTTTGGCCCAAGGACTTTGGAGGCGGTGAGTTCTAATCCCGCCTTAGGCATGAAAGCAGACTAGGTGACTTTGGCCCAAGGACTTTGGAGGCGGTGAGTTCTAATCCCGCTTTAGGCATGAAGACAGACTAGGTGACTTTGGCCCAAGGACTTTGGCGGCGGTGAGTTCTAATCCCGCCTTAGGCATGAAGACAGACTAGGTGACTTTGGCCCAAGGACTTTGGAGGCGGTGAGTTCTAATCCCACCTTAGGCATGAAGACAGACTAGGTGACTTTGGCCCAAGGACTTTGGAGGCGGTGAGTTCTAATCCCGCCTTAGGCATGAAAGCAGACTAGGTGACTTTGGCCCAAGGACTTTGGAGGCGGTGAGTTCTAATCCCGCCTTAGGCATGAAGACAGACTAGGTGACTTTGGCCCAAGGACTTTGGCGGCGGTGAGTTCTAATCCCGCCTTAGGCATGAAGACAGACTAGGTGACTTTGGCCCAAGGATTTTGGAGGCGGTGAGTTCTAATCCCGCCTTAGGCATGAAGACAGACTAGGTGACTTTGGCCCAAGGACTTTGGAGGCGGTGAGTTCTAATCCCGCCTTAGGCATGAAGACAGACTAGGTGACTTTGGCCCAAGGACTTTGGAGGCGGTGAGTTCTAATCCCGCCTTAGGCATGAAAGCAGACTAGGTGACTTTGGCCCAAGGACTTTGGAGGCGGTGAGTTCTAATCCCGCCTTAGGCATGAAAGCAGACTAGGTGACTTTGGCCCAAGGACTTTGGAGGCGGTGAGTTCTAGTGCTGTCTTCGGCATGAAAGTCAGCTGGGTGACTTTGCGCCAATTATTAAGAGACAGTGAATTCTAGTCCTATATCAGATATGAAAGCTAGCTGGGTGATTTTGGGCCGATCTCTCTCCCTCAGCTCAACCCATCTTACCAGGATGTTATTATGATTAAAAAAAGAGGACAAACATTATGTATTACTGATAGAAGGGAACATTTGTACCTTAAGAGTATTATAATAATGCCCCACAATTTTATGCATCTTTGCTGCCTTGTGTGACTGATAAATTAATAAAGGCAGGGTAACCAACTCATAAATATATACATGCAGGTTGCATTTTAAGTCCTGCAGAAGAAAGCTTGTTGGATAAGAACCAAAGTTTATCCAAAGGAAACCTGGTTGCTGTAAGTAGATGCTAGGACATCTTCGGTCAAGGGTGAGTCCAAAAGGCTTGACGTGCATCGACTGAAATCAAGCCTCCCCATTAATTTTGTTTGTCAGAAGGTGGGAAAAGGCGATTGCATGACGCCGGGACACTGCAACCATCAGTACATGCCAATTGCCAAGCCTCTGAAATTTGATCATGTCAGGGTAATGATTTAAAGGCTAAACAGCTTATGCAATGATGTAATGCAGTGATGGTGAACCTTCTAGAGACCGAGCGCCCCAAAACTGGCCCCGCCCCCATTCAACCCCCTGCCCCGCCCCTGCTCTGTCCCCACCCCATTGCCCACCCCGCCTGCCCACAGGACAACTAACTGCCTCCAGGGCCCGCCGCAGATCGCCCAGGCAGCCCAGCAGTGCCATGGCGGCCACGCCCTCTGCCTGCCCCCCCCCCGCAGCATCAACTGTGCGGGATGGGGCATGAGAGCAGAGTCTTGTTTGCGTTGCCTGGCTGCCATGTCCTTGGCTGCGCTGCTTCGTGTCGACCACGCTCGGGGGTGACTCTCCTCCAGGGGGGCTGCTGGTGAGGAGGGGGTCGCGGGGGAGGCGAGGCTGGGGCAATGGGATATGTGCCCACAGAGAGGGCTCGGAGTGCCACCTCTGGCACGCGTGCCATAGGTTCGCCACCACTGATGTAATGTAAGGTGGATGATGCAAGAATGGGAATGACTCAGCAGGGTCTGCGACTGTGCCTTTAAGAGTCTGAGTATAAAAGGGAAGTTTTTTGCTAGAGTCTTTCTCTTTCATCCGTTTGACTGCTGTAATTGCTGTGTACTGGAGTTTGCTGTTTCACCAAGTGTATGTATCTTATTTCTAGTGCAGAGGTAGGCAATCTTGGCTCTTTTATGATTCGTGGACTTCAACTCCCAGAATTCCTGAGCCAGCCATGCTGAGGGGAAAGGGAGAGGTTTCCAAGCTGAGACATGCTGGCTCAGGAATTCTGGGAGTTGAAGTCCACGAGTAATAAAAGAGCCAAGGTTGCCTACCCCTGTTCTAGTGTATATTTGTAGATATTGTATGATAAACCACATTTAATTACAAACCACTTTTTACTGTATTTACTCCTGGGTTACCTCAGCACAATAAGACTGTGCATGCTCTGACACATCACATGACCATGGGGATGCTGCAATGGTTGTGAGTGCGAAAAAGGGTCATAAGTCGCTTGGCATTAAACGATTCCTCTCCCTGTAGGATAGTCTTGATATCAAACCAACTTACATGTGCAACGTGTCTTTGGCACCACCACCACCAACTAACCGCTGCAGCCAGAACACGCTTGAGGGTTTCTAATGTGTCCCCAAAAGCTAAAAGCCTGGAACAGAAAGACCGTCTTTGGCTATGGAGAATAACTGGAGACCTGCTGAAAACAACTACAAATTAACATTTTCTTTGCAACACTGTGATTGTCTTTTGTGACTTTCCCAGCCAGCTTCCAATAAGCAAAGTTAATGGGGCAAGCCGGTTACGCTTAACGCCGCGGTAAAGAAAAAAATTGGGTGAGGACACTTGTTGTTATTTATTTAACGACTGCATCACTTAGAGATGGAAATTTAGGTCCGAGTTGTCGAGGGACAAGGTATGCTCTTAAAGCAGTGGTCTTCAAACTTGGCCCTTTGATGACTTGTGGACTTCAACTCCCAGAACTCCTCAACCAGCGTGCCTGGCTGAGGAATTCTGGGAGTTGAAGTCCACAAGTCATAAAAGGGCCAAGTTTGAAGACTCCTGTCTTAAAGCAAACAAACATTAACCACAAGCTTGAATCAAGCAGTATAGGTAGTCCTTGACTTGCAACAGTTCATTTACTGACCGTTCAAAGTTATAATGGCACAGAAAAAAGTGACTTATGGCCGTTTTTCATACTTACGACCAATGCAGCATGCCTGTGATCATGTGATCAAAATTCAGATGCTTTGTTTTAACAGCCGCGAGGATAGTATTTGCCCAATTTTGGAAAAATGAGAATCTACCATCTGACCAGACTATAATTACTAAAATCTTAAAGCGTGAAGAAATGGATAGATTAACATTGGAGATGAAAGAAAAAGATGACTCAGTTTACTTGGGAAACTTGGGGAAATTTTTTATCAATGGTTAGAGACACGTTAGACCCTCAAAAGGACTTAATATTTCAGAATAGATGATTGATTTTTAACCGAGTTCTAATTAATAGGTTGATGACATTGTTATTTTTAGTGATTTAGTGATTTTTATCTGTTAATGTTGATAGTCAGGATTTTTTGAGATTTTATTATTTGTGTTTATTTAATAGATGAACTTATTTGTTTATTGTTTGTAATATGGCTATAGTCAAGCTTGTTTTAAAAATGGTTGAGTATGATATTTACCCATTATTATGATCCGGCCAGTAGCTTGTTTGTTAAAGTGTTGTTTTTCAAAGTGTTGGTTATGACCTATAAAGCCCTTTATGGCAATGGACCAGGATACTTGCGGGACCGTCTTCTGCCTCATGAATCCCAGCGACCGGTTAGGGCACATAGGGTTGGCCTCCTACGGGTCCCGTCTGTTAGGCAATGTCATCTGGCGGGGCCCAGGGCTAGGGCCTTCTCTGTTGCTGCCCCAGCCCTCTGGAACCAGCTTCCCTCAGAGGTTCGTACTGCTTCCTCCCTCCTAGCTTTCCGGAAATTGTTAAAGATGTACTTATGTCGACAGGCTTGGGGCGTATGAGCTGTGCTCTGCCCCTGGGCCTAGGAATGTCCCTCCATCAGCGAATGTGAGTTGACTGAACTTGTATGTTGTATGAATGTGATTAATTTTATTGTTATAATTTTATTGCATTGTTTGTAAGCCGCCCTGGGTCCTAGGAGAAGGGCGGCATATAAGTTCGAGAAATAAATAAAATAAATAAATAAAATATGAGATTGTACCTATCCTTATTTTATCCTAAATCCCCTATTCCCTTCCCCCCATCCCCTTTCCTTACCATACCCGTATTGTTCCTATTTTTTCCTTATGTGTATAAACTCAATAAAATATTGTTAAAAAAAAAATCAGATGCTTGACAACTGGTTCTTATTAAGGACCGTTGCTGTGTCCCGGGATCATGTGATCACTTTTTTTGCGACCTTCTCATAAGCAAAGTCAACAGGGGAAGCCAAATTCACTTAACAACCGAGTTGCTAACTTATCCTCTGCAGTGATTCACTTAACAACTGAGGCAAGAGAAGTCGTAAAATGAAGCAAAACTCACTTAGCAAACATCTCATTTAACAACAGATATTTTGGGCTCAGTTGTGGTTGTAAGTCAAGGACTTCCTGTACACAGGTTTAACAAAAAAAATATATATTTTGCAAGTTGCAAAACGTTACTCAGAAATGTTAAAGCAAAATGAGAAACACTTACTTTGGAGGGAAAGCTTTTGAAGGAAGAAGAGATGAAGATGGAAACTCAGTATGTTTTTTTCCCTTTGATGAGGATTTTGTTCTGGGTTTCCATTTTTGGCCCCGTCGCTTAACTCTAGCCATTTTCTGCAGTTCCAAGCTAAACTGTCTTCATTTGTCATTCGCCTGAATTGTTTGACAAAAACAAAACAGATCAGGAAATCACTTACAATGAAATCAGATATCTTTATGGCGGTGTTTGACGAGTCTTATAGTAAAAAAAAAAAAAGAGAGAAATAGTTTGATGCAGCAATTTGTTATGGCAGTGGTTGTCAACC
Organism: Bothrops alternatus; assembly: GCA_034064705.1. Lineage (NCBI taxonomy): Eukaryota > Metazoa > Chordata > Lepidosauria > Squamata > Viperidae > Bothrops > Bothrops alternatus. Next base: position 1,128,474 of record JARGCV010000212.1, read on the forward strand.
TGTGGTCTACACACCCCTGGTGGGATGTGTGTGATGTTGTTGTCACAGGGGGTCCGCAAAAGCTTGAAGAAATGTTATGATTTAACTCTTGACTTAAGTCTTGGGGGGTCTGTGGTGGCCATGGCCACAAAAGGTATTTAAAGATGGTTTGGGGTGAAGAAAAGGTTGGGAACCACAGCATTATGGGGAAAAAATAGGATAATTAAATGACATATCTAATTACAGGTAGTCCTCAACTTACAGTCGTTTGAAGTTACACCACTGGAAAAAGTTATGATGGTTTTTCACTTATGACCGTTGCAGCATCCCCATGGTCACGTGATTTACATTTGGATGCCTGACAACTGGTTCATATTTATGACTGTTGCCATGTCAGGTGATCCCCTTTTGCCACCCTCTGACCGGAAAAGTCAATGGGGAAGTTAACAACAGCATGACAACCTTAACAACTGCAAGGACTGACTTAACAACTGTAACAAGAAAGGTCGTAATATGGGGCAAAAATCACTTAAGAACAGTCTCGCTTAGCAATGGCAACATTAGGTGCTGTTGTTGTAAGATGAGGACTACCCGCAGTCTGTTTTGCTGGACCTTTGCTGAGGTTTCTGTTACACGAAGCGTCAAGCATCTGAGTTACTTTTTTTTTCTTTGCTAACCTGGCCTTTTCAGAGGTACAGCAAGCAAGGGGATTGAGAAGAAAGACCAGAACAATAGGTCTAGCACTCTCTCTCTCTGGACTAGGTGAGGGCAAGGGTGATAAAACGGCAGCAGCCACTGAAGCATCCATTCACACGACACCTTAAACACCCATTCCCCGAACACAAGGGATCCGTTTATGGCACAGGAAGCTCCCAAACAAATAAACCCCAGCCCAGGTTGACGTGACGCTCCGATTGACCCGTCCCCGTGGACTAACGACGGGATTCCCACGACGTACTGAATCCGTTGCTCACGTGTCGTGCGAACCAGTCCCCGTGAGCCGAGACTCTTTATGGCAGATGCAAGTACTAGAAAAGCAGAAGCTCAGCTTCGGATTGGTATCCAGAGCAGACTTTCTCCGGGACGATCCTGCTCAAACCACCCGGGCTGAGCTGCCGCCCTGGATGCGAAGAGCCACGTCTGAACGCGCCACCTGCATCGCCTCGCCAAACATTCAAACTCCGCCGGAGCCAATCAGAGCGCAGCAGGGAGATCCAACGTTCCATCCGCCTCAAACTTCAAAGGCCGTACAGTCCCTCTGATTGACAGGCGATGTAACCAATCAGCCGTTCGGGTTTCAAACGGGAGCCAATCAGAGTCAAAGTCGGCGAGGCGGGAGGAAGGAGGGCATCCACGAGCTGGCCCGCCTTTGAAAATTAAAAGCTACGCGAAGGGCCAATGAAGCGCCACATGCTGGTGCCCGCCAGCCAATCCGGCCTCTCTGTCTGATTTTTCTCCCAGCTCGCTTCGCAATTAAAGAACCAATGGGAAAGGGCGTAACTTCTAAGGCACTCAATTAGAGCTCTCGTTTCATCTTGGGGCGTTATCCCAATCATTATCCAATAGGTGTAAGGACGTCCTCGGGAGCAGCCAATGAAGAAGAGGATCGAATGACAAGTGCCCAATAGGGAGCGTCGTCTCTTCCAGTCAGCCAAGAAAGGGGCGGTCCCGCGAGGGGAGGGGAGAATGCCACCGCCTGAGGAATGTCAACTATTCAACATGGAGACGGCGGTTACTACGCTCGAGACCATGGTAAGTCTCGGGACTGCTGGCGGGCCGCCACCGCGCAGAACGGAGCCGCCGTTCCCTTGAGGACCGAAGTGGCCCCCTGAAGAGCGGCCTAAACGAACGGAAGGAACAAAAGGGGTGGAAAAGCCGCGGAGGAGGGCAGGAATGTAAGAAAACGTCCCCCCTCCCCCCCCGCCGGATTCAACCATTCCTCACGCCTGGAGAAGGGGAGGCTGAGGGTGTATCTGGGCGTGTCCATTATTCACCCCGAAAAGGGGTGGTGGGCTCGCTCCGTTTCTGCCGTCTTGCTCGAGGGGGGCGTGGTCCATCAGTGGGCGTGGCTTCTTGGGCGGATCCATTCTCCCCGAGCCCGATTCCCGGGGGGCGTGGCCAATACTGCGTGTAGGCGTGGCTTGTGTGCTGGGATGTTGCTGGGGTGGGTTGCATGGAAGGGAAAATGGGAAGAGATCCATTGAAAACCTGGAAAAGGGAAAAAAAAGAAATGTAACCTTCCATTGCCCCCAGATTGTCCTCAACTTACCACAGGTTCGTTTAGTGGCCGAAGTTACAACAGCACTGAAAAAACATTTTTCAAACTTAGGAACGCGTTCCCGGGGTCACGTGATCAAAATTCAGACGCTTGGCAACTGACTTGTATTTATGACGGTTGCAATGTTTGGGGGGGGGGAATCATGAGATCTCCTGTAGCGGCCTTCTGATGAGCAAACTCAATAGGGGAAGCCAGGTTCACTTAACAACCGTGTTTCTGAGTTAACGACGGCTGGAGTTTACTTAACAGCTGTGGCCAGAAAGGTCGTAAAATGGGACAAAACTCACTTAATGAAGCTTTTCTCTAAGCCACAGAAATGTTGGGCTCGAATTGGTGGTGAGAAGATGAGGGGCTGGCTGTATTGCGCTCATACCTGTAGCAAATTATTGACTTGTGTGTCATCTGAAAGCCTATTTAGGGACCACCTAATTCTGTTGTTCTCTGGAGGGGCTGAGTGGACCCTAAATCTTATCATCTGCCCATACAAAGTGCTACCTGGGGTTGATTCTATCTGCAATGTAGCAGGTCTGGGAAAGCACCAGATTTAAGAAAAGGCAGATTTATCCCATTTCTGCTCATAAGCGAATTGAAAGTGTGGGAAGTCATCCCCCACCCCCAGAGAAGGAGATATTAAAAAGGGCAGAATGTTATATTTCCTCAACGGATCTTAAAAAGGTAGAAAAGCGTGCCCAGTTTTTCTTAATAGCCCCAAGTCTCCCTTCTCCATGCAGAAACCAGCTCTGTAGAAATGCCGATATCATAATCCTTTCAGAAAGACTGGAAACTAGAAGCTTACAGCTGATGGGATTAGAAAGACAAAGATCCCTAGAATCAACAATCCCTCAGCCCCCCAAAAACCAACACAGGACATAGCCATCAGCCCCAGCCCCAGGAAAGCAGGATATGGCCTTTAGGACATAAAAGGATTAACCCAACACTATCAGAATACCAGAAAGGCACACTCAGACTCAGGTCAAAGTTCATGCCATAGGAAGAACTCCAAACAAAAGCTCAAGAAGGTATAAAAACCCACCACTCCCAGCTCCATATGGTCAGCTTTCCCGGAGCCACGCTTCTGTCTGGCTTCGCTCTTCAATAAACTACAACCTTCTTTCTCGAGCAGTCTCCATTTTGTTTATTCCCAGCTTGGACTGGACCCTGATGAAGATTTTTCTTTCAACAAAAGCAAGTACATGAGATTGTACATCAACCTATACCCAATGCCACGTTCAGCTGTGGACCTTTCCCCCCCCCATCCTAGTTGGCACTGCAAGAATATTGTGAGGCTAAATAACAATGAGAGCCAATTTGATCAAGTGGTTCAGGAACTCCTCAGTAGGTTTTTGCTTTTAATTTCCGTGCTCGTTATTGAACCTCTTCTGAGGATTGCAATGCTTTCTAAGCTTTTCTGTCCTCTTAAGATTTATTTATTCATTATGTATTTATTAAAATTCTATGCCACCCATCTCCCTGACCAAATGACTCTGGGTGGCTTGATGGCTGACTGGGTTTTTTTTCTTTTGCTAAGGATGGGCTCTTGAAATTGCCTTCTCTTGTTATGAAGAACAGTTGCAAGAACTGGGTAGGGTTAGTTTAGAGCAGTCCCCCCCCCAACCTTTGGGGCACCAGGGACCGGACCTGGGGTGTGTGTGTGGTTTCATGGGCTGCCTGCATCCCATGGATGGGACTTGTTTACATGGCCTGGTTTCTGGCGTGCCGCGGAAAAGCAGGACATGGGTTGACATGAAAGCAGTGTTTCAATATTTGAAGGGCTGCCCCAAAGAAGAGGGGGTCAAGCTATTCTCCAAAGGGCCTGAAGGCAGGACAAGAAGCAACAGATGGAAACTAATCAAGGAGAGAAGCAAGCTGGAACTAAGGAGAAATTTCCTAACAGTGAGGACAATTAACCAGTGGAACAACCTGCCTCCAGAAGCTGTGAATGCTCCAACACTGGAAGTTTTTAAGAAGCGACTGAACAGCCATTTGTCTGAAATGGTATAGGGTTTCCGGCTTGAGCAGGGGGTTGGACTAGATGACCTCCAAGGTCCCTTCCAACTCTTGTTATTCTGTTTGATGAAATCAAACACTTTCTATTTTGGCCAGTATGGCTCATGGGACTCTGCTGTAAGGGGCAGAAGCTTGTCAAAGAGAGAAGCAACCTAGAACTAAGGAGAAACGTCCTGACAGTGAGAACAATTAACCAGTGGGAACAACCTGCCTCCAGAAATGATGAACACTCCCACACTGGAAGTTTTAAAGAAGAGACTGGAACAGCCATTTGTGTGAAATTTATACAGTCTCCTGCTTCAGCAGGGGGTTGGACTAGAAGACCTCCAAGATCCCTTGCAACTCTTGTCCTTCTGTTCTTCCGTCTTGCTATTTTCTGCAGGGTGAGAAGTGTCTGTCCACTGCCCTTTTTATGTTGTACTACTAGTGAACATGCACAAAAAGCAGTGCAATGTTAAAAGGGCATTGGCCAGTAATGCTCTTGTCAGCTAAAACACAACGTTAAGGGGAAAATCCTGTATCGTAAAGGTTTGGGAGTCTGCGCGGTTGCCTAAAACAGGAATTGGAAATCCCACCTTGCCCTCTGGATGGTTTTTAAATTATTTATTTATTTATTTATTTAGAGTTTTTGCTGCAGAAGCATTAAAAACACGCGTGCGCTTTTGTATACGATGCGAGCAGCGACGGGATTCAAAGATGTGAACAACCGGGTTCTCTGTGTGGATGCCACTTCCGGAAGTCCAGTTCTGGGCCCAGGCAACAAAAAAAATGAAGCTTACCGGTTCTGCCAAAGTGGTGCGAACCGGCTGAATCCCTACCGCTGAGATACAAGTCTGCCAAAGTTTTCCTGTGTGCTAGTCTGTGCATCTTTTGCTTCTAAGGAAAAAAAAAAAAGCTAGAGAGTTTCCTTTTGGCAAACAACTTGGCCTAAAAACAAACAACAAAAACAAAAACCAGATTCCCTGATTATTATTTTTTTTTTATTATTATAAAAATTCTTTTATTAAAACAATTAACATTGAACATAAAAACATATTGTGCAGCAATCATCATGACACCTGGTATACAATACTAAGTATTAGTCTTTGATAACGTCTGGGTTAGTAAGCCTTTTTGAGATGCTGCTGTTTCTTTCGGGAGGCAAATGGCTGGGTCGGGAAGGCCGATCTGCAGGAATGCGACTCCCCCTTGCAGGGCCTGCATTCTTTTCATCTTGTGCATGTTCCTGCACACATCCTTCCCCCCCTCCCCAGCCCCATGGAGGACTGTGCTTATCTCCTACTTTTACAAATAACTCTTTGAGTCAGACTGCTGGAATCTAGCTGATGCTATGCATGGAGACGGGGTGACGTGATAGCAGCCTTCCGATATCTCAGGGGCTGCCCCAAAGAAGAGGGAGTCAAGCTATTCTCCAAAGCGCCTAAAGGCAGGACAAGAAGCAACGGATGGAAGCTGATCCAGGAGAGAAGCAACCTAGAACTAAAGAGAAACTTCCTGACAGTGAGGACAATTAACCTGTGGAACAGCCTGCCTCCAGAAGCGGTGAATGCTCCAACGTTGCAAGTTTTTAAGAAGAGACTGGACAGCCATTTGTCTGAAAAGAGTTCAATTGAGATTTGTGTGGACATTTTTTTTTTTTGGCAGCGCTTAAAAAAAAAGTGCTGCAATACACATTCCACTCTACGGCTTTCGGCCATTTGTTTTCGGTTCGGCACATTTTATTTGAAGCTAGAACGTTTTGATTTCTCTTACGGTCGTTTCAAAACTTCATGGGTGAAGTTCATTGAAGTTTTTCTTAAAAGTAAGGAGAACTGGAGAACTTCAGAGAGTGAAGGGGTTTTGAAGCTGCTGAATTGCCACATGGCTATCGGAATGTTACAGTGTCCAGTAACATAACTGTGAAACATCGACAAGGATAATCACCTTCATATTACCAACATTTGAACAGGGAATCAGCTGTACCTTTACGAATTATGAAGCAACGGATGGAAAGGCATCAAGGAGAGAAGCAACCTAGAACTAAGGAGGAATTTCATGACAATGAGAACCATTAACCAGTGGAACAGCTTGCCACCAGAAATTGTGAATGCTCCATCGCTGGAGGCTTGTTAAGAAGAGACCTAACCACCGTTTCTCCAGAATGGTGTACGGCAGGGGTCCTCAAACCTGGCCCCTTTAAGACTTGTGGACTTCAATTCCCAGAATTCCCCAGCCAGCCATGCTGGCTGGGGAATTCTGGGACTTGAAGTCCACAAGTCTTAAAGGGGTCAAGTTTGAGGACCCCTGGTGTAAGGTCTCCTGCTTGAGTGGGGGCTGGACTGGAAGACCTCCAAGATCCCTTCCGACTCTTGTCATACTGTTCTCCAAGCATTTTCCTGCTGACAGGAGCTCTGACTTCATTGCACTACTGTACTTCACGACTAGCAGTGCAATAGTATTGTCAAAGCACTTGCGAGCAGACCCTGCGACGACGGCCTGACGGTGCCCGGCCTTTTCTCCCAACCTTCTGTGGCCGGATGGAGCATTTTGGGCTCTGAAGAATCTGGGCTCTCACGTGAGCTGTTGATAAAAGAGGTATAAAGTTTAATTGGTCAAAGAACAGAGGAAAGATTCTGGTCGGTAGGTCCGTTTTAGAAGCCACGGTGGGAGCCACAGGCTGGCTCTGTAAACTGCTTAGAGAGGACTGTGAAGCAATATGGAGCGGTATATAAATGCTATTGCTATTCCTTTTCCTTTCTTTTCCTGTCCTTTCCTCCTTTCCCTTTCCCCCCTCTCCTTTCCTTCCATTTCCCTTTCCTCCTTTCCCTTCCCTTCCCTTTCCTGTCCTTCCATTTCCCTTTCCTCCCCTCCCCTTTCCCTTTCCTTTCCTTTCCCTTTCCTCCTTTTTCCCTTCTTCCCTTTCCCTTTTCCTTCCCTTTCCCTTTCCTCCTTTCCTTTCCTTCCCTTCCCTTTCCTCCTTTCCTTCCATTTCCCTTTTCTCCTTTCCCTTCCCTTCCCTTTTCTCTTTTGCTTTCCTTTCCTCCCCTCCCCTTTCCTTTCCTTTCCTTTCCTCCCCTTTCTTTTCCCTTCCCTTTCCTCTCCTCTCCTTTTCTTTCCTTCCATTTCTCTTCCCTTTCCTCCTTTTTCCCTTTCCCTTTCCCTTCCCTTTCCTCCTTTCCTTCCCTTCCCTTCCCTTCCCTCCTTTCCTTCCATTTCCCTTTTCTCCTTTCACTTCCCTTCCCTTCCCTTTTCTCTTTTCCTTTCCTCCCCTTCCCCTTCCCTTCCCTTTCCTTTCCTCCCCTTTCCTTTTCCTTTCCCTTTCCTCCCCTTTCCTGTCCTTCCATTTCCCTTTCCTCCCCCTCCCCTTTCCCTTTTCTTTCCTTCCCTTTCCTTTCCTTTCCCTTTCCTCCCTCTCCTTTCCTTCCATTTCTCTTCCCTTTCCTCCTTTTTCCCTTTCCCTTCTTCCCTTTCTCTTTTCCTTCCCTTTCCTTCCTCCTTTCCTTCCCTTCCCTTTCCTCCTTTCCTTCCATTTCCCTTTTCTCTTTTCACTTCACTTCCCTTTTCTCCTTTCCTCCCCTTCCCTTTCCCTTTCCTTTCCTCCCCTTTCCTTTCCTTCCATTTCCCTTTCCTCCTTTCCTTTCCCTCCCCTTTCCTCCTCTCTCTTTCCCTTTCCCTTTCCTTTCCTTTCCTTTCCTTTCCTTTCCTTTCCTTTCCTTTCCTTTCCTTTCCTTTCCTTTCCTTTCCTTTCCTTTCCTTTCCTTCCCTTTCCTTTCCTTCCCTTTCCTTTCCTTTCCTTTCCTTTCCTTTCCTTTCCTTCCCTTCCCTTCCCTTCCCTTCCCTTCCCTTTCCCTGATGGCACAGTGGTTAAAATGCAGCATTTCAGGCTCTCTTTGCCCACAGCCAGGAGTTCAAGGTCGACTCAGCTTTCCATCCCTCCGAGTGGGTAAAATGAGTACCCCCGATTGTTGGGGGGGGCCAATAGGCTGACTCTGCAAGTCACTTAGAGAGGGCTGTAAAGCACTGTGAAGCGGTCTATAAGTCAAAGTGCTCTTGCTATTTGCTGAAAGGCAGCTGGGAGCAGGAAGTTGCTAAATAGTTTCTGAAAAGGCCGGCTGGGGAGGTCCAAAGGTTCTCCTCACTGAGGCTGCTTCTGCGGCTTCACAGTTGGTTGGGTCCAGTTGATGATTCCTGTAACGACCCTGCAGTTTATTCAACAATTTATTTACTATTTACAGGATCAGATTTCTGTCTTGCCTGTCTTGTTTTATAAATAACTCGGCGATGAACATACATAATGCTCCTTCCGTTTTCCGCACAATGGAAAATGAGGTGGGTTCGGCGGAAAAAGGACTGGCCCAAAGTCACCCAGCCAGCTTTCATGTCAAAGGTAGGACTAGAACTCACCGTCTCCTGGTGATTGGCCCAAAGTCACCCAGCCGGCTTTCATGTCAAAGGTAGGACTAGAACTCACCGTCTCCTGGTGATTGGCTCAAAGTCACCCAGCCGGCTTGCATGCCTAAGGCGGTGCTAGAACTCACCTTCTCCTGGCGATTGGTTCAAAATCACCTAGCTGGCTTTTCCATACCTTAGGGGTGGTATTAGAACTCACCATTTCCTGGTGATTGGCTCACCCAGCCGGCTTGCATGCCTAAGGCGGGACTAGAACTCACCTCTCCTGGTGATTGGCTGAAAGTCACCCGGCTGGCTTTTTCATGCCTAAGGTGGTGCTAGAACTCACCATCTCCTGGTGATTGGCTTAGAGTCACCCAGCTGGCTTGCATGCCGAAGGCGGTACTAGAACTCGTTTCCTGGTTTCTAGCCTGATACCTTAACCACCACACACCAAACTGGCTCTCCGTTCATAATGAGCGAAGGACAGAATTTGTCTCTCTTTAACATGCTCAGTCTCCACTTTCTGTTGATATATCTAGTCTAACCCTAACCCTATTCCTAATCCTAACCCCTAATCTGTTGGCATATGACGGGTACATAAGAACATAAGAACATAAGAAGAGCCATGCTGAATCAGGCCAAAGCCCATCGAGTCCAGCATTCTGTGTCACACAGTGGCCCACCAATTGTACATGGGGATCTTGAGCAGAAAGAGAAGGCAAAACCCTCCCTTTCCCTTGACCCCCAACAAATGGTACTCAAGGGAATCCTGCCTGCCTCAACCAACATAGAGGCGGCACATGGACATCCGTTTTAATAACCACCTATACACTTGGCATCCATGAATCTATCTAGCCCTGCCTTGAAGCTATCAAGGCTGACAGCTGTCACGACCCCTTCTGGAAGTGAATTCCATAAATCAACGACCCTCTGGGTGAAGAAATATTTCCCTTTATTTGTCCTCACTTTCTTAGCTATGAGCTTCAGGGAGTGCCCCCTTGTCCTGGTATTGTGTGATAGAGAAAAGAATTTTTCTCTATCCACCTTTTCTATCCCATGCATGATTTTATACACTTCGATCAAGTCATCCCTTAAACGCCGTTTTTCAAGGCTGAAGAGACCAAGGCGTTGCAATCTGGTTTCATAAGGGAGGCGCTCCATTTCCTTGATCATTATATATATCAAGGTAGGCAACCTTGGCTCTCAACTCCCAGAATTCCTCAGCCAGCATGGCTCAGCATGGAAACCTCTCCCTTTCCCCTCAGCATGGCTGGCTCAGGAATTCTGGGAGTTGAAGTCCACCAGTCATAAAAGAGCCAAGGTTGCTTACCCATGGTATATGAAATCTGTCTGTTCTGTGGAAACAAGCCTGCAAACTCTGGTGAAATCACAGTGGCTTTATATACAGGTAGTCCTCGACTTAACGACAGTTGAGACCAACATTTCTGTTGCTGAGCAGGGCAGTGAAGTGGGGTTTGCCCCATTTTGTTTGCTTTCTTGCCACCGTCGTTCTGTGAATCACAGCAGTTCAGTTAGGGACCCAGTTGTGGAGTGATTTTGCTTGTCAGAAGGTCACAAAAGCTGATCACACTGCAACCGTCATAAATCTGAATCGGTTGCCGAGCGTTTGAATTTGGATCATGTGACCACAGGAATGGTACGGTCCTCACTCAAATTTTTCCGTCACTGAACGGATGACTGTAAGTCAAGGGCTACCTGTACTGTTTTATCCTTTATGAAGAATGGATTGATGGTTTGAAGCAAGGAATTAGAGCCTGAAATAGCAGCTCCTTGCATTGGGGTAAGTTGTAGGAGATACTTAATAGAAAGAATGCAGAGAAGAGCAACTAAGATGATTAGGGGAGTGAAAGCTAAAGCGTGAAGAACAGTTTCTGGAATTGGGTCTGTCTAGTTGAATGAAGAGAAGGAAAAGGGGGGGGTGACATGATAGCAGCCTTCCAGTATCTCAGGGGCTGCCCCAAAGAAGAGGGAGTCAAGCTATTCTCCAAAGCGCCTGAAGGCAGGACAAGAAGCAACGGATGGAAACTCATCAAGGAGAGAAGCAACCTGGAACTAAGGAGAAACTTCCTGACAGTGAGAAGAATTAACCAGTGGAACAACCTGCCTCCAGAAGCGGTGGATGCTCCAACACCAGAAGTCTTTAAGAAGAGACTGGACAGCCATTTGTCTGAGATGGTATAGGGCAGGGGTGTCAAACTGCCAGCCCACGGGCCAGACGCGTCATCAGGAAACCATGCCCACCCCATTGCCGGCAATGGCGAAAAAGCCCCGAGACGTTGCACGACGTCACGTGACGTCACGAGTTTGACATGTCTGGTCTAAGGTCTCCTGCTTGAGCAGGGGGTTGGAGTAGAAGACCTCCAAGGTCCCTTGCAACTGTTATTCTGTCATTACTACGTGGTTAATTAAGGACTTCTGGGAATTGCAAATAGATGTCAGAAAGTGATTAAGTTCAATACCGCTGCCAATTGTCCTGCCTGATTTCCTGCAGGTGCCACTTATTATTCTGTGGGTCAGGTAAAATGACCAAAATTCCTCTTCAAAACCTGCCTGACTGCGTAGCCTCAGGGAATCCTGCATCCTTACCTTGTAGTAGTAGTAGTAGTAGTAGTAGTAGTAGTAGTAGTAGTAGTAGTAGTAGTAGTAGTAAGCCGCCCTGGGTCTTAGGAGAAGGGCGGCATATAAGTCCAAGTAATAAAATAATAATAATAATAATAATAATAATGTTGGAAGGGACCTTGGAGGTCATCGAGTCCAACCCCCCTGCTCAGTGGCAGGAAACCCTATGCCAGTGGTTCTCAACCTTTTTCAGGTTGAGACCCCACTTGCGCCGCCCATGCGCAGCGTGACCCCGACCTGCGACGGGCCGATCCGCGCATGCGCAGCGCACGCACGACAAAAAAATAATAATGGCGGGCCGCGGCGGCCCGATCCACGCGTGCGCGGCACGCGCGCGACGGCCCGAACCGCGACGGGCTGATCCGCCCGTGCGCGGCGCACGCGCGACAAAAAAAAAACCAAGATGGCGGACCGCGGTGTCCGGCGACCCCCGCAAAACGGTCATTCGACCCCAAATGGGGTCGCGACCCATAGGTTGAGAACCACTGCTCTATGCCATTTCAGACAAAATGGCTATCCAGTCTCTTCTTAAAAACTTCCAGTGTTGGAGCATTCACAGGCTTCTGGAGGCAGGTGAATGCAGCTGTTGGCTGAATGCAATTTGGGCACCGCTCGCCACGTTTATTCATGTTGTAACTGGATGATTTGACCGAAGCCAGTCCTCAAGGTGTCGTTAAAGTGAGGTATGGGCCTTGAAGTAAATGCAAGAGCTATAAAAGCATTACCTAAGTAAAAAATAAATCTCCCGTGCTTTCGTAAGAATTATTTATGGAAGTGTTTGCGATCAAGGATCTGCAGAAAAATTAAACACGGGAGCGTGTACAGTCAATTGAAATAAGGGGAAAAGAAACAGAGGCAGGAAAGAGAACCCAGTTTATTTGGCTTTAAGTACCCTAGTTCAGGGTAGGCAACGTTGGCTCTTTTATGACTCGTGGACTTCAACTCCCAGAATTCATGATTTCTGCAAAGGCAAATCATGTCTTGTTAGAATTTGTTAGAATTCTTTGTTAGAAGAATTAGAATTCTTTGTTAGAACTTGTTAGAATTCTTTGAGGGTGTAAATAAATGCATAGATAAAGGGGCCCCAGTTGATATTGTATATCTTGACTTTCAAAAGGCTTTTGACAAAGTCCCTCACCAAAGGCTCCTAAAAAAGCTCTCCAGCCACGGAATTAGAGGACAGGTCTTGTCCTGGATTGGTAACTGGCTAAATTGTAGGAAGCAAAGAGTGGCAATAAATGGACAATTCTCCGGATGGAAAGAAGTGAGAAGTGGTGTACCCCAAGGTTCAGTTTTGGGACCTTTACTTTTTAATTTATTCATCAATGATCTGGATGTAGAAGTTAATAGTGAGGTAGCCAAGTTTGCTGATGACACTAAATTGTTCCGGGTTGTGAAAAGTGAAACTGATTGTCGGGAGATCCAGAAGGATCTCTCGAAATTGTGTGAGTGGGCAACAAAGTGGCAAATGCATTTTAACCTAAACAAGTGCAAAGTTATGCACATGGGGCAAAGAACCCCAATTATACTTACCAACTGATGGGGACCAAACTTTCTGAGACAACCCAAGAAAGGGATCTTGGGGTTTTGGTGGACAGCTCGATGAAGATGTCAACCCAATGCGCAGCAGCAGTAAAAAAAGCAAATTCCATGCTTGGCATGATTAGGAAGGGAATCGAAAATAAGTCAGCAAGTGTTGTATTGCCTCTGTACAAATCGATGGTGAGACCACACTTGGAGTACTGTGTACAGTTCTGGTCACCGCACCTCAAGAAGGATATAATGGAACTGGAAAAGGTGCAAAAAAGGGCAACAAGAATGATCAAGGAAATGGAGCACCTCCCTTATGAAACCAGATTGCAACGCCTCGGTTTCTTCAGCCTTAAAAGACGGCGTTTAAGGGGTGACTTGATCGAAGTGTATAAAATCATGCATGGGGTAGAAAAGGTGGATAGAGAAAAATTCTTTTCTCTATCACACAATACCAGGGCAAGGGGGCACTCCCTAAAGCTCATAGCTGAGAAAGTGAGGACAAATAAAGGGAAATATTTCTTCACCCAGAGGGTCGTTGATTTATGGAATTCACTTCCAGAAGGGGTCGTGACAGCTGTCAGCCTTGACAGCTTCAAGGCAGGGCTAGATAGATTCATGGATGTCAAGTGTATCGGTGGTTATTAAAACGGATGTCCATGTGCCGCCTCTATGTTGGTTGAGGCAGGCAGGATTCCCTTGAGTACCATTTGTTGGGGGTCAAGGGAAAGGGAGGGTTTTGCCTTCTCTTTCTGCTCAAGATCCCCACGTACATTTGGTGGGCCACTGTGTGACACAGAATGCTGGACTCGATGGGCTTTGGCCTGATTCAGCATGGCTCTTCTTATGTTCTTAATTCCTGAGCCGGCATGGCTCAGCATGGAAAACTCTCCCTTTCCCCTCAGCATGGCTGGCTCAGGAATTCTGGGAGTTGAAGTCCACGAGTCATAAAAGAGCCAAGGTTGCCTACCCCTGCCCTACTTTATAAATACATCGTCAGCCTCCCAGGTAAACCAAACAGGGGACATAACCAGATAAGCTAATTCTACAGGTAATCCTTGAGTTACAACCGTTATGGAGCTTGCCCATCCTGGTCATAACTCAGAATGGCTGTAAAGTGAGCCAGCCAGTCATGTGACTAAAATGTCTTTTATGACCTCTTCTGCAGCGGTTAAGTGCAATTTGCCAGGGGCGTGCTTTTTGCTGAAAACCAGAATATCAGTTTTCAGTAAAACTGCCCTAAAACATATTCATGAGTCTGTCGAAACTTCAAACAATCCCTAAAGTCCTAACTTGAGGACTATGCTTTATTATAAGGCTACATTAACGGAATCTTGCAAGCCTGTTACATAATGTGCAATGTAAAATAATCGGTCCCAAGATCATTTTTTTTAAAAAACTTGGCAAGTTTAAGGTGCGTGGACTTCAACTCCCAGAATTCCCCTGCTGGTACCGGTAGTCCTCAGGTTACGACGGTAATTGATCCTGACAGTTACAGATGTAAAGTGGCTCACCATGTGACCCGATCTGTTTTTACCTCCTCTGTGGCGGTTGCAAGCGCCACGGTCGTTAAACAAAGCCACCGTTTGCTGTGGGCTGATTTGTGATGAAAAACGGAAGCAGAGGGTCTAAATGCAGGCTGGTTGCTGAGACCCCCAAGGTGGTGGGGGGGGGCAGGTATGTCGCAACTTTGAATGGTTGCTAAGCAAGTGGTTATAAGTTGAGGACTTATTTGGTTCCCCAATGTGGGGCTTATGTGCTGACGGGTGCCGAAGCCTGTCAGAATTCAAATCCGGGCCTTGTCTTTTCTCCTCATCTTTATTTTCACCAACACCGTGGGTGCCAAACAAGTCTCATAGTTTTTTCTGAGGAAACACAGGCAGTCCTCAACTTACGACCACAACAGAGCCCAAAATTTTCTGTCGTTAAGTGAGAAATTGGTTAAGCGAGTGTTGGCCCGTTTTACCACCTGTCTCACTGCAGTCGTTAAGTGAATCATGGCATTTGTTTAAATTAGGAACACGGTTGTTAAGTGACTCTGGCTTCTCCCCCTTGACTTTGCTTGTCGGAAGGTCCCAAAAGGGGATCACATGATTTCGGGACACCGCAACTGTCATAAGTACATGCCAGTTGCCAAGCGTATGAATTTTGATCACATGACCACGGGGATGCTGTAAGGATCTCCGAACGCAATTCAAAGTGTTGGTTATGACCTATAAAGCCCGACATGGCATCGGACCAGGTTACTTGCGGGACCGTCTGCTGCCGCATGAATCCCAGCGGCCGGTTAGGGCCCACAGAGTCGGCCTTCTCCAGGTCCCGTCAGCCAGACAGTGTCGCCTGGCGGGGCCTAGGTGAAGAGCCTTCTCTGTTGCAGCCCCAGCCCTCTGGAATCAACTCCCCCCGGAGATCCGTATCGCCCCCACCCTCTCCGCCTTTCGTAAACTGCTTAAGACACATCTTTGCCGACAGGCCTGGGGCAGTTATCTTGCCCCTAGCCAGTGTATGTTTGTTGTAAGTTTGTTTCGGATGATTGGTTTTAATCTAGGGGTTTTATAATGTATTTGATTTCTATATGCTACTGATTATGTTGTAAGCCGCCCTGAGTTTTCGGAATAGGGCGGCATAGAAATCGAAACAAACAAACAAATAAATAAATAAATGTGACAAAAAGGTCATCAGTCACACTTTTCAGTGCCATTGTAACTTCGGACGGTCACTAAATCAATTGTTGTAAGTCAAGGACTACCTGTGCTAAAAATAATAATACAGGTATTCCTCGGCTTATGACCGCAATTGAGTCCAAAAGTCAGACATTTGCTAAGTGAGCTCTGCCCCATTTTACGACCTTTCTAGCACCATTGTTAAGTGAATCCCTGCAGAGGTTAAGTTAGGAACACGGTCGTTAAGTGAATCTGGCTTTCCCCCATTGGCTTTGCTTGTCAGAAAGTCGCAGAAGTGGATCATATGAACCAATTGTCAAGCATCTGGATTTTGACCCCGCGACCATGGGGGTGCTGAAGTGCTGAAAGGGTCGTAAGTGTGAAAAAAACGGTCATGTCATAACTTTGAACGGTCACTAAATTAGCTGTTGTAAGTCGAGGATTATATGTAATCGTAGCTGGCTGTATCCCCCACTCTTTGGATGTGTGCCCACCTATGCAGAAAACTGACAAAGGTGAACCCAGGTCAGGGGTAGGCAACCTGGGCTCTTTTATGACTCGTGGACTTCAACTCCCAGAATTCCTGAGCCAGCCATGCTGAGGAGAAAGGGAGAGGTTTCCATGCTGAGCCATGCTGGCTCAGGAATTCTGGGAGTTGAAGTCCACGAGTCATGAAGGGGCCATAGTTCCCCCATGCTGACTCAGGAATTCTGGGAGTTGAAGTCCACGAGTCATAAAGCGTTCTAGGCCTAGGCCAGAGGTAGGCATCCTTGGTTCTTTTATGACTCATGGACTTCAACTCCCAGAATTCCTGAGCCAGCCATCCTGAGGAGAAATGGAGAGGTTTCCATGCTGAGCCATGCTGGCTCAGGAATTCTGGGAGTTGAAGTCCACGAGTCATAAAAGGGCCAAGTTTGAAGACCCCTGACCCAGGTGCAGGAAATCTTGGACCTACAAGCATCCATTTAGTGACAGTTCAATGTTACAATGGCACTGAAAAAAGTGACTTATGACAATTGTTCACACTTACAACCTTTCCAGCATCGGCATGGTCATTAATACATGCCGGTTGTCAAGCACCCAAACTTTGATCACATGACTGCGGGGATGCTGTGATAGTCATAAGTGTGAGGACCGGTTATAAGTCACTGTTTTTCAGGGCCACTGCTCACTAAACAAATGATTGTAAGTTGAGGACTACCTGTATCTCTTTAAGATTTATACCACAACCTACTACTTGATAAGACAGAAAGATGTGGGTCAGACAGCATCACCACCAGATGGATTCGTAGCTGGCTGATCGGCTGTACTCAGCGTGTGGTCTTCAATGGAACCGCATCTACATGGAGGGAAGTGTGTAGTGGGGTGCCCCAGGGCTCTGTACTGGGCCCAGGACTCTTCAATATCTTCATCAATGATTTGGACAAGGGGATAGATGGGGAACTCATCAAATTTGCAGACGACACCAAGCTGGCAGGAATAGCCAACACTCCAGAAGACAGGCTTAGGATACAGGAGGATCTGGACACACCTGAACACTGGGCGCTATCTAACAAAATGAAATTCAACGGTAAAAAAAGTAAGGTTCTACATTTAGGCAAGAAAAACCAAATGTACAGGTATAGTATAGGGGGTACCTTGCTCAATAGTAGTAACTGTGAGAGGGATCTCGCAGTCCTAGAGGACAGTCACTTAAATAGGAGCCAGCCGTGTGCTGCAGCTGCCAAAAAAGCCAACACAGTGCTGGGCTACATTAACAGAGGGACAGAATCAAGATCACAGGAAGAATTAATACCACTTTACAACACCTTGGTAAGGCCACACTTGAAATACAGCACCCAGTTTTGGTTACCACGATGCAAAAAAAATGCTGAGACTCTAGAAAGAGTACAGAGAAGAGCAACAAAGATGATTAGGGGACTGGAGGCTAAAACATATAAAGAACGGTTACTGGAATTGGGTATGTCTAGTTTAATGACGAGAAGGACGAGGGGGGACAGGATAGCAGTCTTCCAGTATCTGAGGGGTTGCCACAAAGGAGAGGGAGTCAAGCTATTCTCCAAAGGGCCTGAAGGCAGGACAAGAAGCAATGGATGGAAACTAATCAAGGAGAGAACGAGGACAATTTTTCTGACAGTTTTAGAACAATTCACCAGTGGAACAACCTGCCTCCAGAAATTGCACGTGCTCCAACACTGGAAGTTTTAAGGACAACCATTTGTTTAAAATGGTGTAGGGCTTCCTGCCTGAGCAGGGGGTTGGACTGGAAGACCTCCAGATTCCCTTACAACTTTGTTATTCTGATAAGAGAGGGTGAGATACCATCAATATGGAAAGATACGGTCCTTTTCTGTTCCGTTCCATTCCACTCTCAATAAAGATTTGTATTCCATTCTACTCTACTCCAGTCTACTCTCTGTTCTTTCATTTATTTATTAAATGTTTATGCCATCCATCTCCCCTATAAGATGACTGTTATGCCATCTTTCCTGCCCCAATTTGTATTAAGCGTGGGCATTATGTGGTGGTCCTCTCACTGTGTGCATCATGTTAATGGGTTGTGATGGTTTTTCATGTTTTAGTTCCAGAAGGCCGAATCTGATCTGGATTACATCCAGACAACGTTGGAGTTTGAAATGATGAAACAGCTTCCTAATGGACTCGCTAAAGAGGTATCGTCCTTAGCTTGAAAGCATGGCTGACAACCTCTAAAGAAATATTTTAAAACCTTATCTTTAAGGTTCCTAAGTGTGACCATATTTTAGCATTGTTGTCTGGAGTTGCACAGCCCATAAGCCATGATTTACAAACTCCAGTTTTCAGATTGACCCTATGACGGCAGAACAAACCCGGGACATGAATGATGCTAGCCATTATAACCTATAGAATATTTGTAGCTGAGGATTATTTATTTATTATTTATTTTATTTTGTAAACTTTTATACCGCTCCTCTCCCGTAGGACTCAGGGCGGTTTACAGCCAAATTTAAAACATAATAATAATAAATATTTAAAACTAAATTAAGTGTGGGGTCTTTCGTGCTTGCTGGGCTTGGATGTTACCCAACTAGACAAAACATCATTAGTGGTAAAAGAAGAAATCATGATTGATAAGAAATGGATGGTATATAAAAGGGAAATTAAGCTTAAACAAAAACCACAAAAATAGGATGCATGGTGAACTAATGAGACGATGGTTATAAGAATAATATAAGCTGAAAAAAAAGTTACACGTAGAGATGATTATTATTTGCACAAATAGAAAAAAATGTCTATATTTAATCATACTGAGAATATTAAGAATTACATTTTGTTTTAAGATTGACGAAGGAATATATAAATGGGAGAAGGGAAGATCAAAGAAATATATTATTAATATACTAATTAGGGGATTATCAAATTCAATCATTACGGATGTTAATTGATTATCATTGTCTTTTTTTTTCTTTTTAAAATGTAAACCAAGACAACACGCTGTACACCAGGCACTGGAGATTTGTCATTGTTAAAAACTAATAATATATATATGCAGTTAGTGATAAAAGAAGGAGGGGTTTACACAGGAGGAGGAGGAGGAGGAGGAAGAAGCACCAAGGTCTGTGGAGTCCTTGGTGCTCTCTCAGATTGCTTGTTTTCTTGCAGATGTTTCATGACCAAACTAGGTAACCTTGTCAATTTTATTGGGAGTGTTTCCTTCTTGTCACTTAAACAGACAGCAAATCCCACTCCTCTGTAGCACTGACGATGTTACCTAGTTTGGTCATGAAACGTCTGTAGGGAAACAACCAAGCTCACAGAGCACAAAGGACCCCATAGCCATTATAATTTTGCTTCTTTCTGAAACAGACAATTTTGGGAGCTTATGATTATATCCCATACATGCATACAGATTTAAGGTTTGTCTTACTTTATCTATCTTTGCCCTTGGAAAACTGCTCAATGTATTTGTCTGTGGAGATTCTCAGTCATGGTTGCCCCAAAGGTGCTTTTTCAAAAAGCAACTTGGACTTCCTTCCTTTTTCCCTGAAGATCTTTGGCTCCTCCAGGAAGCTTCAGTCAGAACTGAAGAAGCCTCTTGGGAGGAGAAGCGAAATACCTTCAAGGAACGGCTGCTGGAATTGGGTCTGCCTGGTTTAATGGAGAGAAGGACGAGGGGGGACATGATAGCAGTGCTCCAGTATCTCAGGGGCTGCCCCAAAGAAGAGGGAGTCAAGCTATTCTCCAAAGCGCCTGAAGGCCGGACAAGAAGCAACGGACGGAAACTGACCAAGGAGAGAAGCAACCTAGAACTAAGGAGAAACTTCCTGACAGTCAGGACAATTAACCCGTGGAACAAGCTGCCTCCAGAAGTGGTGAATGCTCCAACACTGGAAGTTTTTAAGGAGAGACTGGACAGCCATTTGTCCAAAATGGTATAGGGTTTCCTGCCTGAGCAGGGGGTTGGACTAGATGACCTCCAAGGTCCCTTCCAACTTCTTATTATTATATTACTACTACTATTACTACTACTACTACTACTACTACTACTACTACTACTACTACTACTACTACTACTAAAACAAAGCAAGCCCAGTTGCCTTTTGAAAAATCAAGACCCCTAAAGACCAAATACTTTTCCCCAGGCTAACTAACTAACTTGTAGAAGTACTTATTAACTTAGAGATTACTTATTAACATTTTGGAGATGGAAAGCCCAAACTTTTTTTCCCCTTGATACAGCTTTCTGCACTCGGCAGTTAACACTCAGAATAGATTCCCCATCCCTAATTCTCATATTCGAGCTTAAGTGTCCAGTGAAATTGATTTGACAACAGCACAGAACGGGCCAAAAGAAGTTCCTCCGTGTGCCCTTTTTGATGTCAACTTGGGGAATTGGCTTAAATAGTTGTGAAGAAGCCACCTGTTCTGTTTTCCAACTGTTTCTTCGCGTTCTTGATGATCCTATGGCAGGGGGTCTTCAATCTTGGCCCTTTGATGACTTGTGGACTTCAACTCCCAGAATTCCTCAGCCAGGCATGCTGGCTGAGGAATTCTGGGAGTTGAAGTCCACAAGTCATCAAAGGGCCAAGTTTGAAGACCCCCTGCTCGTGGACTTCAACTCCCAGAATTCCTCAGCAAGGCATGCTGGCTGAGGAATTCTGGGAGTTGAAGTCCACAAGTCATCAAAGGGCCAAGTTTGAAGACCCCCTGCTCGTGGACTTCAACTCCCAGAATTCCTCAGCAAGGCATGCTGGCTGAGGAATTCTGGGAGTTGAAGTCCACAAGTCATCAAAGGGCCAAGTTTGAAGACCCCCTGCTCGTGGACTTCAACTCCCAGAATTCCTCAGCAAGGCATGCTGGCTGAGGAATTCTGGGAGTTGAAGTCCACAAGTCATCAAAGGGCCAAGTTGGAAGACCCCCTGCTCGTGGACTTCAACTCCCAGAATTCCTCAGCAAGGCATGCTGGCTGAGGAATTCTGGGAGTTGAAGTCCACAAGTCATCAAAGGGCCAAGTTGGAAGACCCCTGTCCTATGGAGTGGTTGACTGCAGCAACCATAATGTGTGCTCAGCTCTTGGGAGCTGAAGGCGAAAAGATATGATAGCTACAGATAGTCCTCGACTTAACGCTCACAATTAAGCCCAACATCTCTGTTGCTAAGTGAGACAGTTGCTAAGTATGTTTTGCCCTGAAGTTTCTTCAGCTCTGACTGGATGGTGGGGAATAGAAGGATTTATACTCCTTGCAGACAGCTGGTCATTTGCATCCTTTTAGAGAGGCGTTGAGGCCGCTTGGAGGTTTACCTGTGATACAGGAGAACAAACCCACCAGGACAAGAGTCAGCAGCCCATCTGCATTTAAGAGACGAAGGCCGCTCTTTCGAAGACAGCAAAGTCCACATTTTGGACAGGGAGGACCGCTGGCTTGAAAGGGGTCAAAGAGGCCATCTAGGTCAAAATTTGAACAGCCCTCCCTCAACGGGGGGAGGGATACGATTTCATCCATCTCCAGTCTACCACACAGTCCTTTCAGCAGGTCCAAGAAGGCTCCATGCCCATTTGCACCACTCAGATGACCCTGAAGACACAGGTAAACCTCCAGGTGGCCTCAACGACACTCTACAACAGGGGTGTCAAACTCAATTTCATTGAGGGCTGCATCAGCATTGCAGTTGCCCTGGGGGGGGCGGGGTGTGTGTGGCCAGGGTGGGTGTGGATGGAGTGAGTGTGGCCAGTTCTACATCATCCGCGTCAAGGGTGCCTGTGGGGGCCTGTGCAGAAGTGGGACAGATTTGAGGGTCTCTGGCAGAAGGGAGTGGGACCGGGGCAAGTGCCAAGGCATGGTCCACCGGGTCAAGTGCCAAGATGGCCACCACAAAATTGTACATTGGCTTCTGGCTGGCCTGGGCCAGGGGCCAAGGCAGAGGGGGCTGTTCCCTCACTGTTTCCAGGATGGCTTCACGGGGCCACATGAAACCACTTTGCGGATTGCATATGGCCCCCAGGCCTTGGGTTTGACATGTCTGCTCTACAAGGATGGAAATGATCAGCTGTCTGCAAGGAGTATAAATCCTTCTATTCCCCACTATCCAGTCAGAGCTGAAGAAGCTTCTTGGATGAGAAGGGAAACGTCTTCAAAGGAGAAACAAAAGTCCAGTTGCCTTGTGAAAAAGCACCTTTGGGAGAGGCAGCAAATGCAGTTTTGGGCTGCATCAATGGAGGTAGTACCTGGCTGAGGAATTCTGGGAGTTGAAGTCCACAAGTCATAAAAGGGCCAAGTTTGAAGACCCCTGATGTAAAGTCATAGCTCCCCTCTCTGTTGCCCTAACCACACCCCCTCTGCCATACGCAGTCCAATTCTGTTAATTGACTAGCTAATTAAATTCTCATCTAAGATTTGTTGAAAGACTTCCAGGTTGACTGTGGCTTGTTTAGAATTCTACAGGTAGAACATTCTTACGTTGAGTTCTGAATCTGCTTTCGTGGACCTTCTGTTCTTAATGCTTGATGCTTTTGGGTCTTTCCGGATTTCTGGCCTTGAAAACAGGAAAATCCTCTGGTCCTAATACAGCAGCTGTCAGTGGTGAAATCCCGTTACAAAAGCTTGTGTGAACAGCTGGAGAAGATTTCCGCGGAGCGGCAAGAGTCCACACGTGTCATCCGTGCCACCCTGGCTAAAACCATGAAGCTGGTCCAGGAAATACAGCAGCACACCGGGACAGAGGTGATGCTTTGCTCTTGATTGCTACTGTAATGTGTGCATCCCTCAAGATTTTACCTTCTCCTCCTCTTCCTATGGAATATTTGCGAGAGTGGATGAAGCTCCATTTGAATCACCAGGCAACGTTTCTAGGGATCGGCCTGCCTCAAGCCAGCATTGTTTATAACCAGCCAGAGGTTTGGTGAAATAGGACCACATCTCAAGTAATGCCAATAGAAGAGAATATTTGTAGCTCAGGGTTGAACTGTGGGGTCCTTGTTTTTCTTGCAGACATTTCATGACCCAACTAGGTAACATCATCAGTGCCAGAAGGGAATGTGAGGTTTACTCCCTGTTTTTATTTGTGGCTTTCCCTCTCTGTTTTTATGGGAGTGTTTTTGATGATGCTTAGATTAGGCTGTTATTTACTGTTTAGAATAGAATAGAATGGAGTGGAATGGAATGGAATAGAATAGAATAGAATAGAATAATATTAGAATAGAATAGAATAATGAAACAATAGAATAGAATAATGAAACAATAGAATAGAATAGAATAGAATAGAATAGAATAGAATAGAATAGAATAGAGCTAGAAGGGACCTTGGAGGTCTTCTAGTCCAGCCCCCTGCTCAAGCAGGAGAACCTATACCATCTCAGACAAGTGACTGTCCAGTCTCTTCTTAAAAATCTCCAGTGATGGAGCACCCACGATTTCTGGAGGCAAGCTGTTCCACTGGTTAATTGTCTTCACTGTCAGGAAGTTTCTCCTTAATTCCAGGTTGCTTCTCTCCTTGATTAGTTTCCATCCGTTGCTTCTTGTTCTGCCCCCTGGTTCTTTGGAGAACAACGTGACCCCCTCTTCTTTGTGGCAGCCCCTCAAATACTGGAATACTGCTATCACGTCGCCCTGTTTCTTTTTTTCTTTAGATTAGCCCAACCCGAGTCCCGTAGCTGTTCGTTGTATGTTTTAGTCTCCAGGCCTTTGATCATCTTAGTTGCTCTTCTCTGTATTTTTTCCAAACTCTCAATATTTGATTTGATTGCAGTGCATCCATGAACATCAACCAGCAGTCAGAAAACATGATGAAAACTCCTTAATTGCACATGTTCAGACTTCACCATAGATTCAACTGGGAAACTGAGATATTAGACCAAGCCAAATAAAAAAATACTAGAAAATTCCTGAAAAACTGGCACTTAGACAAATCAGCAATCAACAGATGCAAAGAGATAAACCACATCTAGATCAAAAAGCTAAAAAGGAAAGCAAAAGAGCGAAACACCTCCTCGCCAGCAATCAGCACTCAGATAAGCAGAAATTAACACCAACACCAACTAGACCAGGGATAGGCAACCTTGGCTCTTTTATGACTTGTGGACTTCAACTCCCAGAATTCCTGAGCCAGCATGGCTCAGCATGGAAACCTCTCCATTTCTCCTCAGCTTGGAAACCTCTCCATTTCTCCTCAGCATGGCTGGCTCAGGAATTCTGGGAGTTGAAGTCCACGAGTCATAAAAGAGCCAAGGTGGCCTACCCCTGAACTAGACCAACAATGAAGAAAAAAAACAATACCCCAATCAAGGAACTACCAGCTCAGACGAACAAGCTAACAATAAACAAAAGCCTAATCAAGGAACCACCAAGAGCAGTCCCCACAAACACTGATAGGGCAAGCCACTTGTACTGTATATCCCCTTCCTTCTAGCACTGATGATGTTACCTAGTTGGGTCATGAAATGTCTGCAAGAAAACCACCAAGCTCAGAGACACCAAAGACCCCCACATCTCAAATAAGAGCTTGATGGCAGAGGGCAATTATTATGTATTACAAGGGATTGTACCAACTCTTAAAAACTGCTTTTGAGCAGCTCTCTGAGTAATCTGATCCAATTAACCTAAAGGCAATATCCTAAATCATACATTATGGTTAATTGTGTTCATACAAGCTCAGCTAAATCAAATGTGACAACGAAATACATTACCCTTAAGACATAACTGGCTTGTTTGGCTTAGCTGTTGCAGCTTATTAATGATTTATGATTTAGCAAGCCATTTCACTGTTGTGATTTAATTACCTTATGGTGTGGACACAGTAATTGTACTTTGTGAATTATAATTACAATTTAGAATCAAGTGAGGAAAGTCGGAAGTAATTTACCCAAGGCCAACATCAGCAGATATATTATCTTTTCTGTTAAATGTTTTGCCCATTTACTTCTTAAATGTATATCTTGCTTTTCTACTAAATGGCCCTCAGAGCGTCAAAGAACATTCATATGAAAATAATAAAAAGCCCTCTTGCATTGGAAATTAAAAGCCTCTATCAGTTTGTTGCAAAGTTTCATTGAAATCAACCATTTTGTTTTATAACAACAACAATAATAATAAAAATGAATTGGAAGGAACTTTAGAGGTTTTCTAGTCCAACCCCTTGCTCAGGCTGGAAACTCTAAACCATTTCAGACAAATGGCTGTCCAGTCTCTTCTTAAAAACTTCCAGTGTTGGAGCATTCACTGCTTCTGGAGGCAGGTGGTTCCACTGGTTAATTGTTCTGACTGTCAGGAAGTTTCTCCTTACTTCTAGATTGCTTCTCTCCTTGATTAAGTTTCCTTGTCCTGCATTAAGGTGCTTTGGAGAATAGCTTGACTCCCTCTTCTTTGGGGCAGCCCCTGAGATATTGGAAGACTGCTATCCTGTCCCCCCTCGTCCTTCTCTTCATTAAACGAGACAGACCCAATTCCAGCAACCGTTCCTTGTACGTTTTAGCCTCCAGTCCCCTAATCATCTTTGTTGCTCTTCTCTGCACTCTTTCTAGAGTCTCAACATCTTTTTCACATCGTGGTGACCAACACTGGATGCCGCATTCCAAGTGTGGCCTTACCAAGGCCTTGTAAAGTGGTGTTAATACTTCACGTGATCTTGATTCTCTCCCTCTGTTAATGCAGCCTAGCACTGTGTTGGCCTTTTTGGCAGCTGCAGCACACGGCTGGCTCATATTTAGGTGATTGTCCACTAGGACATAACAACCACAATTGAGCCCAACATTTCTGTTGTTAAATGAGACATTTGTTAAGTGAGTTTTGCCCCCCCCCTTTGCCACCTCTCCTGCCACAGTTGTTAAGTGACGCACCGCAGTTGTCAAGTTAGCAACACAGTTGTTAAATCCAGCTTCCCCATTGACTTTGCTTGTCAAAAGGTCACAAAAGGGGATGCCGTGAACTATTTTGAATACAGGTTGGTTTCCAGCTGCCTGAATTTTGATCACGTGACCAGGGGGATGCTGTGATGGTCAAAGGTGACTTGGTTGTAAGTCGCTTTTTTCCTCAGTGCCACTGTAATTCTGAACCATCACTAAATGAATGGTTGTTAAGTCAGGGGTAGGCAACCTTGGCTCTTTTATGACTCGTGGACTTCAACTCCCAGAATTCCTGAGCTGGCATGGCTCAGCTTGGAAACCTCTCCCTTTCCCCTCAGCATGGCTGGCTCAGGAATTCTGGGAGTTGAAGTCCACGAGTCATAAAAGAGCCAAGGTTGCCCAGCCCTGGTAACTCAAGGACTACGTGTAGCAGTTAACTTTTGAGTCTATTGACTTTGTTTATGAGAAGGTTGCAAAAGGGAGTTACATATGTTCACCACCAGCAGACGGCGAGTTCTAATTCTGCCTTAGGCACGAAAGCCGGCTGGGTGATTTTGGGCCAATCACACACACTCAGCCCAATCCACCTCACTGGTGTTACTATGGGGGAAAAGAAGGTGGAAGGAGGAGTATTGTGTACTGTATATTTGCTGCCTTGAGTTATTTATAAAAACAGTAAAGGCAAGATAGAAATAAATAAAATAAGGAAAAGCTGCTGGAACTAGGTATGTCTAGTTTAATGAAGAGAAGGACAATGATAGCAGAGTTCCAGAATCTCAGGGGCTGCCACAAAGAAGAGGGAGTCAAGCTCTTCTCCAAAGCACCAGAGGGCAGGACAAGAAGCAACTGATGAAAACTAAACAAGGAGAGAAGCGACCTGGAACTAAGGAAGAATTTCCTGACAGTGAGAACAATTAACCAGTGGAACAACCTGCCTCCAGAAGCGGTGAATGCTCCAACACTGGAAGTTTTTAAGAAGAGACTGGACAGCCATTTGTCCGAAATGGTATGGGGTTTCCTGCCTAAGCAGGGGGTTGGACTAGATGACCTCCAAGGTCCCTTCCAACTTTATTATTATTATTATTATATCAACTTTTCTTCCTTTTCTAGATCTCTTCCCTGTCTGAAGAAGAACAGCATGCGATGCAGCACTTAATGTACCAGACTCCTGAAGTGAGAGAAAGGTTTTTTTATTGATAGATTTTATTAGTTTTTATACGGTTAGGTATAAGATGGGGTCGGGATTAGGGTTGGGGCTCGTCCAAATAACATTTTCAATATTTAGCAAATAGCATAATGTCTGGGTACATGTATTTAACTAACAATAATAAATATAGTTAATTATCATAAATATGTTAATCACTCAATAGCCATCTCGTTAATATATTCAAAATTATATGTCACGTTCCTTTCTCTGTGACTCGTTTTTCTAGCCATTGATAGAGATTATCCCATGTTCTAAAGTATACTGAGTCTTCTTTCTTTTCAATCTTTAAAGTCAATCTATCCATTTCTGCACACTCTAGAATTTTCTTAATTAGTACTTCTTCAGTTGGTAAGTTTTCATTTTTGCACTGTTGGGCAAATACAATTCTTGCGGCCATTAATATGTGTAGTATTAGATATCTGCAATCTTTCTCATAATTAGCGCCTATTGTTCCTAACAAAAATAATTTTGGTTTAAAGTCTGTTTGTTTTTTAGTCATTTTCTACTGAAGTGAGAGAAAGTTTGACAGAACAGGTAAATCTAAACATAAGAATCTGGCTTTCTAGGTCTGGTGCTGAATAGCTAAAAGGAAAATCCCGGCCATTATAAGTTTGTAGCTTATGTATAAGTACAGCATGAAACGGAACTAAGGTTTTTTTACAACCTGATTTTAAACTTTTTTTCTTAACCCAGCCAATACTGCAGCGGTTCTTAACCTTTTTCAGGCCGAGACCCCACCTGCGCCGTCCATGTGCGGCGCGACCCCGACCTGTGACATGCATGCGCAGCGCAACGGGCCGAATCGCGCATGCGCGGTGCGACGGGCCTAGCTGCGCATGCGTGGCGCGCGACGACCCGAACCGTGCATGCGTGGCGCGATGGGCCAAATCGCACATGCGCGCCGTGTGCGCGACAGCCCGAACCGCGCATGCGCGGCGCGACAGACTGAATCGCGCATGCGCGGTGCACGTGCGACGGACCAAACCGCGCATACGCGGCGCGACGACCGAGGGGAAATGGGAAAAAATGGGGGGAAAAATGGCGGACTGCCGTGTTTGGCGACCCCCGTGAAACGGTCGTTCGACCCCAAATGGTTGAGAACCGCTGCAATAGTGGATGCTAGTTTCTTCTGTCTCTTAACTTCCGGCATAAAGATAGTTAGACTTTAGTTGGGGTGGCGTGGGGTTGTATGTCCACTGTACAAGTAGTCCTCGACTTACAGCAGTTCACTTAGTGACCGTTCAAAGTTACAACGGTGCTAAGGTTCACTTAACAGTTGTGTTACTGATTTAACAACTGCCGTGATTCGCTTAACATTTGCGGCAAGAAAGGTTGTGAAATGGGGCAAAAATGTCACTTAGCAATGTCTCACTTCGCAACGTAGTTTTGGGCTCAGTTGCTGATAGTAAGTTGAGGACTGCCTGTAGAAGCACAATGGAGAACAAAATCAAATCGATTTGTACTTTATTGTCAAAGTACAACATGTACTTTATTGTCAAAGTACAACATGTGGACAATCTCATTGATTTGATCGATTTGGTTTTGTTCTCCATTGTGCTTATAAATTAAAGTGGGCTACCTATACTTTTCTTTTTGCGAGAAAACGGGAGGGGGCGGGTTCTTTGCTTAAAACGGTCTCTGTTTTTTTTTCTACAGAATTGCCCAAAAGAACATTAAATCCACTGATTCCTTGCTGAACATTCCAGAAAGAAGCTTCCCAGTGGGAGGTGATGAACAAGGCCATATACCTTTTCATGTATATATATATATTTTTAACCTGTTGGACATTGTTCCTGCATTTGGTACATAGGTTGCCAAGATACCATTAGATATCAATGTGTAAACAATGCTGTTTTGAATTATGTGCCAGTGTTGATCTTGCATCTTTATTAAATTGTGAAGAAGTTTACAAAATGATCAGCCAGTGACCTGATCTGAATGCCTCTGCCCAAAGGAGCAGGTTTTCATTGTTTATATTATTGGTGTAAGCAAGCCTGCCCTTCTAGTATTTTAAAATAATTAAAAATTATTGTCTGACCAAGCTAAACATTCTGGAGAAATAAAATAATATTTAAAAAATGGTGATGATTTTGTTTTGCTTCGCCAGAGGCGATACAGAACCAATAAAAGAGATGACAATCCATCATTCCACAATTGATAAAAAGACCGAATCAAACACATGTACACAGTAATCACTCAAAGCATCACTTTTTCCCCAGAAAATTAATAAAACTCTGGATCTTTTTATTTTATTTTATTTTATTTTATTTATTTCTTAAATTTCTATACCGCCCCTCTCCCGTAGGACTTGGGGCGGTTTACAGCCCAATTAAAGCAGATAATAATAATAAATATTTAAAAATAAATTAAATTAAATTAATACATGGCTGTTACTAAAGCCTGTTAAAAACCCAATTCTAAAACCCGAACAACCTTGTTTAAAAAAAAATTACATAGAAATTTACATAAAACCCGAGGAGGCCTAGGCCAGGCCGGCTTGATTGAAGAGATGAGTCTTCAATTCTCTTCTGAAGGTGCGGAGATCATGACACGTCCGGAGTTCTGGGGGGAGCTCGTTCCACATCGTCGGTGCCCCCACGGAAAAGGCTCTCCCCCTGGGCGCCACCAGCCGACACTGCTTAACCGATGGCACCCTGAGGAGGCCCTCTCTGTGGGAGCGAACTGGTCAATGGGAGGTATTTACTGGCAGAAGGCGGTCTTGTAAATAACTGGGTCCTATGCCATGGAGCGCTTTAAAGGTGGTAACCAATACCTTGAAGCGCACCCGGAAAGCCACCGGCAACCAGTGCAGCTCGCGCAGCATGGGGGCCATTCCTACCCGCCAGGGTGCCCCCAGGGTGGTAGTTGAACTAAGTTGAACACAAAAAGTCATGCTTTGCGTCAAGACTACCTTGCTCGCTTGCGGATAATATTCTATATCAGTGGTGGCGAATCCATGGCACGGGTGCCAGAGGCGGCACTCGGCGCCCTCTCGGTGGGCACACGTGCCGTTGCCCCAGCCTTGCCTCCCCCTGCGACCCCCTCCTATCCAGCAGCCCCCCTGGAGGAGAGTCACCCCTGAGCGTGGCCCACGCAGAGCAGCCCAGCCAAGGACATGGCAGCCAGGCAGCGTAGACAAGACTCTGCCCTCACGCCCCATCGTGCGCAGTTGATGCTGCAGGGCGCGGGCAGAGGGTGTGGCCACCATAGCGCTGCTGGGCGATCTGTGGCGGGCCCTGGAGGCGGTGAGTGGCCCTGCGGGCTAGTGGGGCAGGGGATGGGGGGCGGGGCGGGAGCGGGGCCAATTTTTGGGCACTCGGTCTCTAAAAGGTTCGCCATCACTGTTCTATATTCTTATTAATTTTTTGATTAAGAATTTCATTTAACTCCTAGGATGCTTCAAGAATAATACAGGTAGTCCTCAACGTACGACCACAATTGAGCCCCAAATTTCCATTGAGTTTTGCCCCCTTTTACCACCTCTCCTGCCACAGTTGTTAAGTGAAGCGCTGCATTTGTCAAGTTAGCAACACAGTTGTTAAATCGTGGCTTCCTCCTGGACCTTGCTTTGTGAGAAGGTGGCAAAAAGGGATCACGTGACTCCGGGATGCCGTGACTATTTTAAATACAGGTTGGTTTCCAGCGGCCTGAATTTTGATCACGTGACCAAGGGGATGCTGTGATGGTTGTAAGTCGCTTTTTTCTCAATGGCCCTGTAATTCTGAACCATCATTAAATGAATGGTTGTAAGTCAGGGACTACGTGTAGTAGTAGACTTTTCTTATTTCTACAAACTTACAAAGAGCAAGACGTGCATTATTTTTTCTACTTCCTCACATTCAGAGTAACGGTTGAAAGGGTCCAACCCCTTAACAACAGTTAGGTTTTCCCTTTTCGGATTCAAACCGATCATGCACACGTATAGAGAGGAGTTAAGAGAATAACAGAATTAACAGAGTTGGAAGAGACCTTGGAGGTCTTCTAGTCCAACCTCCTGCTCCGGCAGGAGACCTATACCAGGGGTAGACAACCTTGGCTCTTTTATGACTCGTGGACTTCAACTCCCAGAATTCCTGAGCCAGCCACGCTGAGGGGAAAGGGAGAGGTTTCCATGCTGAGCCAGGCCGGCTCAGGAATTCTGGGAGTTGAAGTCCATGAGTCATGAAGGGGCCCTAGTTCCCCCATGCTGACTCAGGAATTCTGGGAGTTGAAGTCCACGAGTCATGAAGGGGCCATTGTTCCCCACCCCTGGTCTAGACCAGGGGTAGGCAACCTTGGCTCTTTTGACTCGTGGAGTTCAACTCCCAGAATTCCTGAGCCAGCCACGCTGAGGGGAAAGGGAGAGGTTTCCATGCTGAGCCAGGCCGGCTCAGGAATTCTGGGAGTTGAAGTCCATGAGTCATGAAGGGGCCCTAGTTCCCCCATGCTGACTCAGGAATTCTGGGAGTTGAAGTCCACGAGTCATGAAGGGGCCATTGTTCCCCACCCCTGGTCTAGACCAGGGGTAGGCAACCTTGGCTCTTTTGACTCGTGGACTTCAACTCCCAGAATTCCTGAGCCAGCCACGCTGAGGGGAAAGGGAGAGGTTTCCATGCTGAGCCAGGCCGGCTCAGGAATTCTGGGAGTTGAAGTCCATGAGTCATGAAGGGGCCCTAGTTCCCCCATGCTGACTCAGGAATTCTGGGAGTTGAAGTCCACGAGTCATGAAGGGGCCATTGTTCCCCACCCCTGGTCTAGACCAGGGGTAGGCAACCTTGGCTCTTTTGACTCGTGGAGTTCAACTCCCAGAATTCCTGAGCCAGCCACGCTGAGGGGAAAGGGAGAGGTTTCCATGCTGAGCCAGGCCGGCTCAGGAATTCTGGGAGTTGAAGTCCATGTGTCATGAAGGGGCCCTAGTTCCCCCATGCTGACTCAGGAATTCTGGGAGTTGAAGTCCACGAGTCATGAAGGGGCCATTGTTCCCCACCCCTGGTCTAGACCAGGGGTAGGCAACCTTGGCTCTTTTGACTCGTGGACTTCAACTCCCAGAATTCCTGAGCCAGCCACGCTGAGGGGAAAGGGAGAGGTTTCCATGCTGAGCCAGGCCGGCTCAGGAATTCTGGGAGTTGAAGTCCATGAGTCATGAAGGGGCCCTAGTTCCCCCATGCTGACTCAGGAATTCTGGGAGTTGAAGTCCACGAGTCATGAAGGGGCCATTGTTCCCCACCCCTGGTCTAGACCAGGGGTAGGCAACCTTGGCTCTTTTGACTCGTGGAGTTCAACTCCCAGAATTCCTGAGCCAGCCACGCTGAGGGGAAAGGGAGAGGTTTCCATGCTGAGCCAGGCCGGCTCAGGAATTCTGGGAGTTGAAGTCCACGAGTCATAAAAAAGAGCCAAGATTGCCTGCCCTATACCATTTCAGACAAACGGTTGTCCAGTCTCTTCTTAAAAACCTCCAGCGTTGGAGCATTCACAACTGGTGGCAAGCTGTTCCACTGGTTAATGGTTCTCATTGTCATGAAATTCCTCCTTAGTTCTAGGTTTGATGACTTTCCATCCGTTGATTCCCTGTTCAAATTTTGGTAATATGAAGGTGGATGACCGTGTCGATGTTTCACAATTATATTGCTGGACACTATCGTAACATTCCGATAGCCATGTTGAAATTCAGCATCTTCAAAACCCCTTCATTCTCTGAAGTTCTTAAGTTCTTACTTTTAAGAAAAACTTCAATGAACTTCACCCATGAAGTTTTGAAACGACTGTAAGAGAAATCAAAACATTGTCGCTTCAAATAAAATGTGCCGGACCAAAAACAAATGGCCAAAAGACGTATTGTGGAATGTGTATTGCAGCACATTTTTTTAAGCGCTGCAAAAAAAATGTCCACAATAATCTCAATTGAACTCTTTCTTTGGTGATAAAAAAAAAAACTCCTGAAACCCAAACTGCGACTTTTAAATAATGGGGCGAGAGCTTTTGCCTGAAAAGATTTGAACTGCTGGTAAATACATTTCCTCTAATCTGGAAAAAAAAAAAAACAAGCACTCGCTGCTGAAATCTGGCTAGACTTCATAATAGCATACCTGGATACATTAAATTATATATCCCGTCCATATAATTATTGTCTGCACTCAAGTTCGCCTTACTTTTAAGAAAAAAAATATACTCCGATTTTGTTACAGAGTTCTCTAATCTGGAACAAACCTCTACAGATCTTCCATTTGTCAACCAGACAATTACACTGCAACAACAATAATAATGGACGGGACCTTGGAGGTCATCTACTCCAACCCCCTGCTCAGGCAGGAAACCTTATACCATTTCGGACAAATGGCTGTCCAGTCTCTTCTTAAAAACTTCCAGTGATGGAGCACCCACCACTTCTGGTGGCAAGTTGTTCCACTGATTAATTGTTCCCACAGTCAGGACATTCCTCCTTAGTTCCAGGTTGCTTCTCTCCTTGATGAGCTTCCATCCATTGTTCCTTGTCCTGCCTTCAGGCGCTTTGGAGAACAGCTTGACTCCCTCTTCTTTGGGGCAGCCCGAGATACTGGAAGACTGCTATCATGTCCCCCCTCGTCCTTTTCTTCGTTAAACTAGACATTCCCAATTCCAGCAACCGTTCCTTATATGTTTTAGCCTCCAGACCTCTAATTATCTTCCCCCAACAATCTGGATCCTCATTTTACCGACCTCAGAAGGATGGAAGGCTGAGTCAACCTTGAGCCAGGTAAGGATCAAACTCTTGGCCGTCGGCATTCTAACCACTGCATCACCATGGCTGTTGACCTATCATTGAGACGAGAGTTTCCATCGCTAAGAGGAACAGTTGTTAAGGGAGTCACAGCTGATTTTACGACTTTTTCTGCCACAGTTGTTAAGCGAATCCCTGCAGTGAAGTGAATCACACGGCCGTTAAGCAAATTTGGCTTTCCCCCCCATTGACTCAATTCAGAAGCCGACGGTGAAGGTTGTGAATGGCGATCACGTGACCCCTGGGATGCTGCAACAGTCACAAATGCATGCCGATTGTCAAGTGCCTGTATTACGACTATGTGACCATGGGGATACCGTACCGCAACAGTCCTAAGTTTAAGTCTCGTTTTTCAGTGGTGTCATTTTGAGCGGTTGCTAAATGAACGGTTGCAAGTTGAAGTCAGCTTGTACCTACTGGTAGTTAGGTAATTAAATGTCTGCAAGCAAGCAAGCTCAGAGAGCACCAAGGCCTCCCATCAAGTGAATACTGTTCCATGGGATCAATTCTTCTAAGATCCTTGGCTGACCTTAAAAATGCCCGGCCATGTTGTGAAATAATTTCCCCACAAAAGCACCATTGTAAATGGAGCTTTTTGTCGGAGCAGTTGTTCAACTCCTTCCTTGACAAATTCCTTTTGCGTCCGATCACACTTGGCCAATAAAGTATTCTGTTCTGTCCTGTTCTGTCCTGTTCTACCCGTTCTACTTTATTCCATCCTGCTCTATCCTGTTCTGTTCTGCTCCGTTCTATTGTTTTTGTTCTATTCTGTTTTTGTTCTATTTCTATTTAATCTATTCTATTCTATTCTATTCTATTCTCAATAAAGATTCTATTCTATTCTATTCTATTCCATCCTATTCCATTCTATCCTATCCTAGTCTAGACTTATTCTTCATTCCATTATTCTATTCTATTCTCAATAAAGATTCTATTCTATTCTATTCTATTCCATTCTATCCTATCCTAGTCTAGACTTATTCTTCATTCCATTATTCTATTCTATTCTAATCTATTCTATTC
This sequence comes from Bothrops alternatus, assembly GCA_034064705.1. Taxonomy (NCBI): domain Eukaryota; kingdom Metazoa; phylum Chordata; class Lepidosauria; order Squamata; family Viperidae; genus Bothrops; species Bothrops alternatus. The sequence goes on from JARGCV010000212.1 coordinate 1,163,226, forward strand.
TATTCTCAATAAAGATTCTATTCTATTCTATTCTATCCTAGTCTAGACTTATTCTTCATTCCATTATTCTATTCTATTCTATTCTATTCTATTCTATATAAAGATTCTATTCTATTCTATTCCATTCCATTGCATTGTTCCCCCTCCATCTCCCTCTCCCACTCTCTCCCTGTCCCTCTCTTCTCTCTCCCTCCCTCCCTCTCTTCCCGTCTCCCTCTCTCTCCCTCTTCCTTTTTTTCTCCCCCCTTCCATCTCCCTCTCTCTCCTTTCTCTCCCTCTCTCTCTCAGCCCAACCCACCTCACAAGGTTGTAGTAGGGAAAAAAAGGAAGAAGGAGTACAAGTAGTCCTTGACTTACAGCCACATTGGAGCCCAACACTTTTGTTGCTAAGTTTCACATGACCACGGGGAGGCTGCAACGGTCATAAATGTGAAAAATGGTCTTAAGTCACTTTTTTTCAGTGCCATTGTAACTTCGGTCTCTAAATGAACTGTTGTAAGTGGAGGACTGCCTGCATTATGTATGTTCGCCACCTTGAGCTATTTGTAAAAAATAATAAAGGTGGGATACAGACACTAAATACATCAGCTGTCTAAAGGTCTGGGACAGGTAGGCAACCTTGGCTCTTTTAGGACTCGTGGACTTCAATTCCCAGAATTCCTGAGCCAGCCATGCTGAGGAGAAAGGGAGAGATTTCCAAGCTGAGCTATGTTGGCTGAGGAATTCTGGGAGTTGAAGTCCACGAGTCATGAAGGGGCCATAGTTCCCTCATGCTGGCTCAGGAATTCTGGGAGTTGAAGTCCACGAGTCATGAGGGGGCCAAAGTTTCCCTCATGCTGGCTCAGGAATTCTGGGAGTTGAAGTCCACCAGTCATGAAGGGGCCAAAGTTGCCTACTACTGATCTAGGCCAGGGGGAGGGAACCTTGGCTCTTTTATGACTCGTGGACTTCAACTCCCAGAATTCCTGAGCCGGCATGGCTCAGCATGGAAACCTCTCCCTTTCCCCTCAGCATGGCTGGCTCAGGAATTCTGGGAGTTGAAGTCCACGAGTCATAAAAGAGCCAAGGTTGCCTACCCCTGGTCTCTGAGATTCTATTAAGAGAACCATAATTTCTAGGTTGAATCGTTCAAGCCACGTGTAGTTATGCTTCAAGAAATATGCATACAACTTGGCAAAACACTGGGAAAGGCTAAAATGCCCTCACAGATCTCAATGTAAGCTCAGGGCAGTCCCAAATAATCCCACTTAACTCCACATCAGAAAGGTATGTGAAGTTTTTGCAAAATCCTTCCTCCTTAAAAGAATGGGAAAACGTCCGCTTGCGGGAGAGAACTTGCTCAGAGTTTGTTGCTGGGAGCTTCTGGTAACTCCGAACAACCAAGCTGCAAACACACAGAAGGGAAAAAGCATCCCTTCTTATATTTCCGCGCTCAAGCAAGCATCAGGCTAAGTTCACTTGGCTGCCTTCGAGCCAAAACGACAACTGGATCTATCTCAGCGCCTTGGGAGGTATGGTATCATTCTAACCTTAAAAAAAAAACTCATAGCGAAAATCCAGGCATTTAAGGAAAAAAATGCTGTTCAATTAAGGGGGATGCATATTTCAGTTCTCAGTTCAGGACTCATTTGGGTGAGTGGTGTGTTAAAATCCAAACGCTAAAGCTAAACGAAAAATGTACAGGTAGTCCTGTGATTTAACAACCACAACTGAGCCCCAAATTTCTGGGTAAGTGAGTTTTGCCACCGTTGTAAAGAGAGTCACTGCAGTTGTGAAACGAATCTGGCTTTCCCATTGACTTGGCTTGTGAGGTCGCAAAGTGTGATCACATGAAGCCAGGACACTGCAATGGTCATAAATACAGGTCAGTTGCCAAGTGTCTGAATTTTGATCACATCACCATGGAGATGCTGCAATGGTCGTAAGTGTGAACGACGGTCACAAGTCACTTTTTTCAGCGCTGTTGTGACTTCAAACAGTCACTAAAAGAAACTGTTTTAAGTCAAGGGCTACCTGTATACAATCTAAATGTTTAGCCCAGGGGTCTTCAAACTTGGCCCTTTTGACGACTTGTGGACTTCAACGCCCAGAATTCCTCAGCCAGCATGCCTGGCTGAGGAATTCTGGGAGTTGAAGTCCACAAGTCATAAAAGGGCCAAGTTGGAAGACCCCTGCCCTAGACAGTCCTCAGTCGCTCTAAAGCAGTTGTCCCATTTTACAACTGCTTAACAACTATGGCATGGCAAAAAAAAGGTCATCAAATCAGTCGTGACTACCCTTAACAATAGCCTTGCTTAGCAACAGAAAATTCCAGTCCCCAATTGTGGTCCTACGTCAAGAACTATTGGTACCCCAAATTTCAAATAGGCAGTCCTCGACTCCCAACAGTTCATTTAGTGACCGTTCCAAGTTACCACAGCAGTGAAAAAAGTGACTGATGACCGTTTTTCTTTTTTTCTTTTTTTTTTAATTAAAAATTCCTTTATTAAAACATTCAGCATTGTACATAAAATCTTTGTATGCATCAAACATCATAGCATCTGGTATACAACCCTACGTATTATTCTTTGGAAACGTCTGGTTTGGTAAACATTTTTCACTCCTCACTTCAATCCTCTATTATACACCCGTTACATTTTTTATTCTCTATGATCCCTGATAATAGGTCTTGAGGTAGTAGTTAAACATTAAATATAAGATCATATTAATAATCAATCCTCAGAGAACACAGCATATAACACTAGGTATTAATCTTTGTAAACGCTTGGTTTGGTACATATTCTTTACTCCTCACTTCCAGTCTCAACTATATGTCTGTTGTATTTTATCTTTTCTTTTATGATCCCTAGCAAAGGATTCAATAACCTGGGGTAAAGATTCAGTCTGCTTTTTCATTATTAAAGTAATCAACATTAAGCATAGGATCATGTTAGGAAGCAGTCATATTAAGAAGCAATCATCGTAGAACATAACATACAACAATAGGTAGACATTCTTCACTCTTCACTTCAAGCCTCTACTATACACCTGTTACATTTTTTTAACCTGTGTGGTCCCTAACAGTAAGTCCTGAGGTAGTACTTCAATAACCTGAGGTAGAAATTCAGTCTGCTCTTTCAATGTTAAAATGTTCAACATTAACCATAAGATCATATCTATAAGCAATCATCATAGAACACTAGATATAACACTAAGTATTAATCTTTGTAAACGTCTGGTTCGGTAAATATTAGTACATATACATTCAACACTGATGACCGTTTTTCAAACAACCATTGTAGCATCCTCGTGGTCATGTCATCAAACTTCAGAGGCTTGGCAACTGACATGTACTTATGACGGTTGCAAGGGTCACGGGGGTCACGGGGGTCACGGGATCCCCTTTTGAGACCTTCTGACGAACAAAGTCAAGGGAGAAGCTAGTTTCACTTAACAATTGTGTTATTAACTGAACATCTGCAGTGATTCTGAGCGTTGAAGTCCACCAGTCATAAAAGACCCAAATTTGAAGACCCTTGACTTAACCACTGTAGCAAGTAAGGTCGTAAAATGTGGCAAAACTCACTTAAGAAATGTCTCACTTAACAACAGAAAAATAATAATAATAATAATTATTATTATTATTACTCGCGGCTTTCCCTCTCAGTGTTTGTGGGAGTGTGTTTTTTTTTAATTTTTTTTATTAAAGCAATCAACATTAATCGTATCATATTAAGAAGCATTCATCATAGATCATAAAATACAACAGTAAGTATTAGTCTTTGTACACGTCAAATTTGGTAAACATTCTTCACTCCTCACGTCAAGCCTCAACTATACGCCAGATACATTTTATTTGATTGGTGCTTCTCTTGTATATAATCTATCCACTGTTTCCAGTCTGTCATTTGAGCGGTCCTTCAAATAAGCCGATATTTTCGCCATTTCTGCCAAATTTATTACTTTCAAAGTCCATTCTTCCATAGGTGGTATTTCTGGCTTCTTCCAGTATTGTCCCACCAACAGTCTAGCTGCTGTTTCATTTTCATTTCATTTCATTTATTTCGACTTATATGCCGCCTTTCTCCCCAGACTCAGGGCAGCTCACAACAGAAATATAAGTACAAAATACATAGGTCACTTTAAAAATGGTACAATATAAAACTATGAAACTATAAAAACTATACTCACTCATACAATATACAGTCCCAATCAAAGGCCCAGGGGCAGAGCGCAGCTCACACACCCCAAGCCTGTCTGCAAAGATGTGTTTTTAAAAGTTTACGGAAAGCTAGGAGGGAAGGAGCAGTACGAACCTCTGAGGGAAGTTGATTCCAGAGGGCTGGGGCAGCAACAGAGAAGGCCCTAACCCTAGGTCCCGTCAGATGGCACTGTCTAGCAGACGGGACCCGTAGGAGGCCAACCCTATGTGCCCTAACCGGTCGCTGGGATTCATGAGGCAGAAGACGGTCCCGCAAGTATCCTGGCCCATTGCCATATAGGGCTTTATAGGTCATAACCAACACTTTGAATTGTGTTCGGAGATGCTTAGATTATGATGATGCTTAGATTATGCTGTTATTTACTATTTAGAATAGAATAGAGTAGAATTAGAATTAGAATAGAGCTGGAAGGGACCTTGGAGGTCTTCTAGTCTAGCCCCCCCCCCGCCCAGGCAGGAGAACCTATACTGTCTCAGACAGGTGACTGTCCAGTCTCTTCTTGAAAACCTCCAGTGATGGAGCGCCCACAGTTTCTGGAGGCAAGTTGTTCCACTGGTCAATTGTCCTCACTATCAGGAAGTTTCTCCTTAATTCCAGGATGCTTCTCTCCTTGATTAGTTTCCAACAGACTGGCTCCAACTCACCCAGCCAGCTTTGCTCTCCCTTTGGCTGCATTCTTTTAAGAATCTCTAATTCTTCACTGCAAACAGTATTTTCTAATCCAGAAAATGTTTACAGAGCTGGTTGCTTATATATATATATTTCATTATGTTCCTGATACTTGAAACAACATACAGGGAGCCCTCGACTTACGACTGCAATTGAGCCCAAAATTTATACTGCATAGCTGGCTGAGGAATTCTGGGAGCTGAAGTCCACAAGTCTTCAAATCGTCAAGGTTGCAGACCCGTGGTACAGGATCTCCTGCTCGAGCAGGGGGTTGGACTAGAAGACCTTTAAGGAACATTTAAGGAACGGTTGCTGGAATTGGGTAGGTCTAGTTTAACGAAGGGAAGGACGAGGGGGTACATGATAGCAGCCTTCCAGTAGTATCTCAGGGGCTGCCCCAAAGAAGAGGGAGTCAAGCTAGTCTCCAAAGCCCCTGAAGACAGGACAAGAAGCAACGGATGGAAACTAACCAAGGAGAGAAGCAACCTAGAACTAAGGAGAAACTTCCTGACAGTGAGAACAATTAACCAGTGGAACCACCTGCCTCCAGAAGCGGTGAATGCTCCAACCCTGGAAGTTTTGAAGAAGAGACTGTACAGCCATTTGTCTGAAATGCTATAGGGTTTCCTGCCTGAGCAGGGGGTTGGACTAGATGACCTCCAAGGTCCCTTCCAACTTTACTATTATTATTATTATTATTACTACTACTACTACTACTACTACTACTACTATTACTACTGTTGAAGACTCATTTATGCCGTCAGGCTTGGGGCGTATGAACTATACTCTGCCCCTGGGCCTAGGAAGGTGTCTCCATCAGTGACTGTGTACCGATTGTGATTGTATGTTGTATGAATGTGTTTTGGACTGAATGAATGTGTTTTGGATAGGATGGTTGATTTTTATTGTAATTTAATTTTTTATTGTATTGTTGTTGTAAGCCGCCCTGGGTCCCAGGAGAAGGGCGGCATAGAAATCTAATAAAAGTTAAAGTTACTGTTACTACTACTACTACTACTACTACTACTACTACTACTACTACTACTACTACTACTACTACTACTACTATTATTATTACCGCTTAAGGTCCCTTCCAGCTCTATCCTGATTGATAATTGTCCAGTTTGGAAAGCACTGATGTAGAGTAACCCAGCTCTCCTTTATCACCTGTGCGGCACGCAAACCTTCCGAAGGCGTTTGCCAACCTGCTCCCGCTCACCTGTTCTCGAGGCTGTCCCCGACACTTGACGCATGCGCAACACTGCTCCCTTCTCCTCCCCCCCCCCGACAAATCCGGAGGGAAACGAACCGCTCCGGCAAATCCGAACGGGCTCTCGGTTCAGCGCAGGCGCACTGGGCCGCTCTAGCGCGCGGCCGGCTAATGCGGCACCTTCGCTTCTCGGTTGGCGAGCATGACCGCGCAGGCGCAGTAAGGCGGCAGAGGGGCTTCTTCCACCCCCCTCCCCCCCTTCCCCTGTCCTCACAGCTGCAAGGCGGGAGCCGGCGGGGCCGTTGGTGACTCGGTTTCCCCGGTTCTCCTCTCGGGAAGGGGGAGAAATGGCTGGGACTGGGGCGGGGGAGTCTGCGGGATGAGAAGGCTTTGAAAACGGGGAGGGGGGAGGGATAAAAAGCACGAGCCCTCTCTCTTTTTTCTCCCCCCCCCGGTGCCTTCACACGCTGGTCGTTTCTCCTCAGGAGAGGAAACTGAGGCGAGGGAGCGACCCCCGAAGGTGCCCCCACCTCGAGGGAGGCGGTTTCCAGTCATGGACGAGCAAAGTGTTGAGGTAAATAACCTTCCTAAGGCTTCATAATTGCGATGATGATGATAATGATGCTAATAAAATAATAACAATAATAGTGCTGAAATAAACAGCCTTCCTAAGCCTTCATAATTGCGATAATAATAACAATAATGATGATAACGATAATCAATAATGTTGAAGTAAACAGTCTTCCTAAGCCTTCATAATTGCGATAATAATAATAATAATACAATAATTTTGAGGTAAACAGCCTTCATAAGCCTTCATAATTGTGATAATAACAATAATGACAATAATAATCAACAACAATAGTGTTGAGGTAAACAGCCTTCATAAGCCTTCATAATTGCAGTGATAATATAATAATAATAATATAACAATAATTGTGTTGAAATAAGCAGCCTTCATAAGCCTTCATAATTGCAATAATAATGATGATAACGATAATAACAATAATGTTGAGGTAAACAGTCTTCATAAGCCTTCATAATTGTGATAATAATAATGATAATAATAATAGTGTTGAGGTAAACAGCCTTCATAAGCCTTCATAATTGCAATAATAATAATGATGATAACGATAATAACAATAATGTTGAGGTAAACAGTCTTCATAAGCCTTCATAATTGCGATGATAATAATAATAATAATAATAGTGTTGAGGTAAACAGCCTTCATAAGCCTTCATAATTGTGATAATAACAATAATGATAATAATCAATAATAGTGTTGAAGTAAATAGCTTTCATAAGCCTTCATAATTGCGATGATAATAATAATATAACAATAATTGTGTTGAGATAAACAGCCTTCATAAGCCTGCATAATTGCAATAATAATGATGATAACGATAATAACAATAATGTTGAGGTAAACAGTCTTCATAAGCCTTCATAATTGTGATAATAATAATGATAATGATAATAATCAACAACAATAGTGTTGATGTAAACAGCCTTCATAAGGTTTCATAATTGCAATAATAATAACATAATATAAAATAATAATGATAATGATAATTATTGATGATGATGATGATGATGATGATGATGGCGGTAAGGGGAGATGCTTCTCCCCTCAGACCACTCCTCCCCCAGAGGTGGGGAATGGATCTGTGAGGGGGGGTCCCATCCTGAGTGGAACAGTGGTGGCTGCCCTCCCTCTCCACCCCGGGGAGGACCTTTTTCGCCCCACCTCCTCTGCCCCCACAAATGGAAAGGATTCTAAATTAGATTTTTTGGGGGGGTCTTCTGAAATAGGGAGGGGGAGGTCTTGTGTGTGTGTGGTTACCGGCAGTCCTCGACTTACAACAGCTCATTTAGGGACCATTCAAAGTTACAACAGCACTGAAACAAGTGACTCGGGACCGTTTTTCACAGTTACGACCTTTGCAGCACGCCCATGATCATGGGATTAAAATTCAGATGCTTGGTGACTGGTTCACACCTAAGACCGTTGTGTCCCCTTTTGCGACCTTCTGATGGACAAAGTCAATGGGAAAGCCAGATTCACTTCACCACCAGGTTACTAACTTATCAACTGCAGTAATTCACTTAACAACGATAGCAAGAAAAGTTGTAAAATGGGGCAAAACTCACTTAACAAATATCTTACTCAACAACAAAAAGAGTTGGGCTCAATTGTAGTCGTAAGACAAGGACTACCTGTATTTATTTGACATAGGTTAACGTGATTTGTCCTTTCTGTTGTATTGTAATCCTTGACTTATGACCACAGTTGAGCCTAGAATTTCCATTGCTAAGCAGGGTGGTTGGTATCAGTGAGTTTGCCCCTATTTTGCCGCCTTTCTTGCCCACGGTTGTTAAGTGAATCACTGCAGGTGTTAAGTTAATCACACGGTTGTTAAGTGAATCTGGCTTTCCCGTTGATTTTTTTGTTAGAAGGTCGCAAAAGGGGATGGCGTGACTGTCAGAATCCAATTATATTTCATCTAGTTATCGACTATGGAAAATCCCATTTCTGCCCTCACTGGATTCTGTCATACGATGAAGGGGAAGGGGGGGGTGAACAAATGGGTTTTATGGCCCTTTGTCGCTGGAAAGATGGTGGGGTGGAGTGGGGCTGCTGGGGGGGGCTGCTGGGGATCCCTTAAAACCTTGAACCGTAAGGCTTGGGCGCCAGGTCCTGTCTAGAAGACCTGCAACCATTTTCTCTTAAGGATGCCTGTTGGAAGAAATATTCCAAGAGTTCTGTCTTCTTAAGATGCAAAGTGGGGTGGGTCCTTACAATGACTCTGGGACGCTGCAACCGTCATAAATATGAACCAGCTGACAGGTGTCTGAATTTTGATCACGTGATCATGGAGAGGCTGCAAGTCGTAAGTGTGGAAACTGGTCAAAAGTGACTTTTTCCAGTGCTGTTGTAACTCTGAACGGTTGCTAAATGAATGGTTGTAAATCGAGGACTACCTGTACAGAATGTAAAAAAGAAAAAAAAAATCCAAACCAGGAAAATGAAGGATTGGAAATTTGGCCCTGAAAACAAGTCCCAGGAAGACTGAGCAAGAGAAAACCAGTAGCTCCCTCCCTGGTCCTGAAAAACCAGTAAAGGAAGCTGGCACCTCAGGATAGAAGCTTGGAAGCTGGGGCTATCACCAAGGAGAGATTCTACCTCTAAAACCTTCTGAGCTTCTCTTTCTCCTAATGGAATGGGGGGGGGGAAGCACAAGTACTAGAAAGAGGGTGGAAAAAGGTCTTTTTGGGGGTAGGTAAATGTGAAATACAGGTGGTCATCAACTTACAATCATTCATTTAGTGACTTTGAAGTTACAACGGCAATAAAAAAAGTAACTTTTGATCAGTTCTAACATTAAGACCCATGGTCATAAGCCTACCCACGGTTACATGATCAAAATTGAGACACCTGTCAACTGGTTCATATTTATGATAGTTGCAGTGTCCCAGAGTCATGCGATTCCCTTTTGTGATCTTCTAACAAAACAAAGTCATGTGATCAAAATTGGGCACTTGGCAACTGTCATGTATTTATGATGGTGGCACTGTCCTGAGGTCATGTGATCATCATTTGTGACCTTCCCAGCTGGTTTCAGACAGTCAATGGGGAAAGCCAGGTTTGCTTAACTGCAACGCAATTTACTTAATAACTCCATTGATTTGTTTAACAACTATTTGTTTAACAATAACCTGGCTGAGACAGCTATTGGCTATTCGTGAGGCCCTTGCACACTGTGGTTGTAAATGCGGCCTGGTTGCTAAGCACCCAAATTTTGATTACGTGACTGTATAATGACCATAACAGTACCAGTTGTTCAGTGTTGTCATAACTTTGAATGGTCATTGAATGAATAGTTTTTAAATAAGGACTACTTCTACTACTCTGAACTCCTAAAGGCAAAGTAAGATATTAATTTAATGTGTAAACATACAAAACTGAAAACTTTGCATTACACCATATTTCACAGAACTAAGAGAAAGCAAGAATAAAATGTGATTTGTTTCCATATCTTTCTGAATCTTACTTGAAGCAAAAAGGTACTGTGCATAAAAAATACATTCTGTTGGAATGTGCATTTTATGAATCATATGCATTTCAACCCATCTTAGAAACATACCAGAGGGTTGTGTACATATCCTCTTCCTGCTTATAGTAGTGAGGTTTGTATTCTGCAAGATTATAGAGCAGGTGTGTCCAGCCTGTGGCCCATGGTCCACATGCAGCCCTGGACCACTTGTAATGCAAGCCCATAAGATTGTAAGCCTTTTAACATTATTATGTGATTTATATACATTAATTATATTATATATTTTATAGGCGACCCAACACAATTCCACTCATTGCAGCCAGGCAAGTTGGACACCCATATTCTAGAGTGTCTTCTAAACAATTATATGCATACTTATTTTTTGCTCTTTTGTTACAGTGTTAGTAAGATACTGAAATGTAGATGTAGCAACCCTTTTCTCCCCCTTTGATTTAAACAATGACATTTAGAAATAATTTCATGTTGGTTCCTCTCCAAACACTGTTGTATAGTGTCCCGGAGCAATATAGTTGAGCCTAGATTTAAGTAAAATGTGAGTTGATATGAATAAGATAATGTGGGTACAATTTACAGATAAAGCTGACACATATTTGTCTTGATTGTGTTTCTTTCTTGCAGAGTATTGCTGAAGTATTTAGATGTTTCATTTGTATGGAAAAATTGCGTGATGCACGCCTGTGTCCACACTGCTCCAAGCTATGTTGTTTCAGTTGTATTCGGGTAAGTAATATTCACAAATATGGAGCCATGTTACTCATGTGGAGACAGTTACTAGATTTTGGATGTGTAAATGTTTTTGAAAATACTTCAAAGCAGATGTAAGTGCACAGAGATTCTAATTTATTGGCACACTAAGAAAAACAGTTTTAACTTTTTGTTCTGATGCCTGGTTGCCTGCTTTCCATTTATTAGTAGCCATGCCCAGAGAAAATATTGGAATAATGTATACTATTTCCTTAAAAGGAAAGCAGTTCTGAATTTAAACTGATATTCTTCCAAAAGTAAAAAATAAATCTGACTTGTTTTCATCTTCTCTTTCAATATAAAAAGTAAATTCCAAAACTAAATTTTGAAAAAAGGTAACTTCCTTTTCAGGTGTATATAGTAATTCCAACATTTTAAATGAAAAACAAAACCAGTTGAACTTATTCCTGAGATTATCCTTAAATTGTATATTGCTGTTAAACTTAAGAACCCAGAAATTTATTACAGTCACAATTGTTAGAACATAAGAACATAAGAAGAGCCATGCTGAATCAGGCCAAAGCCCATCGAGTCCAGCATTCTGTGTCACACAGTGGCCCACCAATTGTACATGGGGATCTTGAGCAGAAAGAGAAGGCAAAACCCTCCCTTTCCCTTGACCCCCAACAAATGGGACTCAAGGGAATCCTGCCTGCCTCAACCAACATAGAGGCGGCACATGGACATCCGTTTTAATAGCCACCGATACACTTGGCATCCATGAATCTATCTAGCCCTGCCTTGAAGCTGTCAAGGCTGACAGCTGTCACGACCCCTTCTGGAAGTGAATTCCATAAATCAACGACCCTCTGGGTGAAGAAATATTTCCCTTTATTTGTCCTCACTTTCTTAGCTATGAGCTTTAGGGAGTGCCCCCTTGTCCTGGTATTGTGTGATAGAGAAAAGAATTTTTCTCTATCCACCTTTTCTATCCCATGCATGATTTTATACACTTCGATCAAGTTTGTTTTGAGACTAGTGATTCTCTTAGAGCTTTTACACATTTAATTTTCTGAACAAAATAGTTAAAACAGGGTTGGACCAATATTTAGAATTAATACATTGATAACATACAAAAAAAGTGCCATGACCAATTTTCTTGATTAATTGTTAGCTCCATGTGTGACTAACAAATCACGAGTTCATATCCCACCTTAGCCATGAAAGCTGGCTGGATGACCTTGGGTCAGTCCCTCTTTCTCAGACTAATCTACCTCACAGGGTTGTTGTGGGGAAAATAGGAGGAGGAAGGTGTAATTGGATATCTTTGCTGCCTTGAGTTATTTGTAAAAATAATAAAGGAGGGATACAAATAAATAAATCTGGACTAACATCTGGACTGGGTTTTCACAGCATTTTAGATTAAACTGGGATTGGCTAGCTTATACTTTAGCATGTTCTGGGAATTCAGCGGTTGTCTTAGTATGTTGTATGATCCAGGCTGTTCAACAAGGTATAATTTGGTATTGGGAGTCATTTTCTGAGTGCAACAGTATACAGATACAATAAATAGGGATCTTGATGCTTTGAAATGGCAGCATTTATGTGCTGTGTGAATTCCATTCACGAATAATTTACTTATGCTGAAGAAATATGTCCAAACATATTATAGGATTTATGTTTTTCTAATGTTTCTGGAACTTTCTGGTGTTTTATAACATGCCTGTTTTGTTTGACAGCGTTGGCTGACGGAACAAAGAGCTCAGTGCCCACATTGTCGGTAAGCAAAGCAAAATCCAATTTTTTTTTATTGCTGATATTTGCAATACATGTTTGGAAGGAGCAGACAGGTAATAATTTAAATTTGGCACATGATGGAATGTTACCTCTCTCGACCTTCAGTAATGAATAAAAGTTTAAACAAGATATAATTTTAAAAATTCCCCACAGTTGTCACTCAGTGAGGATAAAAGAACAGTTTTCAAAAGTTCTGGGAAAGAGTCAGCTCCTTTGATGTCACTTAAAAACAATTCTCCCTAGGTCAAAGTATAGATAACCTGGTTCCTCTAGTACAGGAGTTTCTAAACTTTTTGTCATCACACCTCCTTTTACTGTAATCTTAATGTACACTTATCTAACCATTCCAAACACCAAAATGAACACAAATGGATGGTGAAAACAGTACAGTGAAACTAAAGATAGACACTATACTTAAAGGTTCTCTATGCCTCACTGGTATCCGTCTGCATCTCCCCAAAGGAAGCATACTCACAGTTTGGGAAACTCTACTATAGTACCTTTGACTTCAGATTCTGGGATTCTCATCCCATGAGCATCATGACCAATGCAAAGAATTGGTCTCTGTGAATGCTGTAAATCTCAAACTTATGAATGCTATATCTTCTTTACATTTTTAAAGTTCTGGCTATATGCAAGCATCCCCCCCCAATATTTTTTTATTCCTGGTTTCAAAATAACTGTTAGGCAAGATTTCCCTCCTTGAATGAATATGAAATTATTTACTGTTCTTCATTAATTGGCTTCCTCTGCATGTGGAAGAAATTACAAGGAACATTTCAAGTTAGGGCTCCTGAATTGTAGCTTACTGATGAATGCCTCCAGCTTCTAGTACATTCCGTGTTTTTATTAAATGCTTCAGAGGCAGAGAGATTGGATAAAGGTCTTATGCATTTGCATGAACTCCTGTTTTCGGTTCTGCAATAATGAATATTATTCTATTCTAATTTTTTTCTTAAAAAAAATCAGGATTTTCACTCAGGACTTTTACTTGCAGAGCTCCACTTCAGCTGCGAGAACTTGTCAATTGCCGTTGGGCAGAGGAGGTGACCCAACAACTTGACACGCTCCAGTTATGTAATCTGAGCAAGCATGAAGAAAACGAAAAAGACAAGTATGTAGATTTAAATGGGTTTGTAATGTATTACCCCTAAATTCGATCATAATTTAGAAATTTTAAAAACGGCTAGATTTTTCTCCTGTAAATAGCTATATAAAGGAGTGGGTATACAGTTATGTGAGAAGTTAAAGGGGAACATTGATAGTTTCTGTGAACCCAAAGGTGCTTTTTCATGAGGCAACTGGACCTTCTTGTTTTTCTTTGAAGACGTTTTGCTTTTTATCCAAGAAGCTGCTTCAGCTTTGATTGGATGGTGGGGAACTGAGAAGCGAAACGTCTTCAAAAAACAACAACAAGAAAGTCCAGTTGCCTCTTGAAAAAGCACCTTTGGGACAACCATGACTTGGATGACCGAGAATCTATAGATTCTGAAGTTTGTTTTCTGTAATGAATTTAGGGTAGTATTGGTGTGCCAATCATCCTTCCGCTTGCTCTAGTTCAGGGGTGCCATAGAGTTTTTGGGTGCAGTCATGGGGAAGGTAGGCTTGTCTTAATTTACAGACTTAGAAGGCTATATTTCAGAACAGCAAAAAGTTAAGCCAAGTAAAAACACTGGCACTCCTTCCTATTTCAATGAAAAATGTGCTCCATCCACCACGTGATTTTGACTTAGGACTGTAATTGAACCCACAATTTTGCTTGTAAATCATGATTGTAAAGTGAGTTACTATGTGACCAGACCTAATTTTTAGTACCTTTTTTGGGGCAGTCGTAAAGCAAATTTTTTTTCAGTTGGTTTCTGGCAAAAATGTTGTAATTTGTAATCAAGTAACTATGGGCTGCTGCAAATGGGTCGAGTTAGGGTTGCCAAGCAAGGCAGGCCAGTTGCCAAACATCCAAAATGTAGTCATCTAACTGCGAGGGAGGGCAGATGTTGGAACTTCGACTCTGGGTGATAAGTAACATTTTCCAGGTTGGTTTGTCACAACTTTGAACGGTTGCTAAGTAACCAGTCTGAAGCCAAGGACTACTTGTATAGCAAAAGAACTTCCACAGTTTCATATTCTTACAATGGTAGTAGGTATCTCCTTCACTGGTGCATACCAAACAGACCCACAGTTTAGGGTGGAAAGGCTCACTGAATGAATGTGTTCTAGGAGGAAATGATCACACGCCAAGCACCCTTCTGCCAAAGGAGGCTTGAGCTGAGGTTAAACATAGGATTTATAATTCTTAATTAAGGATGATGTAGATCATGGCTTTTCAACCAGTGGTACACGTAGCATCTGTGGTACTTTGGTACCTGGCAGGTGGTATGCAACCATCCTAGAAAAGTGGTAGCGGGGGAGGGGAATGAGCTGAACTGGTGGTAGCACCGCACAAGCCTGAGCGAGAGATGGCTGGAGCTGCAGGGCTGTCAGGGCTCAGCGGAAGCGCCAGGATCAGCCCAGGCTCCAGCTGGAGCTTGGCGTTGATCCTGGTGCTTCTGCTGAGCCCTGAAGAAGCGCTGATCAGCTGGAATGTTGCAGCATCTCCAGGGTCTTGTGATTTACATTCAGATGTTGGCAACTGATTCATATTTATGACGGTCACAGTGTCCCAGGGTCACGTGAAGTGACCAAAACCTGCTGCAACCACCCAGCAGATGGGGGGAATAAAAACCAAACACCCCCCACCCCACCCCCGCTGCCAATCCTCAACAGAAATGCTCACAACAATGGAAATCTCGGACAGGAGGAAGAGCGCCGCCAGGTGGGCAGGCAGGTGTCTTGCTTGGCTGTGGCTTGGGGGGCACTTTTTTCAGTGCCATTGCAACTCCGAACAGTCATTAAGTGAACTGTTGTAAGTTGAGGACTACCTTTATCAGTTTTTTTCCTTTTTTCGGGGGAGGGTATCAAGTTTTTCACACCTTGCAGGGTGACTGGTGGTACTTGGATAATGCCACATCCTAACAATGGTACAATGGGTGAAAAAGTTGAAAAACCCTGATGTAGATAACGTGGTAGCTGTCCTCTAAGGAGCACTTGTAACCAAATCTCTGTGCTCCTGGGACTATGAACATATGCTCCCACAGGATAGCATTTGAGTACAATTTGCATTCCAAAGTGCTGAAGCCCCTATCAGTCAGCCAACTTGTAACGAAGAAGGGGATCAGGAATATAAACAGAGAAGCCAACTTCTTCCGTTCAAGCAAGCTGGAGGTTGGTGGTTCTCCAAGCATCCCATTCGTGCTTGTCCTAAGCCAACCTGGAAATTTGCCTAGAATAGAAGAAAGCATTTGATGAAAGGATAGAAAATAAAAGAGCTTTGGCACAAGGACAAAAAGCCCTTGTGGTGATTTCATAGATCGTCACTCAATCTCTGTTGAGAAGCTAAGCTAATTTGCAGTACATTTTAGATGTAACCTAAACATTGTAGCTGGAACTGCTCAGTTTCTATGTGTATAACTAACATGTATCTTGATAATGGAAAGTCTGAATTAAGAGCTTGTGAAAAGCAGATGGGGGCCATGGGCACTTCTCTCTTTTTATAATTTTTGTATTAATTTTTTTTCTTAATGTAAAATACATACATTTTTTTCAAACATTTTTTTTTTAAAAAAAAACAAATTTTATTGTTTTTTTAGTTTTTGTATCAAGGTGCTTAGGAAACAACGTGGAGATGGGGGCATCAAACATCCAAAAGCAAAATCATACATATATAACTCAGGTTAATTCATTAAAAGTTCCCTCTCTATTTCCCTCATATAATATTACATATTCAAATTAATACATTTCTAAATAGAGTTCAATCAATCAAATCAGACATCAATCACATTTCAGTTATAAAAATCCAAATCCTGTTTTTAAGCTTTACTAATTTACAGTTACCATATTCCAATTAGCCTTGAATAAACATATTATTAACACTTCGGGTATCCCTCATTTCCCTTTTCCCTAACATAATAATTATATCTAGAATAAATATATTATTCCAACAATAACAATCTTATATTTTCCATATATAATCTATTTCTTAATCTAATAAATCATTTTTTTAAATTTTTTTTTTATTTTTTTGGGGGGCTTCTCCCCCGCCGGGACCCCCGCAGCCCCGATTCCCCCCCCCACCTTTTTGCCCCCTTTGCACGCAGCGGGGGGTGGGGGGCTGTGTGTGTGGGGGTGTTTCAGCCGCCCCCGCCCCCAATTTCTTTTTCCGCCGGGGGTGCAGAAGGGGGCGAGGTCCCACCCCCCCCATAAAGCCCCTCCTACCCCCCCCAAGGAGATCCCCTTCCCTCGGCTGGGGGCCAGCCTGCCGGACTAGGGATCCTTCCCCCCCCCCGGCCGGGGTCTCCTCCCTCCTCTTTAATAAATCATTTATTAATACCATTTCTTCTCTTATCACAAATCCCTCTTATTCTCCTTCTATTACAAAATAATTGTCTTACTTGAAATAAAAATATCAGTCCAAAAGATACATTTCTATTTATTTTAAATATATATTCTATCAATCAATCTATATCTATAAAAAGTCTTTTTAACCCATTAAATAAAGTTTACCCCTCCAAATAATTATCATATCTAAAACAAAATATTATTACAAAGGATATCCTCTTACAGAATTCACATACATTAGTTATTAAATCAGTCAAAAATCTCTAAAGCCTTTTTAACCCATTAAATAAAATTTTAAAACACATTTTTAAATCTAACTCTAGGTTTCTTTCTGTACCAAACCGGTTTCCATAGTAAAGCTTCTGCATCATCAAACCTCAATATTTGAATAGAGGCATTTCTCGACACTTCAGACTTGTCAAAGTTCTCTTCCCTTTCTTCCAGTGTCATCTGAATAGTGTAATCAGTTTTATTCCATGTTGTAATTATTTATTCATTTTTATTTTATTTATTTAATTAGATTTCTATGCCGCCCTATTCCAAGAACTCAGGGCGGCTCACAACATGGATACTAACATGAAGAAATCTGGTATTAAAATACATTGTAAAACCCCTTAATTAAAAACCAATAATCCAAAGACATACATACAAACATACATACACTGGCTGGGGCAAGGTGTTAACTGCCCCAGGCCTGTCGGCAAAGATGGGTCTTCAATAATTTGTGAAAGGCGGAGAGGGTGGGGGCAATACGGATCTCTGGGGGGAGTTGATTCCAGAGGGTCGGGGCCGCAACAGAGAAGGCTCTTCCCCTAGGCCCCGCCAGGCGACACTGTTTGGCTGACGGGACCTGGAGAAGGCCGACTCTGTGGGCCCTAACCGGTCGCTGGGTTTCATGGGGCAGCAGACGGTCGCGTAAGTAACCTGGTCCGATGCCATGTAGGGCTTTATAGGTCATAACCAACACTTTGAATTGCGTTCGGAGACCAATTGGCAGCCAATGCAGCTCGCGGAGTGATGTTGAAATGTGGGCATTTCTAGGTAGGCCCAATACTGCTCGCGCGGCTGCATTCTGCATTACCTGAAGTCTCTGAACGTTAAGAACATAAGAAGAGCCATGCTGAATCAGGCCAAAGCCCATCGAGTCCAGCATTCTGTGTCACACAGTGGCCCACCAATTGTACATGGGGATCTTAAGCAGAAAGAGAAGGCAAAACCCTCTGTTTCCCTTGACCCCCAACAAATGATACTCAAGGGAATCCTGCCTGCCTCAACCAACATAGAGGCGGCACATGGACATCCGTTTTAATAACCAACGATACACTTGGCATCCATGAATCTATCTAACCCTGCCTTGAAGCTGTCAAGGCTGACAGCTGTCACGACCCCTTCTGGAAGTGAATTCCATAAATCAATGACCCTCTGGGTGAAGAAATATTTCCAAATATTTTCAAAGGTAGCCCCATGTACAGAGCATTGCAGTAGTCGAGCCTCGAGGTGATAAGGGCATGAGGGACTGTGAGAAGAGACTCCCGGTCCAAATAGGGCCGCAGCTGGTGCACCAGGCGAACCTGGGGAAATGTCCTCCTCGCCACAGCCGAAAGATGATGTTCCAGATTTAGCTGTGGATCGAGGAGGACACCCAAGTTGCGGACCCTCTCTGAGGGCGTCAAAAACTCCCCCCCCAGGGTGATGGACAGATTGAGTTGTCTTTGGGAGGCAAAACCTACAGCCACTCCGTCTTGTCGGGGTTGAGTTTGAGCTTGTTAGCACCCATCCAAACCCTAGCAGCCTCCAGACATCGGCACATCATTTCCGCTGCTTCTCAACAACCTTCCCTATAAAGGGAAGATTGGAGACAGGACGATAGTTGTTTAACACAGCTGGGTCCAGGGAAGGCTTCTTGAGGAGGGGGCGCACAATTGCCTCCTTGCAGGGAGCCTGAAAGGACCCCTCCCTCAAAGAGGCGTTGATAATCTCCTGAACCCAGCCCCGCGTCACCTCCCTGCTGGCCGAAACCAGCCAGGAGGGGCATGGGTCCAATAAACAGGTGGCGGAATTCACAGCTCCCATGGCCTTGTCCACTTCATCGGGTGCTACCGGGTCAAACTCCTCCCACACAACAGGATCAAGACGAGTCCCTCTCGACTGACTCATTGTCAGCCGACACTGCATTCCAATTGGAGTCAAGGTCCATCCGAATCTGGGCGATTTTATCCGCGAAAAACTTATTAAAATCCTCAGCACTACCCTGCAAGGGTTCATCAACCCCCCCCCTGATTAAGGAGGGAGCGAGTCACCCTAAACAGGGCGGCTGGGCGGGATTCCGCAGATGCAATCAAGGCGGAATGATACGCGCATCTTGCCGCCTTGAGCGCCACCTGATAAGTCTTGATATAAGATCTTAATAGTGATCGGTCAGATTCAGATTTACTTTTCCTCCATCGCTTCTCTAGGCGTCTCTTCTGGCGCTTCATCCCCCTGAGTTCCTCAGTAAACCAAGGAGATCTCCTGGGTCTGCTACCACAGAGAGGTCGCAGCGGCGCAATCCGGTCAAGAGCCCCCTTCACAGCCATATTCCAGGCCGTAACCAAGGACTCTGCCGAACTGTGAATGAGAGAATCTGGTATTTCCCCAAGTGTCCTCTGAAAACTCTCAGGGTCCATCAGACGTCTGGGGCAGAACCACCTAATCGGTTCCGCCTCCCTCCCAACTAATTACTAGTTGATTGTCCACGTTATCACAATTTTCAATGACTTGTGTCTGGATGTCAGTCTCTGTTGTTTTTGAAAATTCAGGTATCTCAATTAAAGTTATTCTTTGATCATCAAAATTCTCCATAAATTGTATATGGGGTTGTGTAAAATTGATTTGCTCAGTAGTTTCCACAATTTCTCCCGATATAAATTCATAGTTAAGTTGTAGGTATGGTTCCTCCATCTCTTTAGGTTGTATATATTGTTGAATAGAGGCCTCTTTGGAGTTACTCTGTTCCTCTATTGTTCCTTGGCCTATAGCTTGATCCATTAAAATTTGAGAATCAATTTGTGATTCTGAAAAGTCATCTTTAATTTTTCTCCAAGACTTCATATACTCCGTAGCTTCCAAGATTTTTTCCAGTATAAGTTCATAATCAAGCTGTGGGTAAGATTCCTCCATTTCAGTGGTGAAAAAAATCTTTAATATTTTAATGGAGGCAATATTTAGTAAGAGTCAACAAATATCCACCTCCAATTTCTAATAGACAAATTCACCACCGAACTGTTTCAAGTCCTTTATCTTTTCCCTTTTATTATTTGAAGGTCAAAACCATTTTCAAACAGTAAAAAGAAATGCAGTTGCAGTAACAATTTTCGCCACAAGATGTCCTCAGTAAACTGTAAAGTCTTTTTTCCAAGTTAATAAAATTTTGTCTCATTAGAAAAATAGAAAAAGAAAAACATCTCCAGCATCATAAGTAGAGTAATAATAATGTTCAAAGGTAGGAATTTTTTCAGGACCCCTAAGTATCCAAAAAATTAAATAGTCAATAAAACATTAGCTGTTTTATTTCTTTGGTTTCCAGAGCTCTTTTTCCCAAGTACACAAACGCTGCTCTCTTAAAGCAGGGAAGTAGTTCAAAAGCTTTTTACAGGAAAGTAGGGCAAAGAGGGGGAAGGAAAGGTCTCACCCGCATTCTCCACGGTGGTTCTTTATGCTTAGCTGTTCTTCTTTCGGCTGGTGCAGCTGGGTGATCGGCCATTTTGCTGGCCGATCTTTTCTCCGTCGGCCCTAAGGAGCTGGCTTGGACCGCGGAAGGAGCTGCCGCCTTACGCAGTCAGACGAGGGCCTTCTCGACGGTGGTCGCCCCTCCAGGGTGACTTTTCGACCCGATTAAGGGTCTACCGGCGGAGGGAAAACGGCCAGCGAAGAGACGAGTCTCTCCGCATGACTGCGTACGCCACGATCCGGAACCGGAAGTCTTTATTAAACATTTTTCTGAAGATAAAATATAAATGAAAATGAAGACAATGGGGAAAACTAAGGGAAAAGGGGAAAAGGAATAAAGTTGGGGAAAGGAAAAGAGGGAGAAGGAGACTTTATTAGAAAGAATTTGTCTCTGGTATAGAAACACTCCGTGTACTTGCAATACAAGAGAAAAAAAAAATAACAACTGAATTGCTGACTTGTAATTTCCCCAACAGTGTGTGACTTTACACGGTTTCCTGTTTTTAATCAGCATTTCAGCAGTAGCTTATTGTGGCTGATGTCAGGTAAAACTAAGCTCCTTAATGGCAATTCCCACGTTATTAAAATGATTGAGGAAAACAACTTATAAGACCGCTTGTTCTATCTGTCTGTAAGTGCAATTTTTTCCTTTCTTTTCAAAGGTGCGAAAATCATCATGAAAAGCTCAGTGTATTTTGCTGGACATGTAAGAAGTGTATCTGCCACCAGTGTGCGCTTTGGGGTGGAATGGTGAGTAAAGCTTTATAGGTACAGAGGAAAAACAAAGCGTTATCTGCACAACGTTGATTCTATAGAAACAGAATTATTGTGTTATTGAAAAGTTGTGATTACAGGTATAGTTTCTGTGGTAACATTGTAGGAGGTAAGTCTTTTGTAGCTTAATATGAAATTACAGGTATCCCTTGACTTACAACCACAATTGGGACCAGAATTTCCATAGCTAAGCAAGGCAGTTGTTTAGTGAGTTGTACCTGATTTTATGACCTTTTTGCCACAGTTGTTAAGCGAATCACTATGGTTAAGTGAATTACTCAGTTGTTAAACAAATCTGGCTTCACCTATTGACTTTGCTTGTTGGAAACCAGCTGGGAAGGTGGCAGATAGTGATCACATCAGCCCAGGATGCTGCAACTGTCTGTCTGTGTGTGTGTGTATACATACACATTTATAATATATATTATACATACATATACACATACATACATACATACATACATACATACATTTAAAAATAAATGAGATTAATGAATTCTGGGATGTAAAATAGCCTTTTTTATTACTGAGCTTTCGTCAGCTAGCTGTTGACATTATCAGAGTAAGGGCTGAAAATGAGGAGAACACACCTGTACCACTGTGTGACCGTTTTAACGGTCAGGACCTAGAACATATATACGGCACGCTCACCACTCACTCGCATTTAGTTTCAACAAATCCAGCTTTGGTTTAAAAGGCGGTCTGGGTCTGAAATTCAAAAATCCCTCCTCCCAGCTCTTTGGCGCGTAAGTCTCACTGCGCCATGCGCAGCCACACTTCAGCAGCGAGACCTACGCGCCAAAGAGCTGGGAGGAGGGATTTTTGAATTTCAGACCCAGACCGGCTTTTAAACCAAAGCTGGATTTGTTGAAACTAAATGCGAGCGAGTGGGTGGTGAGCGTGCTATATATACGTTCTAGGTACTGACCGTTAAAACGGTCACACAGTGGTACAGGTGTTTTCTCCTCATTTTCAGCCCTTACTCTGATGATGTCAACAGCTAGTTGATGAAAGCTCAGTAATTAAAAAAAAGGCTATTTTATGTCCCGGAGTTCATTAATCTCATTGATTTTTTAAAAAGCCTATACCTGAGATTCAAATATTGAAAATTATCAAATTATACACACACACACACATATTGAACAAAATAATTCTTCAGGTATAATATGCATGTAATAAAATGTATTGGCCTGCAAGAAGGATATAAAGTTCTATTTTATTTAAGGATGGGTTACCACCAGAAAATCTTTCTCCCCCTATTTAACCCCTAGTGACACCAATTCCCTCCTTTTTGGCAGGGATTTCTTAAATGACTCTTACTCTGTTCTACTGTGCTGATGTGTAATGTATGATACAGCTATTTCAAATTAATTAATGAAGATTAGCTTTGACAAGAAGAGCATGTCATGTACCTTTTACTATTTAAACCTTGAATTAAGTATTTATAAGACGTTTCTGTTCATTTAGCCTTTTCCCCAGAAATATTAACTTCAGTCATATACAATGGTTCTTTAATGAGGCAGCAAGAGACTCATCTCATCCCGGACATTCTTTTTTTGGACTATTACCATCTGGCAGACGGTACAGGATAATAAAAACAAAGACAAACAGGCTGAAAAATAGTTTTTATCCCAGAGCTGTAACCATATTAAATACCACAGTCTAGTGCAACGTTGAAGTGCAATATTAGGGGCAGCACAATGGTGAATAGAATATGGAGGATGTGTACTTATTTGTGGTTTTTACTTATATAATGTACTTATTTGTGGTTTTTACTTGTGTGTAGTGTGCACTGTGGACAGCACTTAATTTCACAGTGACAGCACTGTGGACAGCACCTAAGTTACACAGTGACAATAAATACATTCTATTCTAAGCTAGGCAGTTTTACTTCAGTTATGTATTCACTTAGAACAGCGGTTCTCAACCTATGGGTCGCGACCCCATTTGGGGTCGAACAACCATTTCACGGAGGTCGCCAAACACTGCAGTGGGCCATTTTTCCCCCCCTTTTCCCCTCGGCCGGCGCAGGGGGCAGCACCGCGCATGCGCAATGCGGGCCGTCGTGGGCGCGCCGCACATGTGCGATGAGGGCCGCCGCGCATGCACGATGCGGGCTGTCGCGCCGCGCATGCGCGGCGCAGGTCGGGGTCACAACCTGAAATAGGTTGAGAACCGCTGACTTAGAACCTGAATAGATTTTTGTAAGAAGTGTGACTGGAAGAAAAACCAGATTCGACAGGTTGAAAAAGGCTTTCTTCCAATAATAATCTTTGGGATTCACTTGGGCAGGGGTCTTCAAACTTGGCCCCTTCGTGACTTGTGGACTTCAACTCCCAGAATTCCTTAGCCAGGCACGCTGGCTGAGGAATTCTGGGAGTTGAAGTCCACAAGTCATAAAAGCCAAGTTTGAAGACCCCTGCACTTGGGTAACAGTACAGTGTTTTGAGCTGGTATAATGAAGCTACTATACTCATTTGTATCTTTCTAATAGCATGGCGGGCATACTTTTAAGCCCTTAGCGGAGATATACGAGCAGCATGTCACCAAAGTGAATGAGGAGGTGGCGAAGCTTCGCCGAAGACTCATGGAGTTGATAAGTTTGGTACAAGAAGTGGTAAGAGCAACTCTCCCCATTTGGTGAATGTGCAATTCTCTCAAAGCTTTGGTGCTGGGGTTATTGTTTGAAGCTGGAAGGTGCTTCCTAGCCTTGGGCACTTGGGAAAGGAGTACGAGGTGAAAGAAACAATTGCCTTCCAGGTTGAAGAATAATAAACAGATTCTCAGCTTTCACTAAGAAGCGATATGAGTCTCTCTCTGTCTCCAGCTTAGCATTTTCAGCCCTTGCAAAAAGTAATACAGATAATCCTCGACTTACAGCCACAACTGAGCCCAACATTTCCATTGTTAAGCAAGGCAGTGAGTTGTGCCTCATTTTACGTTTTGGCCATGGTGGTTAAGCGAATCACTACAGTTATTAAGTGCAGCTATCAAGCGAATCTGACTTCTCCCTGGACAAGTTGCTATTGGCAATCCCAGGACTCCAGCATGCTGCACCCATCATAAATAGATGCTGGTTGCCAAGCACTGAAATTTGATCACATGACTGCAACAGTTATAAGTTTGAGAACTGATTATAAGTCGCTTTTTTCAGTGCTGTTGTAACTTTGTTGTTAAGTTGAGGACTGCCTTTATTCTAGAGAAGAGGCTTCCTGGTTAATGTTTTCAAGGTGGGAATGTTTTTAATGCTGCTCCTTTAAAAAAATAAAATGAGCAAAATGTCATCAATTTAACACCTCCTAACTCCAGGTTACTTATTATATATGTGTGGCAGCAGCCAGACAGTGGTTGAGAGATTGAATAATAAAACGGTCACACCTGTTTTTCTGGGTTTAGAAGGCGAATTAGAGTTATGTATAAGAATCATGAGGTATAATCCAAGGTGATTTATTCTCCTGATATATCACAGAGGGGGGAGTAAAAGATCCTAGGGAGAGAGGCAGATGTTTTATATGGCAAGGTATAAGTTTTATTTTCTCTTCCCTTCTATGCGAGCTTCTCTCTTTCCAAATAAAAGTGTTACCTGAGGCAGAATATCATTTAGCAGCTCAGAATGGTTCCAGCCTACACTTTCAGTTTGATGTTGTGGTTAAGGCAGAAACTGGGAGATTGTGAGTTCTAGTCCTGCCTTAGGCACAAAGCTAGCTAGGTGACCCTGGGTCAGTCACTTTTGCCAAGCCCCCAAAAGGAGGCAATGGCAAACCACTTCTGAAAAATCTTGCCCAGAAAATTGCAGGGACTTCCCCAGACAGTCTCTGAGGATCAGACATGTTTGAATGGAAGAAAAAAAAACCACTTTGTATTTCTTCCATTCAAGCGGTTATGCAGGTACGTGGAAGTAGCCATATGTAGATGCGAAGCCACTGTTGAAGTTAGAGAAAGATGTGGCTGCTTTAATGATTTTGAAGGTGGTGCTATGTATGCTCTCCCACATGTTCAGTTCACTTCTGTTGAAGGATTTGCACAACCTAGAACAGTGATGGCAAACATTTTAGAGACCGAGTGCCCAAACTGCAACCCCAAATACACTTACACATCGTTGAGTGCCGGGTGGGTGTGGCCCATTGGCTGGGTGTGGCCAATTGGGTGGGCATGGCTGCGATGCTAACGGCAGACTGGGTGGGACTAAAAAGTTCAATCAATCAATTCCAGCTTTGCAAGATCTTTTTTTTTCCCCGCAAGAAGTTGAAATTGAGTGATTGAACTTTTTTTTTTTTTTTTGCACATGGTGGCGGAGGATTAAAGCAAAAAGGTTTTATAAAACCCAGCTGAAGGTCTAGGACTGGGGCGACAGCGCGCGTGCCCACAGAGAGGGCTCTGAGTGCCGCCTCTGGCACCCGTGCCATAGGTTCGCCACCACTGACCTAGAATGTTGTACCCATGTAAAGAAGCAAAAGCTGTCCAGGCAGTTGTAAATTGATGCCATATTTTTTCAGGAAAGGAATGTTGAAGCGGTCCGCAGTGCGAAAGATGAACGTGTTCGGGAAATCCGGAATGCTGTGGAGATGATGATTGCTAGGTTAGATACACAGCTGAAGAACAAGCTCATCACACTAATGGGTAGGTTTGGCTTTTGGGGGGGTTACATTTTAGGACAAGGATTGAACTTATCACGACAGATATTGAGGGCTGGGTGCCAGTGGTTTCTGAAGTTTAATTGAACAATATAGGTAGTCCTCACTTAGCATCACTCATTCAGTGAGCAAACATGACAGTACTGAAGAAGTGGTACTTAGCGATGGTCCATTGCAGCATCCCCACAGTCATATGATTGCAGTCAGGGCACTTGGTACCTGGCTCATGATTATGATGTCACAGTATCATGTGGTCGCCATTTGCAATTTTCTTTGCCAGCTTCGTACGGGCAAAATCAAGGGGGAAGCCATTAAATGGTGATCATGTGAGGTTGTTGCTTAACAACCCACAGTGATTTGCTTAACAATGGCAACTGGAATTTCCAATGAGATTATGTTATGTTGCGCTTTACAGCCGTGTTGCTTAAGAATGGAAATTGCGATTGCCATCATTAATTAAGGACTGTGTTTAGATGTGTTTGAGTCAAAAGGAATGGAACTTCCCATTTTTATTTATGTATTTATTTATGTCTCTGATGCCTCTGGCATTGGCCTGGTCCCTACATTTTGTAGTAAGGCATTAACAAGGTGTTTGTCTCCTCCATCTTCCAACAATTCTACATCTAGGCAAGAAAAACCAAATGTACAGGTATAGTATAGGGGGTACCTTGCTCAATAGTAGTAACTGTGACAGGGACCTCGGAGTCCTAGTGGACAGTCACCTAAATATGAGCCAGCCCTGTGCTGTAGCTGCCAAAAAGGCCAACACAGTGCTAGGCTGCATTAACAGGGATAGAATCACAATCACGTGAAGGGCTAATACCACTTTACAAGGCCTTGGTAAGGCCACACTTGGAATATGGCACCCAGTTTTGGTCATCACGATGTAAAAAAGATGCTAAGAATCTAGAAAGAGTACAGAGAAGAGCCACAAAGATGATTAGGGGACTGGAGGCTAAAATATATAAGGAACGGTTGCTGGAACTGGGTATGTCTAATTTAATGAAGAGAAGGACGAGGGGGGACATGATAACAGTGTTCCAATATCTCAGGGGCTGCCCCAAAGAAGAGGGAGTCAAGCTATTCTCCAAAGCGCCTGAAGGCAGGACAAGAAGCAACGGATGGAAACTAATCAAGGAGAGAAGCAACCTAGAACTAAGGAGAAACTTCCTGACAGTGAGAACAATTAACCAGTGGAACAACCTGCCTCCAGAAGCGGTGAATGCTCCAACACTGGAAGTTTTTAAGAAGAGACTGGACAGCCATTTGCCTGAGCAGGGGGTTGGACTAGATGACCTCGAAGGTCCCTTCCAACTTTATTATTATTATTATTATTGTTGTTGTTGTTGTAGGAGAAATAGATCATTTTGTAAGAAGGCTGAGTTGCTTATTAGTCAAAGATGGCTTACCCTTGAATTGAGCAGAAATTCTCTTGGCATTGGATTAAGCTATAACTTGATAAGTCTGGAAATAATTAGACATCGAAAGCAGAATATATAATTGATGCAAAATGCCTGTTCTGTTTTTCAGTAGAAAATAGCTCTTCCCTCACTTGCATGTGACAAACTTTTAGATATTCCGAGGTTGTTCTCATATCTTCTTTTGCAAGCCAGACCTTCCCTGCCCCTTTAAATTTGTGTGTTTTGTTGACTTTATTTATTCAGCTCCTATGGCCACAAAACAAATGTTCCTCATTGGAGTTGTATTCCTGAGTCATCATCATCCAGAGAGCTTTAGAAAGGACACAAGGAAACTCCAGGATCCCCTGGGGTTTCTTTGTGTCCTTTCTAATCTGTACTAGTACTAGATATAATCCTTTGATAATATTTTTACATGGCTTTCATGTTTTTAATTCAGCACTGCCCAGAGTAGCTCTCTGAATGAGATGGGGGTGTCTCTAATTTGATGTATAAATAAATAAATAGAGTCCTAACCAGAACAGATCATAATGAAACCATTACCTGCTATCACCTGAATGAAAGTGCTTCTGTTAACACAGCTCCAGCTTGCACTGGCTTTTTAGTGCTACATCATATTGCATAGACGTGATCAGCTAATAATAATAATAATAGTAATAATAATAAAGTTGGAAGGGACCTTGGAGGTCATCTGGTCCAACCCCCTACTCAGGCAGGAAACCCTATACCATTTCAGACAAATGGCTGTCCAGTCTCTTCTTAAAAACTTCCAGCGTTGGAGCATTCACCACTTCTGGAGGAAGGTTATTCCACTGGTTAATTGTTCTCACTGTCAAGAAGTTTCTCCTTAGTTCTTGGTTGCTTCTCTCCTTGATTAGTTTCTATCCGTTGCTTCTTGTCCGGCCTTCAGGCGCTTTGGAGAATAGCTTGACTCCCTCTTCTTTGGGGCAGCCCCTGAGATACTGGAAGACTGCTATCATGTCCCCCCTCGTCCTTCTCTTCATTAAACTAGACATACCCAATTCCAACAGCCTTTCCTTATATGTTTTAGCCTCCAGTCCCCTGATCCTCTTTGTTGCTCTTCTCTGTGCTCTTTCTAGAGTCTCAGCATCTCTTTTACATCGTGGTGACCAAAACTGGATTCAGGATTCCAAGTGTGGCCTTACCAAGGCATTGTAAAGTGGTATTAACACTTCATGTGATCTTGATTCTATCCCTCTGTTAATGAAGCCTAGCACTGAGTTGACCTTTTTTGGCACCTGCAGCACACGGCTGGCTCATATTTAAGTGATGGTCCACTAGGACTCCGAGGTCCCTCTCACAGTTACGAGCTGCCTAGAATTCACGATTATGATTGAAGCAACTTTTAAGTTTGATTAAATAAATAAGTACTTCTGGACTCTTCTGATATGCACTGCTGCCAGGCCATGTCTCTCCAACCATGGCCCTATGCTTTGGGTTTTTCCTAGGCAGATGGCAGATGTTAAACTTGTTATAGTTAAACATTACTACCTTTAATCTGGCCCTGTGTCAAAGCCTCTTTGGTTTGAGTGCACAGTGCTGGGATAGCGTCATTTTGTTTACATTTTGTGTTGTTGTTTTTTTGTCTACTGTGTAGGTCAGAAGACATCCCTCACGCAAGAAACGGAACTTCTGGAGTCTTTGCTACAAGAAGTAGAACATCAGGTAATGGAAGCTAGTTTTACAGACACTCAATCTTTGGAAAATGATTTTAAGATCCGATAACCCAGGGGTTCTCAACCTTGATAACTTTAAGACTTGTGGACTTCAATTCCCAGAATTCCTCAGCCAGCTTTGCTGGCTGAGGAATTCTGGGAGTTGAAGTCCACATGTCTTAAAGTTTCCAAGGTTGAGAACCCCTGCGATAACCAGACATGACTTATAGGTTTAAAATAACAAACTATGCCTCTTTGATTTTATGGCAGTACAGGTAGTCCTCACCTTACAACCACAGCGGATCCTGATATTTCCGTTGCTAAGCAACATGGTTGTGAAGTGAGTTTTGCCCATAAAATGCAAATGTTCCCATTTTACAACCTGTTTTGCCCCAGTTGTGAAGCAAACCATTGCAGTTAAGTGAATCATGCAATTGTTAAGTGAACCTGTCCTACCCCATCTTGGCTTGTCAGATGCCTGGTGGGAAGGTTACGTGTGGTGATCACATGACACTAGGACTGTGCAGCTGTCATAAATACATACCAGTTTAATGAGAATAAGAATATGAAAGAGGTTTTTAGAAATTCGGATTGCTTTAACAACTAATTGAGTGTGTTAAGTTAGTAAGACGATGTTTTGTGTAATAATAGGTGTGTTGTTTTTTTTTAGACATAATTATTTGAATGAGATTTAAATGCTATCTGAAGAAATAAGAGAGATTTGTGATAAAATCAATGATTTATGAGATTATGAATTAGAATATATCTGGATTAGTATTTTAGAAGGGATACCTGAAGTGATAATATGTTTGTTTGTTTATTTATTTTAATTTAATTTAATTTATATGCCGCCCCTCTCCCAAGACTCAGGGCGGCTCACAATCTTTATCTAAGATTAAATTGGACTGCGGTAACTGTAAATTAATAAAGTTCAAAACAGGATTAGGATTTATAGATATGTAATGTAGAAATGGATTATGTTAAATAGGTTATATTATTTGAGGGAAATACAGAAGGAACATTTAATGTATTTATTTAAGCTATTACATGATTTTGTTTTTGGATGATTGATCACCTAACCACTACGGCATGTCTTGAGAATTCTGTTGTAAAAATTAAAAAAGCAATAAAATTTGTTATAAAAATAAATAAATACCAGTTTGTCAAGTGCCCAAATTTCGATCATGTGACCATGGAGAAGTTAAAACAATTGTAAGTGTAAAAACCAGTCACAAGTTGCTTTTTCGGTGCCGTTGTCACGGTCCCTAAGCAAATGGTTGCCAATAAAGGAGAATATTTGTAGCTCAAGTGTTGAAGTGAGGGGTTCTTGATGCTCTCTGAGCTTTGTGGTTTTCTTGCAGACATTTCATGACCCAACTAGGTAACATCACCAGTGCTAGAAGTGACTGGGGTTTGTGGGGAGGAGGAGGAAGAGGAGGAGGAGGAGGAGGAGGAGGAGAACGATGACTGTGGGGTCCTTGGTGCTCTCTGAGCTTGGTGCTTTTCTTGCAGATGTTTCACAACCCAACTAGGGAACATCATCAGTGCTAGTAGTGACTGGAGTTTGTGGGGAGGAGGAGGAGGACTGTGGGGTCCTGGGTGCTCTCTGAGCTTGGTGGTTTTCTTACAGACATTTCATGACCCAAGTAGGTAACATCACCAGTGCTAGAAGTGACTGGGGTTTGTGGGGAGGAGGAGGAGGAGGAGGAGGAGGAGGAGGAGAACGATGACTGTGGGGTCCTTGATGCTCTCTGAGCTGGGTGGTTTTTCTTGCAGACATTTCATTACCCAAACTAGGTAACATCATCAGTGCTAAGTTACCTAGTTTGGGTAATGAAATGTCTGCAAGAAAACCACCAAGCTCAGAGAGCACCAAGGACCCCTCAGACAAATGGTTGTAAGTCGAGGACTACCGTATAAAGTAAAGAGAGTTGGTCTGGGTCAGAGTAAAGCCCCCTCGAGTCTAGCATTGAATTCATTGTGATTTTTATGTGCTTTGTATTTTAACACGAATGAAGGCACGTATACATACCACATTACAAAAA
Organism: Bothrops alternatus; assembly: GCA_034064705.1. Taxonomy (NCBI): domain Eukaryota; kingdom Metazoa; phylum Chordata; class Lepidosauria; order Squamata; family Viperidae; genus Bothrops; species Bothrops alternatus. The sequence continues at coordinate 1,194,554 of JARGCV010000212.1, forward strand.
AGATGTGGAGACTTTGGAAAAAGTGCAGAGAAGAGCAACTAAGATAATCAAAAGCCTGGAGACTAAAACATACGAAGAACGGTTGCAGGAATTCAGTATGGCCAGTTTAGAGAAAAGAAGGAAGTAGGGGGGACACACGATAGCAGCATTCCAGCATTTGAGGGGATGACAGAAAGAAGAGGAGGAGGGGGTCAAATTATGTTCCAAAGCACCAGAGGGCAGGACGAGAAGCAATGGATGGAAACTAATCAAGGAGAGAAGCAACCTGGAATTAAGGAGAAGCTTCCTAAAAGGACAACTAACCAGTGGAATAGCTTGCCACCAGAAGTTGTAGGTGCTTCATCACTGAAGGTTTTTAAGAAGAGGCTGGACAACCCTTTGTCTGAAGTGGTATAGGCCAGGGGTAGGCCACCTTGGCTCTTTTAGGACTCGTGGACTTCAACTCCCAGAATTCCTGAGCCGGCATGGCTCAGCTTGGAAACCTCTCCCTTTCCCCTCAGCATGGCTGGCTCAGGAATTCTGGGAGTTGAAGTCCACGAGTCATAAAAGAGCCAAAGTGGGCTACCCCTGGTATAGGGTCTCCTGCTTGAGCAGGGGGTTGGGCTGGAAGATCTCCAAGGTCCCTTCCAGCTCTGTTCTGATTGAGTGAAGATAATGTTGCAGGATCCAATCTGGGCCGGTTTGTATTTTAAGGTGGGTGTTTGACTCAGGCCTATTTCATGCCCCATTTCTTCCTTTCTTTGCAGCTGCGGTCATGCAGTAAAAGTGAACTAATCTCGAAAAGCTCCGAGATTTTAATGATGTTCCAGCAAGTGCACCGGAAGCCCATGGCGTCTTTTGTCACCACTCCTGTCCCTCCAGACTTCATGAGGTACAGCTGCATTCAGCTATTTATGATGGGTCAAGATCGCTTGTTTCTCAACCTAGGCACCTTTAAGAGGTGCGGACTTCAAGTCCCAGAATTCCCCAGCCAGCCATAATAAATAAAAGACATTTGAGTTCGAAACGTGTAACCTTCTCAACTTGCCTAAGGCCTGGCATTTACACACAGGATGTGAGAAACGCATCTTTTTCTTTTTATGGACGCACCTCTGTGATAATTAGTCACCAGAGTGAGTTTTGGAAGAGATTTGCATAGTTTTTCAAGAAGAATTTACATGATTTTCTGAGGGAGATATGCAGTTAAAAATAGAAAATATAAACAAGTTTTTTTTACACTGTAAATTAATTGCATCTTCGAGTTAGAGTTGAAAATCCTTTTTAAATTAGCCATCATAAGCTTGTGTGAATGAGGCAGAGGTGGAGATACACGATATTACCTATCTCCTGTTTACAACACAGTCCTTTCAACAGTTCCAAGAAGTTTCCACACCCATAGTACTTAGGGTAGATACTTTGATAACAGAATAATAGAGTTGGAAAGGACCTTGGGGGTCTTCTAGTCCAATCCGCTGGTCAGGCAGGAAACCCTAAACCATTCCAGACAAATGGCTGTCCAGTCTCTTCTTGAAAACTTCCAGTGTTGGAGCATTCACCGCCTCTGGAGGCAGGTTGTTCCACTGGTTAACTGTTCTCACTGTCAAGAGATTTCTCCTTAGTTCTAGGTTGGTTGTCTCCCTCATTAGTTTCTATCCATTACTTCTTCTCCTGCCTTAATAATAATAATAATGATAAAGTTGGAAGGGACCTTGGAGGTCATCGAGTCCAACCCCCCTGCTCAGGCAGGAAACCCTATACCATTTTGGAGAAATGGCTATCCAGTTTCTTCTTAAAAACTTCCAGTGTTGGCACATTCACCGCTTCTGGAGGCAGGTTGTTCCACTGGTTAATTGTTCTAACTGTCAGGAAGTTTCTCCTTAGTTCTAGATTGCTTCTCTCCTTGATGAGTTTCCATCCGTTGCTTCTTATCCTGCCTTCCGGTGCTTTAGAAAATAGCTTGACTCCCTCTTCTTTGGGGCAGCCCCTGAGACATTGGAACACTGCTACCATGTCATCCCTAGGTATTCCTTACCAAGAAGATTCATATATTTTGAAATTAAGGCAAACTTTGAGACAATAGGATATTTCAGAAGCAGATGCACTATCTACCGTGTTTAGAGGGCAGAATTTAAATCCTCTTTGATTACAAACTATCGGGATCACTCTAATGCAGCAGTTTTGCACTGCCTACTGAACAATCCAGTTGGTCTAGCGCAGGGGTGTCAAAATGCCAGCCCACGGGTTGAAGGCCGGCCATGGAAAAAAACTCACGATATGTCACGACACATCACGCGACGTTGCGAGTTTGACACCCCTGCTGTAGTGATTGAGGCACCAGGGTAGAAAACAGGATTATGAGTTCTAGTTCTACCTTAGCCATGAAAGCCAACTGGGCGGTCTTGGGCCAGTCGCTGTCTCTCAGCCCAACTCACTTCCCAGGGTTATTGTGGGGAAAATAAGAGGAGGGAAGTGTTGGATGTGTTTGCCGCTTTGTGTGATTTGTAAAAACAATCTGGTGGGTACAAATAAACAAGGTCTCCAGACTTTTGTATCATTGCTATGACAGAAGCTTTTAGATTTGATTGTTACCCAGGTGTATGTGATATGTATTGCATGAATACCGTAGGTGTGTATTGGAGCTTGTATGATGGATTTTTTAAAATGTGTTTTGTTTACGGCCATATATTTTAATAAACTATCTATTACCGTCCCTTTTTAAAATCCCTTGAAGGAACTTTGAAACTTCCTGCAGTTTAATAAAGAAATGTGAAGAGATTTTTATTTAAAAAAAAAACATGTTAGAAGGGTCTCATACTTTTTTTTTTCTCTGCAGTGAGTTAGTACCTGCTTATGATTCAACTACCTTTGTCCTGGAGAATTTTAGGTAAGAACATGACCTAATTCTATTTAATTGTTTAGAGGAGGGTCTGCGATGACAGCCCCAGGGGTTCCAGGAAAAGATGCATCTGCTGAAAAGAGTGACACCTGGAAAGCCCCTGTTTGAAGTAAAATCCAAAGCATAACATGTTAAGAGCCGTGATGGTGCAGTGGTTAGAATGCAGTATTCCAGTCTAACTCTGCTGGTTGCCAGCAGTTTGATTCTGACCAGCTCAAGGTTGATTTAGCCTTCCATCATTTCGAAGTCGGTAAAATGAGGACCCAGATTGTTGGGGGCTTAGAAAGGGCTGTAAAGCACTGCGAAGTAGTATATAAGTCTTATTGCTATTAAGGAATGGCTTAGTCTTTATTCAAAGGCTGCTATTCTGTGTGCTAAATTCTTCTTCTTTCAACTTTCTTAATAGCACTTTACGTCAGCGAGCAGATCCAGTTTACAGCCCACCACTTCAAATTTCTGGGCTTTGCTGGAGGCTAAAAGTGTACCCAGTAAGTTTTGACTGATGTTTATTTATTTAATTTCCCCCCCATCATATTTAGGAACCAGCTGTTCTCCCTCGCAGAGACTCTGGACAGTGTACAGATAAATTAAAAGCATTAAGACAGCATATAAAATATAAAATTTAAATTTAAAAAGAGACAAGCAATGTTAAAAATTAATTAAGTAATATTAAGAGATACACAAATAGATGTTTGTTACAATTTTTGATACATTTCAGTGTGCTAGTCCTATGACAAATGCTGAGATGTTGTTCAGCTTGCTGAAATTCAGGACTTCAGAACGCAGATATTTGAATCTAATACTTTGACGAATGCAGACCAAACATGGAGCCCCAACATAAATATTAACAAACATATTGTTCCTAAAACATATAAGGAGCGGTTGCTGGAATTGGGTGTGTCTAGTTTAACGAAGAGGGTGAGGAGTGACAGTATCTCAGGGGCTGCCCCAAAGAAGAGGGAGTCAAGCTATTCTCCAAAGCGCCGGAAGGCAGGACAAGAAGCAACGGATGGAAACGAATCAAGGAGAGAAGCAACCTAGAACTAAGGAGAAACTTCCTGACAGTGAGAACAATTAACCAGTGGAACTCCTTGCCTCCAGAAGTTGCGAATGCTCCAACACTGGAAGTTTTTAAGAAGAGACTGGACAGCCATTTGTCCGAAATGGTGTAGGGTTTCCTGCCTGAGCAGGGGGTTGGACAAGATGACCTGCAAGGTCCCTTCCAACTACTATATTACTACTACTACTACTACTACTACTACTACTACTACTACTACTACTATTATTATTATTATTATTATTACTTTAGTTTGAAACATGAGCACTGCCCACTATAATCAGCAACAACTAGCGGAGTAAAATCCACAGGGACTCCTTATTTTAGTATAGATAGGCCAAAAACCCCACTGATAATTTGCTATGTAGTATGATTTGTTCCCCTAAAAAAAGCTGATTAACCCAAGTAAATGTTCATTGGCTATTAAAACTCAAGCCCATTATTTTTTTAAATGAGTCATGTCAGGGTTGCTACTTAATATGCTTTTATCACAATTCCTTCTTTTGGGGAAGCCTGCACATTTTTTATGCTTGAGCCCTTTCCTATTTAAACAAATTGTTTGAAAATATAGCAAAACTAGATACAAAATAAAACAATCCGCTTGCATTGACAGCTTGTTTAACTTTTGTACAAGACATCCTATTCATTGTTTTATCATATTTGAACCTTTGAGGGCAGAACGTCTGTAGCTTTCTGTTGCATTCTGCTTACTAAGTGAATATCAAGCTTATTCTGCTGACTGGGAAACAGTGAACTTTGATTCACTTTGAACTTTGGAACAAAAAGGGGCGACGCAGGGGCGAAGGAACAAAAAGGGAGCAATATGGGGGCGATGGAACGAGAAGTTTTGGGGACACTTTTGAGATTTTTTTCATACAGTGAATCGCTCTATATCTGTCGTACAAAAACATCAGATCGTTCGCTATTAGTGGATTGAATTGTGTTTTCAGATGTTCCTCCAGCTAGCTTCAGTACAGAATGCCGTACATATGTGAATACGCATCGCTTATCTTCATGCACGTTGCGCAGCAGCCGCTACCCTTTTTATATTTCTTTTTGCGTCTTAAATTTCACTTGTGATTCAATCATTAAATGTTACTGTTTTTCTTTTCGGGCATTTCACTTTCTTGCCATTGAATTTTGTTTTCAGTGGTCATTTCATTTAAGTGTCTTGAATAAATAAGATAATAATGAAATACATGTATCACGAAGTTTGGGAATCAAGTGACGGGTGGCACCCAAACTTTTCACACAGTTGAGGTATGTGAAAAAGACTGGAAATAAATTATTTGCATCGATATGCCTTGATGACAATTTTAAAGAAAACAAAACAAGCGTTTGCATAAATTGAAGAATTATTTCCTATGTTGTGACTGAGAGGTTATGTTGGGGAGGGGGGCGATGACATCTTCCTCATTGGCTCAAGGGGGCGATTCGTTCAAAAAGGTTAAGAACCACTGGTCTAGTCCAACCCCCTGCTCAGGCAGGAGACCCTATATCATTTCAGATAAATGGCTGTCCAGTCTCTTCTTGAAAACCTCCAGTGTTGGAGCATCCACAACTTCTGGAGGCAAGGAGTTCCACTGATTAATTGTTCTCACTGTTAGGAAGTTTCTCCTTAATTCCAGGTTAATTCCCTTCTTGATTAGTTTCCATCCATTGCTTCTTGTCCTGCCTTCAGGTGCTTTATATCAGGCGACACAAGGGATATGAGTTTCAGTGAACAAGCCGTTTCTTTGAGAGAGAGAGAGAGAAAGGAAGGAAGGAAGGAAGGAAGGAAGGAAGGAAGGAAGGAAGGAAGGAAGGAAGGAAGGAAGGAAAAGAAAGATGCAAGGCAGTATTCAAAAGTTTACCCTTAACTTTAGATCTGGTGAGCTCTGCATCTGATAAAAAAATTGACTTCTGTCACAGTAGGGAGATATAAATTGGAACTTCAAAAGCTCTTTGGGGTGCTCCTGATTCATTCCTAACTTCTATTTTATTTTATTTTTATGAAGGATGGAAATGGAGTGGTTCGTGGCTACTATTTATCGGTATTTCTTGAGCTCTCAGCTGGATTGCCAGAAACATCCAAGTAAGAACGAATGCAAGCATCTGATATTTTCTATGGCGTCCATTACATGAAATGAATGTTCTTCTGTGTTTATTATTTATTAAACAAATGTACATAGCCAATTTTTACTTACGTTGCTCTGAGCAGCTTACAAAATTTAAAAAAATCCACCATAAAAACCATTAAAAAAAACCCTTTATCTACCCTCCATGGCAGTAACAACACAATCAAATCAGTCATTTAATCAGCTCCGTCTCCATTCGTGCTCCCCAGGCCCACTGACACAACTAAGTTTTTAGGGCAGGGGTGTCAAACTCAATTTCATTGAGGGCCGCATCAGCATTGCAGTTGTCCTCGGGGCTGGGTAGGTGTGGCCAGGGTGGGCGTGGCCTACTGCATGGGCATGGCTGGAATGGGTGTGGCCTACTTGGGGCATGGCCAGCTCTACATCATTCGCACCAAGGGTGCCTGTGGGGGCCTGGGCAGGAGTGGGACAGATCTGAGGGTCTCTGGCAGAAGGGGGTGGGACCGGGGCAAGCGCCAAGGCATGGAGGAGCCTTCTGAAACCCCTCCCCCGGAACCTATCAGGCTGGATATGTGAAATAGGCGAGGGCCATTTGCTGGCCACTTCATTCCTCACAAAGGGTAACCCCCTCCCCAGCATGCACCCAGGGGGCGGGGCCGACGCGGCAGGGGCTGGTTCCTCGCTGTTTCCAGACGGCCTTGTGGAGCTATGACTGAATGCGTTTCAGCATAGATGGCCACCACAAAATTGTACATTGGCTCCCGGCCGGCCTGGGCCAGGGCCAAGGCAGAGGGGGCCGTTCCCTCACTGTTTCCAGGATGGCTTCACGGGCCATATGAAACCACTTCGCGGGCTGCATTCGGCCCCCGGGCCTTGGGTTTGACATGTCTGTTTTAGGGCCTTTCAGAAAAGCAACAAGGTGGGGGCCAACCGCACCTGGGGGGGTGATTTTCCATAAAGAAGGGACCATCAACAAAAGGCTCTTTTTTGAGGTCCTACCAGAGGTCCCTAATTAATGTTGTGTTAATGTTTCTTTACTCTCTGAGTTTGCCTTTTATAAATCTAACTTGCTAAACTCCAGCATCTGGATAGGAATTGTAAGAGAAAATGGAAGGATGGTGGTCACGTTTCAACTGTTCTTCTAGAGCAGGGGTGTCAAACTGCGAGCCCGCAGGCTGCACGCATCACGAGGAAACGGCGCCCATTCCATTGCGTGCAATGGGAAAAAAGTTCCGGTACAACGCGTGACTCGCGAGTTTGACATGTCTGTTCTAGAGAGTGAAAAACTTGATCTTTCCATGCTGCACTTTCACAACACAACATTTGCAGGACCACAGATTCTATCCATTATCAGCCCAGCCAATTCAATCAAACAAGGAGAATCTGCTATTGATGCTCCATTTGGGGGAGTTCTGAGTTTTCGGAATAGGGCGGCATAGAAATCGAAATAAATAAATAAATAAAGTGAAGAGATAACTGTTTTTCCTCTGATGCCATAAAGCAGCGTTCCAGTTGAGATCTGGCTAACCACCTCCTCATTGGCCTTTCAGTAGCCTTAGGCTCGCCGTGTTCCTAAGAGACCTCAAATATTGTCAAGCCATCTTTCTGTTCCCTTTTTATTGCTTGCAGCTTTCTTGCTGGCACGATATTTACTTTACTATTTCATTATTATGATTGATGTTTGTTTGTTTTCTACTATATGTAAGCCACAAGAATCTCTGCGTTGCAGCGGGGTAGAAAGGCGAACAATAAATAAACACTGAAGAATGGATTTTTAGTTACATGAAAATATGGAAATTGGCAAAAAAAATTCCCCTTTGAAATCATCTTCCAGATTAGAAAGGGTTCTGTGAAATTGTTATTAAATTCCATAATAAATAAATAAAACTGTTACTAGAAGTTTTGAAACTTCTGGCTTTATCCTTTAGCTCTGCCTATTGTGTATTGCACAAAGATATCCTGAAACTGTGTGACTTGTTAATTGCTGTCAGTTTAAAGGGAAAGTGGTGTGTATTGTGTAAATAGTGTAGTTTGCTTTTACCAAGCAGGATATTGTGCTGAACTTGAGGTAGAGAGATATTTTAACTTCGACAGGGAACAGAAGTCCAGCTGAGAAATTTGCCTGGCTTCCATGCATAAAAGAGGATTTTTTTTCTCCTAAAATGCTCATAACATCTAAAATAAAATCATGTGTTGGACCTGAATGCATCTTTCCATAAGTGTAAACCAAAATCCTGGTCCTTAGCTTTATTTTTGTGAAATTTAGGTTTTATCCTGATTGCTTCAGTTTTTTCAGGATAGGGTACAACTGTCAGTGAATACTTTTAAGTCTTCCAAATAAGTTTCTAAGGTTGGTTATGTACTTATTTGTCTCTTCTCGTTTTAAACCATTTGGTGGCATTTTAATGCCAAGGCACCGCACCATCTGCAGTGCCCTTGGCATTTCATGCACAGCCTTGCGTGGGATGGCCAGAACCTGCATGTTTCATTTTTCACTCGTTTTCTTCTTCTTCTTCTTCTTTTTGCTCTGCTTTGCACCACAGTAGTACCTTTAATGTGTTTTTCTAATCAGAGGTTTTGTATATCTTTTAAATGGTCAATAAAAATATAAATTTGGAATATGCATCCTTGAAAACATATTGTATACCGATACCTTGTGGGACATTGGGTTATTTTGCAGGAGTCCAGTGAAAACAAATCATCTTGATTTTTATTCACTGCATTATTTTGATCAAGAGGGGCTCCATCAATTGTTAATGAGTACCTAAAATTTTGGAAAATATATGTGTTTTTCAGCCTTTAACTTTCTCATATCCTTGACTTTTGACTAATCTTTTTTTCTCAGTATTTTGTACAAACCACTGCATGTAAGACAAGCTCTCCTGTCTCTTAAAGTGCAAAAATATGGTGTCTGATATCTTTTTTAAATATTTGAGGTTACATTTAACTTCATTAACCAGAAAAAAAAATGTTGGACTACTAGGTAAATATCTCTGGAATGCTCTTTTGCAAAGTTCAATTTTTAATATAACCTTCTGAGAGCCATCAAGACGAGGTACTATTTTGATCTACATAGGCAGAATATTTTGTAGCACCAGCATGTCCTCTGAGAAGCAGCACCTACTACCTCTGGATTAAATTTCCACCTGTGTAATTCAGTTCTTTGGCACCATTCAGTATTATTTTCTTCTTATTTCCCTTACTAAATCTTGTTATATATACCCAAATTGATTCAAAAATTCCCTGGAGATGATATGGGAATGTACAGGTATAATGTGTGAAGATCAAAATACTTACTGTGCCTTTCCTTCCTTCCTTCCTTCCTTCCTTCCTTCCTTCCTTCCTTCCTTCCTTCCTTCCTTCCTTCCTTCCTCCCTCCCTCCCTCCCTCCCTCCCTCCCTCCCTCCCTTTCCCTTTCCCTTCCCTTCCAGGTACGAATACCGTGTTGAGATGGTCCACCAATCCACTAATGATCCTGCAAAAAACATCATCAGAGAATTTGCATCTGATTTTGAAGTTGGGGAATGCTGGGGTTACAACAGGTTTTTCCGACTGGATCTACTTGCCAACGAAGGCTACTTGAACAGGCAGAACGACACCGTCATATTACGGTAAGAAAGATGAAAGGGCATCGTAGTTGGGCTTCATGGCAATAGGATAGGAAACTTCTTTATGCTACATTAGGGGCTCTTGGTCTGAAATGTTTTCCTGGTGAAAATACATTGTACAGGGTTCAAAAATAAAAGGGGGATCTTTTCATTGGTAGCCCTTCTCTGGAATATTGTCTATAGCAGGGGTCGGCAACCTTGGCTCTTTTATGACTCGTGGACTTCAACTCCCAGAATTCCTGAGCCAGCCATGCTGAAGGGAAAGGGAGAGATTTCCAAGCTGAGCCGTGCTGGCTCAGGAATTCTGGGAGTTGAGGTCCACGATGTCAAAGCAAGAACATCCAATTGACTTGCGACAGTCTTTACTATCTTTTCTGTGCCAGATACATTTTTTTTCTCATGGGGCATTTTAACCTTTTATTGCTCTTTTTTATTGTTTCCCTGTTACACATTTTAATTATAGTGTTTCAATGTATACTTTTGATTGTTTTAGAATTTGGGGCATTTTTAATTTGTTATAAGCCATCCTGGGGAAATCTGATTTTTAAGAATGACATATAAATGTTAAAATAAATGCCAGTGACTAATTGTGTCTTGTAGTTGGTGGACCCTAAGCAAAATTAGACAATTGCTTAAATCTCTTAACAGATTTCTAACTGGGATTATTGCAGCTGAACGAATAACAGCTAGCATTTATTGTTAAATGGAAATACAATTTTCCCAGTCCCACTTGAGAAGCCAAATAAACAGGCATCAAACAAAGGGTGACATTTTAGCATTAGCCAGCTTAATTAGCTGAATGCAGTTTAAAGCCTTAATCCCTTGGAGTAAATGAGATAGTGTAAGACAGTGATGGCGAACCTTTTAGAGACCAAGTGCCCAAAACCTGGCCCCGCCCCCACTCCACCCCCTGCCCCTGCTCCGCCCCCACATCATCCCCTGCCCCACCTACCCGTAGGGCCACTCACCGCCTCCAGGGCCCGCTGCAGATCGCTCAGGTAGCCCAGCAGCGCCATGGCCACACCCTCTGCCCGCGCCCCAGTCTTGTCTACACTGCCTGGCTGCCATGTCCTTGGCTGCACTGCTCCGCATGGGCCATGCTCAGGGGCGACTCCTCCAGGGGGGCTGCTGGTGAGGAGAGAGTCGTGAGGAGAGGTGAGGCTGGGGCAGTGGCACATGTGCCCACAGAGAGGGCTCCAAGTGCCGCCTCTGGCACATGTGCCATAGGTTTGCCATCACTGGTGTAGGATAACACAACCCTTCTCTCCTAATAACGCCATCCTGTTTGGACTGGGGTAACATATGCACCCTGGAGGAGCTTGGAGAGAATCCAGCTGCTGAAACGACTTGCATTTTCTTGAGGGAGCTTAAAGAAACTTTTGACATGCTTCTTCTAAAGCTTCCAGGTGCGTTCACCTACCTTCTTCCAAAAGTGTCGGGATCAGTATTGGTACATTTCTCAGCTGGAAGCGGCTCAAACAAGCTACGTCCAGCAAATAAATAATCTGAAAGAGGTAAGCAGTGCTACTGCACATAGAATGTATGTGTTTATTTATTTAGAATTCTTTTTTCTTTTTTTAAAAAAACATTTTATATAGCCATTCATATATTTTATACATTTTATCTAAATTGTGTGTGTCAGCCCAATCTTCTTCCCATATTTGGGCCGACAGGGTGCATAAAAAAAACAACACTCAAGACATTGTGTATGTATATATACATTTTATATATTATATTATTATTATAATATAAATATTTAATATATTTGTTATATTTAAGATAAAATGGTGTAATATAATTAATATACAATTATATAATTATTTTTATATTTATATTTTATATGTATTTGATAAACTCTTATACCTATTTATATATTTACAAATATGTAAAATGTTTATATATTTGAAACATTTACATAGCCCATCTCCTAACCAACTCTGGATGGCTCCCAATCCAAAGTTAAAACAACATGTAAATCGTATTAAAAACATAAAACTTAAAAATGTTTAATGTTTAAAACATTAAAATACTAATCCTGCCTTTGGCCACAGAGAGAATTAAAGCCATGCTTATTTTCCCTCCTTATGTTTTGTTGGCTTCCCAAGAACTTCATAACTGACATCTTCCTTTTTTCTAGTTCATTGTGTGAAAAGGTTCAAGCTAAGATATGTAGGTAGTCCTCAACTTACAAGCATTTGCTTAGTGACTTCTTAAAATTACAACGGCGCTGAAATATTGACTTACAGCCAGTCTTCAAAGGTGGCAGTATCCCCACAGTCACGCGATCAAAATTCAAGTGGTTGGTCACCTGCAATTGACAGTTGCAGCATTCTGGGGTCACGTGATCACCCATTTGCGACCTTCCGGGGGATTCTGACAACCAAGTCAATGGGGGAAGTCAGGTTCGCTTAACAACCACCTGTTTTACTTAACCACAGTGATTTGCTTAACTGTGGTCAAACAAGATTGTAAAAATGGATGCGACTCATTTAGCAACTGCCTTTGCTGAGCCGTGGTGTCACAGCGGTTAGAAGGCAGTACTGCAGGCTACTTCTGCCGGCTGCCTGCAGTTTGGCGGTTCAATTCTCACCACTGGTTCAAGGTTGACTCGATCTTCCGTCTTTCCAAGGTCGGTAAAATGAGGACCCAGGTTGTTGGGGGCCATATGCTCATTCTGTAAACGGCTTAGAAAGGGCTCTAAAGCACTATAAAGCGGTATATAAGTCTAAGTGCTATTGCTATTGGCAATGGAAAGTGTGGTGCCAATGGTGGTCATAAGTTGAAGATTACCTGTATAAAAGATGGACTTATCTTGCTTAGTAATTGAATCAGTTTTGCACCTAAATTCTGTATATAATTTAGCCACTTTTCAGATATATGCTACTCAGACACATTTTACTTATTTATATTTATTTATATTTTGTATTTCTTAACGGCCCATCTCCCTCAGAATTCAGAATTTCCTTTCTCCCCCCCCCCTTTTAATTTCCCAGCGTCAATTGCTTTTACCCCTTTGTGGTTTTCCCATTATTAAATCAGTTCTTTTAACTACTTTTACCTTTTTAATCATTTCCAAAATTCTAGAAAAATACCTTATTCGGTATCGTCTTTACAGAGGACTCTCGCAGCAGCGCTGCTCCCAGATTAGGGCACATTAGTTTCGGTTGGGTCCTGCTCTCTCTGCTCTCCGAAAGCCCATCAACACAACTTTTCAGTGTCGTGTTTTTTCTCCTTTTTTACTTGTTTAAAAAAATGAAGAGGCTGGCGATCGAGCTTTCCCGGACCCAGAAATCCCACGGCATCTCCCCTCCAGATAGTCACCTGAGCCCACAAAGCGACAATGGCCTGGAAATGAGACCAAAGAAATCAGGACCAAACTCAGACGTGCTTCTTGAGGCTGTGGCCAGCACAGCGCTTCCCAGAGACACAGAAGAAGAAGAGGAGGAAAAAATACAATATGAAGATTTTAATGTAAGTATTCTTGCCGCCTGTTCCAGTGAATTTACTGCATACTTGTGGTTCTGCTCTGTGGACTACAGGTAGTCCACCATTCAGCCCACCCCTTCTGTTGCTAAGGAAGACGGTCGTTAGGTCCATCACAGCATCCCTGTGGTCACATGATCAAAAATAGGGCGCTTGGGAACCGGCATGTATTTAATGATGGTTGCCGTGTTCTAGGGTCACATGATCACCATCTGCAACTTTCCCTGATGAACCAAGTCAATAGAGCAGGGGGTCTTCAAACTTGGCCCCTTCATGACTCGTGGACTTCACCTCCCAGAATTCCTCAGCCAGCATGGGGGAACTATGGCCCCCTTCATGACTTGTGGACTTCACCTCCCAGAATTCCTCAGCCAGCATGGGGGAACTATGGTCCCTTCATGACTTGTGGACTTCAACTCCCACAATTCCTGAACCAGTACGGGGGAACTATGGCCCCTTCATGACTTGTGGACGTCACCTCCCAGAATTCCTCAGCCAGCATGGGGGAACTATGGCCCCTTCATGACTGGTGGACTTCACCTCCCAGAATTCCTCAGCCAGCATGGGGGAACTATGGCCCCCTTCATGACTTGTGGACTTCACCTCCCAGAATTCCTCAGCCAGCATGGGGGAACTATGGCCCCTTCATGACTTGTGGACTTCACCTCCCAGAATTCCTCAGCCAGCATGGGGGAACTATGGCCCCTTCATGACTTGTGGACTTCAACTCCCAGAATTCCTCAGCCAGCATGGGGGAACTATGGCCTCTTTATGACTTGTGGATTTCAACTCCCAGAATTCCTCAGCCAGCATGGGGGAACTATGGCCTCTTTATGACTTGTGGACTTCAATTCCCAGAATTCCTCAGCCAGCATGGGGGAACTATGGTCCCTTCATGACTCGTGGACTTCAACTTCCAGAATTCCTCAGCCAGCATGGGGGAACTATGGCCCCTTCATGACTCGTGGACTTCAACTCCCAGAATTGCCTGGCTGAGGAATTCTGGGAGTTGAAGTCCACAAGTCATAAAAGGGGCCAAGTGAGAAGACCCCTGCACTAGAGAAAGCTTCACCACTGCAGTGATTCACTTATTAACAACTGTATTCACTTATTAATCGTGGGGGGGGGGGGAAGTCATACAATTAAGCACCACTATTTAACAGTCACATTGCTTAGCAACGGAAATCCTGGTCCCAGGATTCTGGTCATAAGTTGAGGGACTACCTAAACTTACTAAAGATTACTTACGATGTGAGAAAAGGATCAGTAATGCTACATTCCATTGGTTTTCCTTCTTTTCCCCCCGACCCTCATATCCGCAAGGGAAATGCAGATAGTCCTCAATTACAGTCGTAATTGAGCCCAACATTTCTGTGGCTAAATGAGACAGTTCAGTGAATTTTGCCCCATTTTACGACCTTTCATGCCACAGCTAAGTGAATCACTGCCGTTGTTAAATTCGCGACACAGTTAAAGTGAATCTCGCTTCCCCTATTGACTTGGCTCGCCAGAAGGTCACAAAAGGGGATCACATCCTAGAACACTGCAACTGTCATAAATGTGAGTCAGTTGCCAAGTGTCACAGTCACAGTCACTTTTTTTTAGTGCCGTTGTAACTTTGAACAATCACTAAATTAGACATGTCAAACACAAGGCCCGGGGGCCGGATGCGGCCCATGAAGTGGTTTCATGAGGCCCGCGAAGCCATCCTGGAAACAGTGAGGGAACGGCCCCCGCTGCCTTGGCCCTGGCCCTGGCCCAGGTTGGCCGGCCGGGAGCCAATGCACAATTTTGTCATGGCCATCTATGCTGAAACGCATTTAGTCTTAGCTCCACAAGGCCGTCCGGAAACAGCGAGGAACCAGCGCCTGCCGCATCGTCCCCGCCCCCTGGGTGCATGCTGTGGAGGTGTCCCCCTTTGTGAGGAATGAAGAAATGCACCATGCCTTGGCCCTTGCCCCGGTCCCCCCCTTCTGCCAGAGACCCTCAGATCTGTCCCACTCCTACCCAGGCCCCCACAGGCACCCTTGATGCGAATGATGTAGAGCTGGCCATGCCCACCCAGTAGGCCACACCCACTCCATCCACGCCCACCCAGTAGGCCACACACACCCCACACCCCCAAGGGCAACCGCAGTGCTGACGCGGCCCTCAATGAAATTGAGTTTGACACCCCTGCACTGAATGAACTGTTGAAAGTCGAGGACTCCCTGTAATTCACCTCCCTGGCTTTATAAACAGGATTTGAATTGTACGCAGGGAAGCTTCCGTGCTCCTGATTTTCAGTCGTGCTTTTCTTTCTAATCAGCCGTTTGTGAGAATCGCTGCTTCCTTTGCCACCGTTACTCAGAGTAAGTCTTTTGTTCCCAAATTCCGCTCTGACTTGCAGCACGAGCTCTCCGACGGGGATTTGGACGTTGACTTTGTTGGGCAAGAGGAAGCAAACCATTTGGACGGCAGCAGTTCCTCCGTGAGCTCCACCGCCACCAGCAACACAGAGGAAAACGACATAGACGAAGAGACCATGTAAGTCACGGCAGGGATTTCCTTTCCCTGCCTCTGTTGACATGGGATCCCCTCTCACGTCCCTGAGCGTGTGTGTGTGGGGGGGTGGCGGGAAATATCCCCAGCCCTTTATTGATGTTCCAAAAATGTCATCAGGAAGGCTTAAATGTTCATATAAGCCTAAAGCCGAGATTTTTCACATCCACTCAGCTTGGTGAGACTTCCGGTGCGTAGGATTCGACTGCAACTAATCCATATATTTAAGCTGTGTTGGGAAGTACTTTCAGTGTAAACCTGACAATCAGATTGGAAGGCTGGAGATGTTTTATAGATAAATACATAGAATTTAATGGACGAAAAGGACCTTCTAAATAAGGGATAGATTAATATTCTCTCCAAAAATTGGTGTCAAATCTCAGAACAGAGTTGGAAGGGACATTTGGAGGTCTTCTAGTCCAACCCCCTGCTCAGGCAGGAAACCCTATACCAGTGGTGCCGAACCTATGGCACGGGTGCCAGAGGCGGCACTCAGAGCCCTCTCTGTGGGCACGCGCGCCGTCGGCCCAGTCCTAGGCCTTCAGCTGGGTTTTATAAAACCTTTTCGCTTTAGGCCTCTACCGGTGTGTGCAAAAAAAAAAAAAAAAGGTTCAATCCATCAATCAATCAATTTCAACTTCTTGTGGGAAAAAAAAGATCTCACAAAGTTGGAATTGATTGATTGAACTTTTTAGTCCCACCCCGTCTGCCGTTACCACCGCAGCCACGCCCACCCAATGGGCCAGGCCCACCCGGCACCCGACGATACATAAGTGGGCTTTGGGTTGCAGTTTGGGCACTCGGTCTCTAAAAGGTTTGCCATCACTGCTATACCATTTCAGACAAATGGCTGTCCAATCTCTTCTTAAAAACCTCCAGTGATGGAGCACCCACAGTTTAATGGAGGCAAGTCGTCATACCTCTAGTGGTGGCGCAGGGGTGATGGGATGGGGGGGCCAAGAGTGCCTAGGCTCTAGAGCAGAGGTCCCCAATCTTTTTGGCACCAGGGACCGGTTTCCAGAAAAGACAATTTTTCCACAGACTTGGGCGCGGGGATGGTTTCACATGCTACTTAAATCCCGTGCATCGACAGATGTAGCTTCGTTCACTTCCACAGCCCAGTTCCTAACAGGCTGCAGAGTGGTACTGGTCCACAGCCCGGGGATTGGCGATCCCTGCTCTAGAAGGTCAAACTTTAGTTGAACTAGTTTTGTCTCCTCTGAGAGTTTCTCTTTTTGTTTTTTTGTTTTTGTTGAATTTATAAAAGTGCATGCAGGTAGCCCTCGACTTAAACCATTATTACAAGTGCATTGAAAAAAGTGACATTGTAAGATTCCCACGGTCAAACAATCCAGATTCGGGCACTTGGCAACTGGAATGTATTTATGACCGTTGCACTGTCCAGTGGTCGTGTGATCACTTTGTAACCTCCCAGCTGGCTCCTGCCAAGCAGAGTCAATGGGGGAAACCAGATCCACTTCGCTTTAGGCCTCTGCCGCCACTTAACAACTGCAATGATTCTCTTAACAGCTGTGGCAAAAAAAACCTTGTAAAATGGGGTACAACTCGCTTAACTGCCTCGCTTCGCAATGGAAATTTTGGGTTCAGTTGTGGTTGTAAGTCGAGGATTGTCTATATCAGGGGTTCTCAACCTTGGTAACTTTAAGACTTGTGGGCTTCAATTCCCAGAATTCCTCAGCCAGCAAAGCTGGCTGAGGAATTCTGGGAGTTGAAGTCCACAAGTCTTAAAGTTGCCAAGGTTGAGAACCCCTGGTCTATATTCTAAAAGGGGATCTCGGATCATCTAATCTAACTAACCTTACTTCAGATATAAAAATCCACCACTTTAGGAGCACCTTAAGTAGCTCTCCGGGATCTGTACTTTGTCATTTTCCCTCTGAAATGATCCAGTTGATTCCATTAATCACAGGTCACTGTTTCGACTTTGTGTTGCAGCTGCCCCTAGGTGCAGATGAATTCAGGATTTTATTTTACTACAGTGACATTGTAATTTCTGTGCAATTCAGAATTCTTCAAACTGTACTTGTAGAACGAACGTTTTCTCAAACCTGAAGCTTAGCAGGAACTTTGTGACCTTACTTTGCCCTCAAGGTCTGGAGAGAACGATGTGGAATACACTCACAACATGGAACTGGAGGAAGGAGACCTGGTAGAAGAAGCTACATCTGCCCCAGCAGGTGCCTCAGGTATACGTAGAGAAAAGGCTTTTTATAATGGCATTTCTGTGTAAAGCATCCCTTCTTCCTTTCTCCACCTCAGAAGCCACGTGGAGTTGGGGATTCTGTAGGATTTTCTAATTTTGGAACTGCTGCATCACATATCACGTGTAGAGATGATTTAATGTAGGGCGGTCATCCCATTAGCTCAGATTTAAAGGAGGCTTGCAGCTGGGATTAAAAAAAAAAGCATATCGGTATAATACTAGCTGTGAGATTACGTTTGAGGAAGGCTATGAGAGAAAGTTGAGTTTTTGAGAGGTTTGCCACACTGCAGGGAAAAGACTGTTCCTGGGCATTTGTGTCTTTTTAACGTAGGAAGCTTTAATGCCTTCTTTTAAAACTTCTGATGTTCTTCTGATGTACATTGTTTAGAGCAGGGCTTTTCAACCAGTGGTACGGGTACCACCTGTGGTCCATTGGCACCTGGCAGGTGGTACGTGACCATCCTAGAAAAGTGGTAGTGGGGGAGGGGAATGAGCTGATCTGGTGGCAGCACCGCACAAGCCTGAGCGAGAGACGGCTGGAGCTGCAGGGCTGCCAGGGCTCAGTGGAAGCGCCAGGATCAGTGCCAGGCTCCAGCTGGAGCTTGGCGCTGATCCTGGCACTTCTGCTGAGCCCTTAAGAAGCACCAATCAGTTGGAAAGCAGCCCTGATCCTGGCACTTCTGCTGAGCCCAAAAGAAGCGCCGATCAGCTGGAATGTTGCAGCCTCTCCAGGGTCTTGTGATTTACATTCAGATGCTTGGCAACTGATTCATATTTATGACGGTCACATTGTCCCAGGGTCATGTGAAGTGACCAAAACCTGCTGCAACCACCCAGCAGACGGGGGGGGGGAATAAAGACCAAACACCCACCCCACCCCACCCCCGCTGCCAATCCTCAACAGAAATGCTCACAACAATGAAAACCTCGGACAGGGGGAAGAGCGCCGCCGGGTGGGCAGGCAGGTGTCTTGCTCGGCTGTGGCTTGGGGGGGCACCTTTTTCAGTGCCACTGTAACTTCGAACAGTCACTAAGCGAACTGTTGTAAGTCGAGGACTACCTGTACTTTTATCACTTTTTTCCTTTTTGGGGTGGGGGTCATCAAGTTTTTGACACCTTGCTAGGCGACTGGTGGTCCTCGGATGTTGCCATATCCTGAAAGTGGTACAATGGGTGAAAAGGTTGAAAAGCCCTGGTTTAGATAGTAGATACAGAAGAATTTAAATACATCTGTCTTTTGCATGGTTGATTTGAATGTAATTCAGAAACAGATTCTTCATACAGGTAGTCCTTGACTTGTGACCACAGTTGAGTCAAAAATTCATGTTGCTAAGTGAGAAATTTGTTACGTGAACTTTGCCCCGTTTTATGACCTATTTGCCACAGTTGTTAAGTGAATCCCTGCAGTTGTTAAGTTAGCAACCCGATTGTTAAGTGAATCTGGCTTCCCCCATTGACTTTGCTTGTCGGAAGGTTGCAAAAGGGGATCACGTAACCCCGGGATACTTGCAACCTCCAAGGTCCCTTCCAACTTTATCATTATTATTATTATTATTATTATTATTATTATTATTATTATTATTATTATTATTAAATATGAGTCAGTGGTCAAGCATCCGAATGTAAATCACATGACCCTGGGGATGCTGCAATGGTCATAAGTGTGAAAAATGGTTATAAGTCACTTTTTTCAGTGCCGTTGTAACTTTGAATGGTCACTAAACAAACTGTTGTAAGTCGAGGACTACCTGCATTTGATGAGATTTTTTTTTTAATAATTGGAAAAGCATTGTTTTTAAACAAACACTGCAAGGCTAGTAAAATTATGCTGAAAATGTGGATATCTGGGACAGATTTGCCAGGTATATTATGGGCAGTAGGGAACAGTATCTGTATTTTCATATTACAGTTCTGTTTATAACTGTCAAAATCCTATTGTGACTTAGGTAACAATCACTGGTATATGGCAGGCAAATTATACCTTTGACAGAATTTCTTCCGAGCCGAGAAATTAATTTATATTTGGCTGATTAATACCACCTCCTTTACAACAGCAGAAATGGAGACATGATGTCTCAGAGCAAAATGATTGAATGCATTATTTAGATTCCCCCCCACCTTTTAAGTATTTGATGTTGGTGAACTGCTCAGTTAACAGTCTCTGTAGCCCACTCATTTAAAAGGATCTCTCATTCTATTCCTTTCTTGTTCTTAATCACCTGTTTTTAAGGAGCTTTAAACTGGGAATTTGACTTCCCAGTTAAATTAATCCCTTATTAAATTAATTCTAGGCTACTTATCAACAGGAATATGCTACCCAACTTTTCTTCTTCCTTTTTAAAGAGAGCTCATAATAGGAAAATCAAGAGACCTAACTAACAATTTGAATAGTTTCATAATGTAAACAATAATACTTTTATTGCTTTAAGTGTTTTTAATGATTGTTGACCTATAGTTGATTTTGTATTGGTTCTGAATTTTTAACTTTGTTCCTGGATCCTCCTCATTCCTTCATATCTGCAGTTCCGTTTCTTAACATGGTTTAATAACAAAATATCAGAGTTGGAAAGGATCTTGGAGGTCATCTAGTCCAACCCCCTGCTCAGGCAGGAAACCCTATACCATTTCAGATAAATGGTAGTCCAGTCTCTTCTTAAAAACTTCCAGTGTTTTTAACTTCTGGAGACAAGATGGTTTGATAGTTTGGTTTCAACTATTCACTGATTGATATAGATTTCTTTATATCTTTATTTTTAAAAATGATTAAATCTGTCACACATCAACAGGGAAAGAGTTCATGTCTTTTTATTCTTGTGATGGCACATATCCCATATTTAGCACCATTTGGAGATCTATCCATATCTAGCACCTCTGTTTTGGATTGCTAGAAAATCAAATAAACCAATCATTTTATATTTTTAATTGCTGGGTACATAGATTCTACTTCCTTTTCTTAAGTTTCTAAATGTATAAAGAAACAAATATTCTCTAGCCTGCATTTCTGTCTTCCCGAGTACAAGATTTTGAGACCATGGTAGGCTATTTTGTGGGGGGAAAATGTTATGTTTTTCCACAAAATAGCTTAATATGGTCGTTTTCTTATTTCTCTGTGGGTCTGCTTAGGTACACATTTGCTACTGTTCACAGTTGATTTCACTATTAGAGGCAATGCTAATAAGATTGTCCAACTGCATCCAGTTTTGGTCACCACAATGTAAAAAAGATCTTAAGACTCTAGAAAGAGTGCAGAGAAGAGCAAAACGATGATTAGGGGACTGGAGGCTAAAACATATAAGGAACAGTTGCTGGAATTGGGTATGTCTAGTTTAACGAAGAGAAGGATGAGGGGGGACATGATAGCAATGTTCCAGTATCTGAGGGGCTGCCCCAAAGAAGAGGGAGTCAAGCTATTCTCCAAAGCTCCTGAAGGCAGGACAAGAAGCAACGGGTGGAAACTCATCAAGGAGAGAAGCAACCTAGAACTAAGGAGAAACTTCCTGACAGTGAGAACAATTAACCAGTGGAACAACCTGCCTCCAGAAGCGGTGAATGCTCCAACACTGGAAGTTTTTAAGAAGAGACTGGATAGCCATTTATCTGAAAAGGTTTCCTGCCTGAGCAGGGGGTTGGACTAGATGACCTCCAAGGTCTCTTCCAACTTTATTATTATTATTACTATTACTATTACTATTACTATTATTACTATTATTACTATTATTATCTCTGACATCTAAGAATTACTGAATGCCTAAAATCGTTGCAAACTACTCATTTTTCTTTTTCTTCTTCTTTCTCCTACTCCTCCTCCAGGTGGGAGCCATGCATACCGCACAACAGCCAGCCACTTGTCAAAGCGAGGAAATGCACTCACTTCTGCCAGTAGCAGCTTGCTTGATATAGATCCCTTGATATTAATACATTTGCTGGACCTGAAGGACAGAAATGGGATGGAAAACCTGTGGGGTCTACAGCCACGCCCACCTGCCTCACTTTTGCAGAACAGAAGTGAGTAGGGGACATGAGGGGACAGAAAGCTTTGTGAAGAAGCCTTCATCTTTTCTGGGGAGATACTAAAAATGAGACCTATCATTTCTTACTTGGGGAATCCTTCTCAAAGGAGCTACTTATTCTTGGCAATTATTCTTAAGATACGATTCCTTATAGTGTTTTAAATCGATGAAAACAAAGTCTCCCATTAAAATTAGGAAGAGTCTAAAGATACTAAGAGTATGCTTTAGAAAGCTGAACCATTTAAACTTCCACAGACAGTGAATACATCGATATGGTGTCGTTTTGTGCTTCAGGGCCTTGAGAAAAGAAGGAATTACAGGTAGTGCTCGACTTAACAACCACAATTGACCCCAAAATTTATGTTATTAAACAAGACAGTTGTTTAGTGAATCACTGCAGCTGTTAAGCTAGTAATTATATATATATATATATATATAATATATATATATATATATATATATATATATATATATATATATATATATATATATATATATATATATATATATATATATATATATATATATATATATATATATATATATATATATATATATAGTTTTAAATTGTTGACAAAGAAAATCGAGTTTCTTAACTCTCTTCAGTCACTTGACAGAGAACTTGTGGCTCAATAGGTTAAAGCATCTGCTTAGCATGCAGACTGCCCAGGTTCGAATCCCGGAAGGGTGAGTTCTGACTGAAGAGAGTTAAGAAACTCGAAATAGCTATATCAGAAATCCCTTATTTCTTTGTCAACAATTTAAAAAAAAAACATATATATATATTTGTGCTTGCAGATGGCTCTGGGTTGAGCTGAAACAAGCAAAGGAAAGAATGATTTCTTCCTCCCATATTTGGGTTTACAGGGTGCAATCTAAAAAATAACCACTTGACACACATATTCACTCCCTGAATATTAACAAAGCGGGAGAGAGCCTGTGGCTTGAGACTAAAGCTTCTGCCTAGCATGCAGACTGCCCAGGTTCGAATCCCAGAAAGGGTGAGTTCTGACTGAAGAGAGTTAAATAACTCGAAATAGCTATCTCAGAAATCCCTTATTTCTTTGTTAACAATTTTTAAAAAAAACATATATATATATTTGTGCTTGCAGATGGCTCTGGGTTGAGCTGAAACAAGCAAAGGAAAGAATGATTTCTTCCTCCCATATTTGGGTTTACAGGGTGCAATCTAAAAAATAACCACTTGACACACATATTCACTCCCTGAATATTAACAAAGCGGGAGAGAGCCTGTGGCTTGAGACTAAAGCTTCTGCCTAGCATGCAGACTGCCCAGGTTCGAATCCCAGAAAGGGTGAGTTCTGACTGAAGAGAGTTAAATAACTCGAAATAGCTATCTCAGAAATCCCTTATTTCTTTGTTAACAATTTTAATATATATATATATATATATATATATATATATATATATATATATATATATATATATATATATATATATATATATATATGTGTGTGTGTGTGTCAAGTGTTTATTTTTTAGATTGCACCCTGTAAACCCAAATATGGGAGGAAGGAATCATTCTTTCCTTTTTGCTTGTTTCAGCTCAACCCAGAGCCATCCAGCAAGCACAAATATATATATGTTGTTTAAAATTGTTGACAAAGAAATAAGGGAATTTCTGATATAGCTATTTCGAGTTTCTTAACTCTCTTCAGTCAGACTCACCCTTCTGGGATTCGAACCAGGTTCGAATCCCAGAAGGGTGAGTCTGACTGAAGAGAGTTAAGAAACTCGAAATAGCTATATCAGAAATTCCCTTATTTCTTTGTCAACAATTTTAAACAACATATATATATATATATATATATAATTTCTGAGGTTTTCGCGGGTGTTTGTATGTAGGTCTTTGGTTTTATATATATATATATATATATATACACACACACACATACATACATTCACACACACACACACACACACACACACACACACACACACACACACACACACACACACACACACACACACATATATATATATATATATATATATATATATATATATATATATATATATATATATATATATATATATATATATATATATATATATATATATATATATATATATATATATATATATATATATATATATATATATATATATATGTAGGTCTTTGGTTATTCCAGTTTTCTCCCGCATAAAATTGGAAGTGTCTTGGCAACGTTTCGACGAAGTCCCATTCATCATCTTCAGACTGGTGTTTTCGGCTTCGTGCTTCTAGCCCCTAACCAATCAGAACACACCTCCACCCAATCAGAACACAGCCAAGCTCCCACCCAATCAGTTCATACCCCCACTGGCAGTTAAAATGAAGAAACAACTACGATCACACATTGCTCCTAGAAGCACAAAGCCGAAAACACCAGCCTGAAGATGACGAATGGGACTTTGTCGAAACGTCGCCAAGATACTTCCAATTTTACACGGGAGAAAACCGGAATAACCAAAGACCTACATATATATATGTGTGTGTGTGTGTATGTATGTGTGTGTGTGTATATATACGTGAATTGACTTCAAAAAGACCAGAACTATCGCCAAACTGAACACTTTAATAACAGAATAATCAGAGAAGCCATCAAGATAGAAAAACGCCCACACAGCATGAACAAACGAGATGATACCTCCCGCCTACCAGCCATTTGGAAACCCGCCCTTATTGACAAACGAATCCCTAACACAAAGAATGACACCAGACCCACACTCACGAAAACCACACAGGATGTCACCACCACACATCCACGCAAAAAGCAAACCCAAATCCACACCGATGATGAGGCACGACCACAAACCAGAAGCCAGACCACAGCTGCATCGTTAGCCACTTTAAACCCCTCCAATCCATAAATGAAGCAAACTGACACCCACCATGAAGTTGAGGCACGACCACGAACGCGAAGCCAAACAGCTATGCAGCTCACCATCTCTAATCCCCCTGCAACTCAGACTAACCTGAGCACAACAAAGCCCCCACCCAAACAGAACACTCCCCCAGCCAATCAAAACACAGCCAACCCCCCAGCCAATCAGAGAACAGCCAAGCCCCTAACCAATCAGAACACACCTCCACCCAATCAGAACATAGCCAAGCTCCCAGCCAATCAGTTCAAACACCCACTGGCAGTTAAAAGGAAGAAACAGCTACGATCACACATTGCTCCTAGAAGCACGAAGCCAAAAGCACCAGCCTGAAGATGACGAATGGGACTTCGTCGAAACGTCGCCAAGACACCTCAGATTCTACGCGGGAGAAAACCCAAACAACCAAAGACCTACATACAAACACCCGCGAAAACCTCAGAAATATATATATACTCCTTAATAGTATTAAAAACACGAATCCTGGGTATATACATAATGTAAAGCAAAATAAGATGATCACCAGGATAAAATCATAAACATAAATGTTTAATATACAAAACCAAGCTTTCGTCGGCCACACTACTGACATTGTCAGGGTATAAAATGCTGGATCCGGGAGTCCGTTGAACAGTGGATCTCCAGGCACTCACACACGCACAAAGAAAACAACAGCAATTGGAGAGGAGAGGACAACTTTAGAAACGGCCCCTTTAAGAACCACACAGCCGATGCTAATGAGTGGACCTATGACCCGATCCAGGGTCAAAGCGCAGAGGCAGCCGGCCATATAAAAATGGACTCCCAGATCCAGCATTTTATACCCTGACGATGTCGGTAGTATGGCCGATGAAAGCTTGGTTTTGTATATTAAACATTTATGTTTATGGTTTTATCCTGGTGATCACCTTATTTTGCTTCATATATATATATATTTCTAATTTCATTAAAAACACGAATCCTGGGTGAAGTCATATTATAAAAACAAATAAACACGAACACCAGGAAAGAATTTAAACTAAAAACGTTTAATCTAATGCCAAGCTTTCGTTGGTCAACTACCGACATCATCAGGGCTTAAAACAGGTTGATGGGAGTCTCCTTTATAGTGTTGGCCAGTTTTTGCGCACGGCTCCTGGACCTCGTCATCGGTCCAATATGTGTGTGTGTGTGTGTGTATGTATATTTATATATACATACATACACATATATATGTATATATACGCACACACATATACATACACACACATACATACACAAACACACAACTCTGGACAGCTTACAATTCAGTCAATTCATTCAAAACTAAAAAACATTTTAAACCAATAAAAAATAGAAACATTCAAATTAAATATACCTGAGATACTTGGCCAGTTAGCAATAACAGATGGTGGTTATATCAAGATGGAATGTGTTTTTTAAAGTCTCATCTGTAATTTAACAGTAAGATAATGAGAATTTGGAAAGCAACACTCGAGAAAGCAATCAGTACAAATATTGAGAGAGTGACTGTCCTATTGAGAGAGCTTGAAGACATAGGTGGCAATGAGAAAGCCACGGGCACCAGGCTGTGTATTACATTTGCTCAATAGCATATGTAGGATTCAGAAACTAAACAAAAGCAAGTTTAGATCTTCATAAAAATAACAACTGTCATTTTGGCAAGGTCACCATAGAGATTCTGTACATCCTTGTGTGGAGTTGTTAGTTTAGCAACATTTTTACTGTTGATTTTAATGAACTTGACTGAGACATAAATTGTGCCTTAAAAGGTTGTTGCTTCTTGTTCTTAGGAAAGAGCAGGGAACGTGGAGGTCATTGCCAGCCTTTCTCCCTCAGCTTTTTGTGTTTTCCTTCTGGCTTTGTCTCATTCCTCAGAGCTCCTCTGAAAATCTTCTCCTTCTCCTCCCACTTCCCCCTCCCCCCTTTTTTATTTTTCCTCCTCCTCCTCCTCCTCCTCCTCCTCCTCCTCCTCCTCCTCCTCCTCCTCCTCCTCCTCCTCCTCCTCCTCCTCCTCCTCCTCCTCTGGATGTCAAAGAAGATACAAAGTTCTGGTTCTTGCTCTCCTGACAGCCTCGATCCTTGTTAATTGATGTTGTAGTGTGTCTTTGATGATGTCTCTCCATCTTCTTTGATTGCCTTTTTCTGTGTGTTGTGCAAGCACAATTTAATTATATATCTCATGTATTAAGTACAGACCCTTTGCCTTCTTTGATTTGACCCCTTTTCCATTTCCTTGTTTGTTTGTTTGTTGAATATTGAATTTATTTGCTGCCCATTCTGTAGCAAATGTAAGGACCCACTTCAATCCACATCTTAAGAAAGCAGAATTCTTGGAAACAGTTTCTTCCAACAGGGACTTTTATTAAGAGAAATTGATAGCAGGCATGATAGACAGGATCTGAGGGATTCCCTTACAATTTGATGTTTATTTAAAGTGTCCCTAAGCAGCCCCCCACCCCGGGGCAATTCAAACAGGTAGATTTCTAAGTGTTAACTCCAGGAAAGATGACACCAATCCGGCTCCATTGGTACGATCATTCAGCATCTCCTCATACAGATCCCGGATACTGCATCTTTCCACACACACACACCCCTTTCTCTTGCCGGAGGGTAAGGAGGAGAAGTTCAGAGGAGCATAGGATGAAAGGCAAATGGCTACATTGTTATGGTTAGAAGATCCGAAGCAAATCAACAAAAGGTTACTTTGTAGTGAATAGAGGAAGTGAAAGTAATTAAAAAAACCATGTATACCCCCCTCCCCCTTAGTAGTATGACAGGATCCAGGAGAGAGTAAGAATTGGTTTTATATCAGAGAAGATAGATAGAAATGAAATATAACTGGATTCTGACAGCAAATGACTTTTATTCTGCTCTCTTGGTGTCAGACTATATGCAGCTCCCAGCCCCTAAATTTCTCTGCTCCTGCAACTCCATCAGACCTTTGTTTCTAGTTTTACCCATGCCCAGAAATGGGAGGGAGGGTGGAGGAGAGGAGGAAGAGCCAGGAATAGGGCTCTTTATATAGTACAAATTGAATAGATCTTCTCCTTCCCTGTGATATTTTCAGAATCTTCCACAGTAAACTGTGTGTCATTTCGCATAGAAAAGACTCAGCTGCCTGACCTTTTCTCTGTAACGTTTCTATTTCTTTAATAAAGGTCTGTGCCTAACGGGAAGTGTGAAAAATTAGCTAAAGCAAACACTCTGGTTATGTTAATTTTTATGCAATTTATTGCAGATTTGTGCTCCAGAGAGAGGCCTTGATGTTCGGTGGAAAAATTCCATCTAGTTTTGCTCCATTACTGAAATGCTATTGCGGATAAAAATGATATTTTAGATAATGGGGCTATGCGCCATTTGGATACTGCAAGATAGCTGCACATTATTACAGTCCGACATTATAATCTCTAGTGAGCCATTTCAAATTTGATTTTTTTTTTTAGGGGAGTATTTGTTGCTATAAATGAGTTTTTCTCCCTTTGGAGCCTCCCAAAGTCATAGCAGTTAGTGGAACTGCGGTCCGCCTGTCCTTACATTCCTGCAGTCCTCCCATCATCCTTTGCCTAACTCAAGAGTCTTCAATCTTGGCCCTTTTTTGGCTTGTGAACCTCAACTCCCAGAATTCCTCAGCCAGGCACGCTACTTTGTAGTGGATACCAGGATGCTAGACACCACCCCCTTTTGGTCAAGGCTTCTCCTTGACTGGGGAATTCTGGGAATTGAAGTCCCCCCCCCGCCCATCTTAAAGTTCCTAAGCTCAGTCTAGATAAGGGGTCTTCAAACTTGGCCCTTTTATGATTTGTGGACTTCAACGCGTGCCTGGCTGAGGAATTCTGGGTGTTGAAGTCCACAAGTCATAAAAGGGCCAAGTTTGAAGACCCCCGGCCTAACTGATCATCTGCAAAGTATTTTGATATTGCTTCTAAATAGACCCTAATAACTCTAGTCCATTAAAAATTACATCTGCTGTATCCTTAAATGGATGTGCAATCAAAGAATGAAGTCTCAGCTAGTATTCAGGTCTGGTATAAGGCTTTGGTTAGCAAAACACTGGTAAAAGAGGTAGCTAGGCCTCTTGTGGTGCCTTGTATTGGGCAACAGTTGCTCTCCAACAATTTCAGCCAGACCTCATTGAATTGCATCTATTGTTTCACTGGTAAAATATCTTTTATGGGGTCCTTGGTGCTCCCAGAGCTTGATTATTTCCTTGCAGATGTTTTATTACCCAAATACAGGTGGTCCTCAACTTACAACAGTTCATCTAGTGGCTGTTCGAAGTTGCAACGGCACTGAAAAAAGTGCCGATTGTGACCATTTTTCAAACTTAGTGACCGTTGTGGTCATTTGTTGTTGTTGTTAGTTGCAAAGTTGTGTCCGACCCATCGCGACCCCAGGGACAACGTTCCTCCAGGCCTTCCTGTCCTCTACCATCTTCTGGTGTCCATTTAAGCTCACGCCTCCTGCTTCAGGGACTCCATCCAGCCACCTCATTATTCTCTGTCGTCCCCTTCTTCTCTTTCCCAGCATCGGGCTCTTCTCCAGTGAGTCCTTCCTCCTCATTAGGTGGCCAAAGGACTTGAGTTTCAACTTCAGGATCTGGCCCTCTAAGGAGCAGTCGGGGTTGATCTCCTCTAGGACTGACCGGTTGGATCGCTTTGCAGTCCAGGGGACTCGCAGGAGTCTTGCCACCACCAGAGTTCAAAGGCCTCCATTCTTTGGCGCTTAGCCTTTCTTATGGTCCAGCTTTCACAGCCATACATTGCAACTGGGAAAACCATGGCCTTGACTATACATACTTTTGTTGGCAGGGTGACCTCTCTGCCTTTTAGTATGCTGTCTAGATTTCCCATAGCTTTCCTCCCCAGGAGCAAGCGTCTTTTAATTTCTTGGCTGCAGTCCCCATCAAAATGATCAGAATTCAGATGCTTGACAAGTGAATTCGGTTGCATTGCCCCAAGGTCACGTTATCCTTCTGACAAGCAAAGTCAATGGGGGAAGCCAGATTCACTTGACAACCATGTTCCTAACTTTAACAACTGCAGTGCTTCTCTTAGCAACTGGGGCAAAACTCACTTAACTAATATCTCACTTAGCAGTTGTGGTCGTAAGTCGAGGACTACCTGTAGGTAACATTATCAGTGCTGAAAGGGTTTGTTCTCGGCTTGCCCTGTCTGTCGGTGGGAATGTTCTTGGTGGTTCCTTGATTAGGCTGTGGTTTATTGTCAGCTTGTTTGTCTGAGTTGGTAGTTCCTTGATTGGGGTATTGTTTACTGCTTGAACAACATTAATCTTGGTGTTTTGCAGCATCAGGGTTTTAGCCCAATGCCCAACCTCTATTTTATTTTATTTTATTTTATTTAAATCAAATTTCTATGCCACCCACCTCACCCTCAGGGGATCCTGCACGAAAGAGACCTTCTTCCTGTCTCATCCGGGTTTGGAACTAGCACTGGAAATTAAACCCTATAACTAAGGCCTTAATCCCCTATAGATGCTGCCATGGGGTGCCCTGGAAACCTTTTTTTGGTGGCGAGCTTGAGCATTCTTTCTCTTTCTTCTCTGCTCAGCATCGTACTCTTTAAAAGAGAAAGACCAGCGAAGGCACCAGGCAATGTGGCGCGTTCCGCCAGACCTTAAAATGCTGAAGAGGTTGAAGAGCCAGATGGCTGAAGTACGGAGTAAGATGTCGGATGTGAAGAACCAGCTGTCGGAGGTTCGGAGCAGCAACACGAACTCCTCTGACGGGCAGGCAACCTACGCCTTCGCTGGTGACCAGGGCACCTTGGCAGCCTGCGGGACAGAAAGCTACAACAAGCTGCAGGAACTTGGGAGGGAGCTGCTGACAAAATCATCCCTCTCTAGCTGCTATATTCGGAATTGTAAGTGGAAATGGGTTTAGTCATCCCTTCTGTAAGAAAGGAGCCATTTAACAACCTGTTGGGTGCAGCCTTTTAAAATCTCAAGACCGGATTGCGCCCGCCTCGATAAAGCACTGCTTTCAAATAAAATTTCAGTTTTTAAGTCCTATAGAGTTTGAGAAAGCTGTGAAAATTAATCTGCTTTTGTCAAGGCCCTGATGGCTGATGGAGGCCGTTGTCTTAAAGCAGCGGTTCTCAACCTGTGGGTCGCAACCCCATTTGGGGTCGAATGACCGTTTCATGGGGGTTGCCAACCACTGCAGTCTGCCATTTTTTTCCCCATTTCCCCTCGGCCATTGCGCGCGCGCGTGCATGCGCGATTCGGCCCGCCGCGCATGTGCGGTTCGGGCTGTCGCACCCGCACTGCGCATGCACGGTTCGGGCCATTGCGCCGCGCATGCACGGTTCGGGCCGTTGCGCATGCGCCGCGCATGCGCGGTTCGGGCCATCGCACATGCACGGTTCGGGCCGTCGCGCTGCGCATGCGCGGCGCAGGTCGGGGTCTCGCCACGCATGGGTGGCGCAGGTGGGGTCTCGGCCTGAAAAAGGTTGAGAACCGCTGTCTTAAAGCTTTACATTTTACAGGGAGATTCAGGCGCACAGTTCACGGCACCCACAAGCTAATGGCTACCACTGGCCAACTGTACAGATAGTCCTCCATTTACAACCATTGGTTAGTGACTGTTTCAAGATACAACGGCACTGAAAAAAGTGATGTATGGACCGGTTTTCACGCTTACGACCGTTTCGGCATCCCCACGGTCATGTGATCAACATTCAGGCACTTGGCAACTGGCATATATGTATGACAGTGTCCCAGGGCCATGTGATCTTTTAAGTCTAACCCAGACTTAATGTCTCTCTCTTTTTAAAATGTTACTTGTATTTAAAGCTGAAGTGTTGTTTTTTTTGTTTTGTTTTAATCCTGTAGCTGCAAACAAGAAAAATAGTTCAACTAAAGCTGGTCGCTCAGGGGCCGCAGGCAGCCTGTCTTTGCGGAGGGCAATGGATTGTGGGGATGGAAATATCCTTTTGAAGCCAGAGTGTCAGCTTTCCTCTGAAGGTATAAATATATCTGGGGCATATGGGTGCATTTGCATACTATTTTGCATGCTGCTTGTGAGTTTTAGATTCTTGCTCCTCTATATATGGGCTTTTCCTGCTGTTGCTGATAAGAGCAGTTTAAAATAGAAACCCGTTTGAGCTGCAAAACCACCCGTGATTCGAGGATGAAAAAGCCCACTGAATTGTTTAAATTTGGAGAAGAGCTAACAGCTTTTGGTCAAATACAGGTAACTTAACGACCACCGTTGAGCCCGAAATTTCTGTCGCTAAATGAGACATTTTGTTAAGTGAATTTTACGACTTTTCTCACCACACTCGTTTCAGTGAATCAATTTAGCAACAAGGTTCGTTAGTGAATCTGGCTTCCCCGTTGACTTTGCTTGTCAGAAGGTTGCAGAAGAGGATTACATGCCCCTCTCCCCCCCCCCCCCCGCCCCAAGGACACTGCAACCATCATAAATATGAGTCAGTTGCCAAGCGTCTGAATTTTGATCATGCGATCCTGGGGATGCCGCAGTGGTCGTAAGCGTGAAAACGGTCATAAGTCGCTTTTTCAGTGCCGTTATAACTTTGAACGGTCACTAAGCGAACTGTGATATATCCTTATAGATCAGCGGTTCTCAACCTGTGGGTCGCGACCCCATTTGGGGTCGAATGACCATTTCACGGGGGTCGCCAAACACCGCAGTCTGCCTTTTTTTTTTTTTTTGGTCGGCCATTTTTTTTTGGTCGGCCATTTTTTTCCCCCTTTGCGATGCGGGCCATCGCGCTGCGCATACGCGATGCACCCCGTCGCACCGCGCATATGCGTCTCGCATGCGCGATGCATCGCGCCACACATGTGCGATGTGTCGCACATGTGCGATGTGTCGTACCGTGCATGCGTGATGCGCTGCGCATGCGCTGCGCATGCGCGATGCGCCGTGCCGTGCATGCGCGATGCATCACGCCACACATGTGCAATGCGCCACGTATGCGCGATGCGTCACGCCCCGGAAAAGGTTGAGAACCGCTGTTATAGATAGTCCTTGTCTTAACAACCATTCATTGAGTGATTGTTTGAAGTTACAGCAGCACTGAAAAAAAATGACTTTTTCACATAACAACGGTCGCAGCATCCCCAGGCTGAAGTGATCAAAGTTAGGGCCCTTGGCAACCAGCTCATATTTATGATGGTTGCAGCATCCCAAAATCATGTGATCGATCACCTTCTGTGACCTTCCGACAAGCAAAGTCAGTGGAGGAAGCCAGATTCCGCTTAATGGCTGCCTTATTCACTTAGCAGCTTCAACGATTGTCTCAAGAACTGTGGCAGAAAAGGTCGTAAAATGCCTCGCTTATCAGTGGAAATTTTGGGCTCGGTTGTGGATGTACTGTTGGAAGTAAAATCTTCATCCTGGTTCATCCAAGCCGGGGATAAATAAGCAACATGGCGACTGCTTTGGGAAGAAGGTTACAGTTTATTGAAGAGGCAGAAAGGTGGTTCTTGCAGGAAAGAGCAGAGGAAAGAAGGACCTGAGCACATGGACAGTAGGTTTTTATACCCTCTGAAAGCCTTTTGTTTGGAATAGTTTCCTGTTCCTGTGGCATGAACTTTGAACTGAGTCAGTGCTTTTCTAGGCCTTGGTATCTGTGGTTTAATCCTATTATGTCCCAAAAGTCATATCCTGCTTCCCTGGTGATGGGCTAATGACTCTTAGAGTTTGGGTGGGGTATGCAGATTTTAGGTCTTTGTCTTCTGGCTGCAGCTTTCCTGATAGTTTTACATCTGCATTTGTATAGGGCTGGCTCCTGAGAGATTTGGGGGTAGGGTTGGCTGCTGCTTTTTAAAATCCTTTTTGAGGAAATATATTTTTCTGCCTTTTTAATATTTCCTCCTCTGGGGCTCTGACTTGCCTCAGTACGTTGAGGACTACCTGGAGCAGGGGTCTTCAAACTTGGCAACTTTAAGACTTTTGGACTTCAACACCCAGAATTCCTCAGCCAGCTTTGTTTGAAGACCCATGATCTGGAGTATGCTTCACATGGCTTTCCATATTGTTGCTGATAGACCTGGTAGAATAAAATGTCATTTGTGTCTGAAACCAACAGGGATAGCAAAACAAAAGCCTGCCTTTTCTCAGGTACTCCTTGCTTGTGGCAAATAAGTATTATGTATTAGATATATCTTTCAAGATTGGAAAAAGCGTCACGAGAATGTGTCTTATTTTTTGCTTTAGGTTGCCTAGGAAACTCAAAGCCCAACAGTCGGCGCAGCTCCCCCAGATCTTTGGCTTGCGCTTCGGATCCCCTGTCTAATTCTGAAGACAGAATGTGTGAGCTTTCTGATTCCAACGTCGGTGCTTCTGCTTTAAATGGCATAACTGCTGTGGAAAAAGCTAGGAAAGGAATAGCTGTGGGGTGAGTTTGCTGTGATTTGAAAAAGAACGGACATGCAATCATGAGGTTGGAAGGGACCTTGGAGGTCATCTAGTCCAACCCCCCTGCGAAAGGAGGAATTGTTATACCATCCCCAGACAAAAAAAAAGGCTAACCTTGGTGTGAAAACCACCAGGCTGTCCCACTGCTTAAAGAGTCCTCACAGTCAGGAAATTACTCCTTGTTTACTCCTTTAAAGCTTCCCCTTCTTCTCCTTTGATGCTACAGAGAGGATATATAAAACCTCTTCCCTTTGACAAACTATCAAATGTGGGTGCTCCAACACTGGAGAGATTGGACAACCATCTGTCTGAAATGATATAGGGCAGTGATGGCAAACCTTTTAGAGACCGAGTGCCCAAAAACTGCCCCCACTCCGCCTCCCGCCCTGCCTGCTCTGCCCGCCCCCCTGCCTCGCCCACCTGCACGGCCACACACCGCCTCCATGGCCTGCTGCAGCAGATCGCCCAGGCAGCCCTGCAGTGCCATGGCAGCCACACCCTCCGCCCACACCCTGCAGCAGCATCTGCATGCTATGGGAGGCGAGGGCGGAGTCTTGTCCCTGCTGCCCAGCTATGTCCTTGGCTGCGCTGCTCCGTGTGGGCCGCGCCTGGGGGCGACTCTCCTCCAGGGGGATGCTGGTGAGGAGGGGGCCGTGGGGGGAGGCAGGGCTGGGGCGATGGCGTGCGTGCCCACAGAGAGGGCTCCGAGTGCCGCCTCTGGCACCCGTAGCCATAGGTTCGCCACCACTGATATAGGGTCTCGTGCCTGAGTAAGGGGGCTGGACTAGAAGACCTCCAAGGTCCCTTCCAACTCTGTTATTCCGGTAAATGTTGGAAAGCTGCTGTTGTATCTCCTTTAGCCTTCTCTTCTTTCATCCTGCCTCGTATCTTCATTTGGGAGTGCATCTCATTTCCACTTGTTTTCTACTTTCACAAATGCTTATACTGTACTGTAAGAAATGAACACTTCTGGAGTTGTTTATTTATTTATTTATTTTATTAATTGGATTTCTATGCCACCCTATTCCAGGAACTCAGGGCGGCTCACAACATAGATAGAAATCTAACATTAAAATACTTCCTAAGAAAAACCCTTAATTAAAAAAATCAATCATCCAAACAAGCATGCACACAAACATACACTGGCTAGGGGCAAGATGCTAACTGCCCCAGGCCTGTCGGCAAAGATGTGTCTTTAGCAATTTGCGAAAGGCGGAGAGGGTGGGGGCAATATGGTTCTGCTTTTGCAAATTTAAGGCGGCCTCTCGTTTCCAATAGAGACCTGGAAGTATTGCAAATCTGAACAGTTTTAAATGCTTTGCAATTGATAAGATAAGATAACCTTTATTGTGATTTATTTTTTTTACTGTGGGCACAATGGCACACATCAAAAATGAAATTTACTTGCCCACTCTGAAAGTGAAACACATACATGACACACACCTAAACATAATATATACAACATATATATAGACCCACACCCCTACATATACATAATAAATATTAAATACTGTCCACCTTGAATATATAACAGAAATTGCATTTCATTCTCAAAAGAACTTCCCTCCCGTTTTCATTTGTATCTACCAAGGTTAGTTTTGTAAAATGTAGCATGAAATAGTTTACCGTTTTAATTGGAAAGAAGAGGTTATGATTGTGGCCTTTCAGGGGAAAAAAACACCCTGTTTTTCAAATTAACCCTGAAATCTGTTAAATGACAAAAATATTTTAGGCTTTGGGGCTTTTTTGTTACCAGCCTGCCTCTCCGCTCTTTTTAGGCCCAATCCAAATCGATGTCGTCTGGAAGCAACCGAGGCAAGTGATTTGGAAAACAGCTCTGAAGCCGGAGAGCTACAAGTAGTCCCCTCTGAAGGGGCTTCCGCGAACCTTGAGGAAGGTAAGGCCACGTTTCGGATTTCAGAGAAAACTAAAGATGTCTGATAAACTGGGCTCTTCCTGTTAACCCACATTCGAGTGTTGCAAAGCTAAGAGGCTGCCGCAACTAACTGTACATTGGTAACTTGAATAGAGGTAGTCCTCGGCTTACAACCATTCATTCAGTGACCGTTCGAAGTTAAAACGGCACGGAAAACAGTGATATACCGTATTTTTCCATCTATAAGACGCACCCTTGTATAAGACACTCTGGCATGAGAGTGTCATGCCTCCGTCAGAGCCTGAATCTGCGGAGGAAAATGAGCTGGAACGGGAGGCCGAGGGAGAGGTGTGTGTGGCTTCAGAGGAATGTGGGGAAGAGCAGGCAGGCCAGGGCCCTTCAGGATTGGGACTGGATGAACAGGAGAGGCAGAGTTCAGGTGATGAGCAAGGGCTACCCCCACCTGATCCTAGAGCACGGAGAGTGGAGAGAAGGAGGGAACAATACAGGCAGGCTCAACTACTCGGGAGAAGAGCGTCCCGCCCCTTTCCACAAGGCACACCTGGAGACAGACTTAAGGAGACGCTGTGGGGAGAAGCATTTGTCGGGAACAAACGCTGATTCCTTGGAGTTTTGTGTGTGTTGTTGATCTCTTTGTTCTGTGACTTCTGCTTGGAAACCCGGACACTCTGACCATTGGACTGGCTGACAATGTGGCTTGAATGTTTATAGATCTCAAACTGTATTTTGGCTTCCCTTCTGAAGCGGCTCAGGCAAGCGTGTACTCACACAGACTGGTTAGGTTTATGATGTATGTGTCATTCTTTCTTATCTCCGTGGCCTTGAGTAAATTCCTTTCCTAATCAGACTGTATGTGAAACTACTTGCAGCCAGAGGTGTGTGTGTCTTCCTTTGTTTGGAGGCTTCCAGAAATGTGGGAGCATTTGGGGGAAATTTGAAGCAATTAAAGGGTGGTGTCAGCACTGGGAGTGACAATATTTGCTCCCAGTGCTTTACATAGCTGTACCACGCCCCACAACCCCACCCCCAGCTGCTAACCACCATCCGCCCAAAGGCCATATAGGCTTCCGCTGTCCGGCCACGCCATGCCTCTGGCGCGGCCCTGCCTAGCTGCCTCGCGGCTGGATCGCCCATGGCCGGCTTCACACCCTGTTCACATCCAGGCCTCCGTGGCTCTGCTCGTCTACCAACGCCCATTCCTCGGCTGCTGGACACTCCTCGCAGGCTTCTGTAGCCAGCTGCAGGTAGCTACGATGCTCAGGTGCTCCGCCCCCGGCTGTGAGCTTCACTGGCTTCCTGCCCATGGCGGCAGCTCTCACCAGCTTCCCAAACTTCTCCTCCGACACCGGCGGCCTTCCAAAACTCCCGTCGGTGGCCGGCTGCCCTCCCCACAGGCCGGCGGGTCCGTCAGGGTCAGAGACGTGGGACCGGTAGGCCGGTGCTGTGCGACAAGAGGGGCCGTTCCGCCGACCGGGGCGATGTGGGCAGTTCACCAGCTCCATGGCGGCGTCCGGCGTCGCATTGGTGGCTGGTGTCAGAGCGGCGGCTGGTGGCTGTGGGTTTTGTCCCGTTTCACCCCCCCCCCGCCCGTGAATGGC
Organism: Bothrops alternatus; assembly: GCA_034064705.1. Lineage (NCBI taxonomy): Eukaryota > Metazoa > Chordata > Lepidosauria > Squamata > Viperidae > Bothrops > Bothrops alternatus. The sequence continues at coordinate 1,232,217 of JARGCV010000212.1, forward strand.
AAGCCCCGTGGGTGGGGCTTGACATGTGGTTTGAATTGCCAGCTGACTGCATTGCCTCGGTGCTGTGCCCTGGGTCATCCCAGTGAGTTTCTCCGTGCCCGAACAGCTAAGCTGGCAAATCCGGAAGTTCGGCCGGCCGACAATCTTGCCCCCTCTGCCCTCCCATTAGTGGCAAGCCCCCAAGGGGCTTGACCCCCTGCACCAGGGGGCACGACAACCCACACAGGCACGCCCTGGGCTGCGGAGGTTACCCTTATTTGTCCGTCTGTAAGACGCTGCACTTGTATAAGACGCGCCTGGTGTTTGAGGAGGGTGTTTGCGGGAAAAAGCAGCGTCTTATACACGGGAAAATACGGTACGTCCGTTCCTCGCGATTTAAAACAGTTGCCGCATCCCCACGTCAGGGGATCAAACTTTGGGCACTTGGCAGCTGGCGTGTATTTATGACCTGTGATCACCCTTTGTCACCTCCCCCGACTGGTTTCCGACAAATTCAGTGGGGGAAGCCAGATTACACTTAATGACGGCACGATTCGCTTCACAGCTGCAGTGATTCGCTGGACAACCATGGCAAAATAGGTTGTCAAATGAGGTGAAACTCCCTTAACAAGGGCCTTGCTTAGCTGTGAAACTTTGAGCTCCATCGTGATGGTAAGTTGAGGACCACGACCACAACCGAGCCCCAGATTTATGGTGCTGAGCGAGACGTTTGCCAAGCAAATTTTGCCTCCATTCTTGGCACAGTTGCTAAGTGCAGTTGTTAAAGTTAGAAACCCGCCTGTTAAGTGAATCTGGCTTCTCCCCATTGACTTTGCTTGTCAGAAAGTCGCAAGCAGTGATCACGTGATTGTGGGACGCTGCAGCCGTCATAAGTATGGGTCTGAATTTTGATCCTGTGACCACGGGGATGCTGCAATGCCCATGTAAACAATGGTCATGTCATTTTTTTTTCACTGATGTAACTTTGAACGGTCACTAAATGAACTGTTGTTAAGTCAAGGACTGCCTGTAATTGACAAGTATTTCCTAGTGATGGTGGGTTTGCTGAAATGTTTAGTGGCATCTTTAAAACATGGTTTAAAGTGAGCCTAGTGTTCCTGGAAGCTGGGGCTCGTGTTAATTCTTTATGAAGACCATATAGACCAGGGGTGTCAAACTCAATTTCATTGAGGGCCGCATCAGCATTGCGGTTGCCCTGGGGGGGGGGGAAGCTGTGGCCTGGGTGGACGTGGATGGAGTGGGTGTGGCCTACTGGGTGGGCATGGCCAGCTCTACATCGTTTGCATCGTGGGGGCCTGGGTAGGAGTGGGACAGATCTGAGGGTCTCTGGAAGAAGGGGGTGGGACGGGGCAAGGGCCAAGGCATGGTCCATTTCTTCATTCCTCACAAAGGGTGACCCCTCCCCAGCATGCACCCAGGGGGTGGGGCCGACACGGCAGGGGCTGGTTCCTCACTGTTTCTAGACGTCTTTGTGGAGCTAAGACTGAATGTGTTTCAGCATAGATGGCCACCACAAAATTGTACATTAGCTCCCGGCCGGCCAGGGCCAAGGCAGCGGGGGCCGTTCCCTCACTGTTTCCAGGATGGCTTCGTGGGCTACATGAAACCACTTCGCGGGCCGCATCCGTCCCCCGGGCCTTGTCTTTGACGCGTCTGATATAGACGCTCTTCTTTTGGGATCACAGAATTAGCTATTGGTGTGTAAGTCGCTTCCTCTCCCGTTCATACTCCTAAAACTTCCTTCCACCTCCTCACTCATTGGACTCTCATTAGGGGATGAATTGCGGTGTGAAAGTTGGACTAAGACCCCAGCATCCATTATTACCTGTCGGAAAGGACCTCATGAAGGTGTTGCAGGAGGCGTGTCTGACCTCAGGCGCCTTGTTCCTTCTTAGTTACCATGCTTTGAGCATCCTTGTTAGCAGTTGCAGCTTGACTGCCAGAAAAGGAAGAAAAAAGATGTCTTTTTTTACAGTTGCATTGTGGAAAACCCCAGGAAGCCCTTTGCTGCTTGCTCCTTTTCAGAGAGGGGAACCTGAAGTAAGAGACCCTGTTTGATTTGCCATTTTGTAGCCATGGAGACGACAAGGTTGGCAGTTTTCTTACACAAGGACAAAGGAATTGTGCTCTGAGCTGGGGAAGTCCCAGCCGCACTATTCAAGTTGGCTTTAGGTACAAAGCAAAGTCCATTTTAGTGGATTATTTCATACAGTAAACACCCTTTAGCCTATTGGTAAAGCAATAACAAATGATAATAAATACTGGGGGTTTTTTTTTTGTAGGATTTGTCTTTGTTTGGAGAAGCTGCTTGGTGCAAACCTGGTTCCAGACGCCTCAGTTCTTCCTTGGCAGCTAAATAAGGAGCAATTTACTTGGAGCTTTTATCAAACAGTACTTCACTGATAGGCTGCTGATAATGACACAAAGTGCTGGATGTTAGCTACCAGCTGTGTAAAGCACCTTAAGTAGCAGAAGCAAGGAGTATCATTAGATGGATTAACAGAAATAAGAGGGGGAAAAACAGATTTTCAGTGTGGACACAGCGTGTGGCTGACAGCCAGTTCTAAATATGGAGACTTCTAAGTTTTGTTGAAGTCAGTGGATTTCAACCTTTTAAGTGCATAGAGAACTCAGTTGTAAGTAATGTGCTAGAAAGTCTTAACATGGGTAGCAATATGCATAGAGCACCCCTCATGCTTGGACAGTGAGTCCCTATTGTTATGCTTATAATTTCCATTTAAGATTTTCTCATAGCTTTGCAGCTGATACAAAAACTATCTGGAAATGAAGTGGGATTAAACCCAAGGACTAGATTTCCCTTTCAAGTTCCCTCTGCTTAAATGGAGTAGAATTACCTGTATCTACTGATTATTTTTTTAAAATCAGTGGAGAGGGAACTTTTAAATATTTATTAATATCATTTCTGTCCTCCTAAAATAGATTATGGATAATTGCATAAATCATTAGTAAAATAGTATTAAAAGGAGAAATAAGAACTGGAGCCTTCTTCCTCTTTTAAGACTTAAAAAAAAAATTCTCCAAAGAAATTTTTCACATATTTCGTTCATGATTTGATGTATTATATCTGGAGAAAAATATCCAAATTAAAAACCAGTGTGAAGTTCAAAATGTAGCTAGTAAAAGATAATAAGGTTTTCATGATGTAAAACCTTGATCAGGAGATATCTAAGGTCTGAGTTTATCTGGGATACCAAGTGTGTTGATGGGGAAAATATGAAAGATAATATTATCACGATTTGATAGCAGTTTTGGAAATATATTGAATCAGTTTCATAGTTCTGGCTGGAATATTATTCAGAAGATGCACTGAATCCTGTAGAAGAACGATGATGAGCTGAGGTCCTTCAGCATTTTACATCACCACAATGTAAAAAAGATGCTGAGACTCTAGAAAGAGTGCAGAGAAGAGCAACAAAGATGATCAGGGGACTGGAGGCTAAAGCATATAAGGAACGGCTGCTGGAATTGGGTCTGTCTAGTTTAATGAAGAGAAGGACGAGGGAGGACAGGATAGCAGTCTTCCAGTATCTCAGGGGCTGCCCCAAAGAAGAGGGAGTCAAGCTATTCTCCAAAGCACCTGAAGACAGGACAAGAAGCAACGGATGGAAACTCATCAAGGAGAGAAGCAATCTAGAACTAAGGAGAAACCTCCTAACAGTGAAGACAATTAACCAGTGGAACAGCTTGCCACCAGAAGTTGTGGGCACTCCATCACTGGAGGTTTTAAAGAAGAGACTGAACAGCCATTTGTCCGAAATGGTATAGGGTTTTCTGCCTGAGCAAGAGGTTGGACTTGATGACCTCCAAGGTCCCTTCCAACTTTATTAGTATTAGTATTATTGTTGTTTTGTTGTTGTTATTATATACAGTTTCTGTTAAAAAATGAATTTAAAGCAGCCAATGATTTGCTGGATTAGATCATGTTCTGTCTAGGTAACAAGCTTCAAGAGGCAGCAACAAATGATTTTTTTTATTAATTGTTGTAGTCAGTATGGGGAACTCCATTTCAAGAGGAACAGATATGGAAATGGACATGCTAGTTAATCCCAGGGAATAGACAAAGCCAAAGCCTAGGAAAATCAAATGCTAATGAGCCAATCAAGAGGGTGGGTTTCTCTTCTCTCCCCCCTCCCCCTTTTAAGACTAGTACAACTGTGACATAAATTCTTCTTTGTTTTATGGATTGAGATCGTGGCTGTAGGAACTTGCACTGGGGTGGAGCGGGAGCGTGTGTGAAAGGGCTGAGGGAGCTGCTCATTTTGCTTGTCAGAAAGTCACAAAAGGGGATCACATGACCCCGGGGGGACACTGCGACCGTCATAAATATGAACCAGTTGCCAAGCATTTGAACTTTGATTATGTGACCGTGGAGATGCTGCAACAGTCTTAAGAGTGAAAAATGGTCATAAGTCACTTTGTTCAGTGCCGTTGTAACTTCAGACGGTCACTAAATGAACGATTGTAAGTCAAGGACTACCTGTCTGTGTTCATTCTTTTTCTTTTATTGATCTCCTGTCGTGAATCCGAGCGTACTGCCTATGACAAATGTTTACACATATAAGGGACCAGCGGTTCTCATTCCGGGAAAGAAACCTCCCAGCTACTGATGGAAGGGGATTCATTTCTCTCGAACGAACGGCTGGTGGCAGCAAATTAGGTGGCTCTTTCCTGGAGTTTCAAGGAGGGAGAAACGGGGTTTTGGGAAGAGCCATGTTGGCGCAGGGGTGCAATATTGCTGGCTAATTCACTGCTCACTGCCAGGAGTTCGATCCTGACCAGCTCAAGGTGGACTCAGCCTTCCGTCCTTCTGAGGTCGGTAAAATGAGGACCCAGATGTTGGGGGCAAATAGGCTGGCTCTGTACACCGCTTAGAGAGGGCTGTAGAGCACTGGGAAGCGGTATATAAGTGCTATTCCTTCCTTCCTTCCTTCCTTCCTTCCTTCCTTCCTTCCTTCCTTTCCTTCCTTCCTTCCTATGGTCAAGACCAGATTGCAACGCCTTGGTCTCTTCAGCCTTGAAAGACGGCGTTTAACGGGTGACTTGATCGAAGTGTATAAAATCATGCATGGGATAGAAAAGGTGGATAGAGAAAAATTCTTTTCTCTATCACACAATACCAGGACAAGGGGGCACTCCCTAAAGCTCATAGCTAAGAAAGTGAGGACAAATAAAGGGAAATATTTCTTCACCCAGAGGGTCGTTGATTTATGGAATTCACTTCCAGAAGGGGTCGTGACAGCTGTCAGCCTTGATAGCTTCAAGGCAGGGTCAGACAGATTCATGGAGGCCAAGTGTATCGGTGGTGCCGCCTCTATGTTGGTTGAGGCAGGCAGGGTTCCCTTGAGTACCATTTGTTGGGGGTCAAGGGAAAGGGAGGGTTTTGCCTTCTCTTTCTGCTCAAGACCCCCACGTACAATTGGTGGGCCCCTGTGTGACACAGAATGCTGGACTCGATGGGCTTTGGCCTGATTCAGCATGGCTCTTCTTAGGTTCTTAGGTTCTTAATGGTTAAAATGCAGTGTTGCAGGCTGACTCTGCCCACTGCTAGGAGTTCAATCCTGACCGGCTAAGGGTTGACTCAGCCATCCGTCCTTCCGAGGTCAGTAAATGAGGACCCAGATAGTTGGGGGCAAATAGGCTGACTCTAAACCACTTAGAGAAGGCTGTAAAGCCCTGTGAAACGGTATATAAGTTAAGCACTATTGCGGTATATAAGTTAAGCACTAGTGTTAGGAGGATCCTAACGCACTCCATTGCAGTTACAAATAGTCCTTGATTTACAACCACAATTCAGCCCCCCCCCCGCAAAAAAAATTCTACTGCTAAGCAAGACAGTTTATTAAGTTAGTTTTGCCCCATTTTATGCTCTGTCTTGCCACAACAGTTAAGCGAATCTCTGCGGTTGTTCAGTTAGTGACACGGTCGCAAAGTAAATCTGGCTCCCTCGTTGACTTTGCTTGTGGGAAGGTTGCAAAAGGGGATCACGTGACCCCGGGGCCCGGCAACCATCATAAATACCAGCCAGTTGCCAAGGGTCTGAATTCTGACCATGGGGACGCTGCAGTGGTCATGTGAGAAACGATTGTGTCGCTTTTTTCAATGCCGTTGTGATTTGGAACGGTCACTAAATGAAAAACTGTTAAGTTGAGGACTCCCTGCCTGTGTTTTCCACAGCCTTTCCGTCGATCCAACAGAAGTAAGGAGATCCTTTAGCCCAGGGGTCTTCCAACTTGGCCCTTTGATGACTTGTGGACTTCAACTCCCAGAATTCCTCAGCCAGGCACGCGTGCCTGGCTGAGGAATTCTGGGAGTTTAAGTCCACAAGTCATCAAAGGGCCAAGTTGGAAGACCCCTGCTTTAGCCTCTTTTTTTTTTAAAGATGTGTGAGTGCTGAGCAGTCGTTTTTACTCCTTTCTGGGTGCAGCTGCACTTCACCTCTTGCCAGGCATGAGCAGTGACAGCGACATCGAGTGCGACACCGAAAACGACGAACGGGAAGAGCCCGAGACTGCCTGTGCCACTCCAGAGGTCTACAACCAGGCCTTCCAGACTCAGCCTTCAAGTGATGGTAAGGAGCTGCTGTCTGCAGAGGCCACCGTTTCATCTGTCGGAACCGGGACGGCCCCTGCCTGGAAAATACTTGGACTTTAAATGTGGCCTTTGCCTTTTGTTAGCCTACCTTTGCTTCTGTTTTGCTAGGTGGTTTTTTTTCTTTTTTCTTCGCTCATTTTTCTGCTCGTAGCACTTTTTCGCATTCATTCTACTTCGGTAGCATAATTCTCTTTTCTAAGCCCATACTCTTACATTGTTCTGAACTGTGAGACGCTGGCTTCTTTGTGCCTCTAAAAAGTCGTAAGACAGCGATGGCGGACTTTTTAAGAGACCGAGTGCCCCAAAACCGCCCCTGCTCTGCCTGCCCTGCCCTCGCACCTATCCCTGTCCCCCACTCTGTCCCTGCCTGCCTGCAGGCCCACCCACTGCCTCCACGGCCCGCCGCAGCGCCATGGTGGCGGCGCCCTCCGCCCATGCCCTGCATCATCTGCATGCGACAGGGAGCGAGGGTGTAGTCTTGTCCCCACTGCCCGGCTGCCATGTCCTTCGCTGCGCTGCTCCGCGTGGACCACAGCTGGGGGCGGGTCTCCTCCGGAGAGCTGCTGGTGAGGAGGGGGTCGCAGGGGGAGACGGGGCTGGGGCGACGGTGCACATACCCACAGAGAGAGCTCTGAGTGCCGCCTCTGGCACGCGTGCCATAGGTTCGCCCCCACTGTCATAAGACATTGTCTTTTCTGTTGGCCAGGGCACTTCCAACTGGCCTTGGCATCATACAGTACCAATCAGGTAAACTGATGGGTTAGCATCTCATTTTTTTTCCTCTCTGAATGAATGGCAGTATTGCATATGTGACTTCACTGGTGTCTCTCACCTGACGTTTTTCCCAACTCTGAATATCTGTATAGGTCAGTGATGGCGAACCTTTTAGAGACCGAGGGCCCAAACTGCAACCCAAAACCCACTTATGGATCGTCGAGTGCCGGGTGGGCGTGGCCCATTGGCTGGGTGTGGCCCATTGGCTGGGCGTGGCTGCAGTGGTAGCGGTAGACTGGATGGGACTAAAAAGTTCAATCAATTCCAACTTTGCAAGATCTTTTTTTTTCCCGCGAGAAGTTGAAATTGACTGATTGAACTTTTTTTTTTTTTTTTTTTGCACACGGCAGCGGAGGCCTAATGCGAAAAGGTTTTATAAAACCCAGCTGAAGGCCTAGGACTGGGGTGACAGCACGCGTGCCCACAGAGAGGGCTCTTTGAGGGCCGCCTCTGGCACCCGGGCCATAGGTTCGCCACCACTGGTATAGGTAATCCTCAACTTACAGTCACAATTGAACCCAAAATTTCTGCTGCTCAGACGTTTGTTAAGTTTTGCCCCGTTTTATGACCTTTCTTGTCGCAGTTGTTAAGTGAATCCCTGCGGCTGCTAAATGAGTAACACGGTCCTAAAGTGGATCTGGCTTCCCCACTGACTTTGCTTGTCAGAAGGTTGCCAAAGGCAGTCACATGATCCCGGGACACTGCGACCGTCATAAATATGAGTCAGTTGCCAGGTTTCTTGAGTTTTGCTCACATGACCATGGGGGTGCTGCAATGGTCATAAGTGTCATAAGTTATTCGTTTATTTAAGTGCCGTTGCAATTTTGAACTGCTCTAAGTCGAGGGCTACCTGTACAAGTAGGGCAATGGCGGTCTTGGACATCCTGGTGTACTGCAGGTAGCTGATTCCTGAGCACCACCACACCTGTACAGATGTTGCTCTCTACCCGTTGAAGTAGCAAGCATGAGAAGGCAACCCAGTGGCTTATGTTTGATTCTGCCTCAATATTTTTGGTATTTTATGTCCAGTTTTGTTTCATCCACAATGATGAAATGGTTCCCCCGTCTGTTTCCAGATCCAAAATGTGACCTGGATGTTTATTTCTAAGTTTGCTGCAACTGGACTCTGTTTCTCCTTAGCTTTGTCTCTTTGTTTTGGATGCATTTTGTTTACCTTCTATCAAACTTTTCTGCTAATAAATGACCCTAAAGCTGATTTCTTTCCGTTTTCAACTTTTAAAAGTTTCCTAGGTTGGACAGTCCTTTTCTTGCAGAACCAACTTATTTAGAAAATAATGCTGTGGCAGGTGTTCCCCCTCAGTAATCTCAGCTGTTGTCATCTTACGTGGAGACAAATTAATTAGAACATATCCCATTGCTCAGAATTGGGACAAGAACCTTAATTAAAAGGTTGTTTTAATTAAGTAGGGAAAAAGTCATTGACATATGATTCGAATCAGCCATGAAATCTGTAAATTCCAGGCTTGCCCTCCCTCCACTCCCACTAGTGTTCAGCCTAGTGGAGAAAGGGATTCTTAACCAGGATGAGCTAGCCATGAAAGGTGGACGATAAAAACCAGGGTCACCTGGCTTTTCTTTTGTGAGTGCTGAATGCTTCCGTCACATCAGATCAGGAGTCTTCACCATAAACTTTTTGTGTGTTTCAGCCTCGGAATTATGCGTACTCTTCCCTGAGGGTGACCAGTTAGGCCCTGAAGATCTGCCCTTTGACATCGGGAAGGACAGCGTGAGGTAATGCTGGGTTCTTCCAGCTAAAGTTTTATGCAGATTGGCGCTTTGAAACCAAACACTTTGCAAAGGACCTGCCTATGTGATACCAGCGATTTGCTCCCGGAGTGACTTTGTAGCATCTGGAGGTCTTGTGTGTTTCTGTTGCTCTTCCTCATATCTGAAAGCTGATTGCGTCTGAAGAAGACGTCTGGAGCAAGTAGGACAACTTCAGTGTACCTTTGAGACCTCTGGTGTGTGGGTCCTGCTAGTATCCTCCCTTCCAAGAAGAATGGTGAGATCCTCCTGAGTCGTTTGTTCTTCAGATCTGTCTCCGAACGTGGAAAGGTCCACTCGTACTTTTTTTTAGCTTTCACCCTTTTTTGTGGGTAACTCTGATGCTGAGTTCTTTTAAACCACGCCACCCTCACTTTTGTAGCCCTTACAGGCCCCCTCCAGTCAATGAATCCCAGTTTGGAGTCCCTATTTCCATTTGGGGACGTTTTAAGGAACAAGAAGTGGACTCCTTCTTAAGTCTAGTGGATGCTAAAAACTTCCATTTCGCTGAGAGAGAAAAAGCGCCCTCCCCACGTACTCTGTGACTCCGTCTCATTTTAGAGCACCCTCTCAAAATACAAAAAATACAAAACTCGATTGTGCCCATCCATTTTAAAGACTACTGATTTTCTTCTTTCATCTGCCTTTATTCTTCGTTGATTTTATTGACCTAGACTGCTTTCTGATAAGGAAATTATGCCAATTTGTTTATTCTGTTTGGTCTCAGATAAGAGTTTTTAATGATGCGAGCTGTCTTGGAAGTTTGATTAGCATTTGGTAGCTCGTTTCCCGGGAACGGCACTGCCCCACATTTTATGGAAATGCCTTAACACAAATTTTTCCTGTCTCTGAAAATTCTAGCTGTACTGGTTTTTCACTCCCATTTAACAGAAGCCTGCACTTAACCTACCTCCCAAAAGTACTTTTACGTTAGCTTGTATTTCTCAGTGATGTGGCAAAGTTTATGGGGACGAAGAATGGATGTTTTCCTGCTGCAATTTATTTTAACGGTATGCATTGTTGTCTTAAGCTATTTAAATATTTTCAAAGAGAAATTTCTCTCTCTCTCTCTCTCTGAATTAGTCCAATACTGGCCAGTTGAAAATAGCCTTTTCTGCATTGCATTTGAGCTACTGAAGATGTTCTCTGATTTTAAGCTTAATTTGGCTGATCCCTTAAAAGCACGTTGATAACTACATGCATATTACTTAGTGTATCCTGGTGTATTTATCTTCTCCTGAGCATTATACCTTAAAACGGAAATACCCATTTGTAAATGGAATGTTTAAAAACTGTAAAAATTCAGGTGAAAAATGGTTTGCACTCTTTTAATTAATAAAATGAATGTGGAATTGACTGCGCTTGCGTGCCGTTGACGTGCTTAAGAAGGCCTGCAAGAAACCGTTAACTAGCTTCAGCATCCACAGCCTTTGCAAAGCACCTCTAGAGCTTTTGGTGATTGTTTTTTATGGGTCTTTGACGCAAACGTTTTGTCCCGGTACTCATCATTTGTTTGGTGTTCAGTGCACAAGCTAGAACTTGTCGCTGTCAGCTGTCTTATGACTCCCTTCCACTTATTCCTTAGGGGGGGAAAGATCGGTACTCATCGCACCCCCCAGAACCAATTAACGATGAGTACTGAGGTACCAGTTGTATTTTATGCTTAGTGACAATTGTGTAACTGCAGTAGAGAATGATCATGGCGTTACAAATAGGCTGGTGTTGGGATAAGTAAACAGACTTCTAGAAGCTTTGTTTTGGAATGGCGTGGTCCAGAGCTGTCACTTTGAAATGTTTCAATCCCTCATCGCTCTCAAATGAGCATCCCAAATCCCGTGCTTGCTCTGAACTAAAAGCATTGAGCAGGGTAAATAAGCCACCTTCTTCAGAGATTTAACAAATATTCCAGCCCCCCTCCCCCCTTTTTTGGGGGGGGTTGAAAAATGAATTTGAATCGAAGAGCAGAGGTAGCTAGTCGGGTTTTTATTTCCTTTGGAAACTGGAAAAGGTGCAAAAAAGGGCAACAAGAATGATCAAGGAAATGGAGCACCTCCCTTATGAAACCAGATTGCAACGCCTTGGTCTCTTCAGCCTTGAAAGACGGCGTTTAAGGGGTGACTTGATCGAAGTGTATAAAATCATGCATGGGATAGAAAAGGTGGGTAGAGAAAAATTCTTTTCTCTATCACACAATACCAGGACAAGGGGGCACTCCCTAAAGCTCATAGCTGAGAAAGTGAGGACAAATAAAGGGAAATATTTCTTCACCCAGAGGGTCGTTGGTTTATGGAATTCACTTCCAGAAGGGGTCGTGACAGCTGTCAGCCTTGACAGCTTCAAGGCAGGGCTAGATAGATTCATGGAGGCCAAGTGTATCGGTGGTTATTAAACCATGTGCCGCCTCTATGTTGGTTGAGGCAGGCAGGATTCCCTTGAGTCCCATTTGTTGGGGGTCAAGGGAAAGGGAGGGTTTTGCCTTCTCTTTCTGCTCAAGATCCCCATGTACAATTGGTGAGCCACTGTGTGACACAGAATGCTGGACTCGATGGGCTTTGGCCTGATTCAGCATGGCTCTTCTTATGTTCTAACTGTCATTACTAAAATTAAGATTTAGTCTTTAGACTCAGCATTCTAAGAAATCCCCCTTTTTTTTACCCTCAAACTGATTCGTATAATAATTTTTTTTTAGTTAAGACAGACTTAAGAAGGACTACTTAAGAAAAAAGCAAGATTCGTTTTGCTGTTACATCATAAGTTTTGAAATGGACACATCAGCATCTAACCACCGTTATATCCATTGATTTTTATAGGCAGCTGTCACTTTCATTCCCGGTGATATTTTAAGGTAGGACAACCAGAAAATGATTTATTCAGACACTCTGTAGGCTTTTAAACTTTGGATCTCTTCCCCATTTTCCACTTAACGTTCTTTTGTCTCCTACCAACTGACGTCATTTTAATTTCGCTGAAAGTCTGTCTCGAGTGATGGTTAAATATTGGACTGCGATTGAGAATTGGAATCTAGTTTATCCTCAGGTCTGAAATGCAGAATAATTTGAAACCAACACACAGAAAATTGTTCTTGGAAAGTTCTTGAGAAGCAGAAACTGGGAAGAAATCACTACATACTTTCCCTCTAACCTAGAGTAAATACAAGATGTACCGGTAAATCAAATAAATGTGTTCCCTGGGGTAGAGGGGATTTCCCCCCGCCCTTTCCTAAATTTTGCTGTTTCTAGCGCCTCTTTTCTGTGGCTGAATGTCTGTGGAGATTTTCAGTCATCCAGATCATGGTTGTCCCAAAAGTGCTTTTGCAAAAGACAACTGGACTTTATTTTCCTTTGAAGTCATTTTGCTTCTCATCTAAGAAGTTTTTCAGTTCTTCAGTCAGAACTGAAGAAGCTTCTTGGATGTGTAACGAAATATCAAATGTACAGGTATAGTATAGGGGGTACCTTGCTCAATAGTAGTAACTGTGAGAGGGGACCTCGGAGTCCTAGTAGACAATCACTTAAACAGGAGCCAGCCGTCCGCTGCAGCTGCCCAAAAAGCCAACACAGTGCTAGGCTCCATAAACAGAGGGAGAGAATCAAGATCACGGGAAGGGTTAATACCACTTTACAAGGCCTTGGTAAGGCCACACTTGGAATACGGCATCCAGTTTTGGTCACCACGATGCAGAAAAGATGCTGAGACTCTAGAAAGAGTGCAGAGAAGAGCAACAAAGATGATCAGGGGACTGGAGGCTAAAACATATAAGGAACGGTTGCTGGAATTGGGTATGTCTAATTTAATGAAGAGAAGGACGAGGGGGGACATGATAGCAGCGTTCCAATATCTCAGGGGCTGCCCCAAAGAAGAGGGAGTCAAACTATTCTCCAAAGCACCAGAAGGCAGGACAAGAAACAACGGATGGAAACTAATCAAGGAGAGAAGCAACCTAGAACTAAGGAGAAACTTCCAGACAGTTAGAACAATTAACCAGTGGAACAAGCTGCCTCCAGAAGCGGTGAATGCTCCAACACTGGAAGTTTTTAAGAAGAGACTGGACAGCCATTTGACTGAAATGGTATAGGGTTTCCTGCCTCATCAAGAGGGTTGGACTAGATGACCTCCAAGGACCCTTCCAACTTTAACATTATTATTACTACTATTATTATGTCTTCAAGGAAAAATAAAGTCCAGTTGCCTTTGAAAAAGTACCTTTGGGTCTCTGGGCTCGCTGTCGTTTTTGCAACCTGAAGATTTGAAATCTCTGCAGTTAGAAGTAGAAAATCAGGCGGCTTTAACTGCCTACACGACGAGAGAAACTCAAGATTTTGTGTTACTAAAAAAGTATAGACAGGAGAGTTAGGATTTGTTGTTTTATTAAGGTACTGGTAGAGGTTGAACATAGTCCTTGTCTTTTGCAAACAGCTTTAATAAATAAAATATGGCTAATAACACGATTCCTACGAAAGTCATTAAAGTTACTGGAATAAAATTTTCAGCCGATCCCAACGTGTTACTAAATCATTTCTACTAAACTGAGCTACTTCGTTAGTTTTAGGACAACACAATTAGCTTTCAATAGCTCTGCAATATACTTGACATTCTCAAGAATGCACAGGTCTACCATTTTAGTAATAACGATGAATGTCATTAATCTTTTTTTCTTTTTCTTTCTTTCCCAAAGTAGGGATTGTTAGACAAAATGTTTTATCCCGTCAAACCAGATTTTGACATTTACACAATACTTCGATGTGTTAATACTGGTGGCTACATATTTAGTCCTACTGTAGAGGTTATATTATAAGGAGAGATCAGGCCTTGTCAACAGACAGGAGAACCACCGCTGGCGGCATCGTTTTTGTGGTTCTTTTAGCTCTGGAGCCGAACAAGCTGATTCTTGGAAAGATGTCCAGTTGTCGGATCCTTAATTAATCTCAAGATCCAAGGCAAGAAAAAGGGCCAAACCTGAACTATTAATTTTCAGTTGTCGCACTGATCTTACACTGCATAGCTGTTTTTTTTCTGGCTTAACTGTTCTTCAAAAATATACAACAGTGGAGTACTGTAAACACAGGACAAATAAAAGACAGGGCTACTTTATGAATCTATAAGGGTTCTAATTTGAAAATTATTGATATGGAAGCAGGGGAGGGTTAGATGCTGTCTGAGTACTGTAGTCCAGGGCTTTTCAACCTTTTCACCCATTGTACCACTTTTAGGATATGGCAACATCCGAGGACCACCAGTCGACTAGCAAGGTGTCAAAAACCTGATGACCAAAAAAAAAAAAAGGAAAAAAGTGATAAAGTACAGGTAGTCCTCGACTTACAACAATTCGCTTAGTGACTGTTTGAAGTTACAATGGCACTGAAAAAAGCGCCCCCCAAGCCACAGCTGAGCAAGACACCTGCCTGCCCGCCCGGTAGCACTCTTCCTCCTGTCCGAGGTTTTCATTGTTGTGAGCATTTCTGTTGAGGATTGGCAGCGGGGGTGGGGTGGGGGAGTGTTTGGTTTTTATTTCTCCCCCCCCCCGTCTGCTGGGTGGTTGCAGCAGTTTTGGTCACTTCACATGACTCTGGGACACTGTGACCGTCATAAATATGGATCAGTTGCCAAGCATCTCAATGTAAATCACAAGACCCTGGAGAGGCTGCAACATTCCAGCTGATCGGCTCTTCTTCTGGGCTCAGCAGAAGCACCAGGATCAGCGCCAAGCTCCAGCTGGAGCCTGGCACTGATCCTGGCACTTCCACTGAGCCCTGACAGCCCCGAAGAAGCGCCGATCAGCTGGAAAGTGGCGCTGATCCTGGTGCTTCCGCTGAGCCCTGACAGCCCTGCAACTCCAGCCGTCTCTCGCTCAGGCTTCTGCATTGCTGCCACCGGTTCAACTCATTCCCCTCCCCTGCTACTTTTCTAGGATGGTCGCGTACCACCTGCCAGGTGCCAATGGACCACAGGTGGTACCCGTACCACTGGTTGAAAAGCCCTGCTGTAGTCTCTTCCCCTGGAGGATGTGGTCCTCTCCCTTTCCTTGCTTGTTTTTGTGGGTATCCCTAATTTGCTTAGCAGGGGACCACCAGATTGTGCTTTTTCAGGAAGTTGGAGTAGATTCTAAAGTGCTAAGAGTGACTGATGGCACTTCAGGGTATAAATATTTTACCTTCCTTCTGTGCCAACTGCAGGGCAACCGAAGTGGATTAATAGCTTCTGGATAAACGCTACATGTAGTCCTCTACTTAGAACCAATTTGTTACGCCGGCACCGAAATTAAGTGACTTGCAACCAGTCCTCTCACTTTAAATGGCTTTGGCAGCATCCCCTAAGTCAGGGGTTCTCAACCTTGGCAACTTTAAGACTTGTGGACTTCAACTTCCAGAATTCCTCAGCCAGCAAAGCTGGCTGAGGAATTCTGGGAGTTGAAGTCCACTAGTCTTAAAGTTGCCAAGGTTGAGAACCCCTGCCCTAAGTTCACACGATCAAAGTGTGGGCGCTTGGCAGCCAGCGTATAATTACGACGGTCGCAGCCTCCCGGGAGCCGCACAATTGCCATTTCCAATGTTCACATCTGGTTTCCCGACAAGCAAAGTCGATGGGGAAAGCTGTGTTTGCTTAATGACCGTGTGATTCACTTCACAACTACAGTGATTTACTTAACAACCACGGCCTCCAGAAATTGTGGGCGCTCCATCGCTGGAGGTTTTTAAGAAGAGACCGGACATTCACCTGTCTGAGACGGTATAGTTCTCCTGCTTGAGCAGGGGGCTGGACTAGAAGACCTCCAAGGTCCCTTCCAGCTCTATTCTAAAGGACAGAAAATTGGGTGCGTCTTACTAAACCAGCGGTTCTCAACCGGTGGGTTGCGACCCTTTTGGGGGTCGAACGACCCTTTCACAGGGGTCGCCTAAGACCATCGGAAAATACATACCGTATTTCCGATGGCCTTAGGAACCGATACATCGCTCCGCATCCGTCTCCGCATGGCCTCCTCTGCCATTTGCAGAGAGAGAGAGAGAGGCACTTTCGCTTCCCTTCTCTCTCTCTCAGGCAGACTTACCTCCTGCAGGGCTCCTGATTGGCCCTGTGCCCTTGTGCCCCACCCTGAAAGAAGCTCGGCCAGGGCCTTGGAGCCGACCGGGGAAGCCCTCCCGCAAGCCGCAGCCCAAGGGAGACCAGCCCCTGCGATCCCCAGCCATCCCGGCCATTGGCCCCGCTGGCTAGGAAGGCGCGCTGGAGTCCAGGCTGCCGGGAAGGACGGAAGGAGAGTAAGCAAAGGTAGGAGAGCCGCCTCCTGGGGCCCAGCGCTGGCGGCAGCTTCCTTGCCATCCTCTTCCTCCTCCCCTTCTTCCTCCTACTGCCCTCAAGGCGGCTCGGGCGGGTGCTGGGGCAAGAGGGGTGCCTGGGGGGGAGCAGCCGGGCTGGCGGAGGGGTTGGCGGGCTGTGTGGCACCAGCCCCCACTGCGGCTCCATCGGATGGGCGGAGGGTGAGGCCGGGCAGCGCGGGGACGGCAGCAGTGGTTTTCTCACCCTTCTTTCCTCCTGCCCCCAAAGCGGCTCGGGCGGGCGACGGAAGAGGGGTGCTTGGGGGGGAGCCACCGAGCTGGCGGGCCGCGCAGCACCAGCCCCCACCGCGGCTCCATCGGATGGGCGAAGGGCGAGGCCAGGCAGCATGGGGGTGGCGGGGACCCCCAATGATGCAGCAGCAGCCACCGCTGCCACCACAGCTGCTGTCTTCCGTCCTGCTCCCCCTCCCCACCTGTTCAGCTGAGGACGCGGCGGATGCCAGGCTGGGGGCGGCAGGGACCCCCGACGATGCTGCCGTAAGACAGAGAGAAACAGAGGAAAAGAGGGGAAAGAGAGAAAGAGAAAGGGAGGAAACAGAGAGAGAGAAAGAGAAGAGAGAGAAAAAGAGAGGAAAGAAAAACGGGGAAAGGGAAAGTGCGAGAGAGAGGAGAAGAAAGAGGAAAGAAAGAGGAAAGAGAAACAGGAAAAGAGAGGAAAGAGAAAGGGAGGAAAGAGAGAGGAGAGAAAGAGGGAGAGGAAAGGCGCTTCCTGCCCCAACGCTTCCGCCAGCTGGATGGGGGTTTGGGGGGTCACCACAACATGAGGAACTTTATTAAAGGGTCGCGGCATTAGGAAGGTTGAGAACCACTGCACTAAACCAACCGCCTTGCTTAGCAAGGGGAATTCTGATCCTGATTGTGGTCATAAGTCGAGGACTACCTGTATTCTATTCCCTGCTGCAGAAGGTATTTATCTTAATTCTACAGTTTCTATCGGAGGGGGGAATTAAAGGAATCCCTTTGAAAGTCACAGTGGATAAATTCACCAAGCAGCTCTTGAGCGGCCTCTGGAAGGGGGCAGCTGGGCGGGGTCTCTCGTCTTACCAACTGCTCCTGCTTCTGTGTTCTCACACAACTGATGCAGCTTGTGTGAACTCGAGGGATAACTCCAGATCTTTACCGGAAAGATTTCAGTAGGCAAATATCAAACCACTATTTAAATACACAGATTTACCAAACACTTTACAGACGACTAACATTAACACGGTTAAATACCTATATTTTTTGTTTTTTTGTATATTTTCACCAGCTAAAAAGGATCCAAACACAAGATACGGAACATTAAGATTATCGTTCGTTTAAAAGGAGCTTATTGCTTACATCAGCAAGCAGCAAATGAGGGCACGGGAGTTTTAACTGAAGGAGAACTACTTCCTATTTACCAGTGGCATGAAGAAAAAAAAAAACACAGCATGTCACGAAGCACTGCTTTTTTTTTTGCTTTTTTTTCTTTTTTCCTCTTATGCCTAGTAGTGTCATAGAATCAAGCAGCACGTACCGGATCAGGAACAACTAACTTTCAAAATATGTGTTATATACCACGTTTGGGGAAAAATTGCCTCACAAATGGGACTGTACACACTTTTATCACTATGAGATGAAAGAAATGGACATTTTTCTCTTTGTAACAATATTTTTGTACTGGACCAAGTGGGAATCCATTGACCGGCTGGTTCCTGCCGAGTCAGACATGGCGAGCAGCAGGTAATCCATCTTATCAATCCACAGGTATGAAGTTAACTTTGTAAACACGAGAGAGAGCATGCTCCACAGCCAGTACTTTCCAATGACACCTGCATTTTGGGGAGAGCATCCAGCTCCTGCAGCATCTATGAACTTGGGACAAATCTCCAGAGAATTGTACTGAAAACAGCAGTTGGATCCATCTCGCCTCGACTGATCTGAAAGGTTTTCCAGACAAGATACCACAGATGGCTCTAGTTTAATCTCTCAGCAACGCTCTACGTAAACGTAATAACACCTAAGCTTGTCAAATGCAAACAAATGGTTCTCCTCTCCATCAGTATGCCTAAAGCGAAGGCTTTCAATCTCCTTTCGTGGCAAAAGTACTACTCCCTCTAGGGCAGTGGACTTCAACTCCCAGAATTCTCCAGCCAGCCTCGGAGTTGAAGCCCACCCATCTTAAAAGTTGCTCAGGTTGAGAAACAGGCTCTAATTGCAAGCTTTGTGAAGTGTGGACTTCAGCTCCCAGAACTTCAAGTCCCACACCTCATAAAGTTGTCGAGGTTGACAAATGCGGCTCTACAGAATTCTTTCCGAATATGCCATCCTTCAGCATTTCCAATTAGGATATCCTGATTTCGAGAGTTGTAGTTCCAAAGCCTCTAAAGCGGGGTCCTCAACTTTGGCAACTTTAAGACTTGTGGACTTCAACTCCCAGAATTCCTCAGCCAGGCAGGCTGGCTGAGGAATTCTGGGAGTTGAAGTCAACAAGTCATCAAAGGGCCAAGGTTGAAGACCCCTGGTTTAATGGTTATGTGTCAGAAACCTAAATCTCTCTGTTTTTGTTTAGGTTTTTTTAAAAGTTGGTCAAGGTTGAGGACCCCTGCTCTAAAGGGTGCCTTGTTAAGAACTACCTTGAAAATATATATATATATATATGTTTTCTGAGGTTTTCGCGGGTGTTTGTATGTAGGTCTTTGGTTCTTCGGGTTTTCTCCCACGTAGAATTTGAAGTGTCTTGGCGACGTTTCGACGAAGTCCCATTCTCCTAGAAGCACAAAGCCGAAAGCACCAGCCTGAAGATGATGAATGGGACTTCGTCGTAACGTCGCCAAGACACTTCAAATTCTACGTGGGAGAAAACCCGAAGAACCAAAGACCACAAATCGAAGTTCAGAAGCATTCTCTAATCATCTGTTAAATATTTAAATTTGCACAAAGGGCAGAGTGCATCAGTTAGTTTTACTGATCAGAATATTATGAAATTTGGGAGAGGTTTTTTTAAGATAGAAGTTTTAAGCACCTAAAAGGAGTCTTCTATGACTTCTTTACATGACGCCCTTACATCCCGGCTAGCTAGCTTGTATGAAAATTAGTGCTCGTGTTTCAAGAATAGTTTACTCATCACGATTAAAATAAAAAATGGAAGGCAATCCTCAGATTCTCACCCCGAACTGGGCAATTTAAATCTTCAAACTTTTACATAGTTTTTCTAATGTTGGTAGAGGAGAATGGCCACGTTCATACTTTATTTCTTCATCTGAATTGTGTTCCCAACTGCTGTGGACATCCCTAATAGCTTCATTTCCTATTCTTACAGCCTCTTCATTTGAACATGCAGGTGCTCCAAGCAACTGGAGCCAAAAACGTCTCCGACACGCAATTATTCCTAAAAAAAAATAAAAAAACCACAACCTCTTACCTGGGAAAGCAGAACTGACGACAAATTGGTGGTTTAAATGAGTTTTCCTAGGACAGTGTGAATTGTATCTGAACTGATGTTTACATCAGTTTGACACCTGAGATAAAAAGCATTTGGGAAGGAGAGCGCAGTGGCTCGAATCGGCCCACAAATGAGGATGAATCTTAAGCCGTTTAAGCATTATTACGAGGTTTAGGGTTTTGGGTTTTTTTTCGTTTAAAAGGCTAAATTGTCCTTAAATAATACCTCCCACCCCCCAAAGCCCCACACAAGTTAACTTGTGATTACAGTATCCTTTCAATTTTAGCTGCGAGAAATTATCTTTTCAAAAAAAAAAAAAAGCCTTACAAAAACCTGACATGGCGTTGCTTCCCCTTTGCCCCCTCTTCTCAATGGAGGAGGGGAAAAAAAATTAAAAAGATCGAATAAATCTCTCTAACTGCATCTGAAGGGTAGGAGGGCCTAGGTGCTAGATTAAACCTCCCATTATGGCTTTTAACAACAGACCTGCAAAACGACCTGATAACGTAATTTTTGCTCTTCGGATTAAAGAAGCCCAAATTCCCATGGATTCCTTACGCCTTCCCTACTTCCTCCTCTCCTCCACTTACAAAAAAAACAAAACAAAAAAAACCCCATGGGTCTAGAAGGTCTTTCTGAAAATATTGCTCCATAGACCTCTCTCTTTCTCTTACTCTCCCTCTTTTTTTTTTTTTGCAAATTCTTTTTTTTTTTAATGGCACTTTCCTGTCTTGTCCGGCGAGTCCATAAGAATATCCAGTCCCCACGAAGAAATGAAGCTACTACACAGAGTGCATACGTGATCCGTGTCTGTGTGCGTGTGTGTTTGTACATGAGAGAGAGAAGATTGAATGTGTCCAGGAAATTGCTAGGGAGACCGATGTGCCAATCCTTGTTTTGTTGGTTGGTTTGTGTTTTTCACAATTTTGGAGGCGAACACACTGATTCCTAGGATGTTTTGGGGAGACAAACACTGATTCCTTAGGAGGTATTTACACGAGTCGAGCCTTCCACCGGTATCCTGATTCTGAAACGCTCCCTCTGAATTACTTCTAATTCTGTGAATGTCTAGATTATTGAAGAAGAAGAAGAAAAGAAAAAAAAAATACAAAGGAGGGAACGTGTTATTTTTTACAACTCCACAGCAGCCACGGGTCTGGTATACAGGGACTTGGCCTTAGCATCAACAAAATGCTGTCGCCGTGACTTTGATGGCAGCCAAGGGACACTTGCCCAGGACGACTTCTTAGGAACTTGTTCCTACGACCATTTAGGAGGCTGGGTGAGCAGAGGGTTAAACTTTCCGGGCAGAAAAGGGGCCTCTGCTCAAAGAGAAGCCCGTGGAGCTTCGGCTTCAGTCTGGCTAACCGTTGCCACCGCTTCACGTCGCAGAAATGAAAATGAGAGAAAATGGAAGCTGGTCTTCCCCATGACTTGAACCACTCGCCTTCAGGCCCGGTGGAGATCAGGGCCTCCGCTGGTGCCACGTCGCGCTCCCCTGGGCGGGGACAGCCCAAGTTCACAGAGCCCCGCAGAGGGTTGCGCCCTTCGGGCGTAGTGCACTCTCCTCTCTTGCCCTCGCCCAAGATGCCTTGACTCAAAATCGCCCTCTTGGGGACGCCGGCACTGAAGACTTGATCTGGGGAGAGGCGTTTGGCACTGTGGAGTTTGCCAGCTTCTGTTTTCCTCAGGTCTAGGCAGCCCGGATCTTCGAAGATGTTGATGGAGGAGCCAGCACTCAAGGTAGTTCGGTCCGTGAAGGAATCCACTCGGCCGTCGTAGCCAAGATCGGCGGGCGCCGAGACCTGGTGCTGAGGCCACTGTCTCTTGCAATCCCCCTGGTTCTCTTTGTCGTCTCCGCTGTCCTCTTGCCCACCTTGGAAAGAGTTCTCGGTCCACTCGGAGTCCTCGCTGACGCTGATGGAGGTGCTCATGTCCCTGAGGAAGACCACAATGACGGTGATGTTGTCACTAGAGCCGGCGTCTCGAGCTGAAGCCACCAGCTTGTGGGCCACCATGCTGCTGTCCCCATTGTTCTCCTTCAAGTGATCAGCTACCACCTTCACCGCCTCGTCGGGATTCATCGTATCGTAGAAGCCGTCGCAGGCTAGGATGAGGTAGTCTTCCGATCCATCCAGTGCCGTGGAGGCAGAATCTGCGTCTCCACAGATGTATGGCTTGTGCTCTGCATCACCTGGAACAGGTTGAGAGAGAGAGAGAGAGAGAGAGAGAGAGAGAGAGAGAGATTTAGGCTTCTGACACATAACCATTAAGCCAGGGGTCTTGGACTTCTGGTTCCGGTCGCGGCATCGCTAGTTGAGCGCGGAGATTGCTCTCCTCGCCGACTAGTTTTCCCTCCGTCGGCAGACCCTTATACGGGTCCAAAGTCGCCCTGGAGGGCGCGACTTTCCTACGAGGAGGCAGCGTTTTGGCAGCGGAGGAGCGGCGGCTCCTCCAGCTGTCCGGACGGAACTCCGAGGGCCGACAGAGAAGAAGATTGGCCAATAAAATGGCCAATCGCTTTTCCACAAGAAACCGCATGTCCAAAGAACATCTAAGCTTCAGACCCACCGTGGTGAATCCGGGTAAGACCTTTCCTTTTTTTTTTTCCTCTCTTTGTTTTTTTTGTTTGTTTGTTTTGTTTTTTGGTTTTTGCCTGTAAGAGCTGTGTTGGAAAGATTTCCCCAGCTTGGAAAGGCAGCTTTTACTCGTTGGGGAAGAAAGGCGAACAAAGGAACAAAGTAAAGTTTTAGAAATTACATTGCTTTTTTCATATAAGTACTTTGGGGTATCGGAAAAACTTTTCACGAACTTTATTATTAGCTTATGTTGTTGTTGGGGTTTATTTTTTTTTGAGTAAAGAAAGAAGAATGAAAAGTGAAATGATTTTTGGGGGGGAAATGGATTTTTTTTTAGCTTTCTGAGGACATCTACTGGTTAAAAAGTAATATTGCAATTGGAGAGGAGATGATCTTTTTATATTATTATTATTATTTATTAAATTTCTATGAAAGTTAACTGGATGTTTGGTTTTTTTTTTTCTAAAATGGAGCTGTACTCACATTTAAATTGCAAACTTATTCTGGAGAAAATTTATGAGACTAAAGAGGAAATATGTGCTACAATGAAAGAGCTCATTACAGAACTAAGAATCAGAATCTCTTCCTCAAATTTTAAAACTGACTTTCAGATTGCACCTGATTCTTCTATTAAAAGATTCTTCTACAAAAAGAAGACCTAACTGAGAACAAAGAGAAATTGACTCTGCCCTATATGCAACTCAGTTATGGCGTTGAGAATCAGGAAAAGCAAAGACTGGGACTTGGAACTCTAAAGCAACAAGACTTTATGCAAAAAAAAATCAGAAGGCCAATTCAGAGATCAAGATGGTTCTCACTGATTCAAAAGATATTTCAAGGAACAAAGAGAGACTTATCTGTTGGAAAGGAAGCTTTGCTATGGAAACCTACTTGGCATTTGAAAAAACCTAGAATAAGATTTTTTAAAAAATGGAAGTTAAAGTTTTGAGTAATGGGCTAAAGGCAATCTAGAACTATGGACTGACTTAAGGACCAAGATTATAAGTGATTTACTTGTTTGATGATTAATCAATTGAAATATCTTAAAGTTTGATGTTATCTTGTTAGTTTAAAGTTGATTGATGGTTTATATAGCTTTAGGATAGATTAATACTTTAGTTTAAAAAAGAGATATAAGAGAAAAAAGGAGTGACTAATGAAATACATATTAAATCCTTTAAGAATGTATTTGTTTTTTTTTCTTTTCTATTTTTGTTTTGTTTAGGATAATAGGGTTATTTGTAAGAAAATTATTATGTAATCTTGAACTAACCTAATAAGATGATTTTTGCTTGATAAGATTGATGTCATTGGTTATGACAATTTAATTGGATATGAACTGAATTATGTTTAATGGATTGAAAAAATTTAAGATTTGATTTTATTTGTTAGCTGTAAGAGATTGATTAGTTGATAGATTGGATAGGTACAGGATAGATTAATGTTTTAGTTTAATTGGGGGATATTGGTGGAAGAAGACTTAAATGGAATTTGCAATAAAAACTAAGGTACCAGAATATATTTGGAAGGAATACCCGAACTGATAGAGTTTGTATTTAAAGCTAATTTGATTATGGTTGTATAAATTTTTTAAAGTGTTAGAAACAGGTATAGGTTGACTAAATTTAAACCAGATTGAACTATTTTAAATAAACTATGTTAGTTAAGGGGAAAGAGAGGGAATACTAGAGGTATTGATTGAAGTATAAATGTTTTGCTTTTGGATAATTGTTTACCCTAACACCATGATGTGCTTTGAGCATTTTGTTGTAAAAATTAAAAAAAACACCAATTTTTTGTAAAAAAAAAAAAAAAAAAAGCCAGGGGCCTTCAAACTCGGCCCTTTTATGACTTGTGGACTTCAATTCCCAGAATTCCTCAGTCGGCCATTTTGATGAAACCGTGGGCTTAGAGCCAGACCAGGGGCTTTCAAACTCGGCCCTTTTATGACTTGTGGACTTCAACTCCCAGAATTCCTCAGTCGGCCATTTTGATGAAACCGTGGGCTTAGAGACAGACCAGGGGCCTTCAAACTTGGCCCTTTTATGACTTGTGGACTTCAACTCCCAGAATTCCTCAGTCGGCCATTTTGATGAAACCGTGGGCTTAGAGACAGACCAGGGGCCTTCAAACTCGGCCCTTTTATGACTTGTGGACTTCAACTCCCAGAATTCCTCAGTCAGCCATTTTGATGAAACCGTGGGCTTAGAGACAGACCAGGGGCCTTCAAACTCGGCCCTTTGATGACTGGTGGACTTCAACCCCCAGAATTCCTCAGTCGGCCATTTTGATGAAACCGTGGGCTTAAAGCCAGACCAGGGGCCTTCAAACTTGGCCCGTTTATGACTTGCGCATGTCTGGCTGAGGAATTCTGGGAGTTGAAGTCCACACGTCATAAAAGGGCCAAGTCTGAGAGCGCGCCGGGAGCCAGGAGACTACAGGGGAGCGGAATCGTTGGGCACCATTGAATAAAAGTTCAGCAAGTCTTCAGTAAAAATGGCCACCAATAAATCTACATTGCATAAAATGGGGAAAAAACAGAATGGCAAGGGTAAAAAAGTTGAAGAAGCAGAACCTGAAGAATTTGTTGTAGAAAAAGTCCTGGATCGACGTGTAGTTAATGGCAAGGTGGAGTACTTCTTAAAATGGAAGGGATTTACTGATGCTGATAACACATGGGAGCCTGAAGAAAATTTGGATTGTCCAGAGTTAATAGAAGCTTTTCTGAATTCTCAGAAAGCTGGTAAAGAAAAAACAGAAGGTACCAAAAGAAAATCCCTTTCAGATAGTGAATCTGAGGACAGCAAATCAAAGAAAAAGAGGGATTCTGTTGATAAACCCAGGGGATTTGCACGAGGTCTTGATCCCGAACGAATAATTGGAGCCACAGATAGCAGTGGAGAACTTATGTTTCTTATGAAATGGAAAGACTCAGATGAAGCTGACCTGGTATTAGCTAAAGAAGCTAATGTGAAATGTCCTCAGATTGTAATTGCTTTTTATGAAGAACGATTAACTTGGCATTCTTGCCCAGAGGATGAAGCACAATAATTGTTTGGATTCTCTCCTTCCCTTCCCCCCCTTTTCTTAATATATGTATGATATTTGATTTAACAAAAGTGGAAAACTCCTATTGAGTCCTATTAAGATACCTTTGGTTACCTTAAAAGTAATATGTTTTGCATAAAGAAGAAAGCAAAAGTGCTATTCACTTTGTTTATGATAAGAAAACATTTGATACTGCTTTCTGCCTATTAGATCAAATGTTTTATAAAATTTGGTAGTTAATAGTGATCCTTAATGGCAACTTATTCAGATTTACAAGTGTTTTGTAGCTCTATATACAACAAATGTGCATGCATTTTTTTCTGCCATATAGTCTGTAAAATCATTTACTATTTGTAGCAGATTGGTTCAAAGGGGACCAGGTGAAAACTTTGTTTTAATTTGAAAGTGCATATTGTATATTATTTTATTGTAGATACTGCTGAAGAGCTACCAATAAAATAGTTTTCATAAAAAAAAAAAAAGGGCCAAGTCTGAAGATTCCTGTGTTAAGCCATCTATCTTTTTCTCTGCCTTTTAAGGCCGTAAAAAAAAACCCCACATAAAATACTAACAGTGAACGGGAAGCTTGAGGAAAGCTGTTCTGTGACAATGAGGCTCCCCAATTTTATCTGAATGCATCAAGTCACTAGCTCTCATTAACATAGGTGCTTTTTCAGGAGGCAACTGGACTTTCTTGTTTTTCTTTGAAGACGTTTTACTACTCATCCAAGGAGCTTCCTCAGCTCTGACTGGATGGTGGGGGAATGGAAAGATTTATACTCCTTGCAGACAGCCGGTCATTTGCCTTTTACAGAGTCGTTGAGGCTACTTGGAGGCTGACCTGTGTCCTCAGGGTCACCTGAGTGGTGCAAATGGGTGTGGAACACAATCCTTTCAGCAGTTCCAAGTTCCAACCTAACTAAGGAAACATTTTCTGACAATGAGAAGAATTAATCAGTGGAACAGGTCACCTCCAGAGCTTTTGAATGCTCCAACACTAGAGGCTTTTAAGAATCTGTTTGTCCAGATTGATCTAGGGTCTCCTGCCTGAGCAGGGGGTTGGACTAGAAGACCTCCAGGGTCCCTTCCAACTGTGTTATTCCGTTAAAACTGACAGCATCAAAATCATCCTTGCGTTTTGCTTTTAATCCCTTCTCTAGCATTTTCTGATGCTTTACTTGGCTTTGTTCCAAACAACACTCTACTGAGGAGACATTTTCATTCAATTTGCCCCTCTGGCTGCAGCGTTTCCTGCCTATCAGCAATCCACATTAACAATTGTAAAGGACTACAAAGCATAGCATATTTTTTTTCCCCTTACCAATGGCTCGGGAGACAGAAAGACTTCCGTTGACTCGCCATGCTCCAAACCAGACCACACAGCCTCCAAGGGCCTCAATGCGTTTCTTCTCATCCTAAAGCAGAAGATAATTCACCCATTGGTTGAACTTCCGGCTGCACTGGAATTTGCCTACATAGCACTTCCAGTACACATATTTCCTCAATTTTCATCTCAAACCATAAAAACAAATTATTCAATTTCTCTCTCTATATATATATCTCCTTAAAAAAAAAACACCTCTTTTTATGATCCTGTAATCCCTTAATTTGGGGGAGAGTCGGACGACTGGATGGAGCTGGGCATTTACTGACTGGCTGTCCTTCCTGACGCCATGCAGAGTTCGCAGCAGATATTTTTTCTTTGCACCCCTAGGAGAGAAAATCTGCTACTTAGGATTAAATTCTCCACCCTCCGAGTGGGAGGTGAGTATCTTCACCACTAGGCCAGCATGCTGCTCTCTATATCTATCAACCGTCATCCATCCATCCATTATCTATCTATCTATCTATCTATCTATCTATCTATCTATCTATCTATCTATCTATCTATCTATCTATCTATCTATCTATCTATCTATCTATCTATCTATCATCTCTATTCAGCCATATATCATTTGTATCTATCCATCATCTCTATGTATCTCTGTCTGTCTATTATCTATCTGGATGTGTCTGCCTGCCTGCCTGTCATCTATATCTGTCATCTATATCTATCTATCTGTCTGTCTGCCTACCTGCCTGCCTGTCATTTGTATCTATCCATCATCTCTATGTATCTGTCTGTCTATTATCTATCTATCTGGCTGGCTGACTGGCTATCATCTATCTATGTCTCTACCTACCTACTTACTTACCTACCTATTATCTATCTATTATCTATCTGTGTCTGTCTGTCTGTCTACCTATCTATCTATATATCTCATTTGTATCTATCCATCACCTCTACGTATCTGTCTGTCTATTATCTATCTGGCTGGCTGACTGGCTATCATCTATGTCTCTACCTACCTATTTACTTACCTACCTATCATCTATCTACCTATTATCTCTGTCTGTCTGTCTGTCTATCTATCTATCTATCACTATCACATTTTGGAACTGCCAATCTCCCTCATAGAGAGGATTCTGGGGAGTGTACAACATAAACACAGTGCATAAAAATTAAAAAGAGGCAAGGATGCTAAAAACGCTGTTAAAATTTAATTGAAAAGTGGGGAAAGGGCTTTCATGGCACCCATCAGCCCCAAGGCTGCATGCTCCACTGTGCACACAGCCATGTTTTTACGCCTTTCCAGAAGGCCAGGAGAGGGGGGGAGAATGTTCCACAGGGCGGGGGCAACGGCAGGCCCTGTTCCTGGACCCCGCCAGTCAGAATGTAAGAAGTAACTGATGGGATGCGCAACATACATTTGCTCCCTGACTGGGTGCGACAGGCCGATGTAATGGGACCCTGAAGACGGTTCTATAGCTGCCTGACCCCCTGCCACGTAGTGCTTTCAAGATCATAACCAACACCTTAAATTGGACCCAGAAGCAGAACGGCACCTAGTGTAGGTCATGGACCAAAGGTCTTAATGCGCCCTTCTTTGGGTGCCCAAAATTGCCTTGGGGACTCCATTCTGTGCAGCCGAAGCTTCCAGATACTCTTCACGGGTAGACTCATGTACAGCGCATCGCAGTAGTCCAAACAGGAGATGACCAGGGCGTGAGTGACCGAGCGGAGAGAAGCCTCCCTATCCAGGAAAGGGGCATGAACGGGCACGCCACACAAATTAGCAACTGCAAAGACTCTGTGCAAGCTGGGCGGCCCTCAGCCAAGTCCCATTTTCTACAAGGGGTTTTGTAGTCCTAGGGTGGACTCACCTCCCGATCTGGTTTGTGAGGCTTCATCAGTTCCACCGCTTGGCCCCTTTTCACCAGCATCACTTGAGAGTCCCCCAGCCAGGCCACGTACAACATGCTCTCTCGGATGAACGTCACAACGCCTGTGGTGCCACATCGCAAGCTCTAAAGGGAAAGCAGAGCTGTCAGCTGGGACACACACTGAGAAAGTGGAGCCAAGCCAACAGCCTGAGAGACAGAACAAAAGCCAGCTTCTTTGCGTTACGGGTAGTCCTCGACTTACGACGCTTCATTTAATGACCGTTCAACGTTACAGCGGCACTGAAAAAAAAAGGGACTTATGACCGTTTCTAACACGACCGCTGCGGCATCCCCCATGAAGACAGATTGACAACTGACTCATATTTATCATGACTGCAGTGTCCCGGGCTTATCTGTTCGCCTTCCGACAAGCAAAGTCAATGGGGGAGCCAGGTTCACTTAACGACTGTGTTACTAATTTAACAATGGCAGCGATTCACTTAGCAGCCGTGGCAAGAAAGGTCGTAAAGTGGAGCAAAGTTCACTTAACAAGTACCTCGCTTAGCAACGGAAGGTTTGGGCTGGATTGTGGTCGTACGTCGAAGACTCCCTGTGCAGTTTTTGTGTGTGTGTGTGTGTGTGTGTGTGTGTGTGTGTGTGTGTGTGTGTGTGTGTGTTGGGTGGAGCACCCAATCGACCAAATATAAAGCTGATGAGAGCTAAAGAGCTTGAAATAGCTATACTAGTCTTAATTCTTTGTCAGTTAATATTTTATCAACAACATGTGGTCTGGGTTCCAATATTTAACTTGTAATACATATCAAGTTCTTTTCTCTCTACCTCGTTTTTCTAGCCAGGAATAAAAAGTGTCCCATGTTCTAAAGCAGTGATGGCAAACCTTTTAGAGACTGAGTGCCCAAACTGCAACCCAAGACCCACTTACGCATTGTCCGGTGCTGGGTGGGTGTGGCCCATTGGGTGGGCGTGGCTGCGGTGGTAACGGCAGGCTGGGCGGGACTAAAAAGTTCAATCAATCAATTCCAACTTTGCAAGATCTTTTTTTTTCCCCGCGAGAAGTTGAAATTGACTGATTGAACCTTTTTTTTTTGCACACGGCGGCGGAGGCCTAAAGCGAAAAGGTTTTATAAAACCCAGCTGAAGGCCTAGGACTGGGGCGACGGCGCGTGTGTCCACAGAGAGGGCTCTGAGTGCCGCCTCTGGCACCCGTGCCATAGGTTTGCCACCACTGTTCTAAAGTATACTGAGTTTTCTTTCTCTTTCATTTTCAATGTCACCCTGCCCATTCCTGCACAATCTAGAATTTTTCTGATGAACTCTTCCTCCGTCGGTAATTCGGCATTTTTCCAATGTTGAGCGAATACAATTCTCGCCGCCGTTAATACACGTTACATTAAATACATACATTCTTTCTCATAATTTCCTACAATTATACCTAACAAAAATAATTCTGGTTAAAATCTATATGTTTTTTTAATCATTTTCTCTAACCATATATGTATTCTTAACCAAAACCGTTTGGCTTTAGGGCAGGGGTCTTCCAACTTGGCCCTTTTATGACTTGTGGACTTCAACTCCCAGAAAGTTGAAGTCCACAAGTCATAAAAGGGCCAAGTTGGAAGACCCCTGCTTTAGGGCATGTTCATCAAAGATGGTAGCATGTGCCTGGTTTTAGTCTATTTTTAATATGTATTTTTGAAGCCAGTGCGAGCAATAGATTTTACCAAGCTGTTTGAAACACCGATGTGCAATTCTGACTTGTAAATCCTCAAAGCCCCGGGCAAAATCATATTTGAAACCTGTCCTAATTTAATGACTTAAGGGGGGGAAAAATTGAGAGCATCAGTGGATAGGTGCCAAATCAGCACTGTTCAACATGAACAGTTATTTTTCTTCAATTTTCTATTAGAGGAACAGACAGAAACAGGGAAAGTCTACCGGCTTTGCTGTGATCAAAGCCATCCAAAATAGCTTCTGCCACAGGCAAAACTAAAGCTTTGGGAATTTGCTCAGAACAGGAAATATTGAGTCCATGACTTCCAGAGCCACGTTAAGGCTAGTTTGTCAAAGCATAATTATATGATGGCCTCTGTATTTCCTATATGGATTTCCCCCAATAAAACAGGATACTTACGGGACCGTCTCCTGCCACATACTTCTCTACGACCGGTGAGAGCGCACAGGGTCGGCCTCCTCCGGGTCCCGTCAGCGAAACAATGTCGTCTGGCGGGTCCCAGGGGGAGGGCCTTCTCTGTTGTGGCGCCCACCCTCTGGAACCAACTGCCCCCTGAAGTCCGCGCTTCTTCCACCCTCCCGGCCTTCCGAAAGAATCTGAAAACTTATCTTTGCCGGCAGGCCTGGGGATGATTGTGGTTTGTTGTGTGAATGATGAATGTACGTTGGGGGTTTTTATTTTTAAGGCTTTTTTTAATTTGGACTTAGATTGTTGAATATTGTTTTATATATGTTGTAAGCTGCTCCGAGTCTTCGGAGAGGAGCGGCATATAAGTCCAAATAAAATAAAATAAATAAATAAATTCCAAAGCAACTCTCATGCACCCAGTTTGACCAATCCCTTCAAAATTAATCCAAATCCCAACGGTGCGTTTTTTTAGAAAGCAACTGGACTTTCTTCTTTTTTCTTTGACATTTTGTGTCTCGTTCAAGAAGCTTCTTCAGCTCTGACTGGATTGGGGGAGGAGTCGAAGGATTTATACTCCTTGCAGAGAGCTGGTCATTTGCATTCTTTGGAGAGTCGTTGAGGCCGCTTGGAGGTTTACCTGTGATACAGGAGAACAAACCCATCAGGACAAGAGTCAGGAATCCATCTGCATTTGAAAGACGAAGGCTGCTCTTTCGAAGACAGCAAAGTCCACATTTTGGACAGGGAGGACCGCTGGTTTGAAAGAGGGGTCCAAGAGGCTATTTATCTCAAAACTGAACAGCCCCTCTCTCAACGGAGGGGGAGGGATACGACATCATCCCTCTCCAGTCGACAACACAGTCCTTTCAGCAGTTCCAAGAAGGCTCCACTCCCATTTGCACCACTCAGGTGACCCTGAGGACACAGACAAGCCTCCAGTTGGCCTCAACGACTCTCCGAAAGAAGGCAAATGACCAGCTGTCTGCAAGGAGTATAAATCCCTCCATTCCCCACCATCCAGTCAGAGCTGAAGAAGCTTCTTGGATGAGAAGAGAAACGTCTTCAAAGAGAAACAAGGAAGTCCAGTTGCCTCGTGAAACAAGCACATTTGGGACCACCATGACCTGTATGGCTGAGAATCTCCACAGACTTCAAAATTAATGTTTTTTTCTCCTTTGATAAAAGCCACCCGTTATTTGTTATTCAGAAGGTTCCAAGCCGGGGAAAACGATAAATTTCTTCCAAAGAGACAGAATCCACCTTTCAATTGTTTTCGAAAAATTAAAACTACAAAATTGCAAAAAAAAAAAAAAATACTCCTTCAATTTTCTCAGTCTTGGTGCTTGAAATGCCAGGTGAGCGGTCTGGCTTGCAGGAAAATAAATGAAGATATTGGGAGGTTTTCTTCCAAACAACTAGTCTGAAAAGAAATTTCCTTAATCAGGGGAACAGCCTGCCTCCAGAAGCGGTGAATGCTCCAACACTGGAAGTTTTTAAGAAGAGACTGGACAGCCCTTTGTCTGAAATGGTGTAGGGTTTCCTGCCTGAGCAGGGGGTCGGACTAGATGACCTCCAAGGTCCCCTCCGTTATTCTATTCTATTCTGTTTTAATTCTATATCTATATCTATTCTATTCTATTTTTCTTCCTTATTTTATTCTATTCTATTCTGTTTTAATTCTATATCTATATCTATACCCATATATTCTATTCCTATTCCTTATTCTATTCTATTCTATTCTAGTCTAGTCTATTCCTTATTCTATTCTATTCTATTCCTTATTCTATTCTATTCCCTCTTCTATTCTATTCTATTCTATTCTATTCTATTCTATTCTATTCTATTCTATTCTATTCTATTCTATTCTATTCCTTATTCTATTCTATTCTATTCTATTCTATTCCTTATTCTATTCCTTATTCTATTCTATTCTATTCCTTATTCTATTCTATTCCCTCTTCTATTCTATTCTATTCTATTCTATTCTATTCTATTCTATTCTATTCTATTCTATTCTATTCTATTCTATTCTATTCTATTCTATTCCTTATTCTATTCCTTATTCTATTCTATTCTATTCCTTATTCTATTCTATTCTATTCCTTATTCTATTCTATTCTATTCTATTCCTTATTCTATTCTATTCTATTCTATTCTATTCTATTCTATTCCTTATTCTATTCCTTATTCTATTCTATTCTATTCCTTATTCTATTCCTTATTCTATTCTATTCTATTCCTTATTCTATTCTATTCTATTCCTTATTCTATTCTATTCTATTCCTTATTCTATTCTATTCTATTCTATTCTATTCTATTCTATTCTATTCCTTATTCTATTCCTTATTCTATTCTATTCTATTCCTTATTCTATTCTATTCTATTCCTTATTCTATTCTATTCTATTCTATTCTATTCTATTCTATTCCTTATTCTATTCTATTCTATTCTATTCTATTCTATTCTATTCTATTCTATTCCTTATTCTATTCCTTATTCTATTCTATTCTATTCCTTATTCTATTCTATTCTATTCTATTCCTTATTCTATTCTATTCTATTCCTTATTCTATTCTATTCTATTCTATTCCTTATTCTATTCTATTCTATTCCTTATTCTATTCCTTATTCTATTCTATTCTATTCTATTCCTTATTCTATTCTATTCTATTCTATTCCTTATTCTATTCTATTCTATTCTATTCTATTCTATTCTATTCTATTCCTTATTCTATTCCTTATTCTATTCTATTCTATTCCTTATTCTATTCTATTCTATTCTAGTCCCTCTTCTATTCTATTCTATTCTATTCTATTCTATTCCTTATTCTATTCTATTCTATTCTATTCTATTCCTTATTCTATTCTATTCTATTCTATTCTATTCTATTCTATTCTATTCTATTCTATTCTATTCTATTCTATTCTATTCTATTCTATTCTATTCCTTATTCTATTCTATTCTATTCTATTCTATTCTATTCTATTCTATTCTATTCTATTCTATTCTATTCCTTATTCTATTCTATTCTATTCTATTCTATTCCTTATTCTATTCTATTCTATTCTATTCTATTCTATTCTATTCTATTCTATTCTATTCTATTCCTTATTCTATTCTATTCTATTCTATTCTATTCTATTCTATTCTATTCTATTCTATTCTATTCTATTCTATTCTATTCTATTCTATTCTATTCTATTCTATTCTATTCTATTCCTTATTCTATTCTATTCCCATTCCCATTCCATTCTATTCTCCTTTTAACCCGGAAGTGTCTTAAACCAGGAGTCCCCAACCCCCGGACTGTAGCCCACTACTAGGCCAGGCTGCACAATCAGCAGGTGAGTGAGTGTGCCTGCATGCATGCACGCAGCCCCACTTGCGCAAGCGGCGGGTGAGCGCCTCCTGGTGCAAAGCTCCGTTTGTGTGAGCCATGTGCGTGCATGCCTGCCCCTTGTGCAAATGGAGTCACAAACACGTGTTTTAGCCTCAACGCAAGTAACCATCTCCTCTACACACACACACACACACACACACCCTGCTGATGCCACTGCCATTGCCAGTCCAGAGAGCTGGAAAGGCTGAGGACTGCTGCCTTAAACAATGCCTCCAACAGCGGTTCCAGATTCAGTCCAGTCGTAAACCCAGAGCTGTCTGACAACCCAAGTCCTGCTCAAGCAATGAAGCCAGTTCACCTCTCTGGCGGCCTTCTGCACGAAGCGCTCATCCGTCACCTGGAAGGCCTTGCAGAGGGCTTCGGCCGGGTCGTGCTGGAACGCTTCTTGGTGCACCAGATTCACGTGGAGGTGAATGGAGGCGTAGATGGCCGCGTCCACGCCTCCGTGGCCATCGAAGACGGCGAAATAGGCCTGCTCTTCCTGATCCTGCCCATGGAAAAAGGAGCAAATTAAGCAGAGAACAGGCTGAGCGCCAGCAGCTTCAACACCAGGTTATACAGAGGGCCTTTAAACGAGGAAAACGTTAAGTCAGACTGGCACGGACTAAAAATCATGCACAGAGGTTAGCCGGGAAAAGATGGATATGGAAACGGTCAGGTTGAAGAGTCCGGACCACACGTTAAGCTCCAGTTAAGCTGATTTATGGCTCGTGCCTACACACCAAAATCTAGTCAACGGTCAGCACTAAATTGGCCTTAGGTCACTCAACAGAATTCAAGAGGGGTTGGACTTCAGACCACTTGTGGGAACGTAAAGATTCTAGGCTGATTACTCTCTTGACTCCACCCCCACCATCTCTGCCAGGCTCTGCCACTCCTTCTCCTACAGCCTAAGGGTAGCTGTCAAGCTCCACAAGGCTTTCTAATCACCGGTGGGGGGGGTGACTTTGTTAAGGATTAAAGACCTTTACTTGCACCTTGTTCCAGCGTTCCTGGATTTTTTTCACCTGGACGACGACGGACGGCGTGACAGTTGCCACAAAGAAGAGGCAGTCAAGCTATTCTCCAAAGCGCCGGAAGGCAGGACAAGAAGCAGCGGATGGAAACTAATCAAGGAGAGAAGCAACCTGGAACTAAGGAGAAACTTCCTAATAATGAGAGCAATTATGGAATGCAATGTGTGTGTGTGTGTGTGTGTGTGTGTATGCTTCTCTCCTTGATTAGTTTCCATCCGTTGCTTCTTATACTGCCTTCAGGGGCTCTGGAGAATAGGTTGACCCCCCTCTTCTTTGTGGCAGCCCCTTAAATACTGCAACGCTACTATCATGTCTCCCCTCATCCTTCTTTTCATTAAACTAGACGTAACTAATTCCAGCAATCGTTCTTTGTACACTTTAGCCTTCAGTCCCCTAATCATCTTTGTTGCTCTTCTCTGCACTGTTTCTCGAGTCTCAATATCTTCCTTACATCGTGGCGAACAAAACTGGATGCCATATTCCAGGTGTGGCCTTACCAAGGCCTTGTAAAGTGGTATTAACACTTCACGTGATCTTGATTCTCTCCCTCTGTTAATGCAGCCTAGAACTATCTTAGCTTTTTTGGCAGCTGCATGCAGCACACGGCTGGCTCATATTTAATGATTAGGGTCCTTCAAATATTGTTGAGGAACAATAAAGGAAACAGCTTTGGAGTAACTCAGAATGTCTAGAACAGTGGTGGCGAACCTATGGCATGCGTGCCAGAGGCGATACTCAGAGCCTTCTCTGGGGGCACGCACGCCAGGCCCCGGAGATGGCAACTGTCCTTCTTCGACCAGCCGCCCGCTAACTCGTCGAGGTCCCACGTGGCTGGATGCATCCCAGGACCCATGCGCTCGCTGGCCTGTGTGTGCAGGGGCCGATGGTGTAAGGCAGCAGCCGCCCCGGCCCCTGCCTCACCTTGCCCTGTGACAATGGACCCCCGCCTTGCCTCGCCCTGCCTCGTCCGTCCCCGCAGGACGAGCCTCCTGCCCACCGCCCACCTGCCAGAGACCCCCTGGATCTCACCAAACCTGCCCGGCCCAAGGCATCCCTCCCCACGAGCAAC
The DNA here is from genome assembly GCA_034064705.1 of Bothrops alternatus. Taxonomy (NCBI): domain Eukaryota; kingdom Metazoa; phylum Chordata; class Lepidosauria; order Squamata; family Viperidae; genus Bothrops; species Bothrops alternatus. The sequence continues at coordinate 1,268,603 of JARGCV010000212.1, forward strand.
ATTGAGGTGATCACGCCCACCTTGGCCACACCTACCCAGTCTGCCATGACCACCACAGGCACGCCCATCCAGTGGGCCACGCCCACTTGGCACCCGGCGATAAATAAGTGGGTTTTCGGTTGCAGTTTGGGTATTCGGTCTCTAAAAGGTTCACCAACACTGGTCTAGAAGACCTCCAAAGGTCCCTTCCAACTCTGATTCTATTCCATTCCATTCTATTCTAAATTCTATTCCGTTCCTATTCCTGTTCTATTCTATTCTATTCTATTCTATTCTATTCTATTCTATTCTATTCTATTCCGTTCCTATTCCTGTTCTATTCTATTCTATTCTATTCTATTCTAAATTCTATTCCGTTCCTATTCCTGTTCTATTCTATTCTATTCTGTTCTATTCTATTCTATTCTATTCTATTCTAATTATTTTACTATTCTATATTTCTATTCTATTCTGTTCTGTTCTGACCTATTCTTTCTTGGTTTTGGAGCCTGACAAATGGAGATATTGGTACTGAGTTCCTTCACATTTTAAGGTTCTCACCCCTACCCACCTTATTAAATCTACATGCAATGAAAACATTTCCCTTGGCGCCCACCTGGATTCTAGCATTCTTGGCTACGTAGAATTTCATCTCATATGACTTAGCTGCCTTGCTGGCACGACTCCTTTACCTCCAGGTTGAAGAGCGTGTTGAAGTCTGGAATGCAGACGTGCTTGTCTTCCATCTTCCTTCTCATGTTCTTAATGGCGTGGATCGATGTGTCATAGTACCGGTGTGGCTTTGCCTGGAGCGGGAAGTCCTTCAACCAGGTGCTGCAAATGTTGTGAAGCTTGGTGAAGACTGTGCGGGCCAACTTCTCCGTCTCCACCTCTGAAAGGAGAGCCAACACCACGTAAGAACGAAAAACTACTCGTTGAAACACAAAGGAATACGATAATTCCAGGAGTAAATCCCTTTTCCTCTGATGTTTCGCCGAAAGAGTTAAGAGACAGGCAGTCCTCCACTTACGACAGTTCCTTTAGTGAGCGTTCAAAGTTACAACCGCAAAGTTAGACCCGTGACCATTTTTCACACTGATGACCATTGCAGCGTCCCCATGGTCACCCAATCAAAATTTGCTTGGCCACTGGCCTGTATTCATGACAGTCACAGTGCCCCCTATACTTAGATGCCAGTAAGGCATTGGATAAAGTAGACCACAACCTACTCCTTGGTAAGCTAGGAAAAGGTGGAATAGACAACATCACCACCAGATGGATCTGTAGCTGGCTGGCAAACCTTACTCAAAGAGTAGTCCTCAACTGCACTCCATCCACATGGAGAGAAGTGAGCAGTGGGGTACCACAAGGTTCCGTCTTAGGCCCAGGACTCTTCCATATCTTCATCAATGACTTAGATGGGGGAATTGAAGGGGAACTCATCAAATTTGCAGATGACAGCAAACTGGCAGGAGTAGCCGACACCCCAGAAGACAAACTCAAGATCCCAAAAGATCTTGACAAACTCGAACAATGAGCCCTGTCCAACAACATGAGTTTCAATGTGGAGAAAAGCAAAGTTTTACATTTAGGCAGAAAAAATCCAAAGGCACAAGTACAGATTGGGCGAGACCTGGCTCAGAAACAGCCACTGTGAGAGGGACCTTGGGAGTCCTAGTGGACGATCCCTTGACCGTGAGCCAGCCGTGTGCAGCAGCAGCCAAAAACGCTAATACAATCCTGGGTTGTATAAACAGAGGCATAGAATCAAGATCAGGCAAAGTATTAGTCCCACTTTACAAAACCCTACTAAGACCACACCTGGAATACTGCAGCCAATTTTGGTCACCCTATCACAAAAAAGGTGTTGAGAGTTTGGAAAAAATTCAGAGAAGAGCAACTAAGATGATCCAAGGCCTGGAGACTAAAACATATGAAGAATGGCTGCGGGACTTGGGTTTGGCTAGTCTAACGAAAAAAAGACGCAGAAGTGACATGATAGCAGTATTCTAGTATTTGTGGGGCTGCCACAAAAAAGAGGGGGTCAAATTAATCTCCAGAGCACCAGAGAACAGAACAAAAAACAATGGTAGGAAACTGACCAAAGAGAGAAGCAACCTGGAATTAAGGAGAAACTTCCTGACAGGACAATTAACCAGTGGAACAGCTGGCCTCCAGAAATCGTGGGCGCTCCATCACTGGAGGTTTTTAAGAAGAGACTGGACAGTCACTTGTCTGAGATGGTGTAGGTTCTCCTGCTTGAGCAGGGGGATGGACTAGAAGACCTCCAAGATCCCTTCCAGCTCTATTCTGTTCTATATCTAACAACCAATTGGCTTAGCAACGGAAATTCTGGTCCCAATTGTGATCATAAATCGAGGATATCTATAATGGATTCTTTCCAATCAGTGCAGTAATACACTGAATTGGAAACACTTCCACACTAAGATGGGACAGACCCCCTTCAACAGATACTGGAGAGATTCTGGAATTACAGAAAGAAAATTCTTGTCTTGCTTCCTGGTGCCTCCAAAGCACCTGAAGGCAGGACAAGAAGCAACGGATGGAAAATAATCAGAGAGAAATAACCTGGAATTAAGAAGAAATTTCCTGACAGTAAGGGCAATTAACCAGTGGAACAGTCTGTCTCCAGAAATTCAGGGTGCTCCATCACTGGGGGTCTTTAAGAAGAGACTGGACAGCCGCCTGTCTGAAGTGGTGTAGGATCTCCTGCTTGAGCAGGGGGCTGGACTAGAAGACCTCCAAGGCCCCTTCCAGCTCTATTCTGATGGACTGAAATGGCATAGGGCAATGGTGGCAAACTATGGCACGGGTGCCAGAGGCGGCACTCGGAGCCCCCTCTGTGGGCACGCGTGCCATCGCCCCAGTCCTAGGCCTTCAGCCGGATTTTATAAAACCTTTTCGCTTTAGGCCTCCGCCGCCATTTGCAAAAAAAAAAAAAAAAAGGTTCAATCAGTCAATTTCAACTTCTCGCGGGAAAAAAAAAGATCTTGCAAAGTTGGAATTGATTGAACTTTTTAGTCCCACCCAGTCTACCGCTACCACTGCAGCCACGCCCACCCAATGGGTCACACCCACCCAACGGGCCACGCCCACCCGGCACTCGACGATCCATAAGTGGGTTTTGGGTTGCAGTTTGGGCACTCGGTCTCTAAAAGGTTCACCATCACTGGTATAGAGTTTCCTGCTTGAGCAGGGGGTTGGACTAGAATTTAATTTAATTTAATTTTTCGGACTTATATGCCGCTCCTCTCCGAAGACTCGGAGTGGCTTACAACATAAACAAAACAATACTTCAAAACTAAGTCCAAATCTAAAAAGCATTAAAAAAAAATACAACCCCAGACGCATTCATCATTCACTCAACATTCCACAGTCAACCCCAGGCCTGCCAGCAAAGATAGGTCTTCAGATTCCTCCGGAAGGCCGGGAGAGTGGGGGAAGCGCGGACTTCAGGGGGCAGTTGGTTCCAGAGGGTGGGCGCCACAACAGAGAAGGCCCTCCCCCTAGGACCCGCCAGACGGCATTGTTTCGCTGACGGGACCCGGAGGAGGCCGACCCTGTGCGCTCTCACCGGTCGAAGGGAAGTATGTGGCAGAAGACCTCCACGGCCCCTTCCAGCTCTATTCTGATGGATTGAACAGAAACAAATGCTGATTTCTGCTGGGGAGGAAGGCAGCCGGAGAGAAAAAGTCCACTCGCTCTGTTGATGCTCGGAAGGGCAGCCCCCCTGGGGATGGCACACACTGTGTGAGCATCATCAATAATTACCGGTTCACAATTTTTTTGTTTTTAAGAGTCCTCCAAGGTTTATCCACCCCCATGCAGCTGTAAATTACTCATCAATCCTTAATGCTGGAGTGCTGTGCTGGGGCTGAGTCAGCCGTCATCCTGTCTAGGTTCACCACCAAGTGCTGCTTCCCCCCCTGCCAGGAAGCCTAAAATGGTAGCGGAAGTCCCAATCCAGCCACTTTACTTCACAAGGGTGGGCTGATTGCCCAGGAATGGCTGCTTAAGAAACGACCACCCGTCTTTGTATGTAAAACTCCCGTCTTGTAACAAATGGCGGAAAAAGTGACAAATGGCAAGGACCGGGAACTGTTAGGTTTGTGGGGTCCCTGGTGCTCTCTGAGCTTGGTGGTTTTCTTGCAGATGTTTACGGTAGCTATGGGCAAACTGGATAGCTATGCTAGAAGACAGTGGGGTGTGAGGAGGAGGAGGAGGAGGAGGAGGGGGGGGAGGAAAATATTTGTAGCTCAGGGTTGAAATGAGGGGCCCTCATCTCTGAGCTTGGGGGTTTTCTTGCAGATGTTTCATGACCCAACCAAGTAACATCATCAGTATCAGAAGCAAGTGGGGTTTGCTCTCTGTTTATATACAAGTGTTTTGCTCTGTCAGTGTTGGTAGGAGAGTTCTGGCTGAATCCCACCACTGCATGGATGATAGATAGATAGATAGATAGATAGATAGATAGATAGATAGATAGATAGATAGATAGATAGATAGATAGATAGATAGATAGATAGATAGATAGATAGATAGATAGATAGATAGACAGACAGACAGACAGACAGACAGACAGACAGACAGACAGACAGACAGACACACACACACACACACACACATACACAAATACAGATAGATACACAGACAGGTACACAGACAGACAGACACACACACACACACAAATACAGAGATAGATAGACAGAGAGAGAGAGAGAGATACAGACAGACAGACACACAGACAGACAGACACACACATACAGAGATAGATACACAGATAGATAGATAGACAGATAGATACATAGATAGATAGATAGATAGATAGATAGATAGATACACAGAGACAGATACAGAGATAGACAGACAGACAGATATAGAAATACAGATAGACAGATACACACACACACACAGAGAGATAGATAGATAGATAGATAGATAGATAGATAGATAGATAGATAGACAGACAGACAGACAGACAGATGATAGATAGATACAGATAGACAGCTATAGATAGATAGACAGACAGACAGACATGAATGGATGAATGATAGATAGACAGACAGAGACAGACAGACAGACAGACAGGGATGGATGATAGATATAGACAGACAGACACGGATGCAGTGGTGGGATTCAAATATGTGAACAACCGGTTCTCTGTGTGGATGCCGTTTCCAGAAGTCCATTCTGAGCCTGGGCAACAAAAATTTAGCTACCGTTTCTGCTAAACTAGTGAGAATTGGCTGAATCCCACCACTGCATGGATGGATTGATGATAGATAGGTAGGTAGATGATAGATAGACAGACAGACAGATAGATATTTTGGGCCCAATTGTGTGGTCATAACTAGAGGACTACCTGCCTTGGGTTCTGTAACTGCAAGAACATACTTGGTTGTACAGAAGCTGCTAACAACTTCCAGCATCCTCAAACGTTCCACGTCAAGGATGAGAGCCTGAGGAATGTCAGCCATTCTCGGAGACTGTCAAATGTTTAATGCTGGCTTCACCCATCTCAATTTGAAATTAATGAGGGTTTGTGCAGCTGAACAAGAACGGATCCGTTTCCTTCACCGAAACAGAGCAAATTCAACATCAACGCAGCCAAAAAGAAGCCACCATCCTTGGCTCGGCACTTTATTTATTTATTTAAATCTTTTTGAACAAAAAGCAGAGGGAAGGAAAGATGACAATCTATTTCGCAGGCTGAGCAATAATAAACGGCCCGTCAGCGTGTCCTAGAAGCGGTTGCCTCCTGTCCCTAACTGGCGTTTGGGGATCTCACTCAGCAAGAACTTCGGAGTGAAAAAAAACAAAAAACAGACGTGATCTTGAACTGGCGGGTGGAAACTTTTTGCTGCGTTGTGTAAGTGTAAAAAAAAAAAGAGAGAGAGAAAGCTTCTTTCGCTTTTTTATACAAACTCCTGTTATCGTGACGCCGTACCCGTTTAAAAAAAAGAAAAATCAAAACAGCAAGACCTCCAATAAAACCTCCCGATTGGCTGCCTCCAAAAGGAAAGTTAATTTTTCAATGAAATAATAATAATAATAATAATAATAATAATAATAATAAAGTCCAGAAAACAAGCTATCAACGCAAGCAGCCTCTCCTTTATAGGCTTAGCTATTTCATCCCCATGAACCATTAATCTAACCCGTTGTCTTATTTTTTTCAAGTTTTCGTCACCTTAACAACTGTGGACCTTGCTTGCAGTGGACCTCTGCAATCCGGTATTCCAAAGGTGCTTGTTGCACGAGGCAACTGTACTTCCTTGTTTCTCTTTGAAAACGTTTCTCTTCTCATCCAAGAAGCTTCTTCAGCTCTGACTGGACAGCGGAGAGTGGAAAGATTTATACTCCTTGCAGACAGCTGGTCATTTGCATTCTTTCGGAGAGTCCTTGAGGCCAACTGGAGGCTTGTCTGTGTCCTCAGGGTCACCTGATTGGCGCAAATGGATGTGGAGCCTTCTTGGAACCGCTGAAAGGACCGTGTTGTCGACTGGAGATGGATGATGTCGTATCCCTCCCCCTCTGTTGAGGGAGGGCTGTTCAGTTTTGACCTAGATGGCCCCTTTGACCCCTCTTTCAAGCCAGCGGTCCTCCCTGTCCAAAATGTGGACTCTGCTGTCTTCGAAAGAGCGGCCTTCGTCTCTTAAATGCAGATGGACTCCTGACTCTTGTCCTGGTGGGTTTGTTCTCCTATGTTGTGCCGTGCGTTTGTGAAGTGGTTCTTTTGTTTCTCCAAGGTACAAGTCTGTAAATGTAACACTGCAATGCAGAAAGACTCTCAGAGGGAGTACTAGTGACCAGATGATTGCAAGAAGTATAATCCTTCCACTCCCCATCATTCAGTCAGAACTGAAGAAGCTTCTTGGATGAGAAGCGAAACGTCTTCAAGAAAAAAACAAAAGAAAGTCCAGTTGCCTGACTATGAGGCCTGGGCCTTCGATGCCTAGAATGGACTTCCAGAAGTGGCATCATGCACTTCCAGGGGGCCGTTCTCGGCCTGGGAGGCCTCCTCCAGGCCTCCAATGCCTAGAAAAGACTTCCGGAAGTGGTATCCATGCACTTCCGGTGGGACATTCTAGGCCAGGGAGGCCTCCTCCAGGCCTCCAATGCCTAGAACAGACTTCCGAAAGTGGTATCCAGGCACTTCCGGTGGGCCATTCTAGGCCAGGGAGGCCTCCGACCGAAGCCTAGACTGGACTTCCAGAAATCAGCCGACTCTCGAAATTCAGGTAAATTTAGCTACCGGTTCTCCCGAACTGGTGCAAACCGGCTGAATCCCACCACTCTGTGTGTGTGTGTGTGTGTGTGTGTGTGTGTGTGTGTGTGTGTGTGTGTCCTTTAAAATACTAAAAATGCGAATCCTGGGCATCATATTAACCAAGTTAGAAAGAAAAACGAACCCCAAGATATAATAAACCAGACTGTTTAATGTAAACAAGCCTGCGGTTAAAAAGAGTCACTAAGCTTTCGTCGGCTAAACTGCCAACGTCGTCAGAGCTGGAGTAAAAGGAGATCTGGGAGCCAGCCCATATAACCTCCTGCCTCTGCGCCCGGCTCCTTGAGCGCGTCATCAGCCCGTTGATTGTATTCATCCGTACGGCGCTGAATTGTTCCGCGTCTGGCAACCTGTCCTCGGCCCCGCTGGTTGTTTTACGATCCTCACCACTATATATATGTAATATATATATATATGTAATCCCAACTTTGGCCACTTTATGATCTGTGGACTTTCACTCCCAGAATTCCCCAGCTAGCTCAGTGTTTCCCATCCTTGGCACCTTTAAGATCAGTGGACTTCCATTCCCAGAATTCCCCAGCTAGCTTAGTGTTTCCCATCCTTGGCACCTTTAAGATCAGTGGAGTTCGACTCCCAGAATTCCCCAGCCAGCTCAGTGTTTCCCATCCTTGGCACCTTTAAGATCAGTGGACTTCGACTCCCAGAATTCCCCAGCCAGCTTTGCTGGCTGGGGAATTCTGGGAGTCGAAGTCCACTGATCTTAAAGGTGCCAAGGTTGAGAAACACGACTGTTTGTGATGCATTTTCTCACTTACGTATGATCCCATCTGGACTGTCCTCGTGTTTGGGCAGGTAAAGATTGGAGAGGTCACTCTGCAGGACATCATCGGCTGTGGCCCGGGCTAAAGCTGATGCCAGGAGAGAGGGGCAGTTACTGGAAGAGAAGGAAGAAACAGAAAAAGTTTGAAACCTTTACGGTAAAAAGCAAAGAGCCGGACGCAGAATCGCGCCCGGGTTACCGTACGAGCTGGAAGCGACCTGAGAATTTTGAAAATTAAGCGATGTGATTCCTCTTTTCTCTTTTTTTTCCCCAAGGAACGACTTCATCATAAACAGGGTTTCTGTTTTTTTTGTTTTTTTTAGTTTTTATTTATCTATTCTCAACAGCCCAGAATTTATCTTGCTCAGTGAGAACTTCGTTAAGTGAATTTTGCCCCATTTTACAACTTTACCTGCCGCCGTTATTAAATGAATCACTGCCGTTGTTAAATTAGGAACACGGTTGTTAAGCGAATCTGGCTTCCCCCCCCCACAGACTTTGCTTGTGAGAAGGTCGCAAAAGGGCAACGCGTGACCGCAGGACACTTCAACTGTCGTAAGTACACACCAGTTGCCAACCCTGCGAATTTTGATGCCCTGACCACAAGGATGTTGCAACGGTCGTTAAGTGTGAAAAACGGTCATAAGTTGCCTTTTTCAGGGCCATTGTAACTTGAAATGGTCACTAAATGAACTGTTGTAAGTCGAGGACTTCCTGTATTTTCTTCAGCTTTCTTTCTGCTTATGGATTACAGCAGTGTTTCTCAACCTTGACAATTTTAAGGCATGTGGACTTCAACTCCCAGAATTCCATAGCCAGCAATGCTGGCTGTGGAATTCTGGGAGTTGAAGTCCACATGCCTTAAAATTGTCAAGGTTGAGAAACACTGGATTACAGCCTTCGCTGCACAGCTGCAGAATTACAGATAGCCCTGGACCTACTACCACAACATTTCTGTTGCGAAACGACACCGTTGTTAAGCGAGCTTTGCCCCATTTTACGACCTTTCTTGCCACAGTCGTTAAGCGGATCACGGCAGTTAGGAACATGACTGTGGAACAGCTTTGCCTCCAGAAATCGTGGGCGCTCCATCACGGGAGATTTTTAAGAAGAGGCTAGACCAGGGGTGGCGAGCCTACGGCCCGGGTGCCAGAGGCGGCACTCAAAGAGCCCTCTCTGTGGGCACGCGTGCTGTCACCCCAGTCCTAGGCCTTCAGCTGGGTTTTATAAAACCTTTTCGCTTTAGGCTTCCGCCGCCGTGTGCAAAAAAAAAAAAGGTTCAATCAATCAGTCAATTTCAACTTCTCGCAGGGAAAAAAAAGATCTTGCAAAGTTGGAATTGATTGATTGAACTTTTTAGTCCCACCCAGTCTGCCGTTATCACTGCAGCCACGCCCACCCAATGGGACACGCACCCCCAACTGTAAATAAACCGGATCGATATTTACATTTTGATTCACACCACCTACTGGAGCACAAAATGGGAGTTGTCAGAACTGCACGCCACTGAGCTGAAGGTCTGCCTGCCAGCAAAGATGGGAAAGGAAAAAAACTAAAACAAATTGAAGGAAGCCCCTTCGAATAGGGGTCTTCAAACTTGGCCCTTTTATGACTTGTGGACTTCAACTCCCAGAATTCCTCAGTCGGCCATTTTGATGAAACCGCAAGCTTAGATCCAGACCAGGGGTCTTCAAACTTGGCCCTTTTATGACTTGTGGACTTCAACTCCCAGAATTCCTCAGTCGGCCATTTTGATGAAACCGCAAGCTTAGATCCAGACCAGGGGTCTTCAAACTTGGCCCTTTTATGACTTGTGGACTTCAACTCCCAGAATTCCTCAGCCAGGCACGCTGGCTGAGGAATTCTGAGAGTTGAAGTCCACCAGTCATGAAAGGGACAAGTTTGAAGACCCCTGCCTTAAAATGTATGGCTATTCCAAGTGGGCCTTCCTCAAAATCCCCCAAAAGACCCATCAGGAGCTCCTCCGTAACAGACAAAGAAGAAAATAATAAATGAAGCAACGTTGTCATTCTGTACGTTGCAGGCATATCGGAAAAACTCAGGAGGATCGTCAGCCAACACAACATACGTGCACACTTCAAACCCACGAATATACCAAGGCAGAACCTTGTCCACCCGAAGGATAAAACACCCAGACACAGCAACTGAGCAACGTGGTATATGCAGTACGATGCCGTGAGCCGTGTGCAGATCTGTACCTTGGAGAAACAAAAGAACTGCTTCACAAACGCACGGCACAACATAGGAGAACAAACCCACCAGGACAAGAATCAGCAGTCCATCTGCATTTAAGAGACGAAGGCCGCTCTTTTGAAGACAGCAAAGTCCACATTTTGGACAGAGAGGACCGCTGGCTTGAAAGAGGGGTCAAAGGGGCCATCTTGGTCAAAATTGAACAGCCCTCCTTCAACAGAGGGGGAGGGATACGACATCATCCATCTCCAGTCGACAACACGGTCCTCTCAGTGGTTCCAAGAAGGCCCCACACCCATTTGCACCACTCAGGTGACCCTGAGGACACAGGTAACCTCCAGGTGACATCAATGACTCTCTAAAAGAAGGCAAATGACCTGCTATCTATAAGGAGTATAAATATCCTTCCAAATTCTCCCACCGTCCAGTCAGAGATGAGGAAGCTCCTTGGATGAGAAGCGAAACATCTTCAAAGGAAAAACAAGAAAGTCCAGTTGGCCTCTTTGAAAAAAAAACAAAGCAACTTTGTGTTCCTCTGGGTCAGCGGTTCTCAACCTGTGGGTCGCGACCCCATTTGGGGTCGAACGACCATTTCATGGGGGTCGCCAAAGAACGCAGTCCGCCATTTCCCCCCCCCCTTTTCCTTAGCTGTGCTACTCCCTCTTATTCTATTGGCTTTTGAAAGCCAATAGAACAGACTCTCTTGAATAGAGTCTAATTCTATTGGCTTTCAAAAGCCAATAGGAATGGTCCAGGCTGTCTCTGCCCTGCTGAGCCCGCCAAAAGTCCCAGTCTGCAAACGGTGCTGCACGTTGTCTGCAGCGAAGGCGAGCTCTCCGGAAGTTTCCACCCCTCCCTGCTGAGCAACTACTAAAAATGGAAGTAAAAGAGGGCCAGGGGTGGGAGGTGGGAGGCCGGCGGGTGCAGGGAGGGTTGCTGGCGCGCGTGGGGCCCGGCGGGTGCCTTACCTCCCTTGGGCTGGGCCAGCTGGTAGCCCAGCTGGAGGTCACCCTGCGCCGTCGCTGCTCCTTGCCAGCTACTCCTCAGCCGGCACAGGGGGCGGCACCACACATGCGCGGCGCTCCCGGGCAGGGAAAGTCCTCGACTTACGACCGGTTGGGTAGTCCTTGACTTACGACCGGTTGGGGGTCGCAGCATTAAAAAGGTTGAGAACCACTGCTCTGGGGTCTTGGCTATTCCTGCCATTTTAGTGTCATCTGCCAATTTTACCCACACGACCCTTCTTAGGCCAAGAAACTCAGTTTTCAAAACTGTAAATTTAGGGCAGCCTTACATAACAACGCAAGTCGTACTGCATGGACCCAACAAGGAGACTTCCCATATTTTTTTTTTGCATGTCATGTTTCCGTAAATTTCTTTCAGAGTCTTAAAGCTAAAATATCAACAATACCCACCAAATAACAGGCTGTCAGCAATAAAATGCCAGCCCTTGAACTTAAAATGCCAGCGAGAGGCGCTTCTTTTTCAGCTTCGGCAGTTGTGCTGTCTACCCACACAGTTGCTCAGAAGCGCAAAAATACACAAGTCTAGCAACATTGGGGCAGCCGGGGAGATTGTGAGCTGGCTGACTCTGACACCAGGCCTTGTGGTACCATTTAAGGCAGGGGTCCTCAACTGTGGCAACTTTAAGACAGCCAGGAGGAATTCTGGGCGTTGAAGTCCACAAGTCATAAAAGGGCCGAGTTTGAAGACCCCTGATCTGAGCTTAGGAACTTTAAGATGGGTGGGTGGGGACTTCAACTCCCAGAATTCCCCAGTCAAGTAGGAACCTTGACCAAAAGGGGGTGGGGTCTAGGATCCTGGTGTCCACTACAAAGTAAGGCCTGATACTAATCTGGATACTGATCGAAGCAAAATTTTGCAGAATTACACAAGAATATGCAACTTATGCTACCTCTGGCTAGTCGTAAAATCTCCGAGGAGTTCTCAGCACTCATGATATCTCTTCTAGCATTCCACCAAGGTCCTCCCCTGAACTTACTCTTAAAGACACAGACATACACAAACATATAAACGCAGACACAAACAGTCCCACACCAATGCAACCTTCCTACTAGTAAGTAACATACCCAACTGGCTTTGATGCTTTGATGGGACTAGAACTCACCAGCTCCTGGTGATTGGCCCAAAGTCATGCAACTGGCTTTCGTGCCAAAGCATGACTAGGACTCACCATCTCCTGGCGATTGGCCTCAAGTCAAAAGCTGGCGTTCATGCAAGAGCAGGACTAGAACTCACCATCGCCTGGTGATTGGCTCAAAGTCACCCGGCTGGCTTTCATGCCTGTTGTAGGACTAGAACTCACCAACCCCTGGTGATTGGCCCAAAGTCATGTCACAGGCAGGCCTAGAACTCACCATCTCCTAGTGTTTGGCCGAAAGTCACCTAGCTGGCTTTCATGCAGAGGCAGGACTAGAACTCACGGCGTCGTGGTTCTGACAGATGAAACTCTTCAAAGAACTTTGAGGCATTGTTTACCTTAAAGAATCTTTACTCAAGTTGCATGCCATCGGCATGTACATGGTCCAAGGAAATCTGAATTCTCCTACCTTGAACACATAGTAGTGTCAAAGCACAATTCCCTCCTCTAATTAACCGTCATAAATCACATTCTCCAATTAGTTTGAAATGCAGACCTTCCTTTTACCCCCCACTTCTTATCATCTCTTATTTCAAACAACCTTAAAAAACACTCTACTATGATGTTGTTATGTCTAACTAATTCCCATACACATTCTTCCTCCTCCCCCTCAGTATCATCTAATTCTAACTCTAAAAGTAACACACAAATTAAGGGGAAATTGACTGCATCTTCCTGTATTGTCAAAGCAAGAACATCCGATGTTAGCAGGTCTTCTAATTCCTAGCTTGGTCCTTATCCACCAAACCAAACTGGCTCTCACTTGAGTTTGAATAAACTCACCAGTTACCGTGTTTCCCCGAAAATAAGATCCAACTGGAAAATAAGCCCTAGCATGATTTTTCAGGATCTTTGTAATATATGCCCCACCCCTAAAATAAGCCCGGGTTAAGATCGTTAGCCAGACGGACGCATTTAGTACCGTATTACCCCCCCAAATAACATCTAACCAGAAAATAAGTTCTAATGTGTCTTTTGGAGCAAAAATTAATGTAAGACCCGATCTTATTTTGGGAGAAACATGGTATGTAGGTGATGACCAAGCTGAGCCTGAGGGAGGAGTCAAACCCATCATCAGTCATGAATCCCTTGGTGCTCACAAGAGATTGAAGTCCAGCCCACTTTATTTATTTATTTATTTATTTGATTTGATTTGTATGCCGCTCCTCTCCGGAGCCTCAGAGCGGCTCACAACATGTACAAAACATCAAAACATTAAAAATAGGTACCCAACACACACACCACATTCGAACCACAACCCACAGTCATCCCCAGGCCTGCCGGCAAAGATAAGTTTTAAGGTTCTTTCGGAAGGCCGGGAGAGTGGGAGAAACGCGGACTTCAGGGGGCAGTTGGTTCCAGAGGGCGGGTGCCACAACAGAGAAGGCCCTCCCCCTAGGACCCGCCAGATGACATTGTTTCACTGACGGGACCCAGAGGAGGCCGACCCTGTGCGCTCTCACCGGTCATAGGGAAGTATGTGGCAGAAGACGGTCCCGTAAGTATCCTGGTCTAGAGCCATACAGGGCTTTATAGGTAATGACCAGCACTTTGAATTGTGCTCGGAGACCGATAGGCAACCAATGCAGCGTGCGGAGGGTTGACGAAATGTGGGCACAACGTGGAAGGCCCACAATTGCTTGCGCAGCTGCATTTTGCACTAATTGTAGTCTCCGAACACTCTTCAAGGGCAGCCCCATGTAGAGAGTGTTGCAGTAGTCGATCCTCGAGGTGACAAGAGCCTGTGTGACTGTGAGGAGAGACTCCCGATCCAAATGAGGACGCAACTGGTGCACCAGGCGAACCTGGGCAAATGCCCCCCTCACCACAGCCGATAAATTTGAATTCCTTTGTCTCTCATCTATCACCAATTTGTTCTGACCGTTAGTGGCTCAGATTCTTTTGAAGAGCTTAAGCTTGCAATGAATCTTGATATTCATTTGAACTGCCTGGACTTTCTGATTTCACTGAGGCCTCGACAAGTTGTGGCTTATTTAATAGACCACTGTTGTTCAGTAACGAAGATTAGCGAGAGAGAATAACACAAGATTGGCACCTCCTAGCGAATTCCAACAGAGAACCTCCCCCTTCTTCATGACAGGTTGAATTTACAGGTGAGACCTACAGCAAGGTACGCCCTTTGAGATAGACCAGATCAAGAAACAGATTACATTAGGATGCCTGGGACCTTACTGAAATAACAGAATTTTGATCCAAGATCACGTGAAGTGTTAATACCACTTTACAAGGCCTTGGTAAGGCTACACTTGGAATATGGCATCCAGTTTTGGTCGCCACAATATAAAAAAGATGTTGAGACTCTAGAAAGAGTGCAGAGAAGAGCAACAAAGATGATCAGGGGACTGGAGGCTAAAGCATATAAGGAACGGTTGTTGGAATTGGGTATGTCTAGTTTAATGAAGAGAAGGACGAGGAGGGACATGATAGCAGGATTCCAGTTTCTCAGGGGCTGCCCCAAAGAAGAGGGAGTCAAGCTGTTCTCCAAAGCGCCTGAAGGCAGGAGAAGAAGCAACGGATGGAAACTCATCAAAGACAGAAGCAACCTGGAGCTAAGGACAAATTTTCTGACAGTTAGAACAATTAATCAGTGGAACAACTTGCCTCCAGAAGTTGTGGGTGCTCCATCACTGGAAGTTTTTAAGAAGAGACTGGACAGCCATTTGTCTGAAATGGTATAGGGTTTCCTGCCTGAGCAGGGGGTTGGACTAGATGACCTCCAAGGTCCCTTCCAACTCTGTTCTTTTGAAAGCCCAGCCCAGATTCTCTCTCCTTCCTCTTACACCAAAGAGAATTAAAGTGGGACAATCCTGAGTTTCTTCCTCACTTCTGCTTTAAGAGCGAAGCTGATGTAGTGCTACGTGGAAGGATCAATTCAAACACTCTAACGTCGAATCAAAGAATCGATCCGGTAAAGGTCTATGGAAATTCTCCATCATCCAGGTCATGGTTCTGCCAAACATGCTTTTTCATGAGACAACTGGACTTCCTTCTTTTTTTCCTTGGAAGACGTTTCGCTTCTCCTCCATGGAGATGAAGAAGCTTCTTGGATGAGAAGCGAAGCGTCTTCAAAAAAAAACAACACAAGAAAGTCCAGTTGCCTCATGAAAAAAGCAACTTTGGGACAATGGATCAGGTAGGCCCTTGGTACAACACCCACAACTCTATTTCTGCAGTCCTGTGAAGGACACCAGCCAACTGGAAGGAGTCAGGTTCCATCAATGAATTTGGAAAGGAAACCATTTGAAGTGGGGTTCCAGATTTATTTTGGGGACACCAACACCCCCAGAGCACCCAAGAACCAGCCACAGAGCCAAGGAGAAGCTCTCTACCCACCTCCTTCCATCCCCTGTCCTCAAGCTATTCTATTGTTTGAGATGGTATAGGTTCTCCTGTTTATGCGGGGGGCTGGACTAGAAGATCTCCAAGGTCCCTTTCTATTCTATTCTAATATTTTTCTATTCTATTCTATTCTATTCTATTCTATTCTATTCTATTCTATTCTATTCTATTCTATTCTATTCTATTCTATTCTAAATATTATTCTATTCTAATATTATTCTATTATATTCTATTCTAATATTATTCTATTCTATTCTATTCTATTCTAATATTATTCTATTTTATTCTATTCTATTCTATTCTATTCTATTCTAATATTATTCTATTCTATTCTATTCTATTCTAATATTATTCTATTCTATTCTAATATTATTCTATTCTATTCTAATATTATTCTATTCTATTCTATTCTATTCTATTCTATTCTATTCTATTCTATTCTATTCTATTCTATTCTATTCTATTCTATTCTATTCTAATATTATTCTATTCTATTCTATTCTATTCTAATATTATTCTATTCTATTCAATTCAATTCAATTCTATTCTATTCTAATATTTTTTTCTAAGGGAAAAAAATGGCCGACCAAAAAATAAAAATAAAAAATGGCGGGCCCGCATCGCGCATGCGCGGCGCGATGGCCCGCATTGCAAAGGGGGAAAAATGGCCGACCAAAAAAAATAATAAAAAAATGGCGGACTGCGGTGTTTGGCGACCCCCGTGAAATGATCGTTCGACCCCAAATGGGGTCGCAACCCACAGGTTGAGAACCGCTGCTGTAAGGTATTTAAATGTGCTTTTAAAATAAATTTTCTGTAGGGGCAAAATCGATTTTGTACATTTGCTCTCCTAATTGGGACTCCCTCACTCATCAACGCATCATGCATGCATTTATCAAATTGTTATCCTGATACTGCATGTTAAAAACAATCTGAATTTTTTTTTAAAAAAAGTGCTTTATGTACTGCCTCTTAACTCCTAGGAATATAATTGAGACTTGTTCAAAGTAACCGTAAAAGCTCGTAAAAGCAAATCAAAAGCCTTGAGAAGCTCTGCAATTCAGCTACCAATTTCCGCTGCAATTTCAGTCCAAAAGTCACAGTGGCATTTTGTTTTTGTTTTTTAAAAAAAAAACCACTCTAAAGTAGCTCAAAGTACAAATTCCAGTCATTAGAAATAACAGCTGAAATAATGGTCTGGACCCAAGCTGAAGAAGTAGTCCTGGATAGGAAGAGCAAAATAATAATAATAATGAAAATGAGTCATGTGCCCTTTATTCATGCAGTGACGTCGGAAGAGTCTACTTAGCAAGGAAAATCGGTGGGCACTGGGTGTTGCAAATCCATCAGACAAAGAAGGAAAATCTGAAGGTCAGTGAAAAAGTTGCACTGAAACTAGCATACTGGGAAGATTTACTGGATATCAGAAAGACTGGGCTACAGAGAAGAGCAAATAATATGATGAAATGCCTGGAGATTAAAACATATGAAGAATGGTTACCGGAACTGGGGTATGGCTAGTCTATAGAAAGGGATTGGGGGGTGACATGAAAGCAGTATTCCAATATTTGAGGGGCTGCCACAAAGAAGAGGGGGTCAACTTATTTTCCAAAGCACCAGAAGACAAGAGAAGAAGCAAGAGATGGAAATTAATGAAGGAGAGAAGCAACCTGGAATTAAGGAGAAACTTCCAAACAGCGAGGAGAATTAACCAGTGGAACAGCTTGCCACCAGAAGTTATGGGTGCTCCAGCACTTAAGAAAAAACTGGACATCCACCTGTCTGAAATGGTGTAGGGTCTCCTGCTTGAGCAGGGGGTTGGACTAGAAGACCCCCAAAGTCCCTTCCAGCTCTATTCTAATTGATTGATTGATTGATTGAAGAAAGACCAAGTGAAAATCTGAAAAGAGGCATGGGAAGACCAAGTAATACATTAAAAAAAAATAGCAGGGAAAGCAGATAACAATGACTAAGAACAGGAAAGTTGAAGAAAGAGACCAAAGGGCTAATTTTGGCTGCACAAGATCAAGCCAGGAGAACAAATACATATAAAGCCAATAGTGAGAAGACAGCAACAGACAGTAAGTGCCACCTATGCAAAGAAGCTGAAGAAACAGTGGACCACCTGGTAAGCTGCTGCAAGAAGATCGCACAGACTGACTACAAGCAGCGGCACGACAAAGTAGCAACAATGGTGCATTGGAAGATCTGCAAGAAATATCATTTGCCTGTAAGCAAAAACTGGTGGGGGCCACCAAATAGATAAAAGTCAGAGAAAATGTAGAAATTAAAGTGCTCAGGAACTGCTGAGCAGGGGGTTGGACTAGATGACCTCCAAGGTCCCTTCCGACTCTGTTATTCTGTTACAAGTGCCCAGCTTCTCTGGAATGGCTACTCCTGAAGGGAAGGGTGGGCTCCAACGATAACAGACTTTCCGTAGCTATTTAAAAGCCATGGGAATCCAGATGTTACAGGATATTTTCAACGTAGGCAGCAATGTCGTTTTACGATTAGTGGATTTATATTTTACTGCGAACGTTTTTAACTGTGCCTTACAATTATGACCCACCCCGGGTCGGAAGACCTGGTGGCAGCATCCAATTTTAATAAACAAACCACTCTTTTCCCTTTTTCCACACCTCCCAAAGCTAAAAGATGGCTCTTCTTTTTAATAAGCGCCAGCTTTTTTCCCCTGTGTCTTCCTTCTCAAAAAAAAAAAGGGGGGGGACAGCGCTCACATAATTTTGGTTAAATCGGTTTGGTTCCCATCTTAGCTAATTGCGTTAATATTAATGTAATTTCTAAGGCAATGTATAATTAAATATTTTAATGGTTTGCATTGTCATTTGTTGTAAGCTGTCCAGAGTCGCCTTGATAGCGAGATGGGCAGTATATAAATTTAATAAATAAATAGTGAAATGAATAAATTGCATTCATCCAGATTTTGGGCCTAGGTCAGGGGTAGGCAACCTTGGCTGTTTTATGACTCGTGGACTTCAACTCCCAGAATTCCTGAGCCAGCAGTTATGGCCCCTTTATGACTTGTGGACTTCAACTCCCAGAATTCCTGAGCCAGCAGTTATGGCCCCTTTATGACTCGTGGACTTCAACTCCCAGAATTCCTGAGCCAGCCAGGCTGAGGGGAAAGGGAGAGGTTTCCATGCTGAGCCATGCTGGCTCAGGAATTCTGGGAGTTGAAGTCCACCAGTCATAAAAGAACCAAGGTTGCCTACCCCTGGCCTAGGTGTTTTGAGCTGGGAAGCTTCTGCTTTTTAATAAAATATTTGTGTCCGAAAATAGAAAAACAGAATCTTCCTTTTTTCTTCTTTCAATGTAAACTAACACAATTCTTCTCCCACAAATCCCGGAAGGTGGATTTTTCTGAAATTCTTCTATAGAACAGAAAGAGAGAAGCTTCTTTCTATTAAGTATCTTGTGGAACCTATGGAGAGCACGTTTGGGATGGTGGTTAAGGTATCAGGCTAGAATTTAGGAGAATACGAGTTCTAATCCTGCCTTAGACATAAAACCGACTGGGTGACTTTGGCCCAATCACCAGGCGACGGTGAGTTCTAGTCCTGCCATAGGCATGAAAGTCAGCTGAATGACTTTGAGCCAGTCACCAGGAGACGGTGAGTTCTAGTCCCACCTTAGGCATGAAAGCTGAGTGGAAGACCTTTGGCCAATCACTAGGAGATGGTGAGTTCTAGTCCCACCTTAGGCATGAAAGCCGACTGGGTAATTTTGGCCCAATCACCAGGAGACGGAGTTCTAGTCCCACCTTAGGCATGAAAACCGACTAGGTAATTTTGGCCCAATCACCAGGAGATGGTGAGTTCTAGTCCACCTTAAGCATGAAAGCCAACTGGAAGACTTTTGGCCAATCACTAGCAGACGGTGAGTTCTAGTCCCATCTTAGGCATGAAAGCCGACTGGGTAATTTTGGCCCAATCACCAGGAGACAGTGAGTTCTAGTCCTGCCATAGGGACTAAAGCCAATTGGGTGATTTACGCCAATCCCTCTCTCTCTCAGCCCAACCCACCTCACAGGGTTGTCGTCATCAGGAAAATAGGGGGAGGAAGGTGTGTTAGGTATGGTTGCCTCCTTGAGTCATTTCTAAAAATAATAAAGATAGGATACACATTGGCAAATAAATAAACCCCGAAGAGAGTATTGATATATTGAAATTGTGTCAAGACAGGACGGTTTTTCTCTGTCCAAATCCTGATTCTAAACAACAACAAAAAGGAAATTTCACCCAGTGTCCTGGGATTTCACAGCAGTGGAAACTCGGATGCTTCTTAGAAAACTCGCAATGCTGGTCAACAGAAATATCCACTTTTTCTTCCTGCACGGCAAAAAATCCCCTATACAGCTAGTCCTCAACTTACAACAGTTCATTGTAAGTACAGAGAAGAGCAACAAAGATAATTAGGGGAGTGGAGGCTAAAACATATAAGGAACAGTTGCTGGAATTGGGTATGTCTAGTTTAACAAAGAGAAGGATGAGGGGGGACATGATAGCAGTGTTCCAATATCTCAAGGGCTGCCATAAAGATGAGGGGGGTCAAACTATTCTCCAAGGCGCCTGAAGGCAGGACGAGAAGCAATGGATGGAAACTGATCAAGGAGAGAAGCAACTTGGAATTAAGGAGGAATTTCCTAAGGGTGCGAACAAGTAACCAGTGGAACCACCTGCCTCCAGAAGCGGTGAATGCTCCAACACTGGAAGTTTTTAAGAAGAGACTGGACAGCCATTTGTCTGAAATGGTATAGGGTTTCTTGCCTGAGCAGGGGGATAGACTAGATGACCACCAAGGTCCCTTCCAACTTTATTATTATTATTATTATTATTATTATTATTATTATTATTATTATTATTATTATTATTATTATTAGTGCCTGATGGATTTGTCCCATCTTAAAAAAACAGTAAGTGTTCTTTTTCTTAAAAATAAAAAATAAAAAAATCCGCAATCCAACAGGGAGACTGAAAAATATTATCGCAGATTGATCTACATCATTAAAATACCCTGTAAAACATCAGTGGATTAAAGAAGCATTTGCCCAATTAAGAGCAAGATTAATCTGTCACTTCCAGCAGGAAACTCATCGCCTATAATGCTTTTGAACACAACGGGACTCCTAAGAGACCTTGAGGTTTTGTTCAGACATCACTCATTATCAATTAATATTTATAATCTATTCTGTAGTCTAAAAATGGACCCTCAGTTGTGGCCTGCGTCCAGGGAAAGCGCATAATAGCAACACAACAAAGCAACGGCAATGAACGGCGTATAAGAAAACCTAATTCCACCGTCTCCATTCACATGATGTCCAGATTCTTTGGACTACAGATCCCATTCTCCCCAGCAGTATGTCCATGGATAAGGTAATTTAACACTTAATTACACTGATCAGGTGCATCATTGTCCTCTGCAGAATAAGATAGCATCAGTTAAAGACTTGGGTCTTTAAGGTGTCCTTGTCCTTTAATTTGCCATTAATCAGAATAAAGCTGGAAGAGGCCTTAGAGGTCTTGTAGTCCAACTCTCTGGTCAAGCAGGAGACCCTATACCAGGACGAGGGGGGACATGATAGCAGTCTTCCAATATCTCAGGGGCTGCCCCAAAGAAGAGGGAGTCAAGCTGTTCTCCAAAACACCTGAAGGCAGGACAAGTAGAGATGGATGGAAACTAATCAAAGAGAGAAGCAACCTAGAACTAAAGAGAAATTTCCTGACAGTTAAGAACAATTAACCAGTGGAACAACCTGCCTCCAGAGGTTGTAGGTGCTCCCAACACTGGAAATTTTTAAGAAGAGACTGGACAAACCACCTGTCCGAAATGGTATAGGGGCAAAACTCATTAAACAAATGTCTCACTTAAAAACAGAAATTTTGGGCTGAATTAAGGTCATACATCAAGGACTACCTGTCGTGTTAATTTTGCCCATTGCTGGGTATTCTCCAAGTTTAGCTTCCATCTGATATTTCTGTCAACATTTCTTTTACAACATTGCAGTTGTTGGTATATATTGTAATTTCAAAATGTACGTGTTCCTGGAACAGCTGCTAATATTATTTTTTTTAAAGCAACTGAGCTTTCAATCCAAACTTGCTTTTTCAATTTTTCCTTTTTTTTCCTTCTAGCACTTTTTTGATTTGATCATTTTTTGACGTGATCTTCTCTATCGGGACTCTTCCATTCTTTTTACACAATTTCTCTATTTTTGTGATTATTGACGGAATCCAAAACCATCCATAAAACATTCTGTACCAATTTTCTCTTTAAATGACGGCTTGGGGTCAACGTTATTTTTTTTCCCCCTTTGTAATTCTTCCTGCTGCTGTACTGCAATTGTTTATTTCAAATTTTGCACCTATTTATCGAGGTTCCCCCCCCCCGGGCGATTTTCTATCATTTGTGACATCGGCTGAAAACCCATTACAGAGAAACATGACAGACGCTGGTTGTCGTCTCCTCTGCACCTTTCTGACGGCAAGGAACACAACACAATCCAGTGCGATTTTTCCCTGCTATTGTTCTCCTCAGAACATGTCTCTTTGTCACGCACCCAAAAAGTGGCAGCTCCTTCAAAATAATCTCGGTACAGCAAGAAGAAAAATGGCTGGAGATGAGGCGATGATGTGAAACATTTACCCATCTTTGAGGTAATATGTTTTTGGTAACTGCAGGGGAAACGGCGGCTTATGTGCGTCAGACTGTGGGGAGGAAGGACTTGGTTTGAGGGAATGAGAAAGGACGGCTGAGATGAGGAGAGGAGGCGTCCTTCAACAAGCTGCCCTCGGATTCAGGTTTCGTTTTTTCTTCTCCCCTTTGTGAAATGACATCAGGGAAGATCTAAAATCGATGGCAACCTGAGGGCCTCTGCTTGAAACAAATGAGAGGGAGGAGGGAGGGAGGGAGGGTAGGAGGAAAGAAAGAAAGAAAGAAAGAAGGAAGGAAGGAAAAGAAAGAAGGAAGGAAGGAAGGAAGGAAGGAAGGAAAAGAAAGAAAGAAAGAAGGAAGGAAGGAAAGAAAGAAAGAAGGAAGGAAGGAAGGAAGGAAAGAGAAAGAAAGAAAGAAAGAAAGAAAGAAAGAAGGGTGGGAGGAAAGAAAGAAAGAAGGAAGAAGGAAAAAAGGAAAGAAGGAAGGAAGGAAGGAAGGAAGGGAAAGAAAGAAGGAAGGAAGGAAAGAGAAAGAAAGAAAGAAGGAAGGAAGGAAGGAAGGAAGGAAAGAAAGGAAAGAGAAAGAAAGGTGGGAGGAAAGAAAGAAAGAAAGAGGGAGGGAAGGAAGGGAGGAAAGAGAAAGAAAGAAAGAAGGAAGGGAAGGAAGGAAGGAAAGGAAAGAAGGAAGGAAAGAAAGAAAGAAAGAAAGAAAGAAGGAAGGAAGAGTGGGAGGAAAGAAAGAAAGAAGGAAAGAAAGAAAGAAAGAAAGAGAAGGAAGGAAGGAAGGAAAGAAAAAAGGAAAGAAGGAAGGAAGGAAGGAAGGAAAGAGATAGAAAGAAAGAAAGGTGGGAGGAAAGATAGAAAGAAAGAAAGAAGGAATGAGGAAAGAAAGAAAGAGGGAGGGAAGGAAGGGAGGAAAGAAAGAAAGAAGGAAGGGAAGGAAGGAAGGAAGGAAGGAAGGAGAGGGAGGATGGATGGATAGAAGGAAGGACTGTTAGGAACAGAAGGAAGAATAGGGAAGGAGAAAGGAAGTAAAGAAGTAGCGGAAGGATGGATGGATGAATGGAAGGAAGTAATGTTAGGAAAGGAAGGAAGAACAAGAAAGGAAGGAGAAAGAAAGAGAGGAAGGAAGGAAGGACTGATAGGAAGTCAGTCATTGGGGAAACCATATTCACTTAACAACTGCGTTACTAACTTAACAACTGCAGTGATTAACTTAACAATTGTGGCAAGAAAGACTGTAAAATAGAGGAAAATTCACTTAACTGTCTTGCTTAGAAACCGACATATGCGGCTCCATTGTGGTCATAAGTCAAGGACTACTGTAAACAAATAAATAAATGCACTCCTGTAATGCATTGAAGAGGTGCCCCCGGGGCATCAGTCACTGTGATTAGCACCATCTGGTCCCAGAACAAGCGCAATTGGCCCATAACACAAAGTTGCACAAAGGCCCACAACTGCCACGAGGAGCTGTGAGTCCAGGAGAATAACCCAGATTGGACACGGAGACTGTTTGGGGTAGGGCCATCCAATCCAGAGCCAAAGATGGCAAGTATCACGAACCAGCAGACCCCAAAACTCAAAGCCATATCAAAAGATGCTGCAAATGTGATGGTTGATACTCTATGTGCAATCTCCAAAATGATACACAGAACATAGAACATAAAATCATGAAGCTGGAAGGGACCTTGGAGGTCATCTAGTCCAACTCCCTGACCAAGGCAGGAGACTTTCCTGGTCAAGTGGCTGTCCAGTCTCGTCTTAAAAACTCCCAGTGTTGGAGCATTCACCACTTCTGGAGGCAGGTTGTTCCACTGGTTAATTGTTCTCACTGTCGGGAATTTCCTCCTTAGTTCTACCGTAGGTTGCTTCTCTCCTTGATGAGTTTCCATCCGTTGCTTCTTGTCCTGCCTTCAGGCGCTTTGGAGAATAGCTTGACTCCCTCTTCTTTGGGGCAGCCCCTGAGATACTGGAAGGCTGCTATCCTGTCCCCCCTCGTCCTTCTCTTCATTAAACTAGACCTACCCAATTCCAGCAACCGTTCCTTATATGTTTTAGCCTCCAGTCCCCTGATCATCTTTGTTGCTCTTCTCTGCACTCTTTCTAGAGTCTCAACATCTTTTTCTGCCCTGCAGATCTCTCCAAAGGCCGTAACAGAAAGCCTCAGAAGAAAAACCACATCTACAAAATTAATTGTAAGAGCTGCAACAGCCACTATGCAGAACAAACAGGCAGAAGATGGATGGAAACTCATCAAGGAGAGAAGCAACCTAGAACTAAGGAGAAATTTCCCGACAGTGAGAACAATTACCCAGTGGAACTACTTGCCTCCAGAAGCGATGAATGTTCCAACACTGGAATTTTTTAAGAAGAGACTGGGCAGCCATTTGTCCGAAATGGTATAGGGTTTCCTGCTTGAGCAGGGGGTTGGACTAGATGACCTCCAAGGTCCCTTCCAACTTCTATTCTATTCTATTCTATTCTATCTATTCTATTCTATTCTATTCCATTCCATTCCATTTTCTATTCTATTCTATTCTATTCTATTCTATTCTATTCTAATTCTAATTCTTATTCTTATTCCATCCCATCCTATATTCAACCGAGCTACAAATATTCTCCTCCTCCTCCTCTTCCCCCCTCCTTCCGTCCCCTCCCCCTCCTCCCTGCAAACTCCCTTCCCTTCCATCACTGATGATGTTCCCTAGTTGGGTCATGAAACGTCTGCAAGACCACCAAGCTCAGAGAGCACCAAGGACCCCTCATTTCAACCCTGAGCTACAAATATTTTCCTCCTCCTCCTCCTCCTCCTCCTCCTCCTCCTCCTCCTCCTCCTCCTCCTCCTCCTCCTCCCCCTCCCTGCACACCCCACTCCCTTCCAGCACTGATTATGTTCCCTAGCTGGGTCATGAAACGTCTGCAGGAAAAACCACCAAGCTCAGAGAGCACCAGGAACCCCACAGTCGTTCTCCTCCTCCTCCTCCTCTTCCTCCCTGCACACCCCGCTCCCTTCCAGCACTGATTATGTTCCCTAGTTGGGTCATGAAACGTCTGCAGGAAAAACCACCAAGCTCAGAGAACACCAGGAACCCCACAGTCGTTCTCCTCCTCCTCCTCCTCTTCCTCCTCCTCCTCCCTGCACACCCCGCTCCCTTCTAGCCCTGCGGATGTTCCCTAGCTGGGTCATGAAACGTCTGCCAGGAAACAAGCTCAAAGAGCACCAAGGACACCCCCCCCCCGCTCATTTCAACCAAATAGCTAGAAATCTTCTCCTTTGTTGGAATTCCCAATGTGCAAGTGAGACAGGGGAGGGCGGAAAACATCCCGGAAACGGCTTCGTTCCTGACGCTGCTAAGAAAGCTGCGTAGCTTTCTGACATCCGCAGGCTCGGCTCTCAAGGACGCAAGTTTCTCTTCAAACGGGGGGGGGGCAGGTGATGGGAGGACAGGTGCCTGGGGGGGGGTTGGGTTGAGCCCACCTTCTCCTGGCTAAAGCTTTCTCTGCCTTCCTGTCCCGCAGACCTCTTTAACCCCTGAGGCGCCGCTGTTTACCCATCCAAAGTTAAGAGGCGAGCAAAGGTGCCAGGTGCCCCTTTTCCTCTTAATCTGGGATGAACGAAGGAAGGAAGGAAGGAAGGAAGGAAGGAAGGAAGGAAGGAAGGAAGGAAGGAAGGAAGGAAGGAAGGAAGGAAGGAAGGAAGGAAGGAAGGAAGGAAGGAAGGAAGGAAGGAATGATTCATGGGGCAGCTTTGTTCTGAGATGCATTGTGTGGCTAAGGATGAGTCTTTTTCTCCTCTCCAAGGGATGGAAGAGGCTCTACGTCTTCAGGAGTTTAGGACTTTTTTTTTAATTAAATTATCTTATTTAATACAGAGTCTAGGGAGTAGGGGTAATGTCCTTAGGAGCCAAAGCTGAATAGTGACCTTCCTTCCTTCTCCTAACTCTTTTTCTCTCCCTCCCTCCTTCCTTCCTTCCTCTCCTTCTGTTCCTATCCATCCCTCCTCCCTCCCTCCCTCCCTCCCTCCCTCCCCTCCTTCCCTTCCTATCAATGTTTTCTCCCTCCCTTTCTTCCCTCCCTCCCTCCCTTCCCTTCCTTCCTTTACCTCTTCTTTCTTCCCTTTTCTTTCTTCCATCCCCTACCAGTTCTTCCTTTCTTCCTCCCTTCCCTTCTATGTCCTTCCTTCCCCTATCAGTCCGTCCTTCCTTCCTCTCCTTCTGTTCCTATCCATCCCTCCTCCCTCTTTCCTTCCTTCCTTCCTTCCCCTCCTTCCCTTCCTATCAGTCTTTCCTCCCTCCCTTTCTTCCTTCCCTTCCCTCCCTCCTTTCCTTCCTTCCTTTCTCACTTCTTCTCCCTCTTTCGTTCCTTCCTTCCCCTCCTTCCCTTCCTATCACTTTCCTCCCTCCCTCCCTCCCTCCCTCCCTCCTTTCCTTCCTCCCTTCTTCTCCCTCTTTCCTTCCTTCCTTCCTTCCCCTCCTTCCCTTCCTATCAGTCTTTTATCCCTCCCTTTCTTCCTTCTCCTCCCTCCCTCCCTCCCTCCTTTCCTTCCTTTCTTTCTCCCTTCTCCCTCTTTCCTTCCTTCCTTCCCCTCCTTCCCTTCCTATCAGTCTTTCCTCCCTCCCTCCCTCCCTCCTTTCCTTCCTCCCTTCCTCCCTTCTTCTCCCTCTTTCCTTCCTTCCTTCCTTCCCCTCCTTCCCTTCCTATCAGTCTTTTATCCCTCCCTTTCTTCCTTCCCCTCCCTCCCTCCCTCCTTTCCTTTCCTTCCTTTCTCCCTTCTTCTCCCTCTTTCCTTCCTTTCATCCCTTATCAGTCCTTCCTTTCCTCCTCCCTTTTTCCCTCCCTTTCCTTCCTTCCCCTCTCAGTCCTTCCTCCCTCCCTCCCTCTCAGTCCTTCCTCACTTCCTTCCCAGGGAATTCTGGGAGCTGAAGTCCAAACGGCTTAAAATTGCCAATCGCTGCACTTTATAGCAGGGCTTTTCAACCTTTTCACCCATTGTACCACTTTTAGGATATGGCAACATCCAAGGACCACCAATCGCCTAGCAAGTGTCAAAAACTTGATGACCCCCCTCCCCAAAAGAAAAAAGTGATAAAGTACAGGTAGTCCTCGACTTACAACAGTTCGCTTAGTGACTGTTCGAAGTTACAATGGCACTGAAAAAAGTGCCCCCCAAGCCACAGCCGAGCAAGACACCTGCCTGCCTGCCCAACAACACTCTTCCTCCTGTCTGAGGTTTTCATTGTTGTGAGCATTTCTGTTGAGGATTGGGAGCGAGGATGGGGTGGGGGGGTGTTTGGTTTTTATTCCCCCCGTCTGCTGGGTGGTTGCAGCAGGTTTTGGTCACTTCACATGACCCTGGGACACTGTGACCGTCATAAATATGGATCAGTTGCCAAGCATCTGAATGTAATCACAAGACCCTGGAGATGCTGCCACATTCCAGCTGACTGGCGCTTCTTCTGGGCTCAGCAGAAGCGCCAGGATCAGTGCTGCTTTCCAGCTGATTGGTGCTTCTTCAGGGCTCAGGAGAAGCACCAGGATCAGCGCCGAGCTCCAGATGGAGCCTGGCGCTGATCCTGGCGCTTCCGCTGAGCCCTGACAGCCCTGCAGCTCCAGCCGTCTCTGGCTCAGGCTTGTGCGGTGCTGCCACCAGTTTAGCTCATTCCCCTCCCCCACTACTTTTCTAGGATGGTCGCGTACCACCTGCCAGGTGCCAATGTACCAGAGGTGGTACCCGTACCACTGGTTGAAAAGCCCTGCTTTATAGCAATCTTTCTTTTCTTCTATTTCTGAGGTGGGGGGAAACTCTGATCTGCCTTTCCCGTATGAGAGAAGAGGAATTATTTTTCCAGGCTAAGCTGCTCTGAATGAACAGGGAAGAGGCACATTGTCCTTGCATTCCCCTCATCCTCACAACCGTCCCTTTCGTGGACCATTCCAACTTACAGTGACCCTGAAAAAGGCGTCTTACGACTTGCTCCTTGCACGTACAACAGTCGTCGTATCTCCCAGGTCAGGTGATCAAAATCCAGGGGCTTATCCCTCCCTCCTTTCTCAGAGACTGATGTATCTTTACAGCGGTTGCAGCGTCCCGGGATCACGGGATCGCCACTTTCGACCTATCCCAGCCAGTTTCAGACAAGCAAAAATCGATGGGTGTGTGTGTGTGTTGGATTCATTTAATGACCACATGATCCATTCAGCTGCTGCAGTGATTTGCTTAACAACCACAGCAAGGGCAGATGGCACATGGGCATGACTCACTTACCAACTGCTTTGCACTGTCGACAGGAATTCTGCTCCCAATCCCGCTCGTTCAGTCAAGGACACGGCCCGTTCCCTTGATCAGAATCCAAGCCACGCACGGCCCTATTTATTTCCTGAGCCACTGTTTCTGCAAATCCACAATCACACCGCTCTTACCCACGATGGGGCCCTGGGCCCCAAATAAGGCTATTTGACAAGGCAGCTGATGCTGCCCCAAATTTTCTCCCCCCAGGAAAGAGCGGAGGGACGTTCCAAAATAAAAACGAAATGATGCAGGAAGCCCCGTTCTTTCTCCAGTGAGGCCTGGAAATAATTCTCATTTGAGAAAATAAGTTGAAATCCTCCGTCTTCCAAAATCTATACAGGATAGAGGA
This sequence comes from Bothrops alternatus, assembly GCA_034064705.1. Lineage (NCBI taxonomy): Eukaryota > Metazoa > Chordata > Lepidosauria > Squamata > Viperidae > Bothrops > Bothrops alternatus. The sequence continues at coordinate 1,297,719 of JARGCV010000212.1, forward strand.
GGATGAGCCTTTCCAAAATTATCCCAAAGATGCCTCTGTACAAATCGATGGTGAGACCACACTTGGAGTACTGTGTACAGTTCTGGTCACCGCACCTCAAGAAGGATATAATGGAACTGGAAAAGGTGCAAAAAAGGGCAACAAGAATGATCAAGGAAATGGAGCGCCTCCCTTATGAAACCAGATTGCAACGCCTTGGTCTCTTCAGCCTTGAAAGACGGCGTTTAAGGGGTGACTTGATCGAAGTGTATAAAATCATGCATGGGATAGAAAAGGTGGATAGAGAAAAATTCTTTTCTCTATCACACAATACCAGGACAAGGGGGCACTCCCTAAAGCTCATAGCTAAGAAAGTGAGGACAAATAAAGGGAAATATTTCTTCACCCAGAGGGTCGTTGATTTATGGAATTCACTTCCAGAAGGGGTCGTGACAGCTGTCAGCCTTGACAGCTTCAAGGCAGGGTTAGATAGATTCATGGAGGCCAAGTGTATCGGTGGTTATTAAAACGGATGCCCATGTGCCGCCTCTATGTTGGTTGAGGCAGGCAGGATTCCCTTGGGTACCATTTGTTGGGGGTCAAGGGAAAGGGAGGGTTTTGCCTTCTCTTTCTGCTCAAGATCCCCATGTACAATTGGTGGGCCACTGTGTGACACAGAATGCTGGACTCAATGGGCTTTGGCCTGATTCAGCATGGCTCTTCTTATGTTCTTATGTTCTTATGAATGGAAGGATTTATACTCCTTCCAGAGAGCTGGTCATTTGCATGCTTTTAGAGAGTCGTTGAGGCCACTTGGAGGTTGGTCTGTGTCCTCAGTGTCACCTGAGTGTGCAAATGGGTGTGCAGCCTTCTTGGGACTGCTGAAAGGACCGTGTTGTCGACTGGAGATGGATGATGTCCTATCCCTCCAACACAGACAATCCTCCAAGGGACTTCAATGGCTCTCTAAGAATGCAAATGACCAGCTGGGCTGCAAAGACTATAAAAATCTTCCATTTCCCCACCATCCGCCCACAGCTGAAGAAGCTTCTTGGATGAGAAGCGAAACATCTTCAAAGAAAAAAAAAAAGAAAGTCCAGTGGCCTCGTGAAAAAGCATCTTTGGGAGAACTAGGACCTGGATGACTGAGAATGTCCACAGACTTTTCTAGAATTGAACAAGAGCCTTATTAATCTCTTTTTTTCTCTCTCTCTCTCTCCTTTTCTCCTTGAGTCTCCGTCAGACCAAAAGCTGATGTGATTTAGTATCTTTCTAATAGCTACCTCGGTTAAGCAGAAAGAAACATCCTGCCATCTCTGCTTCATCTCGCAGACAAAGGGATCAGAGGAGGACCAGGCAGCTGAAGAGAAAATAATTAAATCTGAAGGAAAGTCAAGACCCAGCATTATTTATATTCCTTCAATGAATCTGTTTAGCATCGCTGGTCTGCTAAGGAAGGGGCTTGTCAAAATTAAGAAAAGACTGCCAGTAAGACCTTCTTGGTTTGGTGTAGTGGGGAAGGTGCTAGGCTAGAAACAGGGAGATGGTGAGTTCTAGTTCTGGGTTAGGAAAGAAAGCCAGGTGGGTTGACTTTGGGTGAATCACCAGGATACTGAGTTCTAGTCCCGCCTTAGGCATGAAAGCCAGATGGATGGGTTTGGGGCAATCACTAGGAGATGGTGAGTTCTAGTCCTGCCTTAGGCAGGAAAGCAGGCTGGCTGACTTTGGACCAATCACCAGGAGACGGTGAGTTCTAGTCCCGCCTTAGGCAGGAAAGCCAGATGGATGGGTTTGGGGCAATCACCAGGAGATGGTGAGTTCTGGTCCCGCCTTAGGGAGAAAAGCCGGCTGAGTGACTTTGGTCCAATCACCAGGAAATGGTGAGTTCTAGTTCCGTCTTAGGCAGGAAAGCCAGATGGATGAGTTTGGGGCAATCACCAGGAGATGGTGAGTTCTAGTCCCACCTTAGGCAGGAAAGCTGGCTGGGTGACTTTGGGCCAGTCACCAGGAGACGGTGAGTTCTAGTTCCGCCTTAGGCAGGAAAGCCAGTTGGGTGACTTTGAGCCAGTCATTCTCTCTCAGCCCAACCCACCCCACAGGGTTGTCGTAGGGAACAACAGAGGTCTTTGGGCTCAGGATCCCATTTTTTGCCTACAGAAATATTATGCTGGAATCTCGCTTCTTGATCTGGATTTTCAACATGTCTGCCTGATACGCCTGAATGCACATTTTGTTGTTTACAAAGAGCCGATTTAAATAAAGCACATGTGTTCCCCCCCCACCTTCTCCCTAAATTACAATTTTAATCTCATGCACTCTTTTCCTGCACGAGGCAAAATACTAAAGGATTTGAAAAGTAACGATCTAAACGCCGTTCTATTATTTCAGGGCCGTTCCTGAGTGGGAAAAAGGGAGCCGTCTGCCTCTGTCTTATCCATCCATATTTTTAGCAGCGTACAACGCAAACACAGGTGGTCCTTCAACTTACGACCACAAAAGGAGGATCCCAAAATTTCTGTTGCTAAACAAGACAGTTTTTAAGGGGGGTTTGCCCCATTTTACGACCCCTCCTGCTATATTTGTTCACTACTGCAACCTGCTCTGCACTGTTGTGTTTACACACTTTAAAAATTCCCTACACACACACACACACACAAAAGTCTCCCCCACCCCTTGTCGAGATGGGCAGGACCCCCTTAGGCATCTCTCCACAGTATACAAAGCAGACCTTAGATTAATACGCTATTTTCCACCCCACCCACCCCCCTTAATTTAAATTCAATTGCAATGAAATGACACCAACCGTTAAACTGATTTTAGTTCTCCCAAACCCAGTTTTGCAAAGCATTAGGACGGGAAAGAGAAGATCAGGCTGGAGGATTTGATTTTTATTATGACGGCCCCACTCACTGTCCTTCCCCTGAAATTCTCCATATTTTTTTTTTCAGAGGCATTGGAGAAAAGGGTCTGAAAACCTGAAGGGGAGGGGAGGGAAGGGATGAAACTCCAGCAGACGACAGAATTGTGATGCCGGCTAAACCAAGGAACGGCTTGACATCGGCCTCCGAACGATGAAGGGCAGGTAGGGAGATGAAGAAGGAGGCTCTGCCATTTGGCCCGTCCCACCCCTTTGTCTGGCTGGGCTGTGGAGCCCTCTCACCTGGCCACAGCAGCACCAATCTATGGAAGGACTCTGGCCGTTTTTACTCCATCACTGCAGCTTTTAAGAAGAGGCTGGACAGCCGGTTGTCCGGAATGGTCTAGGCGGGTCTCCTGCTTGAACAGGCGGTTGGACTAGAAGACCTCCAAAGTCCTGTCCAACTCTTGTTATTCTATTCTGTGCCGTTCTGTTCCATTCCATTCCATTCCATTCCATTCCTACATTCTATTCTGTTCTGTTCCATTTCTACATTCTATTCTGTTCCGTTCCATTCTGTTCCATTCCATTCCTACATTCTGTTTTGTTCTGTTCCTATATTCTATTCCGTTCCATTCCATTTCATTCCTAGATTCTATTCTGTTCCATTCCATTTCATTCCTAGATTCTGTTCTGTTCCTACATTCTATTCTGTTCTGTTCCGTTCCTACATTCTATTCTGTTCCATTCCATTTCATTCCTAGATTCTGTTCTGTTCCTACATTCTATTCTGTTCTGTTCCGTTCCTACATTCTATTCTGCTCCATTCCATTTCATTCCTAGATTCTGTTCTATTCCGTTCCTACATTCTATTCTGTTCCATTCCATTCCATTCCTACATTCTATTCTGTTCTGTTCCTAAATTCTATTCTGTTATGTTCCATTCCTACATTCCATTCTGTTCCATTCCATTCCATTTCATTCCTAGATTCTATTCTGTTCCATTCCATTTTATTCCATTCCATTCCATTCCATTCCATTCCATTCCTACATTCTGTTTTATTCTGTTCCGTTCCTATATTCTATTCTGTTCTGTTCTGTTCAACGTTCTATTCTATTCTATTCTGTTCCATTCCTACATTCTGTTCTATTCTGTTCTGTTTCTACATTTTGTTTTGTTCCATTCCGTTCCATTCCATTCCATTCCAACATTCTATTTTATTCTGTTCCGTTTCTACATTTTATTTTGTTCCATTCCATTCCTACATTCTATTTTATCCTGTTCCGTTTCTACATTCTATTCTATTCTGTTCTGTTCTGTTCTTCCCTTTCCTTCCTTCTTCTTCCCCTTCCTTTTTTCCCTTTCTTTCCTTTCTTTCATCTCCTATCAGTGGTTCCTTCCTCTCTCCCTCCCTCCCTCCCTTTTCCCTCCTTCTTCATTCCTTCCCCTATCAGTCCTTCCTTCCTTCCTTCCCTTCTCCTTTCCTTTCCTTTCCTCCCTCCCTCCCAGTCCTTCCTCACTTCCTTCCCAGGGAATTCTGGGAGCTGAAGTCCAAACTGCTTAAAGTTTTCAAACACTGCATTATAGCAATCTTTCTTCAGTTTCTGGTGGGGGGGGGAAGTCTGCTCTGTCGTGCCGGGGTCCTTAAAGATGCCATTGTTAAATTGAAGGAACCTTGACCCTTCATAGTAGACTAATACTACACCAACCATCAAGCAGCAAACAATACCCCAATCAAGGAACTACCAACACCGACAATCAAGCAGTAAACAACAGCCTAATCAAGGAACCACAAGGAAGAAAACAATCATCCCCAACAACAGATAGGGCTAGCGACTTGTATATAATCAGAGAGCAACGCCCAGTCCCTTCTAGCATTGATGATGTTATTTAGTTGGCTCATGAAAGATCTGAAAGAAACGATCAAGCTCAGACAGCACTGAATCTATCCATCCATCCGTCCGTCCGTCCATCCATCCATCTATCCATCAGAAAAGGTGGATAGAGAAAAATTCTTTTCTCTATCACACAATACCAGGACAAGGGGGCACTCCCTAAAGCTCATAGCTAAGAAAGTGAGGACAAACCAAGGGAAATATTTCTTCACCCAGAGGGTCGTTGATTTATGGAATTCACTTCCAGAAGGGGTCGTGACAGCTGCCAGCCTTGACAGCTTCAAGGCAGGGTCAGACAGATTCATGGATGCCAAGTGTATCGGTGGCTATTAAAACGGATGTCCATGTGCCGCCTCTATGTTGGTTGAGGCAGGCAGGATTCCCTTGAGTCCCATTTGTTGGGGGTCAAGGGAAAGGGAGGGTTTTGCCTTCTCTTTCTGCTCAAGATCCCCACGTACAATTGCTGGGCCACTGTGTGACACAGAATGCTGGACTCGATGGGCTTTGGCCTGATTCAGCAGGGCTCTTCTTAGGTTCTTATGTTCTTATGTTCATCTCTAGCCAGCTAGCTATCTACAACAGCCCAATCAAAATTGGCAGGTCAAGCCACTTGCATATAAACTGAGAGTAAAACCCACTCCCTTCTACCACTGATGATGGTACCTAGTTGGGTTATGAAATGTCTGCAAGAAAACAACCCAACTCAGACGGTACCAAGGACCCCAAATCCATCCATCCATCCATCCACGTCTGCCTGTCAACTGTAGCGAATTCTATATCGAAGAAGGCACTGCAAGAGATAAACTTTACTGAATACACACCCGGCACTGAAGAAGCAAAATCAACTCTAATTTTCCCGCGCAAAAATCTGGTTAGTTAACAGTAGCTTTTCATAACCCTCACCCACCAAATGTTTACGTTGCCCAATCACATTTCTTCAGTTTGTGGTGGGAATGATCCACTTCTCCGTCAGATACCTGCTTTTGTGACCTTGGGTCTCACGGTCTGTGGATGGCTTCTTGAAACTCCGTTTCTTTCCCAAGCTCTCCCTCCCCTCTGTTTCTATGGCACGTTGAGTAGCAATAGAGGTTAGCAAGCATCTTAGCAATTCCAACCTTGACTCTGACTGTGTCTGTCTGTCTGTCTATCTATCTATCCATCTCTATCATCTATCTCATGTCTCTCTCTCTACCTATCTACCTATCCATCCATCCATCCATCCATCCACCCACCCACCCATCCATCCATCATCTCTATGTATCTAATATCTCTATCTATCTATCTATCTATCTATCTATCTATCTATCTATCTATCTATCTATCTATCTATCTATCTATTTATCTATCTATCTATCTATCTATACGTATCTTTGTGTCTCTGTCTGTCTATCTATCCATCTCTATCATCTATCTCATGTCTCTCTCTCTACCTACCTATCATCCATCCATCCATCCATCCATCCATCTATCTATCTACCTACCCATCCACCCATCCATCATCTCTTTGTATCTAATATCTGTCTGTCTGTCTGTCTCTGTCTGTCTGTCTATTTATCCATCTCTATCATCTATCTCATGTCTCTCTCTCTCTACCTACTATCATCTATCTATCCATCCATCCATCCATCCACCCACCCATCCATCATCTCTATGTATCTAATATCTGTCTGTCTATCTATCCATCTCTATCATCTATCTCATGTCTCTCTCTACCTATCATCTATCTGTCTGTCTGTCTGTCTGTCTATCTATCTATCTATCTATCTATCCGTCCATCCATCCATATCTGTCTGTTCATCCATCCATCCATCATCTCTTTGTATCTAATACCTGTCTGTCTGTCTGTCTGTCTGTCTATCCGTCTCTATCATCTATCTCATGTCTCTCTCTCTACCTATCATCTATCTGTCTGTCTGTCTGTCTGTCCGTACGAACAGAGCAGACCCACTTCTCTTCTAAGCACTGATGATGTCACCCAGTTTATCTCATGAAAATATCTGCAAGAAAACAATCCAGCTCAGAGACCAACCAGGGACCCCACAGAACCGAAACATGGAGCTAATGATAGCCATCCTCTCACGGTGTCAAAGCTGAACACATTTCTACAAGGTTTTGCTGAGAACTGGGACCCCGGCAGCTCCTCTTTTAAAATAACCAAATTCTTGACCATTTTCCCCCCAGCTAAATTTCGCTCAGGATCTGCCTAATTTATGATAAAGCAGAAGTGGCAAAAAAAAATAAAATCCTGTGCCATTATTTCCTTTTAATACCAGACATTCAAACTCAATAAAAAGCTAATAAAAGGACGAAGGTAGAAAAGAAACTATCTCAGCCTCAGCTTTGCTCACAAAAACGCCCCCCACAAACACACATTATGAATTTTCAGGCTTTGTTAGCGTGAGAAAGAGAAATGGCAAAATTAATTGGAAAGAGACAATATTTTTCCAGCCCCCTATCAGAGGCGACAATGCAAGCCAAAGCATATTTTAAAAGATGTCCCATTCAACATGAGGAACAAATAGAAAGTAGCTCATGGTATGAATAAGAAGCAAATTGCTTCAAAATGGTCTCTTTTCCTGATGCAGTGGGAGTTAACATTCAAGAGAGTGATCCAGACAGACGCACAACATCACAAGGGGGAGGAGGCAACAGAGCCGCAAATGATCCACACAGCCCATGGAGAACTTCCATAGGCTTCAGAGGCAGAATGCAGGAACACAGGACCTGGAGTACACAACATTTCCAAGTTAGCATGATTCTGTGACTCTCATTGATTGTAACACAATAACAGAGTTGGAAGGTACCTTGGAGGTCATCTAGTCCAACCCCCTGCTCAGGAAAGAAACCCTACACCATTTCAGACAAATGGCGGTCCAGTCTCTTCTTAAAAACTTCCAGTGTTGGAGCATTCACCGCTTCTGGAGGCAGGTGGTTCCACTGGTTAATTGTTCTCACTGTCAGGAAGTTTCTTCTTAGTTCCAGGTTGCTTCTCTCCTTGGTCAGTTTCTGTCCGTTGCTTCTTGTCCTGCCTTCAAGGTGCTTTGGAGAATAGCTTGACTCCCTCTTCTTTGGGGCACCCCCTGAGATACTGGAAGACTGCTATCATGTCAACCCTTCTCTTCATTAAACTAGACATTACACAACACATGGACAGGCTTCACGATAGCTTCAGCTGGGGAACTGAGTCACCCTAGACCAAATCAAGTCCAAAAACATTAAAGAATTCCTAGAAGCATGGTCCTCAGGCGAATCGGCCATCAACAGGCACATTGAGGTAAACAACAGCTACACCGCCATTCAAAAGAGACAACCTAAAAGCTAAAACGCTTCCTGACCAGCAGTCCAATCTCAGATAACAGAGATTAACACCAAGATCAAACAATCAAAACAGTAAACCACAGCTTAATCAAGGAACCAACATCATTCCCATCAACACTGACAAGGCAAGCCACTAGTGTGAAAACAGCACAAATCCCACTCCCTTCTAGCATCTGATGAGGCTACCTAGTTGGGTAATAAAACATCTGCAAGAAAACCAGCATGAAGGACCCCAGAGGTTCCCATATTAGAATAATAGCGTTGGAAAGGACCTTGAAGGTCATCTATTCTAACCCGCTGCTCAGGCAGGAAACCCTATACCATTTCAGACAAATGGCTGTCCAGTCTCTTCTTTAAAAAATCCAGTGTTGGAGCACTCACAACTTCTGGAGGCAGGTTGTTCCACTGGTTAATTGTTCTGTCAGGAAGTTTCTCCTTAATTCCAGGTTGCTTCTCTCCTTGATGAGTTTCATCCGTTGCTTCTTGTCCTGCCTTCAGGCGCTTTGGAGAATAGCTTGACTCCCTCTTCTTTGGGGCAGCCCCTGAGATACTGGAAGGCTGCTATCCTGTCCCCCCTCGTCCTTCTCTTCATTAAACTAGACAGACCCAATTCCAGCAACCTTTATATGTTTTAGCCTCCAGTCCCCTGATCATCTTTGTTGCTCTTCTCTGCACTCTTTCTATTGTATTGTCCCTTTTTTTACTTTATTTTTTTATTACTAACATTTTTTATTGATAGATATATATTTGTACATGTAAACCAGGAAAAAATTCAAGTTAACTGCTATTCAACTTAATACAGTCGATTTAAATTTGTAAACATTCTTCACTTCGTATGTCAACATTTAACTATAAGCCAGGTACATTTTCTTTGATTGGTGTTTCTCTTGTATGTAGTCTATCCAATGTTTCCAGTCCAACATATATTGTTCATTTGAGCGATCCTTCAAATATGCCGATATTTTAGCCATTTCTGCCAAATTTATGACTTTCAAAGTCCATTCTTCAATAGATGGTATTTCTGGCTTCTTCCAGTATTGTCCCACCATCAGTCTCGCTGCTGTGATCAAGTTCAAAATTAAGTTCGTCTCTGTGGTGGTACAGTCTTTTTTGTGGCTCTTCAAATGAACCTCACATCCACACCTGCTTCCATTCACTGCAGCAAATCTAATCAATTACTGACAAGAAAGGTCGGAGTCACTGATGCTGATCAACAGATGAGCTTCCCAATAAACAGACTCAAATTATCCTACTTTGGACACATGAGGTGAAGACCCGGCTCTCTTGGGAAGTCTATCAGGCTGGGAAAGATGGAAGGAAAGAGAAGGATGATAAGTAGAAAGTTGGAGGGACATGGTGAAAGCAGAGATTGGCCCACCATTGGAAGATCTGAAGGTTCAGCTGATTGTTATGGAGAACAGTCATCTCCACATGGTTGCTAAGAGTTGACGCCGGCTGGATGTAATCAACATAATCAAAAATTAAACCGGGTTCCACTTGGGTAACTGGATGATCTGTACCGAATGCTCAGGCTTAATAACGGCTTCTTTAGTTGAAAACAGGAGTGAAAAAAAGAAAATTAATAAAAAACGGAGGAGACACAAAAGAAAGCGGCAAGAGCCTTGGAAGTTCAGAGGAAATTAAAATAGCTACCTTTCATTTTGTTACAAAGCAAAAGTCAGTCGGCGATGAAACGCTCCCCCTTTCAAACAAAGGTGTTTTCTGCTTTCTGATATTCAATCTGTTCCCTCCTCGCCGACTATCGGATGACGTAATTGGGGCATTCCAGGTTTTTCTCAAAAACGTTACTCAGTTCAGAGTTGACTTCCATGAAGTGCCAAAGGCAGCCTTTGTAGCATCGTTAATTTACCCAGATCCATTTTGGGGGATGAGATACGGGCCTCTGGACATTTGGACATTTGCAATTACGCCTCTCTTTTATTGCAGTTCGGGGGTTCTGGCTGAGGGATTGAATCTTTGAAACCAGATTTCAGTTGTGGAAGCTTGAAAAATGAAGATGGAGACAAGATCATGCCCAATCCACTGATGAAAATCTCTGGAAGGGTCCCTGGTGCTCTCTGAGCTGGGTTGTTTTCTTTCAGATGTTTCATGACCCAACTAGGTAACATCATCAGGGCTAGAATGGAGTAGGGCAGACATGTCAAGCACAAGGCCCGGGGGCCGGATGCGGCCCGCGAAGTGGTTTCATGTGTCCCGTGAAGCCGTCCTGGAAACAGTGAGGGAACGGCCCCCGCTGCCTTGGCCCTGGCCCAGGCCGGCCGGGAGCCAATGTACAATTTTGTGGTGGCCATCTATGCTGAAACACATTCAGTCTTAGCTCCACAAGGCCGTCTGGGAACAGCGAGGAACCAGCCCCTGCCGCATCTGCCCCGCCCCCTGGGTGCATGCTGGGGAGGGGTCACCCTTTGTGAGGAATGAAGAAATGGACCATGCCTTGGCGCTTGCCCTGGTCCCCCCCCTTCTGCCAGAGACCCCCAGATCTCTCCCACTCCTGCCCAGGTCCCCATAGGCACCCTTGACACGAACGATGTAGAGCTGGCCATGCCCACCCAATAGGCCACACCCACTCCATCCACACCCACCCAGCAGGCCGCACCCACCCTGGCCACACCCACTTGCCCCCCCAGGGCAACCACAATGCTGATGCAGCCCTCAGTGAAATTGAGTCTGACACATGTCAAGTAGAGTGTCTGGACTGGAGGGGGGGAGGAAAAGGAGGAGGAGGAGGAGGGGGAGGAAGAAGAGGAGGAGGAAAAGGAGGAGGAAGAGGAGGAGGAAGGAGGAAGAGGAGGAGGAGGAGAAGAGGAAGAGGAGGAGGAGGGGGGAAGAGGAGGAGGAGGGAGGAGGGGGAGGAGGGAGGAAGAGAAGGAGGAGGAGGAAGAGGAGGAGGGGGGGAAGGAGGAGGAGGAGGAAGAGGAGAAGGAGGAGGAGGAGGAAGAGGAGGAGGAGGAGGGGGGAGGAGGAGGAGGAAGACTGAGGGTGTTCTCTGAGGTTGGTGGTTTCCTTTCAGGCTTTTCATGACCCAACTAGGTAATATCATCAGGGCTACAAGGGAGTGGGGTTTGTGGATGGGAGAAGGAGGAGGAGGAAGAGGAGGAGGAGATCTGAGGGTCTTTGGTGCTCTCTGAGGTTTCCTTGCAGGCTTTTTCTTATAATTATTGCTATGAGTTTATTTTAAATCAGCCTTTTAACAGGCAGATTCAGCTATGCTCAGCTTTAGTTCTTTATCAAATGAAAGCTTGAAGCATTTTGACCTCCCATAGAAGTATCTGCTAATTTTTCCTAACTGGTTATAATTAAGTGAAGGATGGCAGATTCCCTTGTCAACAAGAGAAACTGGGGATAGAAGAAGGACCTTCCTTCGCAGTGTTTGTCTTGAAGCAGATGTTGAGGTAACGCCTACAGCATTCTCACAATCTGCTACAGAAATTGCTTGATTAAAAGAGAGAGAGGGATAAGTATAGTCTAGCAAGGTTTACCCTTGACAGAGCCGTGCTGAATTCTGATCACGACCGAACTCTTTTCTAAATGCCAACCTCTCAATCTCTCTAAGATTTTCTTGTTGTAGGATCTGTTCAAGTATCCAGGCCAAACTGATCTATAAGAAGGGTCCTTGGTGGTCTCTGAGCTTGGTGGCTTTCTTGCAGACCTTTCATGACTAATCAAGGAGAGAAACAACCTAGAACTAAGGAGGAATTTCCTGACAGTTAGAACAATTAACCAGCGGAACAACCTGCCTCCAGAAGCAGTGAATGCTCCAACACTGGAAGTTTTTAAGAAGAGACTGGACAGCCATTTGTCCGAAATAGTATCGGGTTACCTGCCTAAGCAGGGGGTTGGACTTGATGACCTCCAAGGTCCCTTCCAACTTTTATTTTTATTATTGTTGTTGTTAACTAGACAGCATCATCAGTGCTGGGAGGGATTTAAGAGAGGAGGAGGAGTGTGGAGAAGTTGTGTCCAACCCACCGTGACCCCATGGACAACCTTCCTCCAGGCCTTCCTGTCCTCTATCATTTTCTGGAGTCCATTGAAGCGCACGCCTTCTGCTTCAGGGACTCTATCCAGCCCCCTCATTCTCTGTCGTCTCCTTCTTCTCTTGCCCTCCATCTTTCCCAGCATCAGGCTCTTCTCCAGGGAGTCCTTTCTTCTCATTAGGTGGCTAAAGTACTTGAGTTTCAACTCCAGGATTTGGCCTTCTAAAGAGCAGCCGGGGTTGATCTTCTCTAGGACTGACCGGTTGGATCACCTTGCAGTCCAGGGGACTCGCAGGAGTCTTCTCCAGCACCAGAGTTCAAAGGCCTCCATTCTTTGGCGCTCAGCCTTTCTTACGGTCCAACTTTCACAGCCATCCATTGCAACTGGGAAAACCATGGCCTTGACTATACGCACTTTTGTTGGCAGGGTGACGTCTCTGCTTCTTAGTATGTTGTCTAGATTTGCCATAGCTTTCCTCCCCAGGAGCAAGCGTCTTCTAATCTCTTGGCTGCCGTCCCCATCTGCGGTGATCTTGGAGCCCAAGAAGATAAAATCTGTCACTACCTCCATTTTTTCCCCACCTACTTGCCAGGAATACTGACACACATACACAATATAATTGAGGACTATCTGTCTTTCGTTTTCCTGGATGTTCTCACTGTCCTTCCATTTCGTATTCATGGGTGGTGGTTTTTTTGTGTCTTTTTGAGACCTTCATCAGAGTGTTGGGGCAACTAGAACTCTCCTGCGGTTCTCCTCCAGTTGTCCCAAAGGCGCTGTTTCAAGAGGCAACTCGACTTTCCGGCTTTTCTTTGAAGACGTTTCGCTTCTCATCCAAGAAGCTTCTTCAGCTCTGACCGAATGGTGGAGGATGGAAGGATTTATACTCCTTGCAGTCATCTGGTCATTAGGACTCCCTCTGAGACTCTTTCTGCATTGCAGTGAGACATACACAGGTCTGCACGTTGGGGAAACAAAACAACCATTTTACAAACACACGGCACAACATAGGAGAACAAACCCACCAGGACAAGAGTCAGGAATCCATCTGCATTTGAAAGACGAAGGCCGCTCTTTCGAAGACAGCAAAGTCCACATTTTGGACAGGGAGGACCGCTGGCTTGAAAGAGGGGTCCAAGAGGCCATCTAGGTCAAACCTGGACAGCCCCTCTCTCAACAGACAGGGAGGATACGACATCATCCATCTCCAGTCTACCACACAGTCCTTTCTGCAGGTCCAAGAAGGCTCCACACATATTTGCACCACTCAGGTGACCCTGAGGACACAGGTAAACCTCCAGATGGCCTCAACGCCTCTCTAAAAGAAGGCAGATGACCAGCTGTCTGCAAGGAGTATAAATCCTTCCATTCTTCACCCTCCAGTCAGAGCTGATGAAGCTTCTTGGATGAGATTCTCCAAAGTGCCTGAAGGCAGGACAAGAAGCAACGGATGGAAACTCATCAAGGAGAGAAGCAGCGTAGAACTAAGGAGAAACTTCCTGACAGTGAGAACAATTAACCAGTGGAACAACCGGCCTCCAGAAGTGGTGAATGCTCCAACACTGGAAGTCTTTAAGAAGAGACTGGACCGCCATTTGTCTGAAATGGTATAGGGTTTCCTGCCTGAGCAGAGGGCTGGACTAGATGACCTCCAAGGTCCCTTCCAGCTTTATTACTATTATTATCATAGAAACGAAACATCTTCAAAGAGAAGCAAGGAAGTCCAGTTGCCTCGTGCAAAAAGCATTTTTGGGATACCGGATTGCAAAGTCCACTGCAAGCAACATCCATAGCTGTTAAGGTGATGAAAACTTGAAAAAAAAAATGGAGAACGAGTTAGATTAATGGTTCATGGGGATGAAATAGCTAAGCCTCTAAAGAAGAGGCTGCTTTGGTGTCCATTTTCTCTGCCAGCCCGCTCGGCAAAAAATCAGAATGGCTCCCCAGAACTCATATTTAAATAAGAAGAAGCAACTTGCAGGATGGAGATCTCGACCGTTTTGTTGGAAAGAATAATATGCATAAAATCTGCTGGTTAGAAACCCCTGGGTAGATGTGGAACGAGAGAACCGAATATTAAAAAGGAAAATGGAGGAGATGGGAAGGAATAAAAATTAAGAAAAAAAAACGAGCCTTAAGATCCCAGCAAAACTTGGAAGTCCTTTTTTAGCTTGGTTTTATTACTGCTAACAAATTTAACAAGCATTTTATCTCATTTAGTAAAAAAAACAAAAATTTCTCGGTATTAAAATGATCCAAAGACAGGGAAAAAAAAAAACCCATCTTCCTGCAGTTTACGGGAATAGCAAGGGGTTGGGGGAAAAAAACCTTCCTGTAAAATCATTATAATCCTTTAGTTTAAAAAATGAGCAGAGATTTATTGAAGCATAAGCAATTAGAATCCTACAGAGACAGAAAAAAAAAATCTATTACACTGGTGTTTTCCCATTAGCTTATCATCAACGTAGGAATCCTTTTTAAAAAAAAAAACACACACACACAATTCTTTTTCCTTCACTGAAACAGCTTCTGAACCCAAAGGCAGATTTGCAATGTTTTATCATCAAAGTCACTTTCACACCTCAAATTCTGCCCCCCAATGAATAACCCAGGAGATTAATGTGGTGGTTTTGGGTTTTTTTTTGCTCAGATAGGAAAAAAAAATATAATTCGAACCACGATGAGGTTTATAACCCTGGATGAAATGAAAGCATTTATCATAGCCAGTGACTTCACGCTTGTCTAGACCTTATTTGATCTACTGCAACTCAGCCTTGGGAGGACTTAACGATGTATTTCAGGATAATGGGCTGATGTGTGGCACAATTAACAATGATCGGGAAAATCTTCATGATGCAATGGAATAGCTAATACAATCCCGGGTTGCATAAACAGAGGCATAGAATCAAGATCACGCGAAGTATTAGTACCGCTTTACAAAGCCCTAGTGAGACCACACCTGGAATACTGCAGCCAATTTTGGTCACCATATCACAAAAAGGATGTTGAGAGTTTGGAAAAAAATCCAGAGAAGAGCAACTAAGATGATCAAAGGCCTGGAGACTAAAACATAGGAAGTATGGGTTTGGCTAGCCTAAAGAAAAGAAGAAACAGGGGTGACATGATAGCAGTGTTCCAATATCTGAGGGGCTGCCACAGAGAAGAGGGGGTCATGTTATTCTCCAAAGCACCAGAGGGCAGGACGAGAAACAATGGTTGGAAACTGACCAAAGAGAGAAGCAACCTGGAATTAAGGAGAAACTTCCTGACAGTGAGGACAATTAACCAGTGGAAAAGCTTGCCTCCAGAAATTGTGGGCGCTCTATCACTGCAGGTTTTTAAGAAGAGACTGGACAGTCACTTGTCTGAGATGGTATAGAATCTCCTGCTTGAGCAGGGGGCTGGACTAGAAGACCTCCAAGGTCCCTTCCAGTTCTATTCTATTCTATTCTATTCTATTCTATTCTATTCTATTCTATTCTATTCTATTCTATTCTATTCTATTCTATTTCTATTCTATTCTTTACAACAGTTCCCTTAGTGACCATTCAAAGTTACGTCACTGAAAAAAGTGATTTATGACCATTTTTTCACACTTACGACCATTGCAGAATCCCCGTGGTCACGGGATCAAAATTCAGACGCTTGGCAACTTGACTCATATTGATGATGGTGGCAGCGTCCCGCAGTCACGTTTGCGACCTTCTGACAAGGAAAGTCAATGAGGGAAACCCGATTCACTTAACAACGGTGTTATGAACTCAACTTCCGTTATCCACTTAACAACTGGGGCAAGAAAGGTCATAAAATGGGGCAAAACTCACATAAAAAATGTCTTATTTAGCAACATAAATTTGGGGCTCAATTGCGGTCGGATAGGCAGATGTGGATGTTTGATGGTATATTACAGATCTCGTCGCAGGATGGAGGCGGTTCCTAGTAAGGCCGCCTTTTGCAATTGACTAATGGTGAATTTGTCAATGACGATGATGGTGTTCAAGTGGTGCTCCAGTTGTTTTGGGATTGCACCCAAGGCTCCTATGACTATTGGTAGTACCCTTGCTTGCCTTTGCCACAGTCTTTCTATTTCTATTTGTAGTTTTTTGTATTTTGTGATCTTCTCCAGTTCTTTCTCGTCTATTCTGCTGTCTCCGGGATCTGCCACATCCACTATCCAGACTTTTTTTGTCTTTCTTATCGACAATGGTTAAGTCTGGGATGTTATGTTGTTTGTTGTTGTTATTATTATTATTACAGTCACCTGATCAAAAAGGAAAGGAGAAAGGCTTTCTGACTGATGTATTCACAAGAATCAAAAGCTTTCTATGAGGCTTAACAGGAGAAGAGGAGACAAAATTCCATATCCAAAGACACCCACAAAAAGAGATAAAAACAAATGGTTTAATAAATTCAGTCTCCAGCAAAAGGCAATATGTTTGTTAATCCCGCCTTTATTACTTTTACAAATAACTCAAGGCAGTAGATATATC
This sequence comes from Bothrops alternatus, assembly GCA_034064705.1. Taxonomy (NCBI): domain Eukaryota; kingdom Metazoa; phylum Chordata; class Lepidosauria; order Squamata; family Viperidae; genus Bothrops; species Bothrops alternatus. Next base: position 1,314,258 of record JARGCV010000212.1, read on the forward strand.
CAACACACCTTCCTCTACCTGTTTTCCCAACAACAGCAATACTGTGTGGTAGGGTTGGGCTGAGAGAGAGACTGGCTCAAGGTTTCATGCCTAAGGAGAGACTAGAACTCACTGTCTCCTGGTGATTGGCCCAAAGACACCCAGCCAGGCTTTCATGCCTAATTGGTGATTGGCCCAATTTCATGCCTAAGGTGGGACTAGAACTCACCGTCTCCTGGTGATTGGCCCAAAGTCACCCAGCGAGGCTTTCATGCCTAAGGTGGGACTAGAACTCACCGTCTCCTGGTGATTGGCCCAAAGATGTACCCAGCCAGGCTTTCATGCCTAATTGGTGATTGGCCCAATTTCATGCCTAAGGTGGGACTAGAACTCACCATCTCCTGGTGATTGGCCCAAAGACACCCAGCCAGGCTTTCATGCCTAAGATGGGACTAGAACTCACCATCTCCTGGTGATTGGCCCAAAGTCACCCAGCGAGGCTTTCATGCCTTAGGTGGGACTAGAACTCATCGTCTTCTAGTGACTAGCCCAATTTCATGCCTATGGTGGGACTAGAACTCACCGTCTCCTGGTGATTGGCCCAAAGACACCCAGCCAGGCTTTCATGCCTAAGGTGGGACTAGAACTCACCATCTCCTGGTGATTGGCCCAAAGTCACCCAGCGAGGCTTTCATGCCTTAGGTGGGACTAGAACTCATCGTCTTCTAGTGACTAGCCCAATTTCATGCCTATGGTGGGACTAGAACTCACCGTCTCCTGGTGATTGGCCCAAAGACACCCAGCCAGGCTTTCATGCCTAAGGTGAGACTAGAACTCACCGTCTCCTGGTGATTGGCCCAAAGACACCCAGCCAGGCTTTCATGCCTAAGGTGAGACTAGAACTCACCGTCTCCTGGTGATTGGCCCAAAGACACCCAGCCAGGCTTTCATGCCTAAGGTGAGACTAGAACTCACCGTCTCCTGGTGATTGGCCCAAAGACACCAGCCAGGCTTTCATGCCTAAAGTGGGACTAGAATTCCCTGTCTCCTGGTGATTGGCCCAATTTCATTCCCAAGGTGGGATTAGACCTCACCTTCTCCTGGCCAGGAGTCACCCAGTCAGCTTTCGTGCCTAAGGCGGGACTCGAAGTCACATTTTCCTGCTTTCTTGCCTGCTGCCTTAACCACTAACATCCCTACATGCTTTCTTCCTGCCGTGCCCACATTCACCCTCCTCACCGATCAAACTTAAACTTTAAAATAACTTGATAGCATTGTTTCTCGGTTTAGACGCCACTATAATCAAAGCACCTCAACTTGCTGCATAATTAAAACCAACGTGGGGGGGGAACACCTTTGCAATTCACCCACATTTGTAGCAAAGCAGCAGCAAAATCCTTCCTCCAGGGGTGGAATAATTAACCTTCCTTTTCACTGCTAATTACTATGAGCTGCAATGCAACCACAGAGAAGCCATTTCCAGGCCACCCTCTGCCCACAATATGGAAATTGGCCTTGGAGATATATCCTGAACAAATGGGAACATCTGTCAAGTCCTTGATTTGAGGGCTTTGCTCAAACAGGAATTAATATGGATTTGAATTCATTTCCTGTACACGTAGTCCTCGGCTTATGGCCACAACCGAACCCAACATTTCCATTGCTAAGCGAGACAGCTGTTGAGTGAGTTTTGCCCCATTACTGCAGCGAAGAAATTAAAAGATGCTTGCTCCTGGGGAGGAAAGCTAGGGCAAATCTAGACAGCATACTAAGAAGCAGAGACGTCACCCTGCCAACAAAAGTGCGTATAGTCAAGGCCGTGGTTTTCCCAGTTGCAACGGATGGCTATGAAAGTTGGACCATAAGAAAGGCCAAGCGCCAAAGAATGGAGGCCTTTGAACTCTGGTGCTGGAGAAGACTCCTGCGAGTCCCCTGGACTGCAAGGCGATCCAACCGGTCAGTCCTAGAGGAGATCAACCCCGACTGCTCCTTAGAAGGCCAGATCCTGAAGTTGAAACTCAAGTCCTTTGGCCACCTAATGAGAAGGAAGGACTCCCTGGAGAAGAGCCTGATGCTGGGAAAGATGGAGGGCAAGAGAAGAAGGGGACGACGGAGAATAATGAGGTGGCTGGATGGAGTCACTGAATCAGGAGGCGTGAGCTTCAATGGACTCCAGAAGATGGTAGAGGACAGGAAGGCCTGGAGGAATGTTGTCCATGGGGTCACGATGGGTCGGACACGACTTCGCAACTAACAATAACTGCCACGGTTGTTAAGTGAATCTCTGCAGTTGTTAAAATTAGTAACCTGGTTGTTAAGTGAATTTAGCTTCCCCCATGGATTCTGCTTGGGAGAAGGTCACAAAAGGGGAACACTTGACCCCGGGGACACTATGTCCATCGTAAATATGAAGCAGTTGCCAAGTGTTCTCAGGTTCAAGTCTCTCCCCAGCTTTAGTGTAAAGCAGTGCGATAAATCTGGATGACTTTGCGTCACTATGACTTATTTTTGTTCTAATTCGTTCGGGGAGTTTATTTCACTCTGTTTGCTAAAATAATTTCAAGCCTTGCAGATTGCCTTCAAACATCCATCAAAAAGCTTCTCTGACAATTTGCTTCCCACAGATTATGGATATTTTGGTGCTTAATACTACCATTTCCCCCACCCATGTTTGTTCAGACTTTTCACTAAATATTGACAAGTGTCATTGGTGAGATGGATTGTCCCCGCGCCACGCCCCCCCCAAAATGATTCACCTGTTACTTCTACTCAGCTGGGAACAATGTTCAATGCAGATGCCGGCTTCCGCATCCTGTTTGCCCATGTGAATTTCTAGCTGCATCGCATTGACAGGATCGATGCTATTTTCCTTGGCAGTGTAAGAATCATAAATCATACGTTGTAGAAGGGTTGCGTAATCTGAAGGTCAAACGTCTCGGTCCTTTGGGTTTCTACATCAAGGGCAGAAACACTGGACCACCCAACTCCTGTGTAGACCCTGAGCGTGGCTGTTTTCTTGTAGACGTTTCCTTACCGAACTAGGTAACATTATCAGGGCTGGTAAGGAGTAGGGTTTGCTGTTTATATACCGGTGGCTTATCCTGTAAATCAGGGGTCTTCAAACTTGGCCCTTTTATGACTTGTGGACTTCAACTCCAAGAATTCCTCAGCCAGAATTCCTCGGTACTCAGATGCTTAGGCCTTCTGGAAAGGCCTGACTGCAAAATGCAGGCCCGAATGCAGCTGCACAACGTTGGCCACAGAAGAAGTGGACCGGCTGAGTGGGGCTGTCAGTGCTGGAGGTGAGGCAAGGCCTACTCCGAAAATAAGACCTGGTGCTTCTTTTGGAGGCAGGTAGATAGATAGATAGATAGATAGATAGATAGATAGATAGATAGATAGATAGATAGATAGATGGATGGATGGATGGATGGATGGATGGATGGATGGATGGATGGATGGATGGATGGATATAATAATAATAATAATAAAGTTGGAAGGGACCTTGGAGGTCATCAGGTCCAACCCCCTGCTCAGGCAGGTAAGATAGGTAGGTAAGTAGATAGATAGATAGATAGATGATATAATAATAATAATAATAATAAAGTTGGAAGGGACCTTGGAGGTCAAGTCCAACCCCCTGCTCAGGCAGGTAAGATAGATGATAGATAGATAGATAGATAGATAGATAGATAGATAGATAGATGGATGGATGGATGGATGGATGGATGGATGGATGGATGGATGGATGGATAGAAATAATAATAATAATAATAATAATAATAATAATAATAATAATAATAAAATAAAAATAAAGTTAGAAGGGACCTTGGAGGTCATCAAGTCCAACCCCTTGCTCAGGCAGGTAAGATAGATAGATAGATAGATAGATAGATAGATAGATAGATAGATAGATAGATATAATACTAATACTAATACTACTAATACTAATAATAATAATGTTGGAAGGGACCTTGGAGGTCATCAAGTCCAACCCCCTGCTCAGGCAGGTAAGATAGATAGATAGATAGATAGATAGATAGATAGATAGATAGATAGATAGATAGATAGATAGATAGATAGAATAATAGTAATAGTAATAGTAATAGTAATAGTAATAGTAATAGTAATAGTAATAGTAATAGTAATAATAATAATAAAGTTGGAAGGGACCTTGGAGGTCATCAAGTCCAACCCCCTGCTCAGGCAGGTAAGATAGATAGATGGATGGATATAATAATAATAATAATAATAATAATAATAATAATAATAATAATAATAAAGTTGGAAGGCACCCTAGAGGTCATCAGGTCCAACCCCCTGCTCAGGCAGGTAAGATAGATAGACAGAGAGAGAAAGACCCAGTCTTATTTTCAGGGAAACACAGCATCTCCATCTGGCTCGCAACCTCCTCCACTCCAAAGTGGCTACAGAAAACAGGCCTCCCTTGTTCAATGGAAGGCATACAAATCTCCATCTAGGCGTCCTGATGCTTTTCTCCGTTGCTATAACAACGGGCTATTTTTACATTCAACAGCTGGATTTTGGTGTTTGAATTCCACTCCTAAGATGACAAAAGTGATTTATTTTTTCCCTCTCTGCAGTATTACAGCAGAAATGTCAGAGGCCAACAGCCAGAGCGAAGATAAAATTCCTCTGTATTGGCATCAAAGGATCACAGGGGGCAGGGCAAATATTTAAAATATGCAGTAGGCGGCCTTGTAGGAGCTTCAAGCAGGCAGACAACGGGAAAGAATTAAAGTCAGGGTCAGATTTTGGGGGGGGGGGGGTAAGCGGTGTTATGACTTACAGGCGTTCTCGACTTACGACCCCAATTGAACCCCAAATTTCTATTGCTAAGTGAAACGTTTGTTAAGTGAGTTTGCCCCATTTTACAACCTTTCTTACCACAGTTGTTAAGCGAATCACTGTAGTTGTAAAATTAGTCAAACTATTGTTAAGTAAATCCGGCTTCCCCCATTGACTTTGCTTGTCAGAAGGTTGCAAAAGAGATCATATGATCCCGGGACTCTGCAACCGTCATAAATATGAGTCAGTTGTCAAACATCTGAATTTTGATCATGTGACCTTGGAGATGCGGCAGCGGTCGTAAGTGTGAAAAGTGGTCATACCTCAAGCATCTAGTCCAGGGGTAGACAACCTTGGCTCTTTTATGACTCGTGGACTTCAACTCCCAGAATTCCTCAGCCAGCATGGCTCAGCTTGGAAACCTCTCCCTTTCTCCTCAGCATGGCTGGCTCAGGAATTCTGGGAGTTGAAGTCCACGAGTCATAAAAGAGCCAAGGTGGCCTACCCCTGGTCTAGTCAAACATGAATTCTGAGAGTTGAAGTCCTGATATCCTAAACCCATAGCCAACAGGAATTCTGGGAATTGAAGTCCAGATACCTCAAACCCCCGGCCAGCATGAATTTTCGGAATTGAAGGCCAAATAGCTCAAACCCCAGCCAACAGGAATTCTGGGAATTGAAGTCCAGATATAAACCAGGGGTGTCAAATTCGCCATGTCATGTGACATGTCGCCACGCATCATGACTTTTTTTTCCCTTGCCTGAGCTGGGGTAGGTTAGGCTTCTGCAAGATGCATCTGGCCCGTGGGCCGGCAGTTTGACACCTTTGTCATAAACCTTCAGCCACCAGGAATTCTGGGAGTTGAAGTCCAAATACCTCAAACCGCTAGCCAGCATGAATTCTGGGAGTTGAAGTCCAGATATCATAAACCCTCAGCCACCAGGAATTCTGGGAGCTGAAGTCCAGATACCTCAAACCCCTAGCCAGCATGAATTCTGGGAGTTGAAGTCCAGATATCATAAACCCTCAGCCACCAGGAATTCTGGAAGTTGAAGTCCAAATACCTCAAACCCCCAGCCAGCATGAATTCTGGGAATTGAAGTCCAGATATCATAAACCCTCAGCCACCAGGAATTCTGGGAGCTGAAGTCCAGATACCTCAAACCCCTAGCCAGCATGAATTCTGGGAGTTGAAGTCCAGATATCATAAATACTCAGCCACCAGGAATTCTGGGAGCTGAAGTCCAAATACCTCAAACCCCCAGCCAGTATGAATTCTGGGAGTTGAAGGGTAGATATCATAAACCCTCAGCCACCAGGAATTGTTGAAGTCCAAATACCTCAAACCCCCAGCCAGCATGAATTCTGGGAATTGAAGTCCAGATATCATAAACCCTCAGCCACCAGGAATTCTAGGAGCTGAAGTCCAGATACCTCAAACCCCTAGCCAGCATGAATTCTGGGAGTTGAAGTCCAGATATCATAAATACTCAGCCACCAGGAATTCTGGGAGCTGAAGTCCAAATACCTCAAACCCCCAGCCAGTATGAATTCTGGGAGTTGAAGGGTAGATATCATAAACCCTCAGCCACCAGGAATTCTGGAAGTTGAAGTCCAAATACCTCAAACCCCCAGCCAGCATGAATTCTGGGAGCTGAAGTCCAGATACCTCAAACCCCCAGCCAGCATGAATTCTGGGAGTTGAAGTCCAGATATCTAAACATAGCCCAGGTTGAGAAGCACTGAGTTAACTTAACCCATGTCTTTTTTTAGTAGCTACGGGGATAGCCCTGTAAATCCTGCTAATTATAACAGGATCTTCTCCTGGCTTTTAGATTACGCCTTGACAGATCCCTGGACGCACAAATCAGAAGGAGCAACCGAAGAGAAGGAAAGGAGATGGTTTTCACCAGTCCCTTAATTCAAGGTTGCTGACTGTTTGACGCAACTTTAATTGGGGAGTTAATTTAAGCCCCTATAACGAACTTGTGCCTTTGGAGCCCAAATTTGTGATATTTTTTCCACCCACATTATTATTTTTATTTCTTATACTTCTTGGTTGCTTTTCTGAGTTTTCTGCTCACCACATATAAATTCACGTTCCACATAAAGCAGTATTTTTATTTTATTTTCATTCATTAAACAGCTGAGCCCAAAATTTCTCTTGCTAAGCGGGACAAGTTTTTAAGTGAGTTTTGCCCCATTTCTTGCTCGAGTTGATAAATGAATCCCTGGGACTGTTAAGTTAGTAACACGGTTGTTAAGTGAATCTGGCTTCCCCATTGACTTTGCTTGTCAGAAGGTCGCAAAAGGGGATCGCATGATCTCGAGACGTGGCGACCGTCATAAATACGAGTCAGTTGCCAAGTGTCTGAATTTCGCTCATGTGACCTTGGGGATGCTGCGATGGTCATAAGTGTGAAAAACGGTCAGTCGCTTTTTTTAGTGTTTTTGTAACTTTGCACAGTCACCAAATGAATGGGTTGTAAGTTGAGGACTTACCTGTATTGGTGGGAGGAAGAAGAGGAAGGAGCCCAGAGACTTCACTGGAATGTTCTTAGAGGCAGGAGTGCTCGTGGGGGCAAAAAAGTCAAGATGGCACCCAGAAGTACATGTGATTTTCCGTAGGTGTGTTGGGACACACAAAGAAGAGGGAGTCAAGCTATTCTCCAAAGCGCCTGAAGGCTGGACAAGAAGCAACGGATGGAAACTCATCAAGGAGAGAAGCAACGTAGAACTCAGGAGAAACTTCCTGACAGTGAGAACAATTAACCAGTGGAACAACCTGCCTCCAGAAGTGGTGAATGCTCCAACACTGGGAGTTTTTAAGAAGAGACTGGACAGCCACATGACCAGGAAGGACTCCTGCCTTGGTCAGGGAGTTGGACTAGATAACTTCCAAGGTCCCTTCCAACTACTACTACTACTACTACTACTACTACTACTACTACTACTACTACTACTACTACTTCTTCTTCTTCTCCTCCTCCTCCTCCTCTTCTTCTTCTTCTCCTTATTATTATTATTATTATTATTATTATTATTATTAAAGAGCGAGAGAAGCAACCTAGAACTAAGGAGAAACTTCCTGGCAGTGAGAACAATTAACCAGTGGAACAACCTGCCTCCAGAAGCTGTGAATGCTCCAACACTGGAAGTTTTTAAGAAGAGACTGGACAGCGATTTGTCCAAAATGGTATAGGATTTCCTGCCTGAGCAGGAGGTTGGACTAGATAATTTCCAAGGTCCCTTCCAACTACTACTACTACTACTACTACTACTACTACTACTACTACTACTACTACTACTTCTTCTTCTTCTTCTTCTTCTTCTTCTTCTTCTTCTTCTTCTTCTTCTTCTTCTTCTTCTTCTTCTTCTTATCATTATTATTATGTTGGAAGGGACTTTGGAGGTCATCAACAAGGAATGGAGTTTTGACTGTGTGGCTACAACTGATATTTTGACACACAGAGACACCCCCAAGGTCAGCCCTGCAGCTTGACATACAGTAAAAGAATTTAGCCACAGAATAAGAGATAGGAAATTCCAGGCTGCAGAGCAGTTCATTTGTATTAAGGAGATAGATTTTCTAAAGTCGACTTTACTCCAGCAAGGATTATTAGTTTGGGCACAGAAAACAGAAGCACTCATTCCTCACGCAAGGCAATAAGATTTTTTTTTTTTTTTGGGCTGGCATTTTCCCTCAGAGAGGTAGAAAAATCTGGCATTTTAGTGACAAATAATTCTTAATTGCATTGGCGGCTCAGACAATACTAATAATATTGCTGAAATATGGTGAACACGCTTTATATTTGGAGAGGGTTCCTGTCATTGCAAATGACTGTACCGTGGAAGTTATTATCAGCTTTCTTTTTTAATCAAACAAAGAAGCACGGAGCGTATGAGCTGGAAAGGGACCTTAGAAATCTTCTCATTCAACTGCCCAGCTTAATGCACAAAACCAGGAAACCAGCAGCCACTGCAGTTCTTTGAAGACTTTCAGTGAAAGGGGATTTACTATCTTTCTAGGCAGATTGTTCCACTCTTTTAAGAGCAGAAATTTCCTCAAAATGCTCAGCCTGGATCTCCTTTGCTTTGTTCTCCGGCTCTTGGTCACAATAGAGAAGAAATCCACCCTCTTGTAAGTGAAGAATCTGAGATGTTTGTACTGTGATATCCTGTCTTCACTCAACCTTCCCCTTTGCAAGCTAACATTCCCAACACTGATAGTAGAGAATTATTTGTAGCTTGGGGTTGAAATGAGAGGGTCTTTGGTGCTCTGTGAGCTTGGTGGTTTTCTAGCAGATCTTTCATGACCCAACTAGGTAACATCATCAGTTCTAGAAGGGAGGGGGTTTGTGAGGAGGAGGAGGAGGAGGAGGAGACGGAGAGTTCTAGTCCTGCCTTAAGCACAAAAGCCAGCTAGGTGACTTTAGGCATGAAAGCCAGCTCACTAAATTTGGGTCAATCACGGGAGAAAGTGAGTTCTAGTCCTACATTAGACATAAAAGCTGGCTGGATGACTTAGAACAGAATAGAATAGAGCTGGAAGGGACCTTAGAGGTCTTCTAGTCCAGCCCCCCTGCTCAAGCAGGAGAACCTATACCATCTCAGACAGGTGATTATCTAGTCTTTTCTTTAAAATCTCCAGTGATGGAGCGCCCACGATTTCTGGAGGCAAGCTGTTCCACTGGTTTATTGTCTTCACTTTGGGCCAATCACCAGGAGACGGTGAGTTCTAGTCCTACATTAGACATAAAAGCTGGCTAGAGCTCTCTCTCTCTCTCTCTCTCTCTCTCTCTCTCTCTCTCTCTCTCTCTCTCTCTCTCTCTCTCTCTCTCTCTCTCTCTCTCTCTCTCTCATTATTTATAAAAACAATGAAATGAGATACAAACAAATAAATAAGATACAAATAAATGACAATGTTGGGAAAGTGTTTGCAGGTTCCTGCAGGTTTATAGAAATGGCTTGAGACTGCAACTGCTTCTCGCAAACTGCTCCAACCTGAAATCTATTCAATTGCAGAGCAAAATCAAAGGAGAAAATCCCTTTTGTTGGTGGGATGGACAATTTAGCAAAACACAAATTTACAGCGTCGTTATGGAAACAGAGAAAAACTGGAAAAAGGAAACAAAGGCAGAGTTGAAACAGCAAGGGGAAAAAAAAAAAGGATACCCTCCACTCTTCCAAATGTGTATTTCACACAATAATTCCTCTTGAAGGTTTTAATTGCAAAGCCAGGCCACAAAAGCTAGAAATAAGCAGAAATAAGCATCTTACAACAGTTCCTGACTGTTCAAAGTTACAACGGTTACTGAAAAAAAATGATTTATGACCACTTTTCCCAGTTACAGTTTGTTTTGCGGGAGTTTAAAACAGAGCTGGAAAGACAAGCCATTTCTCCTCCGAGGTCATCCAAACGTAGCTGTTCTCTTTCTCCCAGGCAGGTGGGGTGAGGGCCACCCAAGAGCCCGACTTACCCAGAAAGAAAACATGCATGCATAACCAAACCTTGATAGCTGTTTATCTTATACCACCAACCCACGTCCTACCACGAAAACAAAAGGAGACACGCAAATTGTTCACAACCCCGTGTGCAAATTTGCTGGGTGCTGGTCTCGGGAGCCTGTGAAAGGATGTCCCTGCTTTGAGGAGGTAAGGCATGATGTTGCTATGGTAATTATTATTTTTCTCCATCAGAGTAGAAACTTGATGCGGATTTTGAGCGAGGAAAGAGCAATTATGGCAATCAGGATGTGTGTAGGACTGATGTGATTTCTTTAAAGACATGTCGCGTTCATTTTAATACACAACCAACAGTTGCAAGCTCGGGGAGGCGGGGGGGAGAAGAACGAGAGGGAAGATTATTTACGGCGGTGCAAACCTTGGCTTACGACCGTAACGGGGACCAGAATTTTCATTGTGAAGTAAGGTGGTTGTTAAAGCGAGTCGTGTCCAGATTAATGGCCTTTTTTGCCACGGTGGTTAAGCGAATGACTGTAGTTGTTAAGTGAGTCGCATGGTCGTTAAGCAAGTCTCGCTTCCCCCATTGACTTTGCTTGTCCAAAGATGAGTGAGGAGGTCGCAAAGAGTGTCTTCGACTTGCAACCACAGTTGAGCCCAAAATGTCTGTTGCTAAGAGAAAAATTTAAGTGGATTTTTAGTCGATTTTACGATCTTTCTTGCTTCAGGTATTAAGAGAATCACTGCAGCTGTTAAGCTAGTAGCCCGGTCATTAAGTGAATCTGGCTTCCCCTTGATTTTGCTTGTCAGAAGGTCGCAAAAGAGGATCGCGTGACCCCAGGGACACTTCAACCGTCATAAATATGAGTCAGCTGTCTAGCGTCTGAATTTTGATCACGTGACCATGGGGTCGTAAGTTTGAAAAATGATCATAAGTCCCTTTTTTCAGTACCGTTGTAACTTTGAACGGTCACTAAACAAATGGTTGTAAGTCAACCTGTACTACCTGTACGTATTCTTTGACCCACGAAGACTTGACTGTAGGAAAAATTTAGCTGAAAAAAAAATGCAATTATGGAAGGAAGCAGGGAAGTTAATATATTCAACCGTTTTCCTGGCCCATTTGGCGAACACAAATGATAACGGTAATGTTCCCTCAGAAACGTCTTTTAGCATAATAGGCGTTTGAATGATCACTAAACAAATTGTTGTAACTCAAGGATTACCTGTACACTCCAGTTGCCAAAAGCCTGAAGGTTGATCATATGACCATGGGAATGCTGCAATAGTCATAAGTGTGAGGAACCAGATAAGAGAAACACCAATCAAACAAAGTGTAACAGGAGTATAGTTGAGGCTAGACGCGAGGGGTGGGAAAAAGGCTTACTAATTCAGACGTTTTCAGCGACTAATACCTAGTATTGTATATCAGGTGCCATGATGATTGCTGCACAATATGTTTTTTTTATGTTCAATGTTGATTGTTTTAATAAAAGAATTTTATATTAAAAAAATAGTCATAAGTGTGAGGACCAATCAGCTGCAAATGCTGCAATAGTCATAAGTGTGAGGAATAATCATGTCAGAATGCTACAATAGACATCTGTGAGGACCAATCATGTTCGAATAACACAATAGTTATAAATGTGAGGACCAATCATGTCGGAATGCTGCAATAGTCATACATGTAAGGACCAATCATGTTGGAATGCTGCAATAGTCGTAAGTGTGAGGAACAATCATGTCGGAATGCTGCAATAGTCATAAGTGTGAGAAACAATCATGTCGGAATGCTGCAATAGTCATAAGTGTCAGGACCAATCATGTCGGAATTTCACAATAGTCATAAATGTAAGGACCAATCATGTCAGAATGCTGCAATAGTCATAAGTATGTGGAATAATCATGTCGGAATACTGCAATAGTCATAAGTGTGAGGTCCAATCATGTTTAAATAACGCAATAGTCGTAAGTGTGAGGAACAATCCTGTCGGAATAAAGCAATGGTCATAAGTATGAGGAACAATCATGTCAGAATGCTGCAATAGTTGTAAGTGTGAGGAACAATCATGTTCAAATAACGCAATAGTCATAAGTGTGAGAACCACTCATGTCACAATGCTGCAAAAGTCATAAGTATGAGGTACAGTCATGTACAAATAATGTAATAGTCACATGTGTGAGGTACAATCATGTTCTAATAACACAATAGTCATAAGTGTGAGGACCAATCATGTCCCTTTTTTCAACGCTGTTGTTATTTCGAATGGTTGTTAAATGAATGGATGTAAATTGAGGTACAGGGATCCTGTGGGACTCTCCATTCGCGGTTTTATTGAGTGGCTGAATTAATGATTTTACATCCCGCCACAATCTCACAACCCTCGTCCGTCTCCCTGATGCAGCAACAAATAAAAGCAGGTGTTGTACAGGGAAAAGGAGCAACAATAAACTAAATCACCAGGTCATGACGCAAAATATAGTAGCCCCAATAAAAACAACTCAAAGAGAAAATTAAAACAGGGATGAGGCAGCCAGATCATCGGAAACGACCCGTTTTTAACATCCTTGTCAAGGCCGTCAAAAGGGGATCTAGCCTGATTGCTGTTGGCCGGATCACAGCACCAGCACCGAGAATAATAGGCCCTTGACTTACAACAGTTTGTTGAGTGTCCATTTGAAGTGAAACGGCACTGAAAAAAGTGACTTAGGACCATTTTTAACGCTTATGACGTTAAACATCCCCATGATCTCGTAATCCAAATTCGGAGGCTTGGCAACTGGCATGTACTTATGACAGTTGCAATATCCCAGGGTCATGTGATCAACTCTTCCGACCATCTGACTGGCAAAGTCAATGGGGAAACCCGATTCGCTTCATCATCCTGTAACTAACTTAACAACTGCAGTGATTCGCTTAACAACGGTGGCAAGGAAGGTTGTAAAATGGGACAAAACTCCCTTTAAGAAATGACCCGCTTAGCAGCAAAAATATGGGGCTCATTCGTAGTCGTAAGTCAAGAACTATCTGTATCTCCTCTAAAACTTCAGCCTCTCCCACCCCCGGATGACGCTCTAAATTTTCTGTTTTATTTCCTACCCTCCAGTTAGCTCCTTTCTGTTTACGAAAATTATCTTTAGGGCAAGCTAGATGAAATAAAACGGCAATAAAAGAGGAATTGCAAAAACCGAAAAGCCGGCAGCGGAATAAGGCCGTAAAGTGCCAGGAGAGCCTTTGAAGTCCTGTAAAAGCTGCCCAGAATCGCCTTATATGAGTGATGGGACATAAATATTTAATAAATAAATATAAATAAAGAAATAATGGGCCGGGATGCTTTCCTTGTTTTGAGGTAGTCCAAAGCTAGTTTGGCGAAGCAGTTTTCTAAAGTACAGGTCGTCCTTAACTTACGATCACAACGGAGGCCAACGTTTCTGTTGTTAAGTGAGTCCTGTCCTCATTTTACGACCTTTCTTCCCACAGTTGTTAACTGAAGCGCTGCAGTCGTTAAATTAGGAACCCAGTTAAGGGAAGCTGGCTTTCCCCATTCACTTTTTGCTTGTCAGAAGATCGCCAAAGGGGATCACCTGACACACGCACCCCGGGACACTGCGACCGTCGTAAATATGAGCCCAGGGTCTGGATTTTGATCACGTGACCGGTTCGTTAAATGTGAGAACTGGTCATAAGTCACAATGCTGTTGTAAATTTGAACCGTCACTAAACAGGCTGTTGTAAGTCGAGGATTACCTGTAGCATCGTAAACAGCTATATAAAAGAGACATCAATTTTTTTTTTGCAATAAAGTACCTTGTCTGCAATAAAAGTAGCGAAAACTATAATATCAAATGCTCCCACTTACGCCCACTTTTTTTCCACGAAAGATTTCACCTTCTGAAGGATCTAAACACCCCAAGCTGAAAATAAATTATGATTTATTATTAACCAGATTTGGGTTACAAACCAGTCACTCAATTCCTGTCACCATCACTGGATCAACGCTTGATGGATTTGACAAAAGCCAATTCTGCACTTCTGGGAAAACACCAGGAAGGGTGGGGGGGGGAATAGGCTTATAAGGCTGTCTAACTCATGTAATGCAACTATGGGTAGTCCTTGCTTACCAACCCGCTTGTTCAGTGACCGTTCAAAGTTATGAAAGCATTCAGAAAGGAGATTTACGACCGGTTCTCTAAATTGCAGGTATTGTGGTATTTTCATGGTCATAACTGCATTAACAGAGGAATAGAATCAAGATCATGTGAAGTATTAATACCACTTTACAAGGCCTTGGTAAGGCCATGCTTGGAATACGGCATCCAGTTTTGGTCACCACTATGTAAAAAAGATGTTGAGACTCTAGAAAGAGTACAGAGAAGAGCAACAAAGATGATTAGGGGAACTGGAGGCTAAAACATATAAGGAACAGTTGCTGGAATTAGGTATGTCTAGTTTAATGAAGAGAAGGACGAGGGGTGACATGATAGCAGTGTTCCAATATCTCAGGGGCTGTCCCAAAGAAGAGGGAGTCAAGCTATTCTCCAAAGCACCAGGACAAGAAGCAACAGATGGAAACTAATCAAGGAGAGAAGCAACCTAGATCTAAGGAGAAACTTCCTGACAGTGAGAACAATTAACCAGTGAAACAACCTGCCTCCAGAAGTGGTGAATGCGCCAACACTGGAAGTCTTTAAGAAGAGACTGGACAGCCATTTGTCTGAAATGGTATAGGGTTTCCTGCCAGAGAAGGGGGTTGGACTTGATGACCTCCAAGATCCCTTCCACATTATTATTATTATTATTATTATTATTATTATTATTATTATTATTATTATTATTATTATTATTATTATTCTCAGGCACTTGGCTAATAGCTCGTGATTCCCACAGTCACATGATCACCGTTTGTGAATGTCACACCCTGCTTCCAACGTTCAAAGTCATTGGGAAAGCCAGCGGGAAGTCATGGGTTCATACGTGTCTCTTTCTTAACATCCCACGGTGATTTGCTTAACAACTGCAGCCAGAACTGATGTTGTAAGTCAGGGCAGCCATGTGACATTCCCCTTAAGAACCGTGCTGCTTAGCAATGGACTTGACGCTCCCAATTACGGTCAGTAAGTGAGGACTATCGGTGTCCTAGGCTAAGAGTTCAAGATGGCTTTGATGGCATTTAGTCACTATTTCATATTTCTTGGAAGAAAATCTTCAAGAAACAAGAGGAATCACTCTTGACTCATCTTTTAATTATCCTTTACCCGAAACGATTTTTCTCCAAAAGCCGAAAGAAACAAAAAAACAGAAAGTCAAACTTTTTGCATATCCTTGGGGAAAATCGCTTTAAAAAGGCAGAAGGATTCCCCCTCCCCCCTGTATTCTCAATAGAAACACGTGATTTTCCGAGTCACGACACCGTGTTCCATTTTGCATAAAAGATATAGGTGTGCTTCACCCGGGTCTAATGATCGGGTTGATTGTGTTGTGTTGCATAAATGTTATTCTTGTGTTGTGTTGCATAAATGTTATTCCTCAGGCAGACGCTTGATGTTCCACAGCAGATCCGCCTGCATCAACAATCCCGGCTCCACACAAATTACTGTTATTTCAATAGCTGCCATGAGCAAATTGCAATAATAATACATGTTTTCAGCGACAGCTGGGCAGTAAATCTGCAAGCTTCTGAAAGCAGCAAAGGATCATGGGATCCCCCTTTTGTGACCTCCTGACAAGCAAAGTCAATGGGGAAGCCAGATTCACTTAACAACGATGTTCCCAGCGATTCACTTAACGGTGGCCAGAAGAGGTCATCAAAGGGGGCCAAACTCACTTAACGACCTTCTCACATAGCAAAAGAAGTTTTGGGCTCCATGGTGGTGGTCCGTCAAGGACGCGAAATGCCATTTTATCCTCTGAGCAACTTCTACAGGCAGTCCTCAACTTACAACAGTTCATTTAGTGACCGTTCAAAGTTCCAACAGCACTGAAAAAAGTGACCGACGACTGTTTTTCACATTTACGACCCTTGCACCAAATGTGATTTACATTTTTGGATGCTTGACCACTGACTTGTATTTACGACGGTCGCAGTATCCCGTGATCCCCTTTTGCAACCTTCTGACAAGCAAAATCAACGGGGGAAGCCGGATTCACTGAATAACCACGTTCTTAGTCCAACTTCACAACTGTGGCCAGAAAGGTCATAAAGTGGGGCAAAACAATGTCTCACTTAACAACAGAAGTGTTGGGCTGTAAGGCAAGGGCTGCCTATATTCTAAAGGTACATCTTGAAAGCCCCCAGAAACTGAAAGAATTGCTATATTAGTTTTTAGTTTAGTTTAGTTTTATTAAATTTCTATACCGCCCCTCTCCCGTAGGACTCGGGGCGGTTTACAACCCAATAAAAAACATATAATAACAATAAATATTTAAAAATAAATTAAATTAAATTAACACAAGGCTTATTTACTAAAAACCTGTTAAAACCCCAATTCTAAAACCCGAACAGCCTTGTTTAAAAATTTTAAAACCCGAGGAGGCCTAGGCCAGGCCGGCTTGATTGAAGAGATGAGTCTTCAATTCTCTTCTGAAGGTGCGGAGATCATGACACGTCCGGAGTTCTGGGGGGAGCTCGTTCCACATCGTCGGTGCCCCCACGGAAAAGGCTCTCCCCCTGGGCGCCACCAGCCGACACTGCTTAGCCGATGGCACCCTGAGGAGGCCCTCCCTGTGGGAGCGAACTGGTCGATGGGAGGTATTTACTGGCAGAAGGCGGTCTTGTAAATAACTGGGTCCTATGCCATGGAGCGCTTTAAAGGTGGTAACCAATATTATCAAGACTTTGATGATCAGACAGTTGTATGCGTTACTTAATTAGGTTTTGAGTATTTTAAGACTGAATACTGCATACTGGCATACATAATTGCTTGATTTGAAGAGAGAATATATTAACGAATGACTCTGGAGGATGATTAGCGGCACACACGCAAAGAGTTATGATTTTCAGCACCAATTAGTAGTTAACAGTATTAGTCAGCCGTTTGTCTGAAATGCTATATAGGGGTTCCTGCCTGAGCACGGCATTGGACTAGATGACCTCCAAGCTCCCTTCCAACTCTGTGATTCTGTTATTCTGCTTTGGGTCTCTCTAGTCTTCTCCTGTAGCTCAGAATTGGGCAGCCAGTATCTTAGTTCCTCTAAGAGGAACAAAGAGAGAACCAGCTTAGAACTAAGGAGAAAATTCCTGACAGAACAATTAACCAGTGGAACAACCTGCCTCCAGAAGCGGTGAATGCTCCAACACTGGAAGTTTTGAAGAAGAGACTGGACAGCCATTTGTTCTGAAATGGTATAGGGTTTCCTGCCTGAGCAGAGGGTTGGACTAGATGACCTCCAAGATCCCTTCCAACTTTACTACTACTACTACTACTACTATATTATTACTACTACTACTATTTATTATTATTATTATTATTATTATTATTATTGAAGAATGAATTCATTTAACAAGCATGTGATTCACTTAATAACCATGTGATTCAGCTTACAAGTGCAGTGACACACTTTGTGACCTTCACAAAAAGTGGTCATCAAATCAAGTTCACTCATCTGGGTGCCTCAATTTACAACCGCCGGGACACACAAAGGAAATTTTGGCCTCCATTACAGTCACCTGTCTGAGACGGTATAGGTTCTCCTGCTTGAGCGGGGGCTGGACTAGAAGACCTCCACAGTCCTTTCTAGCTCTATTCCTATCCTTATTCCTATCCTATCCTATCCTATCCTATCCTATTCTTTATTCTATTCTATATTCTATACTATTCTATTCTATTTTTTATTCTCTATATTCTATTCTATTCTATTGTATTCTATTGTATTGTATTCTATTGTATTGTATTCTATTGTATTCTATTCTATTGTATCCTATCCTATCCTATCCTATCCTATCCTATTCTATTCTATTCTTAGGATTACCTGTACAATGAAAGAAAAGCCTGTGCTAAAATTGCATGCAATTTAAAAGGCTTAATTAGGAATAATGTTCTTTTGGTTTCCCTCCGAAAAAAAACTTTCCATTTGCTCTCTGTGACAGCAAAAGCTATAAATTACAACTAAAAACCTTCCCCATTAACTACAGCGGATGAATCAAATCAACTCGTTAATGATGACAGAGAACAAGGAGCAGTTTTAATTACATCTTGATAATCCAGGAATACAGGCAGTTCTCAACTTACAAGCACAATTGAGCCTAAGATTTATTGTTGCTAAGTGAGACATTTGTTAAGTGAGTTTTGCCCCATTTTTCTTGCCACTGTTGTTAAGCGAATCACTGCAGTTATTAAGTTAGTGACCCGGTTGTTAAGTGAATCTGGCTTCCTCATTGTCTTTGCTCTGTCAGAAGGTCGCAAAAACGGATCACGTGACCCCCCCGGGAGGCTGCAAACGTCATAAATATGAGTCAGTCGCCAAGCGCTCGAATTTTGATCACGTGACCACAGGTCGCAAGTGTGAAACACGATCCTAAGTCACTTTTTTCAGGGCCTCTGTAACGCTGAACGGTCGCTAAACGGATGGATGTAAGTCGAGGACTATCTGTATTCAATGAAATTTGGGTTGGAAAAAAAACCCTATTTGACACAAATGACGCACCACTGGGAATTGACTCTGCCCCACGTTGTCATAATGCTTAAGGGTGTTGTTGTCTTTCAAAGTGATTATTAGAGGACGTTTTCGCTGGATCGGGCTTGTCAAAGCGTTTTTAGTAAGTACAATGATCTGATTTAGAGGCTATGTATCTCTGAACAGCATCTGTGAGCTGCTACAGCAGAAAAAAAATGCTTTTGTGCTGTATAAATCCCCCAGCTTAAGAGCACCAGCTACACAAAAGCGTGGATGTCCCTAAGAGATTTATCTCTTCCATAATAAAATTTGCTGGTTAAGGGAAAAAAAACAAACCACCGTTTTTCTCCAGGAAATGTGTGCAAAAGCAAATTCTGTGAAGAATTTGTCACAATATCTATGGAGATTCTCAGTCATCCAGGTCATGGCTGTCCCAAAGGCGCTTTTTCAAGAGGCAAGTGGACTTCCTTGGTTCTTCTTTGAAGACGTTTCGCTTCTCATCCAAGAAGCTTCTTCAGCTCTGACTGAATGGTGGGGAATGGAAGGATTTATACCAGGGGTAGGCAACCTTGGCTCTCTCTCTCATGACTGGTGGACTTCAACCCCCAGAATTCCTCAGCCAGCATGGCTCAGTATGGAAACTTCTCCATTTCTCCTCAGCATGGCTGGCTCAGGAATTCTGGGAGTTGAAGTCCACAAGTCACAAAAGAGCCAAGGTTGCCTACCCCTGCATTAGACCATCCTCTTGACTCAGGCTTTCCAAAGTTGGCCATTTTAAGATGAGTGGACTTCAATTCCCAGAATTCCCCAGCCAAGATGCTGATTCAAATGATGAAACTTGCCTAAACTTCCTCCTAGGACTGATGATGTTAGCTAGTTGGGTCATGAAACATCTGCAAGAAAATCACCAACCACAGAGAGTACCCAGGACCCACAGTCTTCCTCCTCCTCCTCCTCCTCCTCCCTCCCCCCACCTCCACCTCCTCCTCCTCCCAAACTCCACTTCCTCCTAGGACTGATGATGTTAGCTAGTTGGGTCATGAAACGTCTGCAAGAAAATCACCAACCACAGAGAGTACCCAGGACCCACAGTCTTCCCCCCTCCTCCTCCTCCTCCCTTCGAGCACTGATGATGTTGCCTAGTTGGGTCATGAAATGTCTGCAAGAAAACCACCAAGCTCAGAGAGCAGTAAGGACCGCTCAGTCCTCCTCCCCCTCCCCCTCTTCCTCCCGCACCACCACCATAAATCCAACACTCTTCTAGCATTGATGATGTTGCCTAGTTGGGTCATGAAACGTCGGCAAGAAAACCACTACATTCAGAGAGCACCAAGGAGCCCTGTTGCCCTCCTCCTTCCCTTCCCCCCACCTCCACAAACCCCACTCCCTCTAGCCCTGACGATGTCACCTAGTTGGGTCATGAAACGACTGCAAGAAAACCTTGCAAGCTCAGAGACCCCCAAGGACCCCCCCCCAGTTACACCCTGAGCTGCAAATGTCCTCTTCTAGGACAGAGAGGTTCACACAAAACGGGGAAAGCCCACCTCAAGGACCCCTTGGTGAAACCAACAAGCAGCGTGCGACTCTTAAAAAAATGAACCACGTGCAGAAATAAGAACGCTTTGCTTCTAATGACTTTCTACATATCACCTAAACAGATCTGTTCATAACCTTTTCTAACGACTGCCCGGCCATTGTTAAAAAAATAAATAAACAAGGAAAATTTTCCTATTTCTTTCCGTCAAGAAAAAAAAAAAAAAAAAAAAAGATCCTTGTCAGCATTACTTTTCGCACTCCTTTCACACTCCGAATGCCTCTTCCAAGTGCTAATTGGTGCTTTTGGCATGGTGCATATCAATTAAAAGAAACAGTCCTAATCAGGAGAATCTAATTTGCTACGGATAAAAAAAATGCTGTTACTATTTCAGAGCACTAAAGCGTTTTTTGCCTCCCTCGTTTGCAAAAGCACAGAAGTTGAAACGGGCCACGGGGAAGAATTTCAAGGAAGCCGTTCGTCGCGCTCGGAAAGTTTCTCCAAATATAGGTGGTTCTCGACTTACGCCCGTTCGTTTGGCGGCCGTTCCAACATTATGACGGCGTTGAAAAAAATGGGACTTGCAACGGGTCCTCGCACTTACGATCCTTGCAGCGTTAAGCGAATCCAGCTTTCCCCCACTGACTTTGCATAGTGGAAGGTTGCAAAGGAAGATTAACAATAACAATAACAACAACAACAATAATAATAATAATAATAGTAGGAACTGCTTCCATCTTGCTTACTATCCTGCGACGATATCTGTAATACCATCAAACATTTGCCTATCCTAGGTCCTTGGTAAGGACTCGATAGGTAGACAAAAATTCTAAATCCAGTCTGAACATCTGGCTGACTGTGTGATGATCAATAATAATAATAATAATAATAATAATAATAATAATAAAGTTGGAAGGGACCTTGGAGGTCATCTTGTGCAACCCCCTACTCAGGCAGGAAACCCTATACCATTTCGGACAAATGGCTGTCCAGTCTCTTCTTAAAAACTTCCAGTGTTGGAACATTCACCGCTTCTGGAGGCAGGTTGTTCCACTGGTTAATTGTCCTGACTGTCAGGAAATTCCTCAATTCCAGGTTGCTTCTCTCCTTGATTAGTTTCCATCCGTTGCTCCTTGTCCTGCCCTTGGATGCTTTGGAGAATAGCTTGACTCCCTCTTCTTTGGGGCAGCCCCTGAGATACTGGAAGACTGCTATCCTGTCCCCCCTCGTCCTTCTCTTCATTAAACTAGACCTACCCAATTCCAGCAGCCATTCCTTATATGCTTTAGCCTCCAGTCCCCTGATCATCTCTGTTGCTCTTCTCTGTACTCTTTCTAGAGTCTCAACATCTTTTTCAGATCGTGGTGACCAAAACTGGATGCAGTATTCCAAGTGTGGCCTTATCAAGGCCTTGTAAAGTGGTATTAACGCTTCACGTTAACCTGGATGCTGCAAAGCATGCTGCTTCCCAAATGCTCAAATTTTGATTACTTGGCCATGGGGATGGTGAGACGGTTGTAAGTATGAGGACCAGTGGTAAGTCATTTCTTTTAGAGCCTTTGTAATTTCAAAATAGTCACTAAACAAATGGTCATAAGCCCAGGCCTACTACTAATAAAAGATTCTCACTGACTGTCCTTTTCATTAAGTTTATTTTTAAGCTAAGTTCAGATGCTCCTGTTTGTATTTTTTTAATAATATTTTAGTTTGCAAACTACAGGTAGACAGCCAAACTTCAAATGTAACCCACGAGGTCAATCTGGGCCACCCAGAGGTCAGCTGGGGATGATGGAACTAGAGAAAACAGTAGGCACAGCTGTTCTAAAATAAGTTTCTTTCTCAATTTCTTTCTTTCTCTTTTCTTTCAAATCTCTCAAAGATACATTTTTTTTTACAGGAAGCAGATGTCCACTGCTATTTTCTGAATAAATGTCTCACTTTATCTGGCTTTTAAAAAAAAAATCTGATTTTTTCTTCTTCTCTGAATATTGCTTTGCTTTTGATGATAAAACGTTTTTTCAGTTTCATCCTGAGCCTGGACTGTATATTTTGTGGGTCCTTTTCTACTAATTTATTAATTGGTGATTATCAGCCCTGGCAATGTTATAGACGGCTGGCTGGGGAACTCTGGGAGCGGAAGTCCACCCATCTTAAAGCAGGCTGGCTGGGGATTCTGGGAGTGGAAGTCCACCCATCTTAAAGCATGCTTGGTGGGGAATTCTGGGAGTGGAAGTCCACCCATCTTAAAGCATGCTTGGTGGGGAATTCTGGGAGTGGAAGTCCACCATCTTAAAGCATGCTTGGTGGAAAATTCTGGGAGTGGAAGTCCACCCATCTTAAAGCATGCTGGCTGGGGAATTCTGGGAGTGGAAATCCACCCATCTTAAAGCATGCTTGGTGGGGAATTCTGGGAGTGGAAGTCCACCCATCTTAAAACATGCTGGCTGGGGATTCTGGGAGTGGAAGTCCACCCATCTTAAAACATGCTGGCTGGGGATTCTGGGAGTGGAAGTCCACCCATCTTAAAACATGCTGGCTGGGGATTCTGGGAGTGGAAGTCCACCCATCTTAAAGCAGGCTGGTTGGGGAATTCTGGGAGTTGAAGCCCACCCATCTTAAAGCATGCTCGCTGGGGAATTCTGGGAATTGAAGGCTGGGGAATTCTGGGAGTTGAAGCCCATCTATCTTAAAACATGCTGGCTGGGGAATTCTGGGAGCAGAAGTCCACCCATCTTAAAACAATCTGGCTAGGGAATTCTGGGAGTGGAAGTCCACCCAACATAAAACATGCTGCTGGGGAATTCTGGGAGTTGAAACCCATCCATCTTAAAACAATCTGGCTGGGGAATTCTGGGAGTTAAAGTCCGCCCATCTTAAAGCCTGCTGGCTGGGGAATTCTGGGAAGTCCATCCATCTGAAAGCATGCTATCTGAGGAATTCTGGGAGTTGAAGTCCATCCATCTGAAAGCATGCTATCTGAGGAATTCTGGGAGTTGAAGTCCACCCAACTAAAAATTTCCAAGGTTGGGAAACACCACTGACTCTCTTTCCTTTCTGTACTGTAGATTTTTCCCCAGTTGTTTCTCTCCGAGTGCTGTGCCATATTCCCTTTTGTATTTGACACAGCTACATCCCATTTAATTCCTTTCAAGAAAGTACGGTCAGATCACCTGTCTTCAACCCCACTCTCCAATACAAGGCTTATCTACCTGTTTCCCAATTTTCTTTCTTGCCGGGCCTTTATTAGTTTTTAATTCTTTATGAGTTGATAAGCAACTCAAGTAAACAAAGATGCCTGATATTCCTTCTTCCTCTTTTCCCCACAACAACCTTGTGAGGTGGGCTGGGCTGAGAGGAAGTGACTGGCTGAAAGTCACCCAGCCGGTTCCATGTCTAAGGCTGGACTAGAAGTCACCACCTCCTGGTGATTAGCCCAAAGTCAGCCAACTATCTTCCAGGTAGTTGGGTCCAAGGCTGGACTAGAATTCACCATCTCCTGGTGTTTGGCCCAAAGTCACCCAGCCCACTTTCAGATTTAAAGTGGGACTAGAATTCACCATTGCCTGGTGATTGGCCCAAAGTCACCCAGCCCACTTTCAGATTTAAAGTGGGACTAGAATTCACCGTCGCCCGGTGATTGGCCCAAAGTCACCCAGCCCACTTTCAGATTTAAAGTGGGACTAGAATTCACCATCTCCTGGTGATTGGCCCAGAGTCATCCAGCCCACTTTCAGATTTAAAGTGGGACTAGAATTCACCGTCGCCTGGTGATTGGCCCAAAGTCACCCAGCCCACTTTCAGATTTAAAGTGGGACTAGAATTCACTGTCGCCTGGTGATTGGCCCAAAGTCACCCAGCCCCCTTTCAGATTTAAAGTGGGACTAGAATTCACCGTCGCCTGGTGATTGGCCCAAAGTCACCCAGCCCACTTCCAGATTTAAAGTGGGATTATAATTCACCGTCACCTGATGATTGGCCCAAAGTCACCCAGCCCACTTTCAGATTTAAAGTGGGACTAGAATTCACCGTCGCCTGGTGATTGGCCCAAAGTCACCGAGCCCACTTTCAGATTTAAAGTGGGACTAGAATTCACCGTCACCTGATGATTGGCCCAAAGTCACCCAGCCCACTTTCAGATTTAAAGTGGGACTAGAATTCACCGTCGCCCGGTGATTGGCCCAAAGTCACGCAGCCCACTTTCAGATTTAAAGTGGGACTAGAATTCACCGTTGCCTGGTGATTGGCCCAGAGTCACCCAGCCCACTTTCAGATTTAAAGTGGGACTAGAATTCACCATCGCCTGGTGATTGGCCCAGAGTCATCCAGCCCACTTTCAGATTTAAAGTGGGATTTCTTTTAGAGAGTCGTTGAGGCCACTTGGAGGTTTTTCTGTGTCAAGGTCACTTAAGTGGTGCAAACGACTCTCCAAAAGATCGGCTGTCTGCAAGGAGTATAAATCCTTTCATTTCCCCACTGTTCAGTTAGAGCTGAAGAAGCTTCTGGGAGGAGAAGAGAAACATCTTCGAAGAAAAGCAAGGAAGTCCAGTTGACTCTTGAAAAAGCAGCTTTGGGGCAGCCATGCCCTGGATGGCTGAGTATCTCCATAGTAATTTCTGTTTAGTTTCTGAGCCGGACCCAAAGCCCGTCGTCCTTAGGAGTTCTCCTTTCGGGGACAGCCCATCTTCCCTCTTTCCCTCGTGTCCTTCTTTTACAACAAGAGTCTTTTGAGGGAGGGAAAAAAAATGAAAAGAAAAGAAAAGCCCAATTGATCACCTCGCAGACAATAGCTTATTTCTGAACAAACCCTGTTCCTGTTTACAGCGCTGAAAGGTTTTATGTCGGCTTCCAAAACATTTGGGGACAGTGCTGGCGCCTCCGGGCCAAAATCTGTTGCTTTCCTCCAAGTTCCAGGGGCTGTTTTCTTTCACCCAGGCCTTTGCGTCTTTTTAATAAAGCGTCCACAATCATAGGCTCCAGTAACCCGCTCAATTCTTTCTTCTCCGCCCCCCCTCCTTTCCTCCTCATCTCTATTCTCATTTATCCATCTGTTAAGGAGGCTCTTCCAGCAAATCATTCAATTTGGTTCAATCGGTTACCAAGGGAATCATAGAAAAACTTTCCCCCAATTGACAGCATTAATGCATGCGGATTATAAGCAGGGCCAAAAAAAAAAAAGGGAAAAAAAATAAAAGAGTTGGCCAGGAAAACTTAACACGTCAGTTTTCCTACAGGCATCCGCACTCTTGCTCGGCAAAGGTACGCATGAATTGCTCTTTGCTGAGGGAGATGGAAGAAGGGAAACAATTTGGCCTAGTGGTTAATGCACGAGGCTAAAAAGCGGGAGACCGTGAGTTCTAGTCCTGCCTTAGGCGTGAAAGGCAAAGGGGTAATTTTGGTCTAATCACCAGGAGATGGTGAGTTCTAGTACTGCCTCAGGCATGAAGGCCAGCTGGGTGACTTTGGGCCAATCACCAGGAGATGGTGAGTTCTAGTACCGCCTTAGTCATGAAAGCCAGCTGGGTGACTTTGGACCAATCACCGGGACACGCTGAATTCTAGTCCCGCCTCAGACATGAAAGCCAGCTGGGTGACTTTGGACCAATCACCGGGACACGCTGAATTCTAGTCCCGCCTCAGACATGAAAGCCAGCTGGATGACTTTGGGCCAATCACCGGGACACGCTGAATTCTAGTCCCGCCTCAGACATGAAAGCCAGCTGGATGACTTTGGACCAATCACCGGGACACGCTGAATTCTACTCCCGCCTCAGACATGAAAGCCAGCTGGATGACTTTGGGCCAATCACCGGGACACGTTGAATTCTAGTCCCGCCTCAGACATGAAAGCCAGCTGGATGACTTTGGACCAATCACCGGGACACGCTGAATTCTAGTCCCGCCTCCGACATGAAAGCCAGCTGGATGGCTTTGGGCCAATCACCGGGACACGCTGAATTCTAGTCCCGCCTCAGACATGAAAGCCAGCTGGATGGACCAATCACCGGGACACGCTGAATTCTAGTCCCGCCTCAGACATGAAAGCCAGCTGGATGACTTTGGACCAATCACCGGGACACGCTGAATTCTAGTCCCGCCTCCGACATGAAAGCCAGCTGGATGACTTTGGACCAATCACCGGGACACGCTGAATTCTAGTCCCGCCTCCGACATGAAAGCCAGCTGGATGACTTTGGACCAATCACCGGGACACGCTGAATTCTAGTCCCGCCTCAGACATGAAAGCCAGCTGGATGACTTTGGACCAATCACCGGGACACGCTGAATTCTATGGTAGTCCCGCCTCAGACATGAAAGCCAGCTGGATGACTTTGGGCCAATCACCGGGACACGCTGAATTCTAGTCCCGCCTCAGACATGAAAGCCAGCTGGATGACTTTGGGCCAATCACCAGGAGGCTGTGAGTTCTAGTTCTGCACTTTGGAATGAAAATGGGCTGGATGACTTTGGGCCATTTACCAGAAGATGGTGAGTTCCAGTCCCACCTTAGCCATGAAGTCTGAACGGGTGACTCCTTCTCTCTCAGCCCAACCCGCCTCACAGGATTCTTGAGGTGGTGAACATAGGAGGAAGAAGGTATGCTAGATCTGTTCGCTGCCTTGCGTTATTTGTAAAAATAATACAAATGAATAAATAAAGGTAGGCCAAGCTAAGCATTCCACATCTTAACCCCGGGAAAAGTTTGCTTCCAATTAATTTGTAAAGGAAGAGTCTTGCAATATAAGGTTGACCTCATCAGTCAAGGTTGGAGAAAATCAAATGTTTGGACCAGATTCAAATTCCCAGGACTAGAACTCACAGTCTCCTAGTGATTGGCCCAAGGTCACCCAGCTGGCTTTCGTGCTTAAGACAGGATTAGAACTCACAGTCTCCTAGTGATTGGCCCAAGGTCACCAAGCTGTCTTTCATGCTTAAGACAGGATTACAACTCACTGTCTCATGGGGATTGGCCTAAAGTCAGCCAGGTTGGCCCAAACCACAGTCAGGTTTCATGCCTAAAGTGGGACTAGAACTCACAGTCACCTAGTGATTGGCCCAAGGTCACCCAGCTGGCTTTCGTGCTTATGACAGGATTAGAACTCATAGTCTTCTAGTGATTGGCCCAAGGTCACCCAGATGGCTTTCATTACCTAAAGTGGGACTGGAACTCAGATTCTCCCACTTTCTAAACTGACACCTTTCCCACTAGACCAGGGGTAAGCAACCTTGGCTCTTTTATGATTCATGGACTTCAACTCCCAGAATTCCCCAGCCAGCCATGCTGAGGAGAAATGGAGAGGTTTCCATGCTGAGCCATGCTGGCTCAGGAATTCTGGGAGTTGAAGTCCACGAGTCATGAAGGGGCCATTGTTCTCCATCCCTGGTCTAGTGCAGAGGTAGGCAACCTGGGCTCTTTTATGACTCGTGGACTTCAACTCCCAGAATTCCTGAGCCAGCCATGCTGAGGAGAAAGGGAGGTTTCCAAGCTGAGCCATGCTGGCTGAGGAATTCTGGGAGTTGAAGTCCACAAGTCATGAAGGGGCCATAGTTACCTCATGCTGGCTCAGGAATTCTGGGAGTTGAAGTCCACGAGTCATGAGGGGGCCATAGTTCCCCCATGCTGGCTCAGGAATTCTGGGAGTTGAAGTCCACAAGTCATAAAAGAGCCAAGGTTGCCTACCTCTGCACTAGACCAAACTGGTGCTGTATTTAATCCATTACTGATCCATCAAGGGAACTCTTCACTGGGTTGGGAGTAATTTCATCTTTTTTTCGAAGGGAAAAAAAAAGAGAAGCTTGCATTTATCCGGTGAAACTCCCAATATGTTAAGACACATAATAAGTGCCTGGTGAATAACTGCACTTAAAGCCGCTGAGGGGAAATTCTATGCATCAATAGCCCAAATCTCGATCTTTAAAGGCAATTTTTCACATCACTCTTCAATTATCCTTTGTGCCAGGAGGCACTTGTCTGCAGAGATTTATTTTATCACTGCCGAATCAGACATTCCACTGCAAATTTTCCTCAGCACGGCTCTCATTTTCAAGGGGAAGCTTCAAGGAAAAAGTCAAAGGCAGGACAATTAACAGAACAGAGAAAGGCCGCCTCAACGTGTTTTATACGGCTGGCGTTCAGTTGAGTCAATTTACAATGAGGACTAGCGTTATACAGCTGGTCCTTGACTTACGACCATAATGGGGAACAGAATTTCCACTGATAAACAAGGCTGTCCTTAAGTGAGTCGCAGCCAATTTTACGGCCTTTTCTTCACAGTCATTAAGCCAATCGCTGCATTTGTTAAGTGAATCGCTCAGCCGCTAAAAAAAGGGGGGGGGGCTTAAATTGACCGGGTTTACATTAGGGTGAGGACTGAGACCGTCATAAATATGAAGCAGTTGCCAAGGATCTGAATTTTGATCAGACGATGCTGCAAGGCTTGTTAAGTGTGGAAAATGATTGTATGTGACTTTTTCCAGTGCTGTTTAGCCCATGCTGAATTTATGTATTATGCATTATGTAAGTTAGTCCGTTCAAGGTTCCTTCCTTAAAAAATTCTTGCCCTGTGAGTTAGTCAGTTAAAGGTGACAGACAAGCGAATAATAAAATAATAGAGTTGGAGGGGACCTTGGAGGTCTTCTAGTCCAACCCCCTGCTCAGGCAGGAAACCCTATACCAGTGGTGGCGAACCTATGGCACGGGTGCCAGAGGCGACACTCGGAGCCCTCTTGGTGGGCACACATGCCGTTGCCCCAGCCTTGCCTCCCCCCACGGCCCCCTCCTCTCCAGCAGCCCCCCTGAAGGAGAGTCACCCCCGAGTGTGGCCCACATGGAGCAGCGCAGCCAAAGACATGGCAGCCAAGCAGCGTAGACAACACGCTGCCCTCACGCCCCATCATGCAGTTGATGCTGCATGGCGCGGGCAGAGGGTGTGGCCGCCAGAGCGCTGCTGGGCTGCCTGGGCGATCTGTGGCGGACCCTGGAGGCGGAGAGTGGTCCTGTGGGCAGGCGGGGCGGGAGATGGGGGTGTGTGGAGCGTGGGCCGGGCCAGTTTTTGGGCACTCAGTCTCTAAAAGGTTCGCCATCACTGCCCTATACCATTTCAGACAAATGGCGGTTCAGTCTCTTCTTAAAAACTTCCAGTGTTGGCGCATTCACCACTTCTGGAGGCAGGTTGTTCCACTGGTTAATTGTTCTCACTGTCAGGAAGTTTCTCCTTAGTTTTAGGTTGCTTCTCTCCTTGATTAGTTTCCATCCATTGCTTCTTGTCCTGCCTTCAGGAGCTTTGGAGAATAGCTTGACACCCTCTTCTTTATTGCAGTCCTCCAAATATTAGAACAATGCTATCATGTCAAGTCTTAGAAAGATAGATAGATAGATAGATAGATAGATAGATAGATAGATAGATAGATAGATAGATAGATAGATAGATAGATGGATGGATGGATGGATGGATGGATGGATGGATGGATGGATGGATGGATGGATGGATGGATGGATGGATGGATGGATAGATGGACAGAATGAATTTGGGGGTCTTGCAAGTCTTGCCAGCCCTGTTTCTGTACTCTGGATTAGCAAGGCATAAAGAAATTTGGAGTATGTATGGATGTCAATCTGGTTGAATAAGCTAAGCCATCATTTATCCGTGTCTTTGGGGTTTAAGTAAGCTTCCTTTCTATCCAACAAGGGCAGTGCTCGCCCAATCTTCCTTGCATTAAGCATGAAAGGAAACGAGATGCATGGATTAAATAGTCTGATTGGTTTCGTGCATCACACTAAACCATAATTAGTCAAATCATGGCTTAGTGAATCACCGCAGCTGTTAAGTTAGTAACACGGCTGTTAAGGGAAACAGGTTTTTCCACTGACTTTGCTTGTCCAAAGATTGCAAAAGGTGATCACATGACCTTGGGACACTGAAACAAACGTATATATACCTGCCAGTGGCCAACCATCTGAATTTTGATCACGTGACCGTGGGGATGCTACAACGGTCATAGAGCAGGGGTAGGCAACCTTGGCTCTTTTAGGACTGGTGGACTTCAACTCCCAGAATTCCTGAGCCAGCCATGCTGAGGGGAAAGGGAGAGGTTTCCATGCTGAGCCATGCTGGCTCAGGAATTCTGGGAGTTAAAGTCCACGAGTCATAAAAGAACCAAGGTTGCCTACCCCTGGTCATAAGTGTGAAAAAGACTTTTTTCAGTGCCGTTGTAACTTGGAACGGTCACTAAATGAATTTTCTAAGTCGAGGACGACTGTATAAAGCTACAGAAAGGCTCACATGAAGCATATCACTAGATCCAACCAATTTTACAATAGAAAAATGACCATACAAGCATTTTAG